>JARWLC010000011.1:27076423-27676423 GCA_033318265.1 Phyllotis vaccarum | reverse complement strand
CCTTCCACTACATATGAGGAGACTAGACTGTAGAATAAACTGTAACTATGATGACTCAAAATGATAACACCCCCTTGAGGTTTTCCTCTATAAAAGAGGTATATAGAATTAAATTGGGGCTGGTCCAATAAATTCTGCCTTAAAAAAGAGTCAACTGCCTATTTGGCTCTAATGTGTACACAAATAAAGCTAACTTTAATTTGGTTATAATTTCTAATTTTTTCTAATATTCGAGCAGGAACAGAGTGTGTTGCTTTGAGTCTAGTTTCAGGGCCAGTGTATGTTTCTCTTAATGGCTCTTTTTAAGTTTTTGACTCTGGTATCAGCAGAAGTGAATTGGCTCTCTTTTCAGAGTCAGAGTATGTTGCTTTAACAGGCCCTTTGACCCTACAGCCAAAAGATTTATCTGGATCAGCAGGCTTTAGGAAGAGAGAGACACTAGACCTGGCTTGAACACTTGAAACCTCAAAGTCAACCTCCAGTGACTCACTTCCTTCACAAGACCACACCTACTCTTAAAAAGCCACACCTCCTAATAGAGCCACTCCCTATGAGCTTGTGGAGACCATTTTGATTCAAATCACCACAAAAATAAATGAAACAAATAACAGCACATGCTGTGGACCATGCAGGAGAAGAAGAGCAATTATTCATATTTTGTGTGAATCCAAACTTGAAAAGCTATTAGAGAAATCAGTTTGAAGGCTCCTCAAAAATTTAATCTATTTGTAGATTCAGGTCTCCCAAGCATGAACATATATCCAAATACTTATGTGTTTGCTACAGAGATACTTGCTCTTCCAGGCTCACTGCTTCTTTATTCATAATAACCAGAAACTGTAAAATAGCATAGATGTTTATAAACTGATGAATAGCTGACGAAAATGTGATATTTTACACAGTGAAATATTATTCAACTGTTAAAATAAAATTTTCAGGTAAGTATATTGAGCTAGAAACAATTCTCCTGATTGAGGAAACCCAGATCTAAAAGGACACATATTGCATTTTTCTTCTTATTTGTGGAAGTTAAATTTTTAAAGTTTCAATGTTTATGTTACCTTCTATATAACTGCAGAGGTTAGGTACATAACGGGGTATGAGTAGTGATTTTGAGAAATCACCTAATTTCCCAAAGAATGAAAAAGAGAATGTATTGTTATATGCATACTCAAATGGTAAAATAAATATATAAGGGGGAGGGAAGGGTAAAAAAAGAAAGACAGAGAGGGACTGTAGGTGGAGTTTCTCTATATCCTGGCCATCAGCTCTGTCCTGACAGCTGGTTCCCAAATAACTACACTGAAATGTATTATTAATTATAAGTGATTGATTCATAGCTTAAGCTTGTTACTAACTATCTCTCACAATGTTAATGATCCCATATTTTTATCTTTGTTTTACCATATGGCTAGGTGCCTTATCTAATTATATGCCACATAATTGCATGAGTGTACAGTTGGAAGAACTTTGCATTCTGAACTGTGGCCAACTTCTCTAGCCCAAGGACTCTTGTTGACCATTGAGTTACTTTGTTTTGAATATCTTCCTGTGTAAGTACAGGGACAGATGTTTCAAGAATGTCTCATAGCCTCATGGAGAGATCTCTGGATTCTTTATGTTTGTTACAATCTCCAAACTGGAAGGAAGAACTTCATGTATATAAGAATATCTTCATAGGGCAGTGGGGGGTTTGGTAGGTTAAGAATTGTACTTGGGAAGCTTAGAATTCGCATTCTGAGAAGATATAAATTATTTATAAGAAATTTTTTATGATCCTTTATCCAAAATCTCCCAAGTATGTAACAGATGGAGATGAAAACCAAAGGTGTCACAGCAGCCATCACGTAGCTCAGGTTTTCTGGGTCTTTGTCAAGCATGTATGCAGGCTTTATGACTTTTGTTATTTTCATCAGATATGGCTTTGTCATCTTTCTTAGTCTCTAAAGCCACATCCTCCTCTGAGCTCTGATGTCAAGGTCCATTTAAAGAAGGATCACTGCCTCTGAATCTCCCTCTCTTGCTCTTGTTTCTCTTGGGAGTCCTCTTTTTCCTTCCCCCCTTCTCTGCTATCATAACCTTCTGTGTTATCATAGCCTTCTCTGTCAATCATAACCATAACCCTCTAACAATAAAGTCCTTCTACACAGAAACTTCTAAGTGCTTTTTGCTATCCACCACTGTCTTCAGCTGTGCTCCACATGAGGCCCTTGCACTTATAGAAAACTGCTACCAGATAACCAGGTAATCAGTATTTGTGCCATGCCAAATCGCACAAAATCCTAACAATTCTCCCTTCAAGGCTCAGGGGTTTATTGAGAAGAGAAATCAGAAAGATTGTAAGACCCAAAGGTGATAGATGACTCAGTGTCTTCGAAAAAAACAACAGTATTGATGCACATATGAACTCACAGAGATTGCACACAAAAGACCAGCACAGGTTCAAATTAGATGGGGTCCCAGCACTGAGTAGACATGATGTTCTACCCTAAACAAAAAGCTATTTGCAATCAGTAACTACTGAAAAAAAAAAAAAGAGACAATCAATATTCTCCGATGAAATGTCACAGAGTGACATTCAGCCATACTCCAGGGCAGGCCCCATGTTCAGTAATAGTTATTTATATAACACAAAATGTCGTCCATAGTTTTGTCTTGTGGGATTTTTGTTTCAGTTAGTTTGGGCTTTTTCAAGTTTTCTGCTGGATTCTTTTCATTTCTTTCTTTGGAGTTCTGTTTTGTTATTTTTGTGGGAGAGCACAGGAGAGCAAACATAGAGTTAGATGTGTAGGGAGGTATAGAGAATGAAGGAGGTGTTGGAAGAATTGAGTGCCATGATCAAAATATATTGAATTGAAACTTAAGTATGTAAAAGTAAAAACCACAGAAAAGCCATATAACTCAGAACTAACAATAAAGCAGCAGCATTAACAAACCTGAGAGCACAGCGGCTCCCACAGTGTCCTGGTGACTGTGTCCTAAACATGGCACTGAAGACAACCCTGGCCTGTAGAGCTCAATGAGCTTTCACTCATAAATAAATAATTTGGGAATTATGCAGAAAGTGAGCACTTTGAATTATCAGATATTTCTTCCAAAGGAGCTCCTAGTTAACAGGGTAAATTGAGGCAGGAGGACAGATTAAAGTTAATTTTAAAAGCTAAGGCCCTTCCTTCTTCTTACTCATAGAGACCATAATTATAATCAGAAAGTATCTGAGTTCAGCGAATGGCAGAGCACCAGGGAGAAGGCAGAGCTGGCCTCAGGGATGGAGATTTTCAGGAGTCATTTCCCTGGATAAAGCAAAACTCTTAATGGTGACATCTTGACACATTGCTTGAATTAAGGTCTCAGGTTAATAAACAGAGTCCACCTGAAGCAGTGAGGTCACCCATCCTCATCTGCTGTACAATTTGTATGGGCAAGTTCTGCCATGTCATGGTGTGCTGACGATTCCTCTGGTATTGAAAGAAATCTACGGAGGGCTGAGATGTAGGAGACTAGGATGTGGATTCCCTGTCACTCTGGAAGAGGAAAGTTACATTATGTAGAGAAAAAATTGTCTATCGTTTCCTACGTAAAATCCAGAGGGCTTCAGTGTCAATGTGCACAGTGTATGTGGCTACTGGACAAGGGTTACTCATAACACAAGATTGGCAGGGTTTGGAGACAGTGGGACTTGCATTGTAGGCTGGACTATAAACTCTTGGTCCCACTGATTCTACAGTCTTTGTGTTTGCCCTCTAAGGCCTGGGAACTTTGTACCGACCTATAGAACTTCTAGTGACTACAATCCTTAGCAGATGAAGCACTCTTTCTTTACAAGGATTTCATTCATTGTGAATTTCCCCTTCCTTAGATCCAGTGTAAACCATAGAACATGAGAATTATGGATAAAGCAGAATTGAGGCTAAAAACTAACACTAATAATTGATCTTAGAAAATGGGTCTAGACAGTAAGCATGTCAGTCCTTTGCTCCATAAAACATGCCTATATTGCACAAAATATAATTTTCACATGAAAAAATACATTTTAAAGAAGCTAAATTATATTCGTAACATGGTAAATATATGAATTGGGAAAGCTAGAATTTTAATCCACAGTGGATGGTCACAAAACATGTTCTTGTGTATTCTGCATGTTCTATTTCTGAAGTTTTGCTATTTCTCCAACTTCTATAATATGTATAACTCTCACTACATCACTGCAGCAACATCCCTCATTGAGTGGACCCACACAGACTGGAATGATTGGTTCCAGCACCGTGGAGGGAAGGATCTGTGAATACTGAGTAAGTTGTACACATTTGTGTGAAGAACAGACTCAGTGGTAAGAGCACTTGCTACTCCTGCAGTTCTCAATTCGCACATCAGAGCCAACAATCATCTGTAACTCTAGGTTCAGGGGACCCAAGGCCCTTTCTCCACAGGCACCAGACACAGAAGTGGTGCCTAGGCATATATTCATACACATAAAATAACTAAGCACAAAAAAGAAATTAGTGTAAATACACAAACAAACTTCTCTCTGGAAGTTCCTTGAGCAGATATAAGTAGGTAGATTTTGCAGTGGAGGAGTGGCACTGTTCTGGAAACAGTGGCTGCTTCCTTATTTCAATATACATTATTGTTCTCTCAATAACAAGAGGTGCACCTTTAAAAACATATAGTCATAAAAATATCAGTACAGAGATAATACATCTAAAAATTATCCACATTGGTGAACGCCTTTAAAGATAGTCCATGGAAATTTGACTCCCCCTGCTAGGAAATAGAGTAAACATTCCTGAATGAGTATTCCAAATTGTAATGAGCTCTCCATCACTTTAAGGAAAGAGAATAATAGAATATCTTTCAGTTCATCTCTGTGATTTTTGGTGGGGGGTGTGAATGCATGCTGTATGTTCATGGGCACACCTGTGTGTGAGGTGACGCACATGTACATTTGTTCATGTCTGGAATCATCCTCGATCTTCTACTTTACTGAGTCAGGATCATTCAGTCAAACACAGAGCACAGCAAATGGCTAGTCTCTGGACCCAGTTCCTCTAGGGATAGACTGTCCCTGGCTTCTGAGGCTGGAATTTCAAGGAAGCTGCCATTCCACAAGGCATTTAAGTGAGGTGGTTCTCACACATAGAAGCAAAGAACTTTAATCATTGAGCAGTCACCAGGGATTATTAATCCTAGTAGGTACCTTGTCAGAATGAACTAGTGTAAGCTACTGTACAAAAGGGAAGATACCAGTGACTCCCTGCATGCCTGTGGTGGCCAGTTTTCTCTATGGAATTTCAGTAACGAAGCTGCATGAAGGGCTAGCTCTCTGAGATTTTCTTCTCTTTTATTACATTAGTCAAAGCAGTACAAACTTTAAACTTTAACTATATTATTTTTCTATATGTTTCACAGACAAAGAAGATATTTAGAAGTTTTCCAAAAAACAATAACAAAGAAAGCTAAGAGAAGTGTTCCTTGTTGGACCAAAGGTATTATTTTTACATTTCTTTTATTGTTATATTTTTGATATTTAAAACAATTTTTAATTTTAAATATATTTTTCATTATATTCTTCACTTTCTTCAAGTACTTCCCAGTTCTTTCCTTCAAACTATCTATCAAACCTCAAGTTTTCTCTAAAGAGCAAACAAAAACTCAAAACAAGAAAACAAAATAAAAAATATACATCCAAAAAAGAATAAGCCACCAAACTGTAACCAAATAAAAGTACACAAAAGAAAAGAAAGGAAAAACGGGAGGGGAGGGAAGGGGAGGGGAGGGAAAACCTGTGGAATCCAAGCATATGTTGCTCAACTACTCCTGAATGGGAGGTCCTGGTGGTTGCTATGCCCACTGTCTCTCCATTGGGTAAAACAGGTTTTCTCCCCCCCCAGCAAGAATACATGACAATTCAGTTATTAACCTTGATTGAGTGGTTAGGTTTCCATTCACTCATTTAAAGAAAAGATTATGAGAAACAACAAGAACCATCACATCAAAATTATAGAAGACAAGCAGGAGGAAAAGAACCTAAAAGATGGCACAGAATCAGAGGCCTACTCATTCCCATTCTCAGAAATCCCATAAACATGGGAAGCACATGGAGGACCTGGTGCAGACCCATGTGGGCCCTGAACATGCTGCTTGAGTCTCCATGAGTTCTTACATACTTTGCACATGATGATTTAAAGGGCTTGGTGTTATTTGTATCTTTCATCTCTTCATGTTCTAATCCTCTTTACTCATCCTCCTTTTTGGGTTGCCTGAACTCTGGAAAAAGGGATTTGATGAAGACATCCCAATAAGACTGTGTGTTTCAAGGTCTCTCACTGGGTAATATGTGACTGTAGATACCTGTATTTATTCCCATCTCCTACAAGAGGAAGCTTCTCTTCTGATAGCTCAGTAAGACACTGATTTATGAATATAGAATAATATTAGGAGTCATTTTATAATATATTTTCTCACGTTTTAGACCAGAATTATCTGGTTTTATGCTGGGTTCCTGACTTATTTATTCTGAGGTTCTTGGTTAGCGAAGCAGTGTCAAGTATGGGTTTCATCTTGTGGAGTGACAACTGACACAAGCTTTGTGCTACCATTGTCCTAGCATATCTTGCAGACAGTACACCAGAGATAGAGGGTTTGCAACTGGCTTGGTGTTTATATTTCTCCTTTGAGAACATGAAGAGTACCTTCCTGTAGCAAAGGTGCTGGAACACATAATTGAAGCCTCTATGTAGGCATCAACTTGGCCTCTTGGAGTTCAGTGAATTGTGTAGGTGGGGTGTTATGCAATGAAACCTTGATGTCAGTTTGTGGGGAGAAACTTATAATCTTGGCAACAGTCTGGATTGTTTGGGGATTCCACAATGACCTTCCACAACCCTTATTTTTCTATTATATCTATTATGACATAGGTAATGTACAACTTTTTACTGCTTCCTCTATTCCACATTCAATAGAAAGGATAGAAATCTGGTTTTCTCAAAAGCTGTCATTTCATTTGCAGAAGAAACACTTTCAGCTTCTAGTACATGACTGTCAGCAGCACCATTATGTATGGAGACACCATCATGAAGGGCACAGAGTAAGAGTCATGACCTTGAACTCATCTTCTACTAGTGCAGTGGGGCTTTCTTTTCAAGAACAAAATGATCATATTGTCATTTTGAATCTCAGTTCTGGATACAAGTTTATTTATCTCATTTTGCATTTGGGGTAGTAGCGACATCCTAAGAACTAGAATTAAAAACATAGAAAGACCACTCTTGGAAACACATAAGTTAGAAAAGTGTCCTTGAAGCTTTATTAATAAAGATTTCTTTTATAATAAAGTCAATATTTGGGAGGCATTATATTTCAAGTCCCATATGACATTCAAAGTATTTAATGTACAGGAGTGAAAAAAAAAATCAGTTAAAGAAAAGACCTTTACTACTGGTGGGCAGAGGTAGAAGAGACTCTAAAGTTGTCCTGGTCCATGTTTTGGAATTTGCTCACACCAGAATCTCCAGTGCTGAGCATCATTCGTTCTACTTCTGTCTGATGAGGGATTTGAGAAAGGGAAACAAAAGACTTGGTCCCTGTGTCAGAAGTTGGTCCTTCTGGGTCACAGCTTGGTACTTTCGGAAGATAAAATCCAGTCAGGAGATATGGGAGCTCTGAACAGAGAAACATGGCTAGTTGCTCATTTGCTCACCTCACATCCTTTCCTCTAAAAACAATTAAACCCTAATTAAATTAAAAATAACCTGTGAGCTAAACAGATGTAGTAATTGTGGAAAGAAGGGGAAGCTTTCCTTCAGGGACTGGGGCTCTGCAGAGGCCTTCCTTCCCCCTGACACTGTGACCACTTGAAGCTTGAAGTCTGCAGTACCTGATGGCAGCCAAGAATCCCACAAACCCTGTCAGTACAAATATGTCCTGGCAAGTGTTACCTTCCCAGAGCTGCTCTGGAGCCTGTCTGCACCACAGAGGGCCAGGTGAGTTCATGGAGGTAAGATCTTTGATCTCCTCAGCTGTGCCATGGAAAGTTTCAGTAAAGCAGAAGTCTCCTTTTTGACTAAGTCAGAGAATAGTTGAGAGGTTCTGAGATCCTCAGGACCTTCACTTTCCTTCTGGCCTTGATAAGGATGGTCCCTGGCTCCAGAAAGTTCCAGGAGACATAAAATGTTGAGGCATCACTACCCATCCTCAGGCTGAAGGATCATTACAGTACTTGGGTGGGTCTTTGCCAAATGTTACCTATTTAAATGAATCAATCAGATACATAATATTTTTAAGTATCTGTCAAACCCTGGAGACATTCTTATAACAGAGGCATTACAGAGACTGAGGTAAGGTAATTGTTTTCCAAGGATATTCTCGTTTACATAAGAAGACTGCCTCAGAAATAACTTGGTATACAAAAGACAATCAAGCATTGTGACTTCAACAGTGGCACTAGTATTTGTAACATTTACATTTTTCACTTTTGGTGTATTTTCAATTTTGCATATTGACATAATTTTTACAACTCCCAGCTTGACGATTTTCTATCAGTATCCATCCTTAATCTGGATTGATTTTATCACATAATACTATAATACTTATCTTAAATTCAGTCACTGTATGCCTGGTAGCTGTGGAGAAGTATACCACAAAGTGTAATAGTTATTACCATCTTGAGAATTGCTATCAGAAAGGATCCAGGCTGTGAACTAGCACATCCTGAAACAATTCCTTTTAATCTTCTCCCAGTGCTAAGCAGCAAAGAGCAACAATATTTTTATATTGTCTTTTCTGATTGCTTCCTTCTTTTATAGAGATCCAGGATGGGTGCATGTTACCTACCCCAGCTCTCCAGGTCTAAACTCATTGTAATATTTTCCATCAATCTAAACACCTATCCACCCTGTCTTTTAAATTACATTTTTTTTTTGCATTTCCAAAATGATGTGGAAGGTGAGTCACCTCTCCATCTCTCATACTCCTCTAAGGAGGGAGGAACATACCTAATTAATCTTATTAGAAGATCCAAAGTAGGTCTCAATTATAATTTAAAGCTTGGAAGAAGAAGGAGGACTAGAATGGTAGGAATCCCCAGGAAAACAAGCATTAAACGACCAGAAAAATATTAATATTTTTGATCAGTATTTGGGTGATTGAAGGCAGAGATTTGTACAGATTCCAATCACTGACAAAATACTTAATTTTTATTCTAATGTGTCAATGAATACTGATGTGCTTTCTTTTAATGTCTGGAGCATTTTTCATTATGCATATATTTAGATGGTATTGTGAATTCTAGAATTCACTGATACAGGCAATAACTACCTCTTTTCTAGAAGAGCAGTTGAAAACAATACATGACACTTCTAGAGTCATGAGGCCACTGGACACAAGCCTGGGAACAAGGCTAAGGTTGTTGAAGGTCACACATGAGATCATTTGGACATAGACATTTAAGTGATGCTGAGACTTTGACAGGAAGGAGGGCAGTGAACATGCTCAGAACACACAAACCCAAGCAAACACTGTTACATTTAGAGTCCTCATAGTCTAGAAAATGTGCCCAAAACTGTCCACAAATGCCTGAGAAGTGAGAATGAACCTCCAGAACATGAAGAGTAACAATTCCAAGTTCTGGGAACAGCTCAGATTTGTACATAAAAATGCAGCCTGCCTGAGAATCAGGTTGGAGGAAAATAAGGCTGCAAAACCAACTGACATAATTGCTGCTAAAAGACCCCACAGAGAAGATTGTCATCAGGAACTCTTAGTGGAATCCCTGGTCACAACAGCAATCTCCAACTTACTGTGCTACATGTAGTTGAATTGAAGAACCATAACTAAAGAACTGCACACATCTCATGGAAGTATGAAACGCATCCTAATACTATTTTTAGGTTTTCCTTATCATAACCCCTGGTCCAGAGCTGTTTTATGCTTCTTTATATGTCCTGAGGTGACTCACTGGGGATACAGATGCCCTGAAGTCATCCACTAGAATCAGAGCTCTCTGCTACCTACTCCTCTAGGAAGCAACACATTTCTGACAGACACCATCCCTAGCTGCCACCTGGAAATTACATAAAAATTTTCAGATTGTATTTTGATTATTAAACTTTAACCATAGGGTCTTATCTGGAAAGATTCTGCAATTGAACTTGATATTGAGAACAGATTTTTTTAAATAACTCATAAACCTTTTTATGGAGTGAAATCATAGAATGGTCAACATAAAAATGTTTAAAATATTAGAATGTAGAATTTGAAGTTATAAAGCTTTGAAGACAAATTCAAATCTAGAAATTTTTACACTAATTAAAATACAAATATTTGAAAATTTGGTGGAGAACTATGATAAAATAGAGAAAAAAATTAGGTTGGGGAAATTTGAAGTTCAATTCACTATACTTACTAAGAGTTAGATAGGATAATCCATGCACACAGACAAATGAACACACACACACACATACATTTGAAAATGTCAGTTTTTCCTGAGTAGAGTTCAAACAAATCTCCTTTAAAACTTTAGAGTTTCATTCCAGTTAGCAACTCACCTATCAGAGCACACACATGACTCAGAGATCTCAGGGAAAAGGGGGAGTTCCAGAAACCTAATCTACCACAGTAAATGTGTCCACCACTGGCTCTTGGTAGCAGAAAATGCTATTATGCAAAATATCTTTTTCAGATAAATATCTAGAATTACTAATGCTTTCTTAAAAATTTGTATTCTGAATACAAGATTTTCTACCCAGGAAGAAAAAAAATGTTTTTAAAATTTATTAAAGAAATAGTTTTCCTCTTCATGACTGTGTTTGGCACTCTGGGAAACATATCCATTTCTGTGAATTATATGTACAGTTGGTGGGGAGTCCCTGAGAAGAAACCCATACACCTTATTCTCATCCACTTGGCTTTTACAAATATCATAATCCTCCTTGCAAAAGGCTTGCCAAAGACAATAGCAGCTTTTGGTTTGAGAAACTTCCTAGATGACATAGGCTGTAAGATTCTCATCTACCTGGAGAGAGTGGCCCGTGGCATCTCCATCTGCAACAGCAGTCTCCTCACTGTGGTCCAGGCCATCATCATCAGCCCCAGAGTATATTGGTGGAGGAGGCTCAGGCCAAAGTCTGCATGGCACATCCTTCCATTCTTTTCAGTCTTTTGGATACTCAATGCTTTAATAAGTATGAACCTAATCCATTCCATCACTAGTATAAACCTAAATATATCACAGCTTGAGAGTGATGACAGCTATTGTTATTTCATGCTAGAAAGTCAGAAAACAAAATGGATTTTTCTTCCTCTAATGGTCCTGAGAGATGCTGTGTTTCAGGGTGCCATGGGAGGGGCCAGTGGCTACATGGTATCGCTTCTCCACAAGCACCACCAGCATGTCCTTTATCTTCAGAACTCCAAGCTTCTCTACAGAACCCCCCCTGAGCTGAGAGCTGCTCAGAGTGTTCTCCTTCTGATGCTCTGTTTTATCTTCTTCTATTGGACTGAATGTGCTTTTTCTCTATTTTTAAGTCTCTCTTTTAAAAAGAATTCCTTGATGTTTAATATTCAAGAATTTATGATCCTTGGTTATGCAACTTTTAGTCCCCTTGTGCTGATTCACAGGGATGGACTTCTGTCTGAGTGTTGGCATGCTCAGTGGGAGAAATTGAGAAAATATCTCTCTCATTTATCTGTCCAATTAGTATGAAAGAGTTTTCAGCTATGCAGTACTGTGGGTAAGACAAAATCTCACAAAGCAGTTTAAGCATGTAGGTATTATTATCTGACAATTTTTCTGGTGACTCACAGTCTTGAGATGAGATGAGGAGGGGAGGATAGAGAGATCTTAGTAAATTATAGCGATAAATGATACCTCATTCTCCATTTTTCCTCTCTTTTGATGGTTTTTATTTTTTAAGCTTTTCTATCTTTGCACTGTGTGGGGGTATTTTACCTGCATTTTGTCTGTGTAACACATCTGTGCCTGGTGCCTGTAAAGTGTAGAAGAGGTCATCAAACACCATGTGACTGACTGGAAGTGGAGAGGTTGTTCTGAATCAAAATGCTTTTGCTAGGGTTTAAACCTGGGTCCTCTGGAAGACCAGCTAATCATCTCAACTGCCTAGCCATGTCTCCAGCACAGAGAAAATAGTTTTAATTATGTTTAGTAAAACTGTTTTCACTATCTTCATCACTGGAAGCACACAGTTGAATTTGGTAAATTGTATTAATTTCATAGTGATTTATACATGTTATTTCAAAAATTCCCATATCTTGTACCTACCACTGTAGGTACATGTTAGTACCATAATGCTATTTGGAGTTCCTCAAGTGTCTTTCTGTTTCCATGTGTAGAAAGCATTTTTACAAATTGTGAAAAAGAATGATCCAAACTACATTCACTTCATAGAATCCCATTGCACCAGTCACAGAAATTAAATTCACTGAAGTTCTCTGATGTTATGCTCATGAAGGTTTTCTTTGGGAATTAAGATTGTAGATGCAGGATAAACTAGGTAGTGAATATATAGTCAAGTTTCATTTTATATCCATCTGTAGGATCTCTGTTGATTAAATATTATGGAATTGACTTTTAGCAAAGTGAATAAGTAGTGTTACTGAACCTGACTGAGTCTTGTTTGCAGCTTCCCTTTCTTAATGCTCCACTGTGCTTCAGAACAACATACAGCTGTTTGTCATCAAAGAGCTACAAAAGGATCTGATTCGACATTTCTTTAAATGAAGAATTCACTGCTTGATTTCTTCAATTTGGTCCACACAATAAGATATGGGCATGGTTCTAAGAATCTGATAGATCCATTCTGAAAAGTACTTATTGATATAATTATTGAACATAAAATTGTAGAATTGTTAGAGGTGTGTTAATACCTTATTTTGAAACTAAACTGCTCTGTCATAACTGGCTAAATATCATGTAACATTTTGGGTACATCACTTTTCTACTTTTATAAGAACATACAAGTATTTATATTTTTCTTGGTTGCACTGTATATTCAAAACATTTAAGTAGGTGATGGGTGTTGCATTGTGCTATAGATTTTAAATAGCTTGTTTTTATAATATAAATATTTATTTATATGTATGTGTCTGTGTGAGTTTATGCCACATTTTTACATGTACTCACACAGACCAGAAGACATTGAGACCCAGGAAACTAGAACTAAAGGTTTTCATGAATCCCATGAAGTAGGCTTTAAGAAAGAAACTAGGATCATCTGCCAGAGGAGCAGGTCTCTTAACTTTCCCTCCAGCTCCCTGTCGTTCTCATGTAAATGTGACTTGTCTGAAGGAACAGCCATTGCTTCTCTTTGTCTCACACTCTTGTGTCACAGCCTTCTTCCTGTGTCTGACATACAGGGCCAGACTAGTGAACACTTTCTCAGTCAGTCTGTGTAATTTAGCACAAGAGGAAAATGATGTAAGAACAAGGAGAAGGAGTGGAGTTTAACCTGACTGATGAAGAGATTGTTCAACATTAAGGATAGACAGGGGTCTGGAGAGATGACTCTGGGTAAAGTACGATGCGTGAGAATAATGGACAGAAACCAGGGAAGGCTTCATCTTTTGTTGAGTTTGTACTTCCTTTTTTAAAGTGAGGAGGAGCGCTAGTGTGCTTCTTACTCCACACTGGCTGCATGGCTCAGTGGATGCCCCTGGTGTCCTCCTCTCCTGTTCTCACTCCCCCTCTACTCTCTGCTCTTCTCTTTATTTTCTCAGTCTGGCAATCCTCCCATCCCTCTCCTGCCTAGATATTGGTTGTTCAAGTCTTTCTTAGACCAATCATGAGTTTTAGGCAGGCAAAGTAGCACAGCTTCACAGAGTTAAACAAATGCAACATAAAGTAATGCAACACACCTTTGCATAATTAAACAACTATTCCACAGCATGAACAAATGTAATATATCTACAACTAATATGCCAAAACAATGTATTGTACATTTTCCTTAAAGCCATATATGATGCTATTGGCTTTTTAAAGTTATGGTGGTTGGATTCAAATGCAATCAAGACCTTGAGTCCTACGTGTAGTTTAGTGTACAAGGAATAAATCTACCAAATACACTAATGACCTTATAGTTCCTGTGGTGTAGATACAGCAAGGTGACTCTCATCTGTTCAGATCCCTGGCTGGAAGTTAGTCAGAATATAGAATCCTCTGTTATCTCTGGATCTGTTCTGTGCTGACGTTTAAAAAAGGATCAGAGGAGAAAGAGGCAGTGACCACCTCTGTGATGCTTCCAACTCACAATCCTCCTTTGTATCTCTAGTGTGAGGATCACAGAGTTGGACCACTATATATGACCTGTGTGATCATTTTGTCAAGCTCTAAGTTTGTTCGAGAGGAACTGCTTTCATTTTCTTTTGTTTGTGTTTGAGATAGGGTCTCACTATGTAATGAAGGCTGGAATATAGATAGCTGTCTCTGTGGACCAGTGAGGACTCAGACACATAGTGATATACCAGCTGTTATCCCCTAAACACTAAGATTAAAGGTATTCAGCATCATGCCTAGCTTGAGGTAGTCATATTTAAGGGCATCCAATCTCTGTCATAATAGGTATTCATTCAATAATCTACCTTTATTAATGAACACTACTGTCCTTGTGATTGAAGATTATCTCCAAAGTGCTAGTAATAAAGACATGTATCACCACACCTGGTAAGGGTAAATCATATTTTAATAGCTTCCAATCTCTGACTCTATAGTTATTAATTTAGTAATATACCTTTATTAATGATCACTTCTATGCTTGTGATGGAAGATTACAGCTTATTCATTAAATGTGGAACACTCAGGATTGCATACTGCTTCCACCAGTATGTTACTAGAGTCTAGTCTCTCCATAGACAGTGGAAGAAAGCAGAAGTTGAAACACAGTAACTAAAGGTAGGGTTCACACAGTTCAGGCTTCCAGAATCCTGCAGGACAGAAAAACTCTACAGCAATCATGTGATTGCTGGGAAGCAGAAGAGGACAGTTCAGATTGACTTTCCAGCTATTTTGAATACATGTGAATCTTGGGGAACAAACACCATAGTTCTCTTTACCCTAACATACTGTAACATATAAACATGTCTATATAGGAGATATGATGGTAGAGTTTTTGAATATGAAACAGTAAATTCTTCCCCATATTACCAAAATTATATTTTGTATTATAATAAAAGCCAAGAATCAGATAGTAGGGAGATAGTGTTGTTGGGTCCTAACTGTTCCCTTAGGAGAGGGAGTGAGAAGGTGCAGAGTCAATGACAGAGACCACATGAGTCAGTTGAAAAGCAAAGGAATAAAAATTTATTCAACACTGGGGAGAGCCTTATATACTCTTTTCCCAGTACCCAGGCTATGTCACAATCTGGTAATATTGCATGGCTTCCCACATAGGCTGGGCATAATCATGAGATCTGCCAGCATCTGTTGGTAGGCATATTCCAAGCCATCAGGAACTTTGAGCAGCTCCTGTTGCTAGGCAGATGCAGAGATCATAAATGTTGGACATCATGTGTTGCTAGGTCCTCAGGCAGGCTCTGGGTTGGCTCATAAGGAAGTAGTTATGTGCATGCCTTGGGAAATTGGTTTGAGCCAATTTCCTTAGCTCTATGGGACTGCCCTACTATAATAGAGAAGCAAACCACAACCACCTGGCCTGTCCGTTCAATCTTCTGAGGCCAAACCTCTCTTTCCTCAGCCAAAAAAAGAGAAGTGGCACAGGAATCTAAACTCCTCACTACTCTCACTCACCCAGCTATCTCACTTCATGGTTTAACGTTCCTCAAGCTAGGATTATAGGTATGTCCCAGAACAGTCTGGTTCTGTTAGGCCTTGAACTCCCAGACATCTACATGGATCTCTGCCTTCCAAGTGGCTTGATTAAAGGCATGGATAACTTAGTACTATGGGTGGTTCTGTCCTCTGATACTTTTGACTAATTTTACTAAATATACTATATATCACCACATATTCCCTTTTGTGTAAAAAATACTTTTAAAAATGTAACTAATATAAGAAAAATTATATACAATAGGTATAATAACTATATACATTATATACAAACAATAATTATATCAGTTATATCCGATCCATTAACAATTGATAAGTTCAAAGATATTATTATCTTATTTTGGCGAATCCAAAGGATTATACCTAATTCACTTCCTATGTACCTTGTTTTAACAATTGAAAAATATCTTTTGATGTCTCTCAAATGAAAGTATTACAACTCTTAGTGGGCTTCTTTTCTGAATATATATCTATGAAATATGTAACTATCTAATCTTCAACTCCCTCAGAGGCATGAGGAGACAGAAGTAATATTAACTAAATACACAAGAAGTGCAAGCATGGGAATTCTTAAAAGTGTGAAAATAACAAACGGCTGGCTGCAGAGTCACCAAAGGTTTTTCTGCAGTGTCGGGGCATTCATTTTTGGCCAACAGGTCTAGCATATCTGACAGACTTAAATGTGAAGCAGAATAAAAATCTCTATCTTGTCTTGGCAATGCTTGGCAGCTTTTTTCTTGTGTGTTCTCTGTGTCCGTTCAACTGTCAGCAGTCAAAGCAAGAACACTTGATTTCCCAGAAGTTAACTTTGGTCATGAAGAAAGTAAGTTTCTTCAATGTCCTTTATCTTATTCAAAGTAGATTGGTGCTGCTAGGAACAGATATATCTCACTGTCATAAAAATAAAATGAACCTATAGTATTAAAATACTTTGAATGTCATATTCTGTGGATCTCTGAAAAGATTGAAGATGACCTGTCTATATAAAATATATCTCCTTTTGACCTTGAAAGCATACCTAATATGACTATAAGTTTGAATGTACTAACTACTAACTTACATTTCTTTATATTCTAATTAGTTGTTAATAATAACTTTCAAGTATTAGAAATTTGTATTACATTGTTAGATAAATGGTATAGGTACAAAACCTTGAACAAATGTAGAAATATACATGCAGAAACAAACATTAATCTCAACATACATCAATACACACAATATGTGTACAATATACAAAATTCCAACTGAATGTAAGTTATTTAAAGCTAGTAGCTGATTTTTAAAAATAGCTTCAATTTTCTACCCTTATATCTTCTCATATTTTTATTCTTTTTTTCTCAGAGAAAATTCATTAATCTACTCTTTTATCCTATCATATCTGTATCCCCCTTTTTCAACATGAACCCTGAATCTATTCTCCCTCATTCAGCTTTTTTCTAACCATAACCAATAACAATTTATAACCAATCATCCTAAACAATGACAATTATCTGTAGCCTATTGAAGATCAGGAGCCACCCATTGCACATCTTGGAAATGTGGCTGTTGTGTTCTTAAATTTACTTCCTGTCATCTAGGTGTGATGGCATCTTTAGAGATTCTTGAAAAGAAAATTTCTCAAGTCATGAGATATATAACTGTATCATTTGTTATCCAGACTCTGCATAATGGGAAAGTGCAGGGCTTGTCTCAAGTCCTGGATAGAGTAGTCTGTGAGGATGGTTCCTCTCAGCTAGTCACCTCAAAATGGTTCCTCCAAACCACCTCAGGAATAGTGGACCAAGAAACTTCTGACTATACCAATTTTATTCATAACCCATTGAAAGACCAAAACCACACACCCCACCTTTTGAGAATTTGGTCATTGAGTTTTTAAATTTACTTGCTGCTGTCTGGGGGGAAAGGTATCTTTAAGGAATAATGGGGGAAATAAAAAACAAAACAGTTAATTGTCAAGTCATGGGAGAGGTAGCTATGTTATTTGTTGGCCATTTTCTGCATAATGGGAAAGTACAGGGCTTGTCTTAAGTTCTGGCTAGAGGAGTCTGTGAGCCTATATCATCTCAGCGAACCACCTAAAAACTGTTTTGAGCAGCTTGTAAAACAAAACCATTCTTTAGATAGTATTTGTCAGCTTAATGGCATTATCATATTTTATGTGAAATCATCATTGCAAGGCCCTCTCATCCTTTTGGAGAATTCAAAGGTCACAATTAGGCATTGTTATTATTCCCTGTAGAAAATTGTTAAAGACCCAAATCCAAAACAGTATGTAAGAAGCTAGATTAAGTCTTATTTTCTAGAATTAGTTGGTACTCTATATGACTAATAATATGATAACAAAAATTTTTATATATAAATATAAATGCATTAATATATAATAAATTTTGATATAAAATTCAAACATTAAGAAAAAGCTTTTAAGTAGTCAAAATAAAATCAAAAGATTATGAGATTAGTAGCAATATAATAATACCTTAATTTTGGTTATTCTTCTGTCCCATATCAAGTGGCTCTTCTGATATGATACAGAGATTTTGCATTTCTCTTCAAGCATGCTTAGATCTAGAGGAGAGAGCCACACACCAACTCCAAAACCAGCTCTAATTTACATCTGAGCCAGGTTCTCAAGTAAAAGATGTAGATGTTACATAGTGAGATTTCAGTACTAATAAGCCTAGTTTTTCTTTCCTTGTAAATATTGTCTAGATATCATTCCCTGCTTACTTAGTTAATATTATTTACTGCTTGGCTCTCTGAAGGAGTTGAAGATGAGATATTTATAGTTTTCTAGTGACAATTTTAGAAGCAAAACTCACTAAGTGGTAAAAGTGTATAATTTTGAGAGACATCAAAAGATAGTTTTCAGTTAGTAATACAAGTCATATAGAAAGTGAATTAAGTAGGTACAGTTCTTTGGACTCACCACAATAGAGTAAGTAATGGAATATTTTCTTTGAATTTGTCAACTGTTTCTGGTCTGGACATTACTGATATAATTTTTAACTGTATATTATAATATATGATTATTGGACCTATTATATATAATTTTTATTATATTAGTTATAATATTCTTTTGTATTTTTGACACAGAAGGGGATATATGGAGATAAATACTTAATAAAATTAGTCTGAAATATCAGCGAGTCAACCACAGAGTCAGTCCCTGAAGGTTAAGGAGTGGTGATCCACACCTTTACTTATAGATTTAGAAGTGAGGAAAGAGGAAGTTTTAAAAACTGGGTGAATTATAGTCTGGTTATTCTTAGCTTTATGTCTAAAATCTACCTATGAGTTATTAAATACCATGTTTATCTTTCTCAGTCGGTTAGCTCACTTAGAATGATGTTTTCCAGATCCACCCATTTGCTTGAAAATTTTAGGATATCTCTCTCTCTCTCTCTCTTTTTTAACTGCTGAGTAGTATACCATTGTGTTAATGTACCACAATTTTTAATCAGTTCTTCAGTTAATGGTCATCTAGGGTGTTTCCAGGTTTTGATTATTATGAACAATGCTGCTATGAACATAGTTGAGCTAATTCCATTTGGAATAAGAATATGCATCCTTTGGGTATATTCCCAATTATATTGCTGGATCGTTGAGTAGATTGATTCCCAGTTTTCTGAAGAACTGCCATACTGATTTCCAAAGAGGCTGTACAAGTTTACATTCCCACCAGCAATAGGGGAGTGTTCCCCTTGTTCCATATTCCCTCCAGCATAGGCTGTCATCTGTGTTTTTTAAATCCTACTTATTCAGACATGTATAAATTGGTATCCCAGAGTCCTTTTGATTTGAATTTCTCTGCTCTAGGTAAACAGAGTAAACAATAGAGGAAAGCTTGGAATTTTTGTTCTGCTAATAGCCCTTTCCCTAGGAGGGATGCTGAAATGGGACCTGTCACCATTTGGCTGATGAGGTCTTAATACTTCAGAATACATGTTTGTTTTGATACCTGCAACTAGGAGTAGGTAAAACTTTTTTCTTAAACCTCTAAGTTAGGACCCTATGTTAATGAATCCAGGTGCAAGTACAGGGAGTTCAAAGGCCTAAAATCCATTAGCTCTGGAGAGTTCTTTTATCAGTAGGGGTGGTGAATTTGTGGTCTATCTGTAGCTGTCCTTGGATACCTGAGAAATGTTTCAAATGAGATACTTTGTCATGTAGGCTGACTGGATGTTTATTAATAAAAGTAACTTCAGGGAAGGCAGACATTGAGTCTGCTCTGGGAAGAGGAACAAAGATGTTATTTGTGAGATAAGAGATCTTGTCTGTTTGACTGTCTTCATACACCCAGTAAGAGAGATTATCTATATGCTCCCAAATGTGTGGGGGAAGTTGTACCCAACAAATGAGCAATCAAACTGTTAAATGTTTCTGAGAAATAAATTCCAAGGAAACTACATATGGGAAAGCTGAAATCACACACAAGAACTTCTCTGTAGGA
This sequence comes from Phyllotis vaccarum, assembly GCA_033318265.1. Taxonomy (NCBI): domain Eukaryota; kingdom Metazoa; phylum Chordata; class Mammalia; order Rodentia; family Cricetidae; genus Phyllotis; species Phyllotis vaccarum. The sequence goes on along the minus strand of JARWLC010000011.1, from coordinate 27,656,177 downwards.
AACAGTTAACACATTCAAAGACAATTAACACCAAAACTCCTTGAGTATTTGGCTTTACATTTATCATGGCCATTGACTTTTATGGGTCAGCCTTGTTGATGCCAACTGAATTCCTATTTCATATTTCTGCAGCTCCTGATAGTTGAGGTCTTTGATTCAATTCCATTGATCTACAAGTTTGTTTTTATGCCAGTACCAAGCTGTTTATATTACTGTAGAGTTTGAAGTCAGGGATGATGATACCTCCTGAAGTTCTATTATTGAATATATTTTTTTGTATTTTTTTTTGAAATTCTGGGTTTTTTGTTACTTCATATGAAGTTGAGTATTATTCATTTGAACTCTGTGAAGAATTGTGTTGGGATTTTAGTGGAGATTTCATTTAATCTCTAGATTACTTTTGGTAAGATTGCCATTTTTACTATGTTGATTCTACCAATCCAAGAGAATGGGAGCTCTTTCCATCTTCTGATAACTTTTATAATTTCTTTCTCAATGACTTAAAGTTCTTGTCCTACAGGTCTTTTACTTCTTTGGTTAGAGTTACCTCAAGATATTTGATGTTATTTGTGGCTATTGTAAGGGGTGATCTTTCTCTGATTTCTTTTTCAGCTCATTTATCATTTTTTACAGGAAGATTATTAATTTTTTTGAGTTAATATTGTATCATGCTATATTGCTGAAGGTGTTTATAAGCTGTAGGAGCTCCCTGGTAGAATTTGGGGAGACACATATCATATCATATCATCTGCAAATAATGATAGTTTGACTTCTTTCCAGTTTGCATCCTCTTAATCTCCTTTTATTGTCTTATTTCACTAGCTAAAACTTCTAAAACTTTGAGAATAATATTTAATAGATATGGAGGGAGAGAACAGCCTTGTCTTGTTACTGATTTTAGTGGGATTACTTTGAGTGTTTCTCCATTTAGTTTGATGTTGACTGTCAGCTTGCTGTATACTGCCTTTATTATGCTTATGTATTTTCCCTGTATTCCTGATCTCTCCAGAACTCTTATTATGAAGGAGTATTGGATTTTCTCAAAGGCTTTTTAACATCTAATGAGACAATCATGTAGGTTTTTTTCTTTCAGGTTGTTTATATGATGAATGACATTGACAGATTTTCATATCTTGAACCATCCCTGCATCTCTGGGAGAAAGCCTACTTGATCATGGTGGATGATTTTTGATATGTTTTAAAATTTGGTTTGCCAGTATTTTATTGAGTATTTTTGTATCAATGTTCCTGAGGGAGACTGCTCTGTGATTCTCTTTGTTTGTTGCATCCTTGTGCAGTTTGGATATGAGGGTTGCTGTAGTCTCATAAGAAGAGTTTATCAATATGCCTTCAGTTTCTTTTGTGTGAAACAATTTGATGAGTATTGTTATTAGTTCTTCTTTGAAATTCTGGTAGAATTCTGCACTGAAGCCATCTGGCCCTGTGCTATTTTATTATAATTATTAGGAGACTTTGATAACTGCTTTTACTTCTTCAGGGGTTATATGTTACAATGAGGTTTCTTGGCCCTGGGCAGCCAGAGATCCAGGCCCGCAGACCTGCAGTCCCAGACTGCTTAGCCACCTGCCACTGATTTGGTCCCCCAAAATGACTCAGATGCTTATATTAAGTTCATGCTGTTTGGCCTATGGCTTAGGCACATTGCCAGCTAACTCTGCCTTAACTCAACCCATTTTCATTAATCTGTTCTGCCACATGGCCTGTGGCTCACCTGTATTCCTTACATGTTTCTCCTTTGGGCATTTTGCTCGATCTGATCTGACCCTGCCCTCCTTCTCCTAAATACTTCTACGGTGCCTGCCATGGCCAAAACAGCTCCTTTATTTAAAGATTGATACGCACAGCATACAGAAAGACATTCCCACATCAGTTTCAGGTCTATTTTGGTTATTTATCTGATCTTGATTCAGTTTGATAAGTAGAATTTGTCCAATAAGCTATCCATTGGGGGGGGGGGGTTCTGATTTTATAGAGTATAGAGTTTTGAAGTATGACCTAATGATTCTATGGATTTCTTCTACTGTTGTCATTTCTTCCTTTCCTTTTCATTTCTGATTTTGTTAATTTGGATATTCTTTCTCTGCTTTTTAGTTAGTTTGAACAAAGGTTTGTCTAGCTTGTTGACTTTCTCAAAGAACCAACTCTTGTTTTATTGATTTCTTGTATTTTCTCTGTTGCACTAATAAAGGAAAATCAGGGAAAGGCTGAAATATCAAAGACATGAAAGACCACAGTCAAATCTCACCCAGCTGTCTTCCAGATTCTTCAGCCTCACTCCTTATGGCTTCTTCTGAGTTGGCCATATCCTCAACTCTTTCTTTTGTTTCATAGAGTTCACAGAGCAAGGCTACTGAGGCCACCAAAGTATTCACTGATGTAGGTTTCCATCACATACATGACACATACTTCTATCAAAATGAGGAAGAAGTTGGACAGGGCCTCTCAGACAAGATGGCTGATAGAACTGTCAAGAGGGAGGCTTTATTCTACACCACCAAGGTGAGCACTTGTGGCCATAATGGCTGGAAGCCACAGACAGTTCAGTGTGAATCTGCCTTTATTGCAATGGCCCATTATAGAAACAGAGAACAGGGACAGTCAGATCAATCAGTGGGAAAAGATGCAGGCTGCCATGCTTGGCAACACTTTATCCTTGTGATGTACATGGAAGAAAATGATTTCTGATATCTTACCTCTGTATGTATGGTACCCATTTACATAGACTAGTGGGCACATGCACACATGAACACACACACACACACATACACACACACACACACACACACACACACACACACACACACACACTGATAAATTTAAATTTTTTTAAAGGTTAGTTTTGCTACGAAGTGAATTAAATGTGGCATAACATTGTCTAGATATACCACTACAGTTCTGTGGGATAATTTGGCTTCAATGGGCCCCAATTAACTAGTTTTTCAATAGATTATCACGTGAGCTTGAGAATATTGGTCACAAAAGGGGAAATCTTTTCTCAAATCAGCATTAAATGGACTGAAATTGTAATGTTTTTTTCAAGTGGAAAGACAGATCACAGTGTGATGTAATCTAAGCTAAGGTCTCTGAAGATGTCCCCTACTTGTGTTTACACTGGCAACATCCTTTATCAACTCTACTGGCTGCTATTTGTTCAGTTACTGGAAGCCTCACCCCACGGGATACTTCACTCTGCCTAGGATGGATGTTTAACTGGGAAATTCCATCTAGCTACCTAAATGGGGTTTTCACAGTTAGTTTCTACCAGATGTTTTTCACCCTGATTTAATATTTTGCTTTTATCTACTATTTCTCTCTATTTTGCCCCATTCCCAGTTTGCCATTTCTTGGCTCTTTTGAGGCTAAAATGTTTAATTCTTGAAATACTCAAGGTGATCATTTTCTCAATTTTGCTCATTTCTCAAATTTGTCATTACTCAAATAAATCTCAGTAGTCTATTGAGGATGTAATCTATAAGGAGCAATGTAAGTTCAAATAGAGCTATAGGGAGGATCTGGAAAAGTTGGATGATGGAAAAATCATGATTAAAATATCTTGCTTAATAATTTTAATAAAAATAGAAAATCTTAGGTCCAACTATTCTTAGATTAGTTGGGACTACCATAGCAAGTCTCAATCATTTCACCACAATGGATAATTTTGCTTAGATAATGTATATTTGGGCTACTTTCCTTAGACCAGAATTAGCTCATCAGCGCCTGGAGAGATCACTGAAGAAACTTGGCCTAGATCATGTAGATCTCTGCATTATTTATACACTGATTGCTATGAAGGTCAGTTTGGATTTTTTTATGCCATAGTGGTCAGGCCAATGAGATTTTTATGGGCTCTTGATGAGAGAGATACATTTATCTGAGTCAAATAGAATGGTGAAATAATTATAACTCTCCATGACAGCTGAGTGACCTATTTTAAGACTTCTTAAAATGCTCATCGTCCAGTCTTCAGGAGGGTAGAAAGAGGTTCAAGGACTTCACTGCCTTTTAAAGCATCCTTGATTGTGGAGACTAACTCCCTAGTGAATGCCCTTGCCTAATCTCTCACATTAGGACACAGGGATCTGAATTTGGGTAAGGGACATTTGGGTTTGGGCTCTTTTGGACCTTGTGGTTTTATTTTCTTATTACATTACATGTTTGTTGATCATATCACATAGACTCATTGACTCAGAACTGAGTCATCATAAAGTGGAGCAAAGGCTCCTGATTAATAGTGAAAATTCTATCCTTCACACTATTCTGTCATTTGGGATATGAAATAAATTCCAATGAAAATAGCCCTCATAATTAGTGAAATTTAGGGCTTTTTAGGGATCTAGGCATGAGAAAAGTGGAGACAATCAAGGGAAAAAATGTTCTGCTATAACCTCAGGTATGTAGGAGGAAGTTTTCGGCCCGGAATTTTGGGTCTAGCCTCAAGGTTTAGGACCCACAGACCGGAGCAGTCCTGTAGTCCCACAGTCCTGCAGTCCCTCAGAAATAAACAGATGCTTATAATAGTTTAGGCTGATTGGCATAAAGCTCAGGCATATAACTTACTAGCTCTCTACCCTTCATCTAACCCATGACTCTTATCCTGTTCAGCCATGCGGCTCGGTACCTTTTCATAGAGCAGCATAGTTGTCCTCTGCTTCTTCCAGTTTCTCTCTGGCATTCTGCTCTGTGCTTCCTGTTCTCAGAGTTTTTCTTAGACTGGTAGCCCTGCCCACACTTCCTGCCTGCCTTTGGCCAATCAGTGCTTTTTATTAAACCAGTGGGTGGGATAATTATTTACAATGAAATAACACAATCTCCCACACATCCCCTTTTCTCTTCTTAAAATAAAAAGAACTCCAAATCTAATATTATTTTCCCCCCTATTGTCTATAACAACTTATAAACAGCACTGTAAATAAACACAAACATCCATAATCCATGTTTTAGGAATGTGGGTGTCATTCTCTAGGCTACTTCCTGCTGAATGGGGGACTCCGACAATCTCATGTGAATCCAAAGAAAAATTTAGGATTATGGACATGTCTTTAGTGGAGTAATCTGTAAGGCTGGGTCATCTCAGTCAGCATCCTTGAAATTCTTCTGGATACAGAGCTTGGGAAACTTCAACAGAGGTATTCTGATATGCTGAATCATCTGTTCCATCCATTTCCATTGGAGATTTTTCAGGGGTCTTCCTCTATCAAACTTCATGTTCTTTATCCAGGAATAAATCCACAGCCTCTCATTTTCTGTGGAAATAAAAAGAAAACCTCTTCTCCAAAGTAGCATATCTTTGAATTTCAGTTTTAAAGTCAACTCATTTACAAAATATATAGGCTGAATTAATGGAACAGCATTTATAATCAACTGTCATTTAGCAGCTTTTACTATTTCATTTTCAGTCAAGAAGCTTAAAGATAAGACAATAGTATACAATATCCAGACATTATTTGTATTTTCCATTTTCATGTGGTTTATTTTTTATTTATTTATTTATTTATTTTACTTTGTTTTTTAAGGGCTTTCTCTACCTTTTTATTTCTTTCTCTAAACCTATGTATATATATTTTCAACACACTCTTTGTCTTTACTGTATATTTATTTCTTAACTTTTCTGTCTCTGACCACACCTTTGCTTGGCTAGGATGATTGACTCCACCCAGATTCTTCTATTCCTTTCTGTTTCTGAACACACCTTTAATCTGCCAAGATTCAAGGTTGGTAGGAAGGGTGGATGGCACCACCCACCTCCTAGTCTAATTTTATAGAATTTATCTTTTTATCTCAGGTACTCTGGGGAATTTCAGGGTCCATATAATTACCAAGTCAAGCTTTGCCATCGGCTGCTCATTAACTCTATTTAAGTATTAGGCAGCAGGGCCTCTTAAAAGACTCACAAGTGTTTCTCCTCTAAAGCTGAATCAGGAAGGTTCTCTTCAAAAAGCGAAGCCTCAGTTTGCCTCTGGCAAACAGAGTCATCCAAGAAAACACCACCACTAGAAAGCCATCTTTGACTCTATTCTCTTTTTGTCCTTACTAATAGAAACTTTAAATCCACCATACAGAGCTCTTTGCTTACATCTAGACTCAGGAACTGGCCTTGTTTACCTTAAGTTGCATGAAACAAACACACCATTTTATAATTTGATCTCATATACCACTCAGTCTCTTTACCACAGGCCACTTCAGAGACACAACTCAGAAGCTGCTTTGGACTTCAGTTCCTGTGCTATAGACTGTTTTTTAAGCTTCTTGTGGCTTTATGTGAGTATTTTTGCCCTGCATTGTGCTGCCATTTGTAGTAGGAGGTTTCTAGCCCGGACTTTTGGGCCTAGCTTCAAGGCCCAAAAAACCCACAGACCCGCAGTCCTACAGTCTCACAGTCCTGCAGTCCTGCAGAAATACACAGATGCTTATAATACCAGCCCAGACTTTTGGGCCTAGCCTCGAGGCCAGAAAAACCACAGACCCGAAGTCCTGAAGTCCCACAGTCCTGCAGTCCCACAGAAATACACAGAAGCTTATAATAGTTTTAGGCTGATTGGCATAAGGCTCAGGCATATAACTTACAAGCTCTCTACCCTTCAGCTAACCCATGACTCTTAACCTATTCAGCCATGTGGCTGGGTACCTTTTCTAAGAGCAGCATAGTTGTCCTCTGCTTCTTCGTGCTACTCTCTGGCATTCTGCTCTGTGCTTCTTGTTCTCAGAGTTCTCCTAGTCTGGTAGCCCTGCCCACACTTCCTGCCTGCCTTTGGCCAATCAGCGCTTTTTATTAAACCAGTGGGTGGGATAATTATTTACAATGAAACAACACAATCTCTCACATATCCCCTTAAAAGTACAATAAATGATGTTATTATTGAAGGTTTATTGAACACAGGGGCAGATATATCAATAATTTCACTAGAGTCATGGCATCCAACTTGGCCTTTTCAGGAGGCAAATGTTCAGTTTTGGAGAATTGGGTCATTATCCCAGGTAAAACAGAGTGTAAGGTGGCTTGACTATATGGGACCAAAAGGACATAGATGAATATTAAAGCCATATGTGGCTAACATTGCTATAAATTTATGTGGACAAGATTTACTACAATAATGGAAGACACAGATTAATATTCCTCCAAACACAGAAATAAACCATAAACTAGCACATGTTTCTAGAAAAAACATCAGAAGGAATTATGAGAAATAGTCACAGACTGTTAAGGTTATACATAAACAAGGCACAACAGTTGCTGATATTTCAAACACAGCCACAGCATTACCTTTAAAATGGCTAACAGAGAAGCTTATATGGGTTCATCAATGGCTTCTAACAAAAGAGAAATTGGAGGTCTTGAGCAGCTGGTACAGGAACAGTTAAATGCGCAGAATATAGAAGGGTCAAACAGTCCTTGGGATTCTCCTGTATTTGTTATTAAAAAGAAATCTGAATAGTTGAGAATGGGAATAGACCTAAGGGCAATAAACAAAGTGAGCCAGGCAATGGGCTCTCTACTGGGGTTCCTTTACCTTCTCTGTTACCTAAAGAATGACCTATTATCATTATTGATTTAAAAGACTGCTTTTTTACAATACCTTCACAAGAATAAGACAAGGAAAAATTCACATATACAGTGCCCACTAATAATTCTCAGCCTGTAAAGAGATACCAGTGGAGGATAATCCCTTGAGGAATGCTAAATACCAAACTTTCTGTTGGTATTTGTATAAAAGCTAGTAGAACAAGTGTATAACAAATTCCCACAATATATTATTTGTCATTACATGGACAACATCTTGTTGGCTGATTCAAATATTGATACCTTAGAAAAAATATTTGAAGAAGTAAATAAAAATTTGACTGCTTTGGATTATAAATTGCCCCAGAAAAATACAAAGGGGAGAATTCTATTAAATATTTAGGTTACAAAATAGGCCAACAAAAATCAAACCCCAAAAGGTTCAAATCAGGAGAGACAGAGTAAGACACTTAATGATTTTCAAAGACTACTAGGAGACATTGCCAATTTACGACCCATTGTTGGAATAAAAGATGATGAATTGGATAACTTGTCTAAAACCTTAAATGATGACAAGGACTTAAGCAGTCCAAGAGAATTGTCACCTGAAAGTGAGAAAGAATTGGCTTTTGTGGAAAGAAATTACAGGATTCACGTGTAGATCATGTGGATCCAGACCTTAGTTGCATTCTAGTTATCTTGCCCACTGAGCAGTCTTCTACAGGAATTCTAGAACAAAGGGAAAATGTTATATTGGAATGGATATTTCTCCCACATAAACCAAACAAGAAGTTAAAGACATATGTGGAAAAGATTTCTGAACTTATTTTTAAAGGAAAATTCAGACTTCGTCAATTGACAGAAATGGACCCAACAGAAATTGTTGTACCTTTAACTAAAGAAGAAATTGGCTAATTATGGGTAGAAAGTGAACCTTGGCAGAGAGCCTTCAGTAATTTTATGGGAGATATTAACAACAAACATCCTAAAAGCAAAAGAATTGAATTTCTAAAGAAAACTGATTGGATTCTCCCTCATATTGTATGAGATAAACCAATTTCTGGAGCCCCTACATTTTATACTGATGCAAACAAATCAGGAAAGGCTGGTGACAAATCAGAACATATAAGTGAAGTGGCTCAAATCCCTTATAATTCTGTTCAAAAGTCAGAAATATATGCCATCCTGATGGTGTTAATGGACTTTGCAGAACCTCTTAACATAGTCACTGACTCTCAATATGCAGAAAGAGTTGGTTTCCACATTGAAACTCCTTATTTTATTAAGGATCAGTCAGAATTAACTTCATTATTCTGTTAAAACAAACATATGGACTAGAAATTGTCTCTTCTATATAAAACACATACAATCCCATATAGGTCCGACAGGTCCTTTAGCACAAGGTAATGATGAAATTGATAAAACATCATGTCAATAGCATAGGATTAAAAAAGATTTCTCTATCACTTGGCAGCACGCCAAAGAAAATATAAAAAGATGTCCCACCAGTTTTTTCTATAGCCAATCTTCATTGCTAGCAGGAAGTAATCCTAAAGGTATATGTAGAAATGAAATCTGGAAGACGAATGTATTTCATTTTACAGAATTTGGAAAATTAAGATTTGTACATCATACAATGGATATGCTTTCAGGATTTCAATGGGAAACTTCATTGAGTTTGGAAATGGCGGATTCTGTAATCACACATTTGCTAGAAGTTATGGCCATCATGGGAATACCTGTACATATTAAGACTGACAATGCTTCGACATATGTCTCTAGTAAAATGAAACAATTATTTGTTTATTATAATATAAAACATACTACAGGAATACCACAGAATCCTACAGAGAAAGCAGTCAGAGAGACCAAATTGAACTCTAGAGGATATGCTAAATAAAGAAAAACAAATAACAAAGATCCATAGAAATAGACTACATAATGCTTTATTAACTTTCAATTTTCTAAGTGCTAATGAGAAAGAAACAATGGCTCTGAAAGGCATTGGACTACAGAAAAAAACAGCTGAGCTCAATCATTCTGTCTACTTCAAAGATGTACTAACCTCAGATGGAAGTCAGGATATGTCCTACATTAAAGAAGAGGTTTTACTTTTGTTTAACAGGTGAAGAAAAGATATAGATACCACTAAGATTAATAAAGACTCAATTTGAACCAGAGAAACTTCATGAAAATAAGAATTTATGCCTCATTCACCCATATTGCAATTCTTTTATGTTGTAAGAAAAAACAAGAAGGGCTAGAGTAGGTTTTTGTGTTTGTCTTCAGAAAACTAGAAATACCCATCTTTAAGAAGTTAAAATACCTTGGAAATCTAGACATCTAAAGCAACAGGCAGACTATCCAAAAAAATTTATAAACAGAAGGATACCAGGCCTATTGCTACCAGTAACCTCTACAGGGTAAAATCTCATTGCTTAACCTCAATGTATCTTTATTTGTAAATTGATGTTCCAGTTTGAGTATAATTTAAAGCAGGCTTTAGAGTTGGAATGTGGCTCTCTCCTTCTCTATACCCAAGGTAAAGGAAAATGCAAAATATTTGTATCACCTCAGAAGAGCCACCTGATATAAAACAGAAAAATTACTAAAACTATGGGGTTATTTTGTTGTTACTAATCCTATGCTGAATAAATAGTTTTATGTTTAGCTTCCTGTACATTGTGTTGAGTTTTAGTCTTTTTTCAGTTTTCTACAGTAATCCATGACAAGGCCTAATTGTGAACTTAATGTATTCAAAAGAAACATAGGGCCCCGTAATTATGATTTCACATGGACTATGACAAAGACACTAGGCTGACAAGCAACAACCAAAAGATCAGATTTGGACTACAAACTGCTCAGGACAATTTCAAGGCAGCTAACAAAGATGAACCAGCTTCACAGATTACTACAGCCAGGACTTGAGACAAGCCCTGAACTTTCCTGTTTTGCAGAAATTGGACAACACATGATACAGCTACTTATTTCAGGTCTTGACAATTAACAAATATTTTATTTTCAGGATCCCCTGAAGATGCCATTGCCCCCAAACAGCAGGAAATAAATTTAAGAACACAGGATCCACATTCCCAAGAGGTGGAGTGGGTAGGTTTTGGCTTTTCAATGGGTTATGAATTATTGTCATTGTTTAGAGTAATTCATTAAAAATTGTTATTGGTTATGGTTAGAAAAAAGTTACAAAGAGAGATTAGATTCAAGGTTCTTATTTTTAAAAAAGAAAGAAAAAGATAATACAGATAAAGAGGATATGAGGATAAATTATTGAATCTTAAAAAGGAATTACTAGCTTTAAATATTTTATACTTGATTAGAATTTTTATATATGGTATACAAATTGTGTATATTGATATAAAGATGAGTTTAATTTTGTTACTGTACATATATCTCTATGCTTGCTCTCTGTACTACACCTATGCAGTTCATCTAACAATGTAACACAAATTGCTAGTCCCTGAAACTTATTATTATAAACTAATTAAGATATAAAGAAATGCAAGTTAGTAGTTACACCTTACAATCAAACTTTTAGTCATTTTTTAAGATATGTTTTCAAGGTCAAACTGATATATTTTATATGAACAGTTCTTCTTTAAATACTTCAGATCATCATAGAATATGGCATTTAAGATATTTTAATAACATAAGTTCTTATTATTTTTATGGCAATGGGATAACTGCTCCTGAAAATATCAAAATACTTCAGAGAAGGTTATGGACATCAAAGAAACTCTGTATGAAGCTGACCTTCTTTGTGTCAAAAGTTAGCCACTGAGCAAGAAAGTATTCTTGCTTTAACTGCTGACAGTATGATATTCAAAATGGAGAAGCAGGAGACACAAACCAAAAAATATTGCTGAACCTTGCCAAGAAAAGGTAGGAAGGTCTTTGAGAATATGCTGCTTCACAGAGATTTCTGTCAGATATGCTAGGCCTATAGGCCAAATTACATGATTCAATGATACAGAAGAATCTTGGGTGTTTGTCCAGGTATCCAGCTGTTTCATTTCTTACATTTCTTGGAAGTTTCTTGCTTTTTACTGTTTGCCTAGTTAATATTATTTCCTTATTGGGGCTCTGAGGGAGTTGGAAATGAGATAGTTACAGATATAGTTTTCTAATGGCAGTTTTAGAAAAGAAACTCACTTAGAAGTTAAGAGACATCAAAATATAGTTTTTAGTTAGTAATACGAGTTAGATAGAAAGTGAATTAGGTATAATCCTTTGGACTCACCAAAACAGGAAAAGTAATGTGATATTTTCTTTGAATTTGTCAATTGTTAATGGACTGAAAATTACTCACATAATTATTGTTTGCATATATTGTACATAATTAGTGTACCTATCATATATGGTTTTTCTTATGTCAGTAATAACTTTTTATTCTTGACACAAATGGGCATGTATGGTGATATGTTATATACTTAATAGAACTAGTCTGGAATATAAGAGAACAGACCCACCCACAGTCAATCCAGGGGGGGGGGTCATAGAGTGGTGACTCATGCCTTAAATCCTAGCACTGGGAGAGACCAGTAGTGGTGATCTGCACCCCACTGGGAGTGGTGACCTATTCCTTTAATCCCATAACTCCAGAGGCAGAGATCTGTGTTTCTGACTTCAAGGCTAACTACCAAATAGTAATAACCCACATCTTTAATCTTAACCTGGATGTGAAACAATTGTGCAAAGAAGGTATTTAAGGCAGGTGTAGGAAGACAGAGGAAGGCAGTAGAGCGAGGCTGAGGAAGCTAGAAGGCAGCTGGGTGAGATTTGACTATAGTCATCTTCCTCTCTCTGATAGTCCAGCTTACCCCACCCCTGCACATAGCTGTCTCTGAGTTTCATTTTATACAACCAGAATTCACACAACATATACTGCCACAACTTGTGATGGTGTGTGTGTGTGTGTGTTTGTGTATGTGTATGTATGTGTATATGTGTGGGTATGTGAGTATGTATGCGTGTGTATATATGTGTATGTATGTGTGTGTATGTGTGTGAGTGTGTGTGTGTATGTATGTATGTGTGTGTACATGTTTGTATATGTGTGTATGTGTGTATGTGCGTCTAGTATGTGTGCTTGTGTGTATGTGTGTGTTTGTATGTGTATGTGTTTGTGTATGTGTGTGTATGTGTGTATGTGTGTGTATGTATGTGTAGTATGTGTGCTTGTGTGTATGTGCGTGTTTGTGTTTTTATGTGTGTGTGTATGTATGTATGTACGTATGTATGTATGTATGTGTGTGTATGTGTTTGTGTATGTGTGTGTATTAGTGGTAGGACAATTCCCAGGAATTGGTTCTGTCTTTCTATCATATGGTTCCAGAGAAGGAACTCAGGCTGGGAAGCAAGTGCTTTTTCTTGCTGAGTTATTTCTTTGTCTCCTAATTTGATCTAACTTTTTTCCTGCTGTCTTCTCCTTTGGTGAGCAAGATGACTTCTAGTGCTACCTTTTTTTTCCAAGTTGTGTGTCTTTGTTCCATAGCCATAATATTTCCTGGGCCATATTTGAATTCTATGCTTTAGTACTAAGTAGAATTTTTAGATTTAAATATTACGTCACACTTTATAATTTTTCCATTTATTGTAGGGGATTATGTTGTTCCCTTGTAAACAATTGTCCCACCCACTGGTTTAATAAAAAGCACTGAATGGCCAAAGGCAGACAGGAAGTGTGGGCGGGGCTACCAGACTAGGAGAACTCTGGGAACTGGAAGAATGAGCAGAATGCCAGAGAGAAGCCAGAGGAAGCAGAGGACAACTATGCTGCTGTGATAAAAGGTACCAAGCCCCATGGCTGAACAGGATAAGAGTCATGGGATTAAGGGTAAAGAGTTAGCAAGTGATATATATATGGATGGATAGATAGAAAGATATAGATAGATAGATATAGATATATAGTCCTTTCTGCACCCAAGAACAGAGTATTCTAGATGGTCCTTAAGCTGTCATGTGGTTGCAGGGAATTAAACCCAGGACTTCTGAGTTCTTGGAACTCTCTGAGTTCAGCCAGTGCTCTTAATCTCTGAGCTATACTACCCCAATAATGGTGTTTTTTTCCAACAATACTAACCAAAACTAAGACTCAGTTCAACAATTAAAGCTGAACTAGTGCCGAGTTCCAACAGTTTCCATGGAGAAAGGGGTGAGAAACTGCAGGGCCAATGACACAAAACCCAGGAGTCAGATGAAAAGCTATTTGGCTATCTCCTTTATTCATCAAAAGGAAGACCCTTATATGTAGGGAGATTATGTTGTTCCATTGTAAATAATTGTCCCCACCTATGAGTTTATTAAAAAGCACTGATTGGCCAAAGACAGACAGGAAGTGCGGGTGGGGCTACCAGAATAGGAAGACTCTAGGAACAGGCAGAACAGAGTAGAATGTCAGAGAGAAGCCAGAAGAAGCTGAGGACAACTATGCTGCTCTGATAAAAGGTACCAAGCCATATGGCTGAACAAGATAAGAGTCCTGGGTTCGATTAAGAGTAAAGACTTAGCAAGTAATATGCCTGGGCCTTAGTCCAATCAGCCTAAAACTATTGTAAGCATGTGTGTCTCTGCGGATCTGTGGATCTGCGGGTCTATACCTTGAGGTTAGGCCCGAAAGTCTGGACCAGAATCGTCTTACTACACTTATATGCCCTCATCTATCCTTGTCACAGTACCCAGACTATGTCCCAGTTAAACTGAGATTGCCTGGTTGCATGTTCAGGACCTATGATAGTGTCTGTTGCTGAGCCCTCAGGCAGCCTTTAGGTTGGCTTGTGGGAGCTTGTGTTGTTTCATTTTAAATAATTGTTCCAACCACTGATTTAATAAAAAGAGCTGATTGGCCAAAGGCAGGCAGGAAGTGTAGGCGGGACTACCGGACTAAGAAAATCTCTGAGAGCAGAATGCCAGACAGAGCACCAGAGAGAAGCTGCAGGATGCAGAGGACAACCATGCAGCTTTAAAGAAAGGTACCGAGCCGCATGGCTGAACAAGAGACATGGGATAGCTTAAGGGTAGAGAGTCAGCAAGCTATATTCCTGGGCCTAAGGCTGATCAGCCTAAAACTATTGGAAGCATCTGTGTGTCTCTGTGGGACTGCAGGACTGCGGGTCTGTGGGCCTAGACCTTGAGGTTAGGCCAGAAAGTCCAGGCTAGAAACCTCTTACTACACATCTTCCAGCCATATCCTCTGTTTTTGTTGTTTTGTTTTTCTAGCTATGCAAAATGTGACAATCCTCAGCCAGGAATTGACACTGTCATGAACTGTCTGTGAGCCTAGACCTTGAGGTTAGGCCAGAAAGTCCGGGCCAGAAACCTCGTACTACATTGGCTCATATGGAAGTATGTTATGAACTTGCCTTTGCAACTGGTTTGAGCAAGTTTCCTTGATCCAATGTGCCTATCTTACTACACTGATCCACTTAAAGATATCAAAAAGAGTCTCTAATTGAAACAAAATCACAAAATCTACTGGGTATAGCCAGGAAAGTAGAACTGAGAACCTGGCAGGAAGGGGGAACACTTGACTTCAATATCCAAGTTTTGAGTTTTGGTCTTTATGGGAAGCATGGATTTGTTCTGTATGTATGGATGTTTTCCAAGGTAGACTGAAGGAAGGAGAATAACTTGCTGCTTATATTGTCATGGGATTAGGGAAATCTTTGAATGTGGAATCTGAAGTAACAGCTTCTTCAACAAGGCAAGTTGGTCATGGACTGCAATAAAAATCATTCAAATCCTGGTTGGTCATGGATAATGTGTTGTTTCTGGAATTCTGCAATCATTTTTTAATTTTCCTCTAGACATACACATAATTTTTTGCCCTTCACCTTGTTAATATCTGAGTCACTGTGATCTTTGTCAGATCAAGTTGTTTTCAGATTTCTAGTTTAGAGAGGAGTTTGCTGTTTCATACCACAAAACTCCAACAGCACGTCTCCCACATCATAGATAAATTAATATGGAACAACATACTAGGGTACAGAAAAATGTGATATTAGTTCCCCAAGAATTGTAGGTATTCTAAAGAGTTTGAGTGATAACCTGAACCCTTCCTCTTTTATTTCCTGGTTATTATTACATGATTGCTTTATGATTTTTTGCTTAACAGATTTCTGAAAGCCTGAAGGGTATGAATCCTGGCTTGTACCTAGAATTTGAACTTCTGCTTCCTTCCACTACATATGGGGAGACTAGACTGTAGAATAAACTGTAACTATGATGACTCAAAATGATAACACCCCCTTGAGGTTTTCCTCTATAAAAGAGGTGTATAGAATTGAACTGGGGCTGGTCCAATAAATTCTGCCTTAAAAAAGAGTCAATTGCCTATTTGGCTCTGATGTGTACACAAATAAAGCTAACTTTAATTTGGTTATAATTTCTAATTTTTTCTAATATTCGAGCAGGAACAGAGTGTGTTGCTTTGAGTCTAGTTTTAGGGCCAGTGTATGTTTCTCTTAATGGGTCTTTTTAAGTTTTTGACTCTGGTATCAGCAGAAGTGAATTGGCTCTCTTTTCAGAGTCAGAGTATGTTGCTTTAACAGGCCCTTTGACCCTACAGCCAAAAGATTTATCTGGATCAGCAGGCTTTAGGAAGAGAGACACTAAACCTGGCTTGAACACCTAAAACCTCAAAGTCAACCTCCAGTGGCTTCACAAAATCAGTATTCTCCAATGAAATGTCACAGAGTGACATTCAGCCATACTCCAGGGCAGGCCCCATGTCCAGGAATAGTTATTTATATAACACAAAATGACGTCCATAGTTTTGTCTTGTGGGATTTTTGTTTCAGTTAGTTTGGGCTTTTTCAAGTTTTTCTGTTGGATTCTTTCCATTTCTTTCTTTGGAGTTGTTTTGTTATTTTTGTGGCAGAGCACAGGAGGGAAAACATAGATTTAGATGTATAGGGAGGTATAGAGGATGAAGGAGGTGTTGGAAGAATTGAGTGCCATGATCAAAATATATTGTATTGAGACTTAAGTAAGTAAAAGTAAAAAGCACAAAAAAACCATATTACTCAGAACTGACTATAAAGCAGCAGTATTAACAAACATGAGAGCACAGGGGCTCCCACAGTGTCCTGGTGACTGTGTCCTAAACACAGTACTGAAGACAGCCCCAGCCTGTAGAGCTCAGTGAGCTTTCACTCGTAATAAATAGTATGTTTGGGAATTATGCAGAAAGTGAGCACTTTGAATTATCAGATATTTCTTCCAAAGAAGCTCCTTGCTAACGGGGTAAGTTGAGGCAGGCGGCCGGATTAAAGTTAAGTTTAAAAGCTCAGGCCCTTCTTTCTTCTTCCTCATAGAGACCATAATTACAATCAGAAAGTTTCTGAGTTCAGCAAATGGCAGAGCGCCATGGAGAAGGCAGAGCTGGCCTCAGGGATAGAGATTTTCAGGAGTCTTTTCCCTGGATAAAGCAAAACTCTTAATGGTGACATCTTGACACCTTGCTTGAATTAAGGTCTCAGGTTAATAAACAGAGTCCACCTGAAGCAGTGAGGTCACCCATCCTCATCTGCTGTACAATTTGTATGGGCAAGTTCTGCCATGTCATGGTGTGCTGATGATTCCTCTGGTATTGAAAGAAATCTACGGAGGGCTGAGATGTAGGAGATTAGGATGTGGATTCCCTGTCACTCTGGAAGAGGAAAGTTACATTATGTAGAGAAAAAATTGTCTATCGTTTCCTACGTAAAATCCAGAGGGCTTCAGTGTCAATGTGCACAGTGTATGTGGCTACTGGACAAGGGTTACTCATAACACAAGACAGGCAGGGTTTGGAGACAGTGGGACTTGCATTGTAGGCTGGACTATAAACTCTTGGTCCCACTGATTCTACAGTCTTTGTGTTTGCCCCTCTAAGGCCTGGGAACTTTGTACCGACCTATAGAACTTCTAGTGACTACAATCCTTAGCAGATGAAGCACTCTTTCTTTACAAGGATTTCATTCATTGTGAATTTCCCCTTCCTTAGATGCAGTGTAAACCATAGAACATGAGAATTGTGGATAAAGCAGAAATGAGACTAAAAACTAACACTAATAATTGATCTTAGAAAATGGGTCTTGAAAGCCTGCTTAGCACTTCCCTAGACATTAAGCATGTCAGCCCTTTGCTCCATAAAACATGCCTATATTGCACAAAATATAATTTGCACATGAAGAAATACTTTTTTAAGAAGCTAAATAATATCCTTAACATGGTAAATATATGAATTTGGAAAGCTAGAATTTTAAGCCACAGTGGGTGGCCACAAAACATGTTCTTGTGTATTGTGAATGTTCTATTTCTGAAGTTTTGCTATTTCTCCAACTTCTATAATATGTATAACCCTCACCACATTGCTGCAGCAACATCCCTCATTGAGTGGACACACAGACTGGAATGATTGGTTCCAGCACCGTGGAGTGAAGGATCTGTGAATACTGAGTAAGTTGTACACATTTGTGTGAAGAACAGACTCAGTGGTAAGAGCACTTGCTACTCCTGCAGTTCTCAATTCGCACATCAGAGCCAACAATCATCTGTAACTCTAGGTTCAGGGGACCCAAGGCCCTTTCTCCACAGGCACCAGACACAGAAATGGTGCCTAGGCATATATTCATACACATAAAATAACTAAGCACAAAAAAAGAAATTAGTGTAAATACACAAACAAACTTCTCTCTGGAAGTTCCTTGAGCTGATATAAGTAGGTAGATTTTGCAGTGGGGGAGTGACACTCTTCAGGAAATAGTGGTTGCTTCCTTATTTCAATATACATTATTGGTATCTCAATAACAAGAGGTGCACCTTAAAAACATATAGTCATAAAAAGATCAGTACAGAGATAATACAACTGAAAATGATTCACATTGATGGATGCCTTTAAAGATAGTCCATGGAAATTTGCCTTCCTCTGTTAGGAAATACAGTAAACATTCCTGAATGAGTATTCCAAATTGTAATGAGTTTGCCATCGCTTAAGGAAAGAGAATAATCAGAATATCTTTCAGTTCATCTCTGTGATTTTTGGTGGGGGGTGTGAATGCATGCTGTATGTTCATGGGCACACCTGTGTGTGAGGTGATGCACATGTACATTTGTTAGTGTCTGGAATCATCCTCCATCTTCTACTTTACTGAGTCAGGATCATTCAGTCAAACACAGAGCACAGCAAATGGCTATTCTCTGGATCCGGTTCCTCTAGGGTTAGACTGTCCCTGGCTTCTGAGGCTGGAATTTCAGGCAAGCTGTCATTCCACTAGGCATTTAAATGAGGTGGTTCTCACACATAGAAGCAAAGAACTTTAATCATTGAGCAGTCACCAGGGATTATTAATCCTAGTAGGCACCTTGTCAGAATGAACTAGTGTAAGCTACTGTACAAAATGGAAGATACCAGTGACTCCCTGCATGTCTGTGGTGGCCAGTTTTCTCTATGGAATTTCAGTAATGAAGCTGCATGAAGGGCTAGCTCTGTGAGATTTCCTTCTCTTTTCTTACGTTAAATAGTCAAAACCATACAAGCTTTAAACTTTAAACTATATTATTTTTCATTATGTTTCACAAAGAAGATATTTAGAAGTTTTCCAAAAAACAATAACAAAGACAGCTGAGAGAAGTGTTCCTTGTTGGACCAAAGGTATTATTTTTACATTTCTTTTACTGTTATATTTTTGATATTTAAAACAATTTTTAATTTTAAATATATTTTTCTTTATATTTTCCCCTCCTTCAAGTACTTCCCAGTTCGTTCCTTCAAACTATCAAACCTCAAGCTTTCTCTAAAGAGCAAACAAAAATTCAACACAACAAAACCAAGAAAACAAAATAAAAAATATACATCCAAAAAAGAATAAGTCACCAAACGGTAACCAAATAGAAGTGCACAGAAAGAAAGGAAAAACGGGAGGGGAGGGGAGGGGAGGGGAAGGGAGGGGAAGGGAGGGGAGGGGAGGGGAGGGGAAGGGAGGGGAGGGGAGGGGAGGGGAGGGGAGGGGAGGGGAGGGGAGGGGAGGGAAAACCTGTGGAATCCAAGCATATGTTGCTCAACTACTCCTGAATGGGAGGTCCTGGTGGTTGCTATGCCCACTGTCTCTCCATTGGGTAAAACGGGTTTTCTCCCCCCCCAGCAAGAATACATGACAATTCAGTTATTAACCTTGATTGAGTGGTTAGGTTTCCATTCACTCATTTAAAGAAAAGATTATGAGAAACAACAAGAACCATCACATCAAAATTATAGAAGACAAGCAGGAGGAAAAGAACCTAAAAGATGGCACAGAATCAGAGGCCTACTCATTCCCATTCTCAGAAATCCCATAAACATGGGAAGCACATGGAGGACCTGGTGCAGACCCATGTGGGCCCTGAACATGCTGCTTGAGTCTCCATGAGTTCTTACATACTTTGCACATGATGATTTAAAGGGCTTGGTGTTATTTGTATCTTTCATCTCTTCATGTTCTAATCCTCTTTACTCATCCTCCTTTTTGGGTTGCCTGAACTCTGGAAAAAGGGATTTGATGAAGACATCCCAATAAGACTGTGTGTTTCAAGGTCTCTCACTGGGTAATATGTGACTGTAGATACCTGTATTTATTCCCATCTCCTACAAGAGGAAGCTTCTCTTCTGATAGCTCAGTAAGACACTGATTTATGAATATAGAATAATATTAGGAGTCATTTTATAATATATTTTCTCACGTTTTAGACCAGAATTATCTGGTTTTATGCTGGGTTCCTGACTTATTTATTCTGAGGTTCTTGGTTAGCGAAGCAGTGTCAAGTATGGGTTTCATCTTGTGGAGTGACAACTGACACAAGCTTTGTGCTACCATTGTCCTAGCATATCTTGCAGACAGTACACCAGAGATAGAGGGTTTGCAACTGGCTTGGTGTTTATATTTCTCCTTTGAGAACATGAAGAGTACCTTCCTGTAGCAAAGGTGCTGGAACACATAATTGAAGCCTCTATGTAGGCATCAACTTGGCCTCTTGGAGTTCAGTGAATTGTGTAGGTGGGGTGTTATGCAATGAAACCTTGATGTCAGTTTGTGGGGAGAAACTTATAATCTTGGCAACAGTCTGGATTGTTTGGGGATTCCACAATGACCTTCCACAACCCTTATTTTTCTATTATATCTATTATGACATAGGTAATGTACAACTTTTTACTGCTTCCTCTATTCCACATTCAATAGAAAGGATAGAAATCTGGTTTTCTCAAAAGCTGTCATTTCATTTGCAGAAGAAACACTATCAGCTTCTAGTACATGACTGTCAGCAGCACCATTATGTATGGAGACACCATCATGAAGGGCACAGAGTAAGAGTCATGACCTTGAACTCATCTCCTACCAGTGCAGTGGGGCTTTCTTTTCAAGAACAAAATGATCATATTGTCATTTTGAATCTCAGTTCTGGATACAAGTTTATTTATCTCATTTTGCATTTGGGGTAGTAGCAACATCCTAGGAACTAGAATTAAAAACATAGAAAGACCACTCTTGGAAACACATAAGTTAGAAAAGTGTCCTTGAAGCTTTATTAATAAAGATTTCTTTTATAATAAAGTCAATATTTGGGAGGCATTATATTTCAGGTCCTGTATGACATTCAAAGTATTTAATGTACAGGAGTGAAAAAAAAATCAGTTAAAGAAAAGACCTTTACTACTGGTGGGCAGAGGTAGAAGAGACTCTAAAGTTGTCCTGGTCCATGTTTGGGAATTTGCTCACACCAGAATCTCCAGTGCTGAGCATCATTCGTTCTACTTCTGTCTGATGAGGGATTTGAGAAAGGGAAACAAAAGACTTGGTCCCTGTGTCAGAAGTTGGTCCTTCTGGGTCACAGCTTGGTACTTTCGGAAGATAAAATCCAGTCAGGAGATATGGGAGCTCTGAACAGAGAAACATGGCTAGTTGTTCATTTGCTCACCTCACATCCTTTCCTCTAAAAACAATTAAACCCTAATTAAATTAAAAATAACCTGTGAGCTAAACAGATGTAGTAATTGTGGAAAGAAGGGGAAGCTTTCCTTCAGGGACTGGGGCTCTGCAGAGGCCTTCCTTCTCCTGACACTGTGACAACATGAAACTTGAAGTCTGCAGTACCTGACATCAGCCAAGAGTCCCACAAACCCCGACAGTACAAATATGACCTGGCAAGTGTTACCTCCCAAGAGCTGCTCCGGAGCCTGAATGCACCACAGAGGGCCAGGAGAGTTCATGGAGGTAAGATCTTTGATCCCCTCAGCGGTGCCATGGAAAGTTTCAGTAAAGCAGAAGTCTCCTTTTTGACTAAGTCAGAGAATAGTTGAGAGGTTCTGAGATCCTCAGGACCTTCTCTTCTTCTGGCCTTGATAAGGATGGTCCCTGGCTCCAGAAAGTTCCAGGAGACATAAAATGCTGAGGCATCACTACCCATCCTCAGGCTGAAGGATCATTACAGTACTTGGGTGGGTCTTTGCCAAATGTTATCTATTTAAATGAATCAATCAGATACATAAGATTTTTAAGTATCTGTCAAACCCTGGAGACAATCTTATAACAGAGGCATTACTGAGACTGAGGTAAGGTAATTGTTTTCCAAGGGTATTCTTGTTTACATAAGAAGACTGCCTCAAAAATAACCTAATATACAAAAGACAATCAAGCATTGTGACTTCAACAGTGGCACTAGTATTTGTAACATTTATATTTTTCCCTTTGGGTGCATTTTCACTTTTTTGCATATTGACATAATATTTACAACTCCCAGCTTGATGATTTTCTATCAGTATCCATCCTTAATCTGGATTGATTTTATCACATAATACTATAATACTTATCTTAAATTCAGTCACTGTATGCCTGGTAAGTGTGGAGAAGTATACCACAAAGTGTAATAGTTATTACCATCTTGAGAATTGCTATTAGAAAGGATCCAGACTGTGAACTAGCACATCCTGAAACAGTTCCTTTTAATCTTCTCCCAGTGCTAAGCAGCAAAGAGCAACAATATTTTTATTTTGTCTTTGCTGCTTGCTTCCTTCTCTTACAGAGATCCAGGATGGGTGCATGTTACCTACCCCAGCTCTTCAGGTCTAAACTCATTGTAATATTTTCCATCAATCTAAACACCTATCCCTGTCTTTTAAATTACTTTATTATTTTTTTTTAGCATTTCCAAAATGATGTGGGAGGCAAGCCACCTCTCCATCTCTCATACTCCTCTAAGGAGGGAGGAACATACCTAATTAATCTTATTAGAAGATCCAAAGTGGGTCTTAATTATAATTTAAAGCTTGGAAGAAGAAGGAGGACTAGAATGGTAGGAATCCCCAGGAAAACAAGCATTAAACGACCAGAAAAATATTAATATTTTTGATCAGTATTTGGGTGATTGAAGGCAGAGATTTGTACAGATTCCAATCACTGACAAAATACTTAATTTTTATTCTAATATGTCAATGAATACTGATGTGCTTTCTTTTAATGTCTGGAGCATTTTTCATTATGCATATATTTAGATGGTATTGTGAATTCTAGAATTCACTGATACAGGCAATAACTACCTCTTTTCTAGAAGAGCAGTTGAAAACAATACATGACACTTCTAGAGTCATGAGGCCACTGGACACAAGCCTGGGAACAAGGCTAAGGTTGTTGAAGGTCACACATGAGATCATTTGGACATAGACATTTAAGTGATGCTGAGACTTTAACAGGAAGGAGGGCAGTGAACAGAGACATTCCAGTTGCTCAGAACACAGGAACCCATGCAGCCACGGTAACATTTAGAGTCCTCATAGTCTAGAAAATGTGCCCAAAACTGTCCACAAATGCCTGAGAAGTGAGAATGAACCTCCAGAACATGAAGAGTAACAGGTCCAAGTTCTGGAAACAGCTCAGGTTGGTACACAAAAATGCAGCCTGCCTGAGAATCAGGTTGGAAAAAAACAAGGCTGAAAAACCAACTGACATAATTGCTGCTGAAAAGACCCCACAGAGGCGAATGTCACCGTGAACCTTTAGATAGTGGAATCCCTGCTCACACCAGAAATCCCCGACTTACTGTGCTACATGCAGTTGTATTGAGGATCCATAACTAAAGAACTGCACACATCTCATGGAAGTATGTAACACCTCCTAATACTATTTTTAGGTTTTTCTAATCATAACCCCCTGATCCAGAGCTGATTCATGCTTCCTTATATGTCCTGAGGTAACTCACTGGGGATACAGATGCCCTGAAGACACCCACTAGAATCAGAGCTCTCTGCTACCTGCTCTTCTAGGAATCAACACATTTCTGGCAGACACCATCCCTAGCTGCCACCTGGTAATCACATAAAAATTTTCAGATTGTATTTTGATTATTAAACTTTAACTTTAGGGCCTTATCTGGAAATGTTCTGCAATTGAACTTGACATTGAGAACAGAATTTTTTAAATAACTAATAAACCTTTTTATGGAGTGAAATCATAGAATGGTCAACATAAAAATGTTTAATATATTAGAATGTAGAATTTGAAGTTATAAAGCTTTGAAGACAAATTCAAATCTAGAAATCATTACACTAATTAAAATACAAATATTTGGAAATTGAGTGGAGAACTATGATGAAATAGAGAAAAAAATTAGGTTGGGGAAATTTGAAGTTCAATTCACTATACTAAGAGTTAGCTAGGATTATCTATGCAAACAGACAAATGAACACACACACACACATTTGAAAATGTCAGTTTTTCCTGAGTAAAGTTCAAACAAATCACCTTTGAAACTTTAGAGTTTCATTCCAGTTACCAACTCACCTATCAGAGCACACACATGACTCAGAGATCTCAGGGAAAAGGGGAGTTCCAGGAACCTAATCTGCAACAGTACATTTATCCATCACTGACTCTTGGTAGCAGAAAATGCTATTATGCAAAATATCTTTTTCAGATAAATACCTAGCATTACTGATGCTTTGTTAAAAATTTGAATCCTGAATACAAGATTTTCTACCCAGGGAAAAAAATGTTTTTAAAATTTATTAAAGAAATAGTTTTCCTCTTCATGACTGTGTTTGGCACTCTGGGAAACATATCTATATCTGTGAATTATATGTACAGTTGGTGGGAAGTCCCTGAGAAGAAACCCATACACCTTATTCTCATCCACTTGGCTTTTACAAACATTATAATCCTTCTCGCAAAAGGATTGCCAAAGACAATAGCAGCTTTTGGTTTGAGAAACTTCCTAGATGACATAGGCTGTAAGATCCTCATTTACCTAGCAAGAGTGGCCCGTGGCATCTCCATCTGCAACAGCAGTCTCCTCACTGTGGTCCAGGCCATCATCATCAGTCCCAGAGCATCTGGGTGGAGGAGGCTCAGGCCAAAGTCTGCATGGCACATCCTTCCGTTCTTTTCAGTATTTTGGATACTCAATGCTTTAATAAGTATGAACCTAATCCATTCCATCACAAGTATAAACCTGAATATGTCACAGCATAAGAATGAAGACGACTATTGTTATTTCATGCTAGAAAGTCAGAAAACAAAATGGATTTTTCTTTCTCTAATGGTCCTGAGAGATGCTGTGTTTCAGGGTGCCATGGGAGGGGCCAGTGGCTACATGGTGTCTCTTCTACACAAACACCACCAGCATGTCCTCTATCTTCAGAACTCCAAGCTGCTCTACAGAACTCCACCTGAGCTAAGAGCTGCTCAAAGTGTTCTCCTTCTGATGCTCTGTTTTATCTTCTTCTATTGGTCTGAATGTGCTTTTTCTCTATTGTTAAGTCTCTCTTTAAGAAAGTATTTCTTGATGTTTAATATTCAAGAATTTATGATCCTTGGTTATGCAACTTTTAGCCCCCTTGTGCTGATTCACAGGGATGGACTTCTGTCTGAGTGTTGGCATGCTCTGTGGGAGAAATTGAGAAAATATCTCTCTCATTTATCTGTCCAATAAGTATGAAAGAGCCCTCAGCTATGCAATACTGTGGGTAAGACAAAATCTCACAAAGAAGTTTAAGTATGTATTTATTATTATGAGATGAGATTGGGGGGGAGAAGAGAGAGATCTTAGTAATTTATAGTGATAAATAATACCTCACTTTCCTCTTTTGTAGGTTTTTTTAATTAATTTTTCTATCTTTGCACTGTGTGTGGGTATTTTACCTGCATTTTGTCTGTGTAACACATCTGTGCCTGGTGCCTGTAAAGTGTAGAAGAGGTCATAAAACACCATGTGACTGACTGGAAGTGGAGAGGTTGTTCTGAATCAAAATGCTTTTGCCAGGGATTAAACCTGGGTCCTCTGGAAGATCAGCTAATCCTCTCAACTGCCTAGCCATGTCTCCAGCACAGAGAAAATAGTTTTAATTATGTTTAGTAAAAGTGTTTTCACTATATTCATCACTGGAAGCACACAGATGAATTTGATAAATTGTATTAATTTCATAGTGATTTAATCATGTTATTTCAAAAATTCCCATATCTTGTACCTACCACTGTAGATACATGTTAGTACCATAATGCTATTTGGAGTTCCTCAAGTGTCTTTCTGTTTCCATGTGTAGAAAGCATTTTTACAAATTGTGAAAAAGAATGATCCAAACCACATTCACTTCATAGAACCCCATTGCACCAGTCACAGAAATTAAATTCACTGAAGTTCTCTGATGTTATGCTCATGAAGGTTTTCTTTGGGAATTAAGATTGTAGATGCAGGATAAACTAGGTAGTGAATATATAGTCAAGTTTCATTTTATATCCATCTGTAGGATCTCTGTTGATTAAATATTATGGAATTGACTTTTAGCAAAGTGAGTAAGTAGTGTTACTGAACCTGACTGAGTCTTGTTTGCAGCTTCCCTTTCTTAATGCTCCACTGTGCTTCAGAACAACATACAGCTGTTTGTCATCAAAGAGCTACAAAAGGATCTGATTCGACATTTGTTTAAATGAAGAATTCACTGCTTGATTTCTTCAATTTGGTCCACACAATAAGATATGGGCATGGTTCTAAGAATCTGATAGACCCATTCTGAAAAGTACTTATTGATATAATTATTGAACATAAAATTGTAGAATTGTTAGAGGTGTGTTAATACCTTATTTTGAAACTAAACTGCTCTGTCATAACTGGCTAAATATCATGTAACATTTTGGGTACATCACCTTTCTACTTTTATAAGAACATACAAGTATTTATATTTTTCTTGGTTGCAATATATATACAAAACATTTAAGTAGGTGATGGGTGTTGCATGGTGCTATAGATTTTAAATAGCTTGTTTTTATAATATAAATATTTATTTGTATGTATGTGTCTGTGTGAGTTTATGCCACATTTTTACATGTACCCACACAGACCAGAAGACATTGAGACTCATTCAGCTAGAGCTATAGGTTGTCATGAGTCCCAGGGAGGAGGCTTTAAGAAAGAAACAAGGGTCCTCTGCCAGAGGAGCAGGTCTCTTAACTTTCCCTCCAGCTCCCTGTCGTTCTCATGTAAATGTGACTTGTCTGAAGGAACAGCCATTGCTTCTCTTTGTCTCACACTCTTGTGTCACAGCCTTCTTCCTGTGTCTGACATACAGGGCCAGACTAGTGAACACTTTCTCAGTCAGTCTGTGTAATTGGGCTCAAAAGGAAATGATGTAAGAACATGGAGAAGGAGTGGAGTTTAACCTGACTGATGAAGAGATTGTTCAACATTAAGGATAGACAGGGGTCTGGAGAGATGACTCTGGGTAAAGTACCTGCTGACAAGCCAGACAACCTGATTTTCCTCTGAGGGAGAAAACTGACTCCCACATGTTGTCCTCTGGCCCCCGTATTGATGCTGAAATACACAGATGAACACACAGAAAATAATCTTTAAAATAATTTAATTTTTTTTTAAAGTAGACAGTCAGGAGATACAGAATTGTTGACCCAATATGAACAGGGATAGTCTGGATTCTGAGTGGAACAGAGTTGCTATTGTCAATCTTTCTCTAAAAGGTTGAAAAAAAATAAAACAAAAACTTGATCAGAACATTAATTAAAAATGTAATGCATGATGAAAATTGTAAATAAATAGAGAATAGTGAAGCTAAAATCATTATGCCCTTGTTGTAATGCACATGAGATCTGACAGATGGATTAGTATAAAGAAATTCATCATTTTCTTATGCTGGACACATTGCTCCTCACTAGCATGGACCTGTGGGAAATTATGCTAGATGAAATAGTTTAGCTGCATGTAGAGAAATACCACATGATTTCACTAATAAGTAGAACCTAAATATAAAAAGAATAAAGCTTCTATGTGTTGTGTGCAGCCCACAGCCCTCAGAAACTACCTACATTTGTGAACCCTGCTTGTGGATGGTAGATTCATATAATCAGAAATATGAAGCTGTAGCTACTCAAAACTTCCCAGCCTTTAGCCTCTAATTTCTGCTATCACATGACTTTTCCTAGAAAAATCATTAAAAAAATTGTTCATCCCAGAGAGAGTAAAAAAATTGTACAAAGAATTGGTTCCATCCAAGTCGAGTTGAGTGAACCAGTTCACTTGAATTACCTGAATAATCTGTAGAGCATGGAAGACCCAAAGGCAATCACATGTCCAGAAATTCTGGCTCCAACATAGGTGATAACTTCCCAAAAAGATGAATGAGAAAGGATACTACACTTCAATCAAGATTCTACCTCGTATGTACTTCCCAAGTCAATAAGCAGCCATGGTAGGAAGAAGTGGGGACTGGAGTCTCAGGTGAAGTTGTGAAAACAGGCTCCACATCCCCATGAGACTGTAACTGACTCACTACCAGTACTATAGGGCAAGCTACCACTCCACTGTTCCAAAAGTATTCTGTGAGACTTATTGTCACTGCTTCCTGGTGGCCAACAATCATGAACTTGCTAGTTCTGTCATCTTGATACAAGCTAGAGATATCTGAAAAGAAGAAATTTAGATTGAGAACAAGGCTTTATAAGGTCTACATGTAGGGTATTTTTTAAATTACTGACTGACTAGGAAGTTTCTAGCGTTTTGTGGGCAGTACCATCCATGGGAAAATGGGTTCTATACAAAAGCAGGCTGAGCAGCCATGATGATGAAGCCAGTAAGCTGCACCCCTCCAGGTATCTGCCCTGAGTGAGCTCCTGTACTGACATCTTTTGAGGGTGAACAGTGATGTGAAAGTATAAGCCAAAGAAACCCTTCCTTCCATGTAAGAACATAACCCAGGAATGCCAGTAGTTTGAATATTCTGAGTGTGGAAACACTGGGGAAAAATAAGGACAAAAATGTTCTGTCTCAGTTTCTCCAAAACACGAAAATTTTCTTGGTTTTCATGCTCTCTCCAGGTAGGGAGGATTGGCCTTTTTCAGATTGTTATTACTTGTTAGCAATAATCAGCCAAGTGTTGAAAAAGTCCTCTGTGTGCTTCTGTGGAAACATGCTTCTGCCATACTCAGCTTGTCTTTGATGCTGTATACAGCTTGGGCTCCTTTTTACTTTCTTACTCTCAGAGTAAAAATGCTCTGCTGCTCTGAATGAAGTTGGATATTACACTTTAGTCCATCTCATTCCCCAGGTCCCACGGCCTCTGGAGTGGTGACCGGTGGTAGCTGAAAAACCTGAAGTTGCCCATGAAATCAGAGTGGAGACCCTCACAGAAGGAGATGCGTGAGAATAATGGACAGAAGCCAGGGAAGGCTTCATCTTTTGTTGAGTTTGTACTTCCTTTTTTAAAGTGAGGAGGAGCGCTAGTGTGCTTCTTACTCCACACTGGCTGCATGGCTCAGTGGATGCCCCTGGTGTCCTCCTCTCCTGTTCTCACTCCCCCTCTACTCTCTGCTCTTCTCTTTATTTTCTCAGTCTGGCAATCCTCCCATCCCTCTCCTGCCTAGATATTGGTTGTTCAAGTCTTTCTTAGACCAATCATGAGTTTTAGGCAGGCAAAGTAGCACAGCTTCACAGAGTTAAACAAATGCAACATAAAGTAATGCAACATACCTTTGCATAATTAAACAACTATTCCACAGCATGAACAAATGTAATATATCTACAACTAATATGCCAAAACAATGTATTGTACATTTTCCTTAAAGCCATATATGATGCTATTGGCTTTTTAAAGTTAGGGTGGTTGGATTCAAATGCAATCAAGACCTTGAGTCCTACGTGTAGTTTAGTGTCCAAGGAATAAATCTACCAAATACACTAATGACCTTATAGTTCCTGTGGTGTAGATACAGCAAGGTGACTCTCATCTGTTCAGATCCCTGGTTGGAACTTAGTCAGAATATACAATCCTCTGTTATCTCTGGATCTGTTCTGTGCTGACGTTTAAAAAAGGATCAGAGGAGAAAGAGGCAGTGACCACCTCTGTGATGCAGAAGAGCATCCCTGAGGTGGATCATAGCTTAGCAGCGTGGGCAGAGAAATAATGGCATAGAGAAATTGGAAACTAGTTACAGATACCTAACTAGAGGGATAACTTTGAGCCAAGCAAATGTTAGTCATGTTTAGGTTAGTTGGGGGGGGGGGGGGATAAGGAAAACAGCATTTCAGGGACAGACTGTGCAGTTTCCTAACAGTGATGATGACAACTGAAGTCTTAGCTGTGCTTCCTGAGGGGTAAGAACCAAAGGAATCCTAAAAGTACACACAGCACCTGGGAGTCTTTATCCTAAGACGCCTGATTCTTCACTCACTCTGATCACATGCTCCAGAATGAGCAGCCCTACCTTTCCTTCAGTTCAGTGGGATATACTAAGTGATTTCTCTAAATGGAAACTTTTGATTATTTTTCACTAAGAAATGAAGGTCTTTTAGCCTTCGTTTCCTTTAGCCTGAGAATATCAACTTTCTGATACTGTAGAGATTGGGGACCAGTCTGTAAGCTGTTGCCTTACAAATGCTGAAGCACCTCTGTTCCCATGTTCAGCATCAGACAGCCCTGGATGAGTTTTCCCTGAAATTTTCATCTTGTGACTCTAAAGGCTTAGACAGTTGGAATTAAGTTTCAGTGTATTAAGAAAAACTCTGGAAGTCAGGTCTGGTGTCATATACTTTAATTCTTGCACTCGGAAGACAGAGACAGGCAGTTTTCAACCACCATCATTTTCAGAGAAAATTATATTGCATGAATTTTATTTGGTATTATAATGAAAACCTGGAACCAGATATTAAGGAAAAGTTGAAATATCACGGAAAAGAAACAAACCACTGCCAATTCTTATCCAGACAATTATTTGGTCCACTCTCCACAAATTCTCTGACCCCAAGCCTCTCTGTTCTCAGCCAACAAGGGAAGGGGCAGTGGAATCTGAACTCCCTCCTTCTCTCCCTCTGCCCAGCTATCTTACTTCCTGGGTCAGCTCTTCTAGAGCTGAGATTAAAGGTGTGCACCATTATTGCATGGCTATTAGGCTTTGAACTCACAGAGATACAGACCAATCTCTGCCTCCTCAGTGATGAGATTAGAGGTATGGGCCACCATTCCCTTACCTTAATGGTTTGTCTCTCTGCATGGCTCTGTCTTCAGATACTAAAGACTATTTTTATTAAACATATAATATATCATCACAAACTTCCTTGACTGCTGGTTTCACCAGTAGATGAGGGCAGAGGGAACTGGTCTAGCTCAGTCACTCCCTGGGTATCAGTGGGATGTTGAGTGTCCATGGCCCAGACCTCCCCTAGGCACCCAGAGAAGCACACTAGGCCAGGAAATTTGTCAAAGCAGATTGCATGAGGCAGGGGAGTTATATAGGCTTAGGGAAGGAGGAGGCAAGAGTCTTGGGTGAGGGAAGATACATGGGGCTTCAGTGCCAATGAGATTGTGTTACAACAGCAGTAATTAGGCAGAGGTGGTCTTTGGGTAGATTATGCTGAGACACTCATATGTGGAAGCCATGGCCAGAGACAGGTTGCCAGACTTGAGCCAGGCTCTGGAAGTTACACCAGGCCCCAGGACCATTATGAGGCCTAGTGAGAGGCTCAACACATGATAACCAAGGCTACACAGAAAAACACTGTCTCAGGAAAACAACAATAAAAAAACACAACTGTTTTTATCATTCCAGTTTTATCTACTAATATTACGGCACCATCAGGAAGATTATTTTCATAAATTTCTTCATAAAGTATTTTTAAATGAATAACACTTTAAAAACATTTTTAAATCTTTAAATGTGTTATGTTCTTCTTTTGTTAACCTGTTTTTTGTCATAGCACCACCCTTTCTTCCTATTTTACTGTATAAGACTCAGAAAGTTACGGAATAATCCGACTCCTCAAGGATTGGTAGGTAGGCAGTTGTCCACTAACTGAAGGTATGTGTGAACTGGTTTTTTATTTCCTTTTGTTTTCATGATTCTACATGAAAGGTAAAGACTCTATCAAAAAAAGCTTAGAAATTTCTTCTGCTCTAAATTTTTAAATTAATAATTTTTTAAAAGTGTCTATGAACACAAAATCTGACATTGAAGCACACACAAAAAGAGAACCAACCATAGACTTAAATGCAATTTTTTATGATATCTCTTATTTCATTTAACATTTTATTTTATAGATAAGAAGAAAAATAAGACAGGCACTTAGTTTCTCCATTATGTGGATTCTAATCCTCATGGTCTGAATCTTGAATTTCAGAGTCCAAGGACTTGAGGTGACAAATTGGGGATTATTATGGAAGAAAGCAGGAAAAGAAAGGCCCTGAATTTGAAATGGATAAAACAACTTCTGTTCTATGTTTGCAGATAGCAGCATCATCTAAGCTTTCCTGTTAGTGCAGGGGATGTTTTTTAGAAAATGGACACTTTCCATGATGGCTTATTGTGTTCTTATCCCATCCCTTAGGGAGAACTGATATTTAGGAGAAGATGGATTTCATGAGAAAGAACAGAAGGAAAAGAAGCCAGGTAGTGTCGGAGACACATAAAGTGGATGGCACAAGTAGACTTGTAAATACAATCACATCTAAATACAAAAGTATTACTATGGCATCAAAGATGTCGATTTACATAGAATGATTATGAAAGCCCTTTAAATGCTGATCACACTTGGAAGAAGTCTGTCATTTAGGTTAGTTCATTATTATGCTGGGAGCACAGCAGTAGGCAGGCAGACATGTACCTGAGAGTCCTACATATTGCAGACAACGGGAAGTCACCTGACTGTCATACTGAAGGAAGCTTAAGCAAAATAAACCACAAAGACCACTCCTTCAAAAGGGCCAAACCTCCAAATACTGCCACTCCTATTAGGGACCGTTTTCCACCACAATTTGTTTTGATAGAGAGCCTTAGGAGTCTTATTATTGTGGTGGATAAAGAGTATATTGGTTTACGTAAAAGAAAAATCTCTTATGATATCACTGATTTTCTTCTGGATACTAAGAACAATCAGTCAACTCTAAACCAGCCTAGCACTGGTTCACAAAACATTTTATACTAATGCCTTCCAAAATATTTTTAATACAGGCCATCATTTTCTTTTGATTTTCTGTTACTTCTCTAATAGCTTTTGTCTTTGATAGCAATGTGTTCTTTTCTATACTCATCTTTAATATTTTCCTATATTAACTCCAAATAAGCATACATGTCAGTCAGTTTTATTATTTGGAAACCTGTACCATTAAAAGGTAAAATTAATAATTATGACAAAACATCTCATTGTTGTATTTTCCAGGCTGTGGGCTAATGCAATATAAATTAGCTGATTTTGGTCTTGCCCTAGAAAGATGTACATCCCACCATATGTGTTGACAAAATCAAACCTCAGGTAAGTGAGTACTCATGCTTAACTACTTTAGTATGAGAATCAGAGGCACATCACACATCAATATGAATGTGAAACCTGTCTTTTAAAATAGTTTCCTATGTTATTTCTGAAGTCAATCTAGAGAAACTAATTTCCTCTACCCCAGCAGTTGCCTTCACCCCAACATTCTATATTTCATTAAATTTAAAAGAAAAAGAGTGACTTTTTACAGGTTTCAGAAACAGACACTATAGCTGGGTTAGAATAGTAAAATTTCAGAAAGTACTGGGAAAGTGTTAAATCCTTAAAGGATAATACAAGTAGAAAATATTTAAGTAAGGCTATCATGAACTAAAAGTATTTGAGAGTGATCACTTTTCTAGTTGCTTGGTTTGTAACACATCCTTGATATTTATCTCTAGGTAGCTTCCAACTCATAATCCTCCTATGTATCTCCTGGTGTGAGGATTACAGAGTTGAACCACTATATATGATACGTGTAATCATTTTGTCAGGAGTATTTTTGTATCAATGTTCCTGAGGGAGTGGTCTGTGATTCTCTTTCTTTGTTGCATCCTTGTGGGGTTTGGATATGAGGGTTGCTGTAGTCTCATAAAAAGAGTTTATCAATATGCCTTTGGTTTCTTTTGTGTGAAACAATTTGATGAGTATTGCTATTAGTTCTTCTTTGAAATTCTGGTAGAATTCTGCACTGAAGCCATCTGGCCCTGTGCTTTTTTATTATAATTATTAGGAGACTTTGATAACTGCTTTTACTTCTTCAGGGGTTATATGTTACAATGAGGTTTCTTGGCCCTGGGCAGCCAGAAGTCCAGGCCCACAGACCTGCAGTCCCAGACTGCTTAGCCACCTGCCACTGATTTGGCCCTCCAAAATGACTCAGATGCTTATA
Organism: Phyllotis vaccarum; assembly: GCA_033318265.1. Taxonomy (NCBI): domain Eukaryota; kingdom Metazoa; phylum Chordata; class Mammalia; order Rodentia; family Cricetidae; genus Phyllotis; species Phyllotis vaccarum. The sequence goes on along the minus strand of JARWLC010000011.1, from coordinate 27,621,996 downwards.
TTAAGTTCACGCTGTTCGGCCTATGGCTTAGACACATTGCTAGCTAATTCCGTCTTAACTCAACCCATTTTCATTAATCTGTTCTGCCACATGGCCTGTGGCTCACCTGTGTTCCTTACATGTTTCTCCTTTGGGCGTTTGGCTCGATCTGATCTGACCCTGCCCTCCTTCTCCTAACTATTCTGAATCCCCACCTACTTTTACAGTGCTTGCCATGGCCAAAACAGCTCCTTTATTTAAAGACTGATAAAGCATACAGAAAGACATTCCCACATCAGTTTCAGGTCTATTTTGGTTATTTATCTGATCTTGATTCAGTTTGATAAGTAGAATTTGTCCAATAAGCTATCCATTTGGGGGGGAGGGGTTCTGATTTTATAGAGTATAGAGTTTTGAAGTATGACCTAATGATTCTATGGATTTCTTCTACTTCTGTTGTCATTTCTTCCTTTCCTTTTCATTTCTGACTTTGTTAATTTGCATATTCTTTCTCTGCTTTTTAGTTAGTTTGAAAAAAAGATTTGTCTAGCTTGTTGACTTTCTCAAAGAACCAACTCTTGTTTTATTGATTTCTTGTATTTTCTCTATTGCACTAATAAAGGAAAATCAGGGAAAGGCTGAAATATCAAAGACATGAAAGACCACAGTCAAATCTCACCAAACTCTCTTCCAGCTTCTTCAGCCTCACTCCTTATGGCTTCTTCTGAGTTGGCCATATCCTCAACTCTTCCTTTTGTTTCATAGAGTTCACAGAGCAAGGCTACTGAGGCCACCAAAGTAGTCACTGATGTAGGTTTCCATCACATACATGACACATACTTCTATCAAAATGAGGACGAAGTTGGACAGGGCCTCTCAGACAAGATGGCTGATAGAACTGTCAAGAGGGAGGCTTTATTCTACACCACCAAGGTGAGCACTTGTGGCCATAATGGCTGGAAGCCACAGACAGCTCAGTTTGAGTCAGTCTTTATTGCAATGACCCATTATAGAAACAGAGAACAGGGACAGTCAGATCAATCAGTGGGAAAAGATGCAGGCTGCCATGCTTGGCAACACTTTATCCTTGTGATGTACATGGAAGAAAATGATTTCTGATATCTTACCTCTGTATGTGTGGTACCCATTTACATAGACTAGTGGGCACATGCACACATGGACACACACATACACACACTGATAAATTTAAATTTTTTTAAAGGTTAGTTTTGCTACGAAGTGAATTAAATGTGGCATAACATTGTCTAGATATACCACTACATTTCTGTGGGATAATTTGGCTTCAATGGGCCCCAATTAACTAGTTTTTCAATAGATTATCACGTGAGCTTGAGAATATTGGTCACAAAAGAGGAAATCTTTTCTCAAATCAGCATTAAATGGACTGAAATTGTAATGTTTTTTTCAAGTGGAAAGACAGATCACAGTGTGATGTAATCTAAGCTAAGGTCTCTGAATATGTCCCCTACTTATGTTTACACTGGCAACAATCTTTATCAACTCTACTGGCTGCTATTTGTTCAGTTACTGGAAGCCTCACCCCATGGGATACTTCACTCTGCCTAGGATGGATGTTTAACTGGAAAATTCCATCTAGCTACCTAAATGGGGTTTTCACAGTTAGTTTCTACCAGATGTTTTTCACCCTGATTTAATATTTTGCTTTTATCTACTGTTTCTCTCTATTTTGCCCCATTCCCAGTTTGTTATTTCTTGGCTCTTTTGAGGCTAAAAGTTTTAATTCTTGAAATACTCAAGTTGATTGTTTTCTAAATTTTTCTCATTTCTCAAATTTGTCATTACTCAAATAAATCTCAGTAGTCTATTGAGGATGTAATCTATAAGGAGCAATGTAAGTTCAAATAGAGCTATAGGGAGGATCTGGAAAAGTTAGATGATGGAAAAATCATGATTAAAATATCTTGCTTAATAATTTTAATAAAAATAGAAAATCTTAGGTCCAACTATTCTTAGATTAGTTGGGACTACCATAGCAAGTCCCAATCATTTCACCACAATGGGTAATTTTGCTTAGATATTGTATATTTGGGCTACTTTCCTTAGACCAGAATTAGCTCATCAGCGCCTGGAGAGATCACTGAAGAAACTTGGCCTAGATCATGTAGATCTCTGCATTATTTATACACTGATTGCTATGAAGGTCAGTTTGGATTTATTTTTATGCCATAGCAGTCAGGCCAATGAGATTTTTATGGGCTCTTGATGAGAGAGATACATCTATCTGAGACAAATAGAATGGTGAAATAATTATAACTCTCCATGACAGCTGAGTGACCCCTTTTAAGACTTCTTAAAATGCTCATCATCCAGTCTTCAGGAAGGTAGAAAGAGGTTCAAGGACTTCACTGCCTTTTAAAGTGTTCTTGATTGTGGAGACTAACTCCCTAGTGATTGCCCTTGCCTATGTGTATCTCTCACATTAGCACACAGGGATCTGAATTTGGATAAGGGACATTTGGGTTTGGGCTCTTTTGGACCTTGTGGTTTTATTTTCTTATTACATTACATGTTTGTTGATCATATCACATAGACTCATTGACTCAGAACTGAGTCATCATAAAGTGGAGCAAAGGCTCCTGATTAATAGTGAAAATTCTATCCTTCACACTATTCTGTCATTTGGGATATGAAATAAATTCCAATGAAAATAGCCCTCATAATTAGTGAAATTTAGGGCTTTATAGGGATCTAGGCATGAGAAAAGTGGAGACAATCAAGGGAAAAATGTTCTGCTATAACCTCAGATAAATTTAATTTTCCTATTAACATTCTCCCTTTAAAGGCATATACATGAATACACACAAACACACACACACACACACACACACACACACACAAGTGATTAACACAAACTCATGAATGTTGGATAAGTAAGTTGATTAGGCACTAGACATTGACTATTAGATAAAGTATTTCTTAACTTCTCTTTTTTTTCTGCATTCTAGCCTGGAGAAGAACTTCTGCCAAAGGATGCCAGTGGAAAAATTATTTTATAAACAGTGGGCATTCATGATACATGGGAGTTATGTACTGCTGAAGATATCATAAGGTACCATGTGACAAGATAGGAACCAATTAATAAAGAATTAGTAGAGATGATAAATTTTGTTTCTTTAATTAACAAGCCTAAGATCTATCATAATGCCTAGACTTATTGTAACTTATTATTCCATGTTCAATTAATATCCCTGAAAGGCCTGTTTATTTCTCTTTGGAAACAGAGGAGGAGTGTATCTAGGGGAGAGGAGAGATGAGGAGGAGGAGTTGGAAGGAATGAAGAAAGGGGAACTAGTGTTGGGATACAATAAATGAGAAAAGAACCAACAATAATGATAACAACCCTTCTCTGTATTTCTGTAATCTCACCTGCACAGTAAGAGTTGAGAAGGATAAAGTTTAATTTCTAATCTCTACTATGATTTTTCAGTAGACAATTATATGCCTCATATATCTAAACAATGATATAAGCCTTATAAAGGGAATCAACAGAAAAAAACTCAAGAATTACAACACTATCTGCACACCTTTAGAGAAGTGTAATCTGTTTCAGCACAGGGCATGCTATAATTGAGGATAAAACCTGCCATCATATATCCTATTTTATATATAGGTTTTAAACATTATAGGGAAAAAGTAACAATTCACTTTTAACCATAACAAAATTCAGGAATTCTTTTGTATTTGATTATGATGCCATTTATTGAACAACCACTGTGTACTAGCATCCAAACAGATGCTACTAAAGAGGGCGGGAAAAGTAAGGGGAAACTTATGTGAACTTTTTGATGTCAATGTACACGTACTTAATTGAGCAGACAAATATGTGTTCACTACAGGTAAGTGCATTTTATGTAAGGCTGTATTCAAATGACAACATTGTTTTAAATTTTGCCAGAATACCAGAATATTCTTCTTTACTGACACAGGAAAAGTAACACAATTTTCAGTCTCAAAGAAAATGAATTTTAGAGTTCAGAACAAATTCAAACCGACTAAACTGCCCCTAAAGGAAATATACAGACTAATTCTGGGGTATTATTTATTGCTAAATCAAGGCCCGGCTGTTTTGAGATATGCCCTTTTGCAATAGTTGACTCTCTGCGTGTACCCTGACCATTCAAAGTTCAACCTGCTACTGTTATTTTTATGTCCTGAATTTCAATATCATTCTCTGTCTACAAAAAGTTACATGCAAGGTCAAGCATTTACACTGGCCAGTCTTTATAACCTAACTAGCATGAGAAAAACTGTACGACTTCATATGAGAATATGTTGGACTCTAAAAATGTAACATATAATTGTCCAGACTTTGACTTTGACAGCAACAATGTAGAGATGAAGATATGCAGACTGTGAGTGTATGTGTCTGAGCAAGAGATAAAGAAGAAGCCTAATGCCAGAGTGAGAGAATGAGTAGATGAGGGAGTGGGTGAGCAAAGAGTAAGTGAATGATGTAGGAGAAGCATATGTGTGTATGTGTGTAAGAGAAATAAAACTATGGGAAAGAGTTGTTGCTACACATAGGAATTATGCAGAGAGCTGTATTACAGTGTGTAAGAAAGGTGTAAAATGTTATATGGTGAGAGAGTTATGTAAATGGGATAAATAATTAGGTGAGAGAGTGAGTGAGCAAAGAGTGAGTGAGTAATGTAGAAAAAGTGTACATGTGTGAGTGAACATGTGAGAGATAAAGCTGTGTTAAAGTCGTTGCTACATAGAGAAACTCCTTGGGGAATGGATGGAGGGATGGAGTGAAAGGAGGCTGAAGGAGGACTGGGAGGAGGGAAGGGAGGGGGAACACTGGTAAATCTGGAAATAAAGCTTTATAAATAAAAAATATAAAAAGGAAATTGTGCAAAAAGCTGTATGAGAATGTGTTAAGAACAATATGAAATGTTATATGGTGAGAGAGCTGTATATTTGAGACTATAACTGTACGAAGATGTTTAACAGTGTGGAGGTAAGGAAGATGAAACTGTATAAAAGAGAGTAGAGGGAAGATGTATGAAAAAGAAAGTTGTGAACACACATGGAAACAGATGTAACTGTATATAGAAATGCATGTCCATGTGTATTTAAAGTAAGATATGTAGTTGTGTGCATAGACTGTAGGAATGCGGAGATATGTAGCTGAATTGAGACAGAGTTAGAGATCATTTTTAAGAAGTTAACCAGAGGCCTCACACACAGTAGACAAAAGCTCTAACACTGAGTTATATTGAATTATATCCTGTGTTCTTTAACCAATTATTTTGAGGTAGGATTTCTCTGAATGCTTTGATTGGCTTTGAAATTTTCATTTTGTGTTAACCTCCCAAGTAGCTAAGTATTTTTCACTATGCCTAGCTGTGGCTTACTACTATTATTATTATTATTGTAATAGTAGAGCAAATTGGTTCAGAGAGGGAAAATGTCTATATATTGCAGCTGGGTGGTATGCCTATTAAATTTTTCTTTAAATTAGTAGGTTCTCTCTCTTGTTTTTATGGCCCCTTTCCATTATTGCTCTCTTATTTCCTCTCTCTCTGTTCTTTTTTCACTTTCTCCTTTGATTCATTTATGAATATTAAGCATTTTATTATGTTAAAGTTCCCCACATAGTAGGAGAAGTTAGTCTGTCATCATTATCATAGTTTGGTAGGTTGCTTTCAGTTTCTTATATGTTGAAGATTAAAACAAAAGACTTGATAGCAAAAGGTCAAAGTCATGTGAGTCCCTGAGTGGTAAAAGGCATGACATTTCCCCACCCAGGGCAGTCACTCTTCTTTTTCCTGCCTATCTCATTTGTCCCTCTGGTCTCTTTGGTCCTTTTCAAACCTTCAACTTCTTCACTCTCTGGAGGGCTGTCTCTAATGGACTTTAGCTTTATTCTACAGAAACTGATGGAACCCAAAAGTTGGAAATGGAAGATTTCAAGCTTAAAATGCTAACAAGAGGACAAAAAAGAAAGCATTTCAGGGAAAAAATGACTGTTTTGAAGCATATTGTACCTAAATCATTTGAGAAGTAGATCTGCCCTTAAGGCATGTTTTAAACCTGCATGACACTGTTGGCTCATACATTCTGATACCATTTTATTTTGGAAATTTATAGGTAGAATGTCACCCATATCTCAACCAGAGAAAACTCCTAGAGTTCTACAAGTCCAAAGACATTGTTCTATTTGCTTACAGTCCCCTGGGATCCCACAGAGACCAAACTGATAGTGAGACTATTGGACTTTATGTCCTTATGTCAATAATGGACATGTTGATAAAACATTAACTTTTAACCTTGTGAAAGGTTCAACTGTGAAGAAACAAGCCCAAGAGTGCAGCAGTCCTGTGCACCAGGGTTGAGCTTCAGGCTCACTTGTGCTCTTTGCCTTCTTGCTTTATCTGTCTACTTATTTCCAGAACTAATAAGCTGAAAAATTTAGATCTGAAAATTGTTCTGGAAGAGAGTTTAAGGCATGGTTTCCAGAGATTAGACTGCATATATCCAAGTGATGCCATTTGAAAAAAAAATGGGTAGAATATAAAATTCACATTCTTATCATTTCTAGAAAATTTTACTTCTATAATATTTAATATTTAATCTAGAAAGGACTTATAATCATCTTCTCTCATAGTATCAGATATTGTTATACAAAAGCCAAAAAGAGAGAATTCCCAGGAGAAAATATCACTGTCTTTCTAAGCAGTGATATTGACATGTATGGGATATATATGCATCTGAAGTCATGAGCATATAGTATATACATTAAGTTAAAAAAATCCATAGGTTTAGGAAAATAGTGCTGCTTTTATATTTATCAGTGAACTCTGACTTCTAATTGTAGACACAAATACAGCAGGTTTGAATATACACGTGCCAGGTGCTGGTTGCCTTTTATTGTCAACTTGAAACAAGTCTAGACTCATCTGGTAAGAGGGAATCATAACTTTAAAAAAAGACTATAAGATTGGCCTATTGTCAAGCTTTTATGGTATTGTCTTTTTAAATAATTAATATCTGAGGATCCATCCCACAGTGGGTGAGGCCATTATTATGGTCCTGAGTTGTGTAACAGAGCAAGTTGAGCAAGGCAGTAGGCAATATTCCTAGATGTATCTGGCTTTGGGTTTTTATTATTTAATCAATTAGGATTCATCCAATAGTTATGACTTGTTTTTTTATGGATGTCAAGATTTGAACTCAGGTCCCTATGCTCATGAAGCAAGCAATCATATCTACTAAGTTATGTCTGCACACATGAGACTTGATTTTTTTGATGAAATTTTCTCCTGGTGAGGTAAAGGATAACATGTTTTACTAAAGGTCTCGTGATTTTCTATCAAAGCACATTTCACTGGGAACTCCATAGTATCAAATACAAAGAAAGATGGATTTGAGTAAGAGAGACTGACTTAGATAGGAGAAATCATTTAATTCAGGGTCTATTGTCTCAGTGATCAATCTGAAAGGTTCGTTTGATAAAGAAAAAGAGACATAGATAATGTTTGAGAATGTGAGATGATCAAGTTGTATGGTTGAACAATTGATCAGGGAATGCTTATTTTTCAGTTCAATCAAGTCTTGGAAATGAGTTAGACTATATTCTATGATTGAATGGGTTATATTCAAAGCTGGATCAAACTCCAGGATGGCAAAGAAAAGAAGTTCAGTAAATTTTGGTGAGGCTAAATCTAGTATTTCATCAAGATTTGAAATTTAAGTTAGTAGTTTTTTTTTTCTGCCTTACTTAAGATTAGGGATTAATGAGTCTTTCTTTTGTGATGTGGATCAAAGTAGAAAGGAAATGGGAAAGGAGGGGGCTCTAACACTCACCCAAATGTTCTGAGGCTCAGATTACTTGAAATCCAATAGTTACAAAAATTCTTCTCTTAGAGCCACCCTCATTGCTATCCCCCTTATAGTCTCAGGTAGAAGGCCACTTCATGTATTTATTTATTTATTTATTTATTTATTTATTTATTTATTTATTTATTTATTTATTTATTTATTTATTTATTTATTTATTGGTTTGTTTCTTATTATTTGTGACTCTTTCTTTCTTTCTAAGTGTTTGACTTTGAATTGACCCAGAGGACATGAAAGTGATTGATAGCCTCAACAGAAATTTTGATATGCTGGACATTGTAAGTGGCTCCTCTAGATTGTTTTATAGGTTGTTTGCTTTTTGTAACATGCAGGTGAGCCATGAAGATGTTTTGTACGATCCAGGGAATAATGAATGAAGCTAAAATTATGCTTTTGAATGAATGAGTTTATTACACACACACACACACACACACACACACACACACACACACACACACACATATATATATATATATATATATATATATATCGCAAGTCACAGTAAAATAAGTAGCAATAGATATGTGTATTAGATAGATATCTAGTAGATAGATTGAAAACATGATAAAATTGTGCACTCAAAATATTCAGAAGTTGACTGAGAAAGCATCTTTAAAACAACCAGATTTAATTCTCATTAGAGAGAGGGTCTGAAGTAGAGCATAGGGTGTAGGGAAATTATGTTGTTCCATTTTAAATAATTGTCCCCACCTATGAGTTTAATGAAAAGCACTGATTGATCAAAGGTAGACAGAGAGTATGGGCGGGGCTACCAGACTAAGAAGACTCTAGGAATAGGCAGAATAAAGCAGGATGCCAGAGAGAAAACAGAAGAAACAGAGGACAACTATGCTGCTCTGAGAAAAGGTACCCAGCTGCATGGCTGAACAGGATAAGAGTCATGGGTTAGATTAAGGATAAATAGTTTGCAAGTTATATGCCTGGGCTTTAGGCTATCAGCCTAAAACTATTGTAAACATCTGTGTGCTTCTGTGGGTCTGTGGGTCTGAGGGCCTAAACCATGAGGCTAGGCCCAAAAGTCCAGGCCAGAAACCTCGTACTACAACAGGGCCTACTCAGGTGAGGCTTCTAAGTAAAGGGGCACATAACAACAGAAAGGTAACATTATTAAACTGGATGATTACAAATAACCAGCAAAAAACAAACTGGGGAAGTTGAGGCAATCAGCTATAGTTCCTAATAGGCAGTCTTCAGCAGTGAAAAGGGACCCCCTAGGGTAAGGATTCCAACTAAAGCAAACAGCAAAAAGCGGAGATAACAGTATCAAAAGGGGTGCTTACAACATCCAGCAGAAATCTGGTACTATGAAGATCCACCAGTGACCAGGTGGTAAGGAATTGAAATCAAATTTAAGATTCAACAGAAAATGGGCCTCTAGGCTCTGTTGTTCACGAGTGCCTTTATTGGCATTCTGTGAAGCTTTCGTTAATCTGGACAGCTAAATTCAAAAGAGGTAAAGTAAAACAATGAAAAATATTCAAACTATTTTTTATTGCTAGCTGTGTACAGGAGACAGATTTCTTGGCTGCATGGAGGCTGTTTGAATAATGAATGTCCTTGAGCACACTAAGCTGTATGGGGAGGAGGAGTCACATCTTACACTTGACATTTTTTGGCAGGTGGAGGCATTTTCCTCATGGCAGTAAACAAAGTACTATGGGAACAGAGTTCACAAGGAAGGACAGTATATGAAAGTCATTATATGCAGGTCACAGGGGAAGATGAGACAGTTCTCACTGCTGAACTTCTTTTTTCAATGGGAGGTACTCATATTATAAAAACCTCTTGCTGTTCTCAAAAGCGTGATATTTTCACACTTAAACTGCTTTACTGCTTTCTTCCTTCCCTGTCAGAGTTTTGTTTATTTGTTTGATTGTTTTTTTGTTTTTTTTATGGGTGAGAGCATCCCAACCATAGACAAGAGGCCTTGAAGGGTACATTGAGACAAAAATACTTTGAGTCTTACATGAGGGAAGTAACTACTCTGCTTCCAGAAGAAACTTTTCACTGAGCTCAAAAAACACATGATAGTTTTTCAATATAATGTCAGTACAGAAGACATGATTTTCAGAATAGGTTTACAACAAATGTATCCTTATAGACCTCAGAAGAGTTATTTCTTCTGAGGTTCATGACATGTAGTGAGACTTGGGACCAACTCCATTTCAAAACTGGGTAAACAGGGAATATAGCTTAGTTGATACAGAGCTTCCCAAGTATGATATCAAAATAGGCACAGTAGCCTATACCTTTATTCTCAGCCCCTGGGAGGTGGAAACAGGAAGATCAGAATTTTAAGGTCATCTTCCTTTACACAATGGGTTCAAGATAAACACAGAATACATGTGACCTTGTTTCCAGTGCTGTGTCACTGTGAACTGATGTTTAAAAATGTTCTATGACCTTTGACTAAAATAAATATCTTCAGGGTTCACTTTCCCATGAACCCTGAAGACAGGGATAGACTGTCTATGTCTGATTATATATTAAAAGGCCCATGAAATGCTTTATAATTAATGTGTATTAAAATCAAAAGATATAAAAAAGAATTTAATAATACTAAACATAAGTTAATGTATCAAGACTATTCTAACTTTGTCTGTACTAAAGCAGTGTAACATGTACTTCAGATAATCTTTGTGGAAGATGGACTCTCAAAGGTGATATTAATAAATCCTAGGGAAAACATAATTTTCTTTCAGCTTCCTCCTCTCTATTCGCACTGGCATTTGCTTTAAACCAGTCCTTTTCCAAACTATATCTATTGTTCTCAAACATATCTATTATTTGACTTTTATTTTCCTAACACATGTCCATTTCTTTATCTGCATAGTCTTCTTAACTTGAAATATTAGAAATAATAAAATGAGGCTAACATGGTGGCTCAGTGGATACAGTAGCTTTTCATGTAAGCTTGACTTCTGAAAGGTAGAAGGAGAGAACTATCTCTACAAAGCTGTCCATTGACCTTCATATCCATATCTTGGTGTGCACACATAATAATAATGAAATAATAATAATTAGTAATAATAATACAATTTTAAGAAGAAAACAATAAAATCAATTAATCCACAACCTTGGTTGCTGATGTGTATCATTACATTTATCAAGGCAGGGTCTACTGAAGTGTGTCTGGGTCCTCCTTCTCTAAACCCAAACACATTGGTAAAGGAAAATTTAAGAGATTCTGTCTCATATCAGAAAATCCACCTAGGTGTAAAACAGAAAACATTCAAGATAAATGGGGACTAATATTATTGTAATTTTATTTCTAATCTTATTTCTCTCCGTATTTATTTTTATTGACCTATTAAAACCTTCTTTGCATACTATTTTCTCTTGAAAATGTAAACGTTCCATTTGATATTAACAATGTTTGAGTTTTCCACTGTAATCAAGAAATTCTTCTACCAGCAATCTCCAAAATGTGCAGAAAGAAAATGAGGCCCTATCACAGAGATTCCACCTTGTCTGTGATATTTTTAAAAACAAGCAAACAAACAACCTAGTGTACACAACTCAATGACTGTTTTTGAAATACAGACTATTCAGGACAGTTGCAAGATAGCTTTCTATGATTAGTCATCATATCACATCTCTAACAAGAATGTAAATTCTTTGGTGGAAAAAAATGGCCCACATGATTCAATATTTCAGATTACCTCTGCTGCAATTTCATCTAAACTATGCAGCCAGAATAGCTTCAAGGGGACTGGCTGAGATGACCCAGCTTCACAGAATACTCCAGTCAGGACTTGGCCATAATCCTGAATTTTCTCAGGATCCCCATAAAATTACCAGTGCCCCCCAATCAGAAAGAAGTAATCTAAAAAAAACACAAACAAACAAAACAAAACAAAACAACAACAACAAAAAAAAAACTACACCCACATTCCCCAAAATGGATTACGGATGTTTTACTTTGTCTACAGTGTTGGTTACAAGTTGTTATAGATAATGGTGAGGAAAAGGCTATAAAAAGAAGTTTAGATTTGAGGTTCCTTTTAAAAAGAAAACAAGGGAAATTCTGTAGGATTAAGCTTTTGTACACTGTAATATTTGTCATTGTAAATATTGGTTTAATAAAAATGATAATCGGTCAAGTAGCTAGACAGGAAGTAGAGGCAGGGCAACCAGACTATGAGAATTTTAGGAACAGAAAGTACAGAGGAACAGATGCCAACAGACACAAGAGGAAAGAAGACAAGAATATTGTTCTGAAAAAAGGAACCAAGCCATGTGGCTAGACAAGATAAGAATCATGGATTAGTCTAAGAGTTAGCAAGTTATATGCCTGCCTGAGTCATAGTCCAAACAGCTGATAATGAATATATGATTCTGTGTGATTCTTTGGGACTGAGAGACTGTGAGTCTGGACCTTGGGCCTAGGTCAGATCAGAAACTTCTGACTACAATGGGTCTTATTAGTTTATTTAATGTATTAGTTTCCAAAGCAGGTATGGATAATTTTCCTAGTTGTCGGTAGCATGGACTCTTTTTTTTCTAGTAAACACTTTTAAATATCTTTTTCCCCCAGGCATTGTTTTATAATACATTAGGAAAAAAGATTAGGCTCAGTTTACATGTAAATGTTTTGTTTATGGAAGTCTACTAGAAGAAGTAGGCTACTAACAAAATAAAACCAAAAGTATTCAATGAGAGGGCTCAGAGGATATGAGTACCCACTGTTCCCGCAGCACCTGTTGGATCAAGAACGATTTCCTGAGATGCAAAGTTCTTTTAGCCCTATTGGATCAAAAGTAGCTTCCTGAGACCAGCAGTTCCTCAGCAACCACTGGATCAAGAGTGGCCACCTGAGCCCCACGGTGTGTCAATACTACTGGATTAAGAGGGTACCTGAGCCCCATAACTCACCAGCACTTACTGGATCAAGAACCTCTACAGAATTAAGAGCTCATATTGAACCAAGATTAGATCCTTGAGACACAGAATTATCCAGCTCTTAATATACCAAGTATAGTTCACTGTGACACAGATACACTACCTTCAAGTAGACCAAGAGTCTTTTCATGAGACACAGACACACCTAGTACAGACTGTACCAAAATCAGTTCCCTGAGATACAGACAAATCCTGCAGAGGACCAAGGAAGCAATGGGCAGATGCCCGAGCAAGAATACATATAACAATATAAAAAACAAAATGGCACACTGAAATCTGGTGGTTATACAACAACAAGACCTGATCATGATGATACAGAAGAAGCAGAAGAAAATGACCTTTAAAACAACTTTATGAAGATTTTAGAAGTGTAAACGAAAATACAAAAAAATTACCTTAAAAAATCAAAGTTATGACAAACAAAAAACTGGAAAAGATCAACAAATCCCTGAAAGAAAATAAAGAAAACCAAGCAAAAAGAAACATTTCAACATTTCAAGAGACAATGGTGGAAATAGAAAATCTGAAGAAATGAACTAGAACTACAGATGCAAGCATAACCAATAGAATGAAAGAGATGGAGGAGGGAATCTCTGAAGTAGAAAATTCAATAGTGGAAATAGATATGTTAGTCAAAGAAAACATTAAAACCAAAAATCATTATAACACAAAACGTCCAGAAAATATGGGGACACCATGAACAGACCAAGCCTAAGATTAATTGGAATTTGAAAAGGAGAAGAATACCAATGCAAAGCCACAGAAAATATATTCAACAAAGTCATAGAAAAAAACTTTTGCAATCTAAAGGAAGAAATGCCTATAAAGATACAGGAAGCTTACAGAACACTAAATAGACTAGACCTCCCCCCATAAAAAAGTCAGCTTGCTACATAATAATCAAGACACTAAACCTACAGGATAAAGAAAGACTACTCAGAGCTGCAAAGCAAAAATGCCAAGTTGCCTATAAAGGCAGACCCATCAGGATAACACCCCACTATTCAATGGAAACAATGAAAGCCAAAAGATCCTGATCAAATGTTATACAGACACTAAAAGACCCAGACTACTATTCCCAGTAAAACTATCAATCATAATAGATGGATTAAACAAGACATTTCATGGCAAAACCAGTTTTAAACAATACCTACCCACAAATCTGGCTCTACAGAAAGTACTAGAGGAAAAATGTGAACCTAAGGATGCTAGGATGAACCACAAGCAATAGAACCGATAGAAGAAAAACCCAAAGAAGGGAAACAAACACCCACACACATTACTAGCAAAAATAACAAGAAATAATAATCACTGGTCATTAATATCTCTTAATATAAATAGAATCAATTCACCTATGGGAAAAAATAGATAAACAAGATGGATACAAAAACAGAATCCATCCTTCTGCTCCATATAAAAGACACACCTCAACTTCAAGGACAGACACTGGTTCAGAGTAAAGGGTTGGGAAAATCTTATGAACCTAAGTAATAAGCTGGTGTAGCCATCCTAACTAATATCTAACAAAACAGACTTCAAACTAAAATCAAAAAAGAGACCAGGACAGTTATTACTTATCTCAGGAAAAATCCACCAAAATGAAGTCTCGATTCTGAACATTTATGCCCCCAGCACAAGGGCACCTACATATGTAAAAAAAAAAAAAAATTACTGAAGCTTAAATTTTACATCAAATCCTGCACATTAATAGTGGGAGACTTCAGTACCCCACTCTTACCAATGGACAGGTCTATCAGACAGAAACTTAACAGAGGAATAAGTGTTCTAACAGATGTTAAGACACCACAAATGGAATATATATATATATGTATATATATATATATATACACATATATATATATACATATATATATATGTTTCTACCCAAACACAAAGAAATATACCCTTTTTTCAGCACCTCATGAAACTTTCTCTAAAATTGACCACATACTCCATCATAAAGCAAATATCAATAGATACAAACAATTGGAATAACTACTTATATCCTACCAGACCATCATGGAGTAGAGTTAGAGTTCAACAACAACAAAAACACAGAAACCCTACAAATTCATGGAAACTGAACACTCTCAATTGAACCACCTCTGGGTCAGGAAAAAAAAGTAAAGAAAGAAATCAATGACTTCCTAGAATTCAATGAAAATGAATCCAAAACATGCCCAGACTTATGGGACACAATAAAATCAGTGCTAAATGGAAAACATAGCACTAGATGCCTACATGAAAAATCTAGAAAATGTTCTCACAAGAGACTTAACAGCACAGAGAAGGCTTTAGAACAATTATAAGCAAACTCACTTAGAAGTAGACGGCAGGAAATCAACTAAGGGCTGAAATCAACAAAATTGAAACAAAGAAAACAAAACAAAGAATCAGTGAATCAAAGAATTGGTTTTTTTGAGAAACTTAACAAGATAGACAAACCTTTATCCAAACTAACCAAAAGGCAGAGAGAGAGAGAGAGAGAGAGAGAGAGAGAGAGAGAGAGAGAGAGAGAGAGAGAGAGAGAGAGAGATGCCCAGGAATCATGAAATAACCTAGATGCCCCTCAAGAGAAGAATGGATTTTAAAACTGTGGTATATTTACACAGTAGAGTACTACTCAGCAGTAAAAAATATGACATTCTAAAATTTGCAGGCAAATGGATGAATTTGGAGACCATCATCCTTAGTGAGGTAACACAGACCTAGAAAGATAGACATTGTATGTACTCTCTCATAAGTGGATTTTAGACATAAAGCAAAGAAAAACTAGGCTGCAAACCACAACCCCTGAACAACTAGGTAGCAGAAGGAACTTAAGAAAAACATTCAGGGATTCCCCTGAACAGAGGAAATAGAGAAAATCTTCTGAGTAAATTGGGATCATAATGGGGAGTGAGCAAGGGGAAATTGGGACAAATTGTGAGAGAAAGAGATGGTCGAGAGGGAGAAACAACAGAGGGAGAACAAAGAAATGGGTATCTTGATAAAGGAAGCCAGTGTGGGGTTAGAAAGAAACCTGGTGCTAAGGAAAGCTTCAAGAACACCTGAAACGTCCCTGGCTAGGACTCCAAGTGGAAAGAGTACCTAAACAGGACTCCTCCTATAATCAAATAAATGACCACCTTGATTGTTACTATAAAACCTTCATCCAGCAGTGAATGGAAGCAGAAGCAGAGATCCATAGCTAAGCACCAGGTTCAGTTCCCAGTCCGGGAGAAGAGAGTATATGAGCGAAGGGATCAGGATCATGAGGAGGAGGCCCACAGAAATGACTGATCCGAGTTATTGGGAGCTTACTATCTCTGAAATAATTGCTGAGGAAGAGGATAGTCAAAAGGCATGGGAAGTTTGTGGAGCCTCTTGCAGTAAGATCAGAGTATATTCCTGGTGCATTAACTGACATCTTGGAGCCCATTCCCTACAGAGGGACACCTAACTCAGCCTTGGTACTGGATGAGGGACTCAGACCTACCTCAACTGGGTATGCCAGACTGAACTGACTCTTTTGGGGATTCCTTGCCCTCCTTGGGGAAGGGATAGGAGGATGGGATTGGGGAGGCTGAAGGAGGACTGGGAGGAGGGAAGAGATGGGAAGCAGTGATAGATATAAAAAAAAAAACCTTTTAAAAAAGTGAAAAAAACTTTTTGAGGTTTATTTTTGTTCTTTTTCTGTTTTCTTTTTACCCATTTGTTTTGTTCTTTATGTTTACTTTTTTAATTAATTATTTCAAAATTTGTATGCATTGTGCTCATACTTTGCCTCTCAGCTTTTTTCAGATCCATACCCCTTCCCTACCCAAATGTGTGTCCTAAGAAAATCAACTAAACGAAACCAACCAACCACACAAACAATAAACAAAAACCTCTTGAGATCAATTTGTGTTGCCAAAATCATCTTGCATGTGTGTTCCTTCCACTAGATGTGGTCCACTTATAAAGTGATACACACTTAGAAAAAAATTGTTATACCTTTATCTAGCACTAACAATTGACATATGTTCTATGCCTAGGGGTAGGACCATATTGTCTTCCTGCTAGGATTTATGTTTTTTTACATGGGACAAGCAGGGGGACTGACTGCCTTAATTCTACATTTATTCAAGACATTTGTATAGTGAACAGTTTGGGCATGTGGAGACAGCCGCTTTCTCCAAGGAAATATGAACCATGTCTAATAAAGTATACAGTTCCTCTCTTATCCAAGAGGCAGTCATGCTTAATATCCCTTGCAAATAAATTCCCAGTACTCAAAGATTTTCTCTTTTTACTCAGCCTACTTAATGTTCACTTGCCATTGAATTGTTTCACTTCTTGTTTTGGAAACTAGAAATGCAAGAACTGACTGGAAAGTTACCTTACTTTGGCCATAGGTATTGTCATTAGTAACAAACTCTCACTTATTCCTAACTCAGAATTTTCAGGGTTTATACCACCATGAATGAAACATATCAAGCTAATTTACTAGTTTAAAAGTAAAGTTAAAATATGAGACCTTCCTTATTCTTGACAGTTTTTTTTGGAAAGAATTGAGGAGTAGGAAAAATGGATAGTTGTGGTGCAGTGAGCATATTAGGTGCTATTTCCTTCCTTCCTTCATTCCTTCTTTTCCTTTGTAAAAGTCTCTCTACTAAGTATTAGTTGTTCCAGAGCTCACTATGTAGAGCAGGACGGTCTCAAACTCTCTCTACTAAGTATTAGTTGTTCCAGATCTCACTATGTAGAGCAGGACAGTCTCAAACTCACAAAGTTCTGTCTACCTCAACTTCTTAAGTATCAGGTTAAATGTGTGAGCAGCTATACCTGGTCCTACTTTCTTTCTTTTAACACAATATTTTATTAATTATTTAGGAATGTCACAATGAATATTATATGTTGTGATCATATATAACAGATCTAGAATAACCAATATGAATAAAAAATTATCATTGTCCATAATAATCAAGGAAATGAAAGTCAAAGTTAGAGACTCTGACTTACCCCAATGGCTGGCATTTAAAACAAAAGAGCAACAAACATTAATGAGGAAGAGAGATGGTTGGGTCCTTCTATAGTGCTGGTGAGAATGTCAGTTACTTCAGCCAGCATGGAAATCAGTATGAGTAATTTAAAACAAAGCTATAAAAAATAAAACTTCCTTTTGATCTAGCTATGATGCTTCTAGGTGTATACACAAATGAATAAAAGTATAATAAAGTATCTATACATCATGCTTTTTAAAGGTACTTTTCACAATGGCCAAGATATAGAATCAGTCTAGGTGCCAATCAGTGGGTGAATGGATAAAGAAAATGTCACACACACACACACACACACACACACACACACACACACACACACATACACACACACACACACAGAGTGTTTTATTGAGACACAAGAAAGAACAAAATTATCTCATTTTCACTAGAATGGATAGAGGAGATAGGTGAAAATTAGCTCATTAAATATTAATATCCTAACTAAGAAAAGCAAATAGCTTGTCTTCCTCATAGTTGTAGTTTTCAGGAATAAAAAACAAAAAATTATAAGGGGAACTAGCTAGTGGATCAGAGAGGAAACAAAAAGGGCCATGGGAAAGAGGAGTATGGTCTGTGTTGAATGTGGAATGAGAATCTTACTGTCAGAAAGTAAAGAAAAAGAGACACCCTGCCAGTCAGTGGAAGTTACTTTCTAGGTAACATAAGTTACTATCTAACAGTTTTCTTTCTCAAAAATTAAAGAAATAATGGGCTGTGAACAGAATCATTACTTCTACAAGAAATTCATGGTTTGATTCTCACTGTCAAGTAATTTATTGCAGTTTACTTTCATACAAATGAAAGCAGCCTCTATCTCTCTTTTCTGTGGACTATTGCTTTAAGTGGTTCCGCCCACATGCCACTCTTTAACTTTCCAGTAGATATTTAGGAAGCTGTCACATTTTGTTGGCCTTTACCCTGTGCAATCAGAAGACTCAGGACCTGCTTAGCTGCATGAGGAACAAGCTATGAATTCTGTATCTCTGAGTGTGGCACTAAATGATGGTCACTTCATGCCTGTACTGGGGTTTGGAACCACTGTGCCTCATCAGGTAACAATTGTGTCTTGGGTTTAAAGGTTTATTAAAATAATTCAAGGATGTGTGGAAAATAAAGGAGACTTTCAGATTTCCTTCTATTTGATGCAGACTCACAAAATCTCAGGAATAGAGCTATCCATATATAATAGTGAAGGCAGCCTTGTTACTGTTCCTTGGGGATTTATGTGGACAGTACTATTTGTTCTTAACTCTGTTTATCCTTAGTTTCACCTTGTTGGGCAATAGGTGGAAAGCAGCTATTAGTGCTACTGTTGTAACTTTGAGTTTGATTAGTGGCATGAATTATTTTTGTGATTCAATTTATCCAAATAAAATAGTTTGGGTAGAATTTATTAGAGATGTGGCTTATGAAAAATGATGAGCTTGTTATGTTCTACTGAGGAGCAGGAACTGAGCACCACAGCACAAATTCCAGACCTGTGATAAAATAAGAGTTGCTTTCTACTTTCAGCATAGAAGCATTTACCTTAAAAAAGAAAAAGACAGCAATTTTATGGCTGTACTATACTTGAGCAAATCAACTCTAAACTCTTGATCATTGTTCCTATTCATAACACTTGGATCAGAATATTACAGGCTGTTTCCATGGGGAAATGTTTCCATTCTTATTTTATCCTCTGGTTATTTAGTGAGTGGCAAGGACTATCACTTAAAGCTCGGGTTTTCTCATGCATAAGGCATAATCACAGAGATACCTTATTTTTTAAATAGAAATGTTTACTTCATAGCAAAGATATAACCTCTGCAGTTTCATTACACTTGTAGAGGTCAGTAGAAGTCAGTGAAACTTAGAGAAGAACAGGGCTGGGACCAAGAGAGGCCAAAAGAAAAACTGTTGGAGCTGAAATAATTACTCAGTGGTTAAGAGTCCTGCCTACTCTTCCCGAGGAATTGGGTTCAAGTCCCAGCACCAGTGACTTACAACCATCTATAGCCCAACTCCAGTTCCAGGGCTGTAGGCGGAGTTTACTTAGAAGGCACCAATACCAGATAGATATTTATTAAAATATAAACCAACACTCACGGAACAGGTAACAGATTACAGTAGCACCTGAACAGGGACTGGAGTCTGGAATGGTGGACAAGTGATGGACAGACGATGGAATCCGATCCTCTCTTCTTGCCTCTTCTGGTACCCCACAAGCTATGCATAGACACATAAGCAGACAAGATAATCACACATGTAAGGTGAAAAAAAATTTGAAAACTCTCAAAGAAGTACATTGTAGTATTTTAGGATTGAATAGATCAGAGAAAACAGCTTATTTCTGAAATATTGTGTGGAGTTTTTGATGACTTGAGTTTGATTGATCCCTGGGATCCACATGGTGGAAGCAGAGAAGTGATTCTCACAGGTCTTCCTTAGACTTCCAAGTGTATAACTCTCTCTCTCTCTCTCTCTCTCTCTCTCTCTCTCTCTCTCTCTCTCTCTCTCTCTCTCTCTCTCTCACACACACACACACACACACACACTCTCTCTCTCTCACACACACACACTCTCACACACACACACACTCTCTCTCTTGTTCTCTCCCTCTCTCTCTCTCTCTCTCTCTCTCTCTCACACACACACACACACACACACACACACACACTCTCTCTCTCTCACACACACATACATACACACACTCTCACATGCACAAATAATAAAAAAGAAGAAAATTTTCAAAACTATTTTTTATTTTTATTATCTTCTTTGTGGTATCATGAATCAGATTCACGTATCTTTTTTTTAATCTCATTTTGATTATTTTCTTCACAAGTCATTTATTCTTAAAGTTATGAACCATACATGTATAATAGAACAATATCTAAAGCATCAATTTTATCTAATTTCTAAATGAAAAAAAAAAGATGATGAAGTTTAAGGCACCAGATGCCATACTGAACATAAAGGAGCTATAAACAGTTTTATGCAGTAGAGATAATGTGTGTTTTATTCCTAAGAATATTTTCTCTCACAATAGGACCAGAACAAATATTTGTGTGAAGAGGTATTTATATGTGACATTTGGGGCTTCATGTAACTGATATAGTGGCTCATAGCATTATTATTTTCTTTTATTAAATACAACATTTTAAGTTTCATGTAGATTTAAATTAATGTTATTGTTGCTCTATTTGAAAGATTTATTTTAATTTCAATGGACCTGGAGCTATAGACAGTTATGAGTCACCTAACTTGGGCAAAGGGAAACCTGACTCAGGTGTTAATAAGATACAGTGCTGAAGACCAGGATAGTATACAGCAGATGATAACTAGTGTTTAACAAGTTGACCATCAGACATAAAATTTGCTGATGGGAGCCCCACCTGGCAAAGCTATGGGGTTATTGACTGTTTATGACCCATTATTTTATATCTGTAACTTTCTCAGGTGCCACTGTTGTGCCTTTTAAATAAGAACAGCATTGGGGTTCTTTCCACAGCCCATTACTAAGTGTGCTTTTCATCTTTGGGCACACTTGTTTTTGTGAATTATCAGAAACATTAATTTATGCTTAAGCTATATAATTCTGATATATAGAAATAAAGCCAGTATATTCTTTTTTACTGACACAGGAAAGTAAAATTGTTTTCAGTCTCAAAGATAATTAATATTAGACTTCAGAAAAAATTCAAAGGTGCCCCTACAGAAAATATACTAAGACTAATTTCCAGATGCTTTTTACTACTAAATCAAGGCCTTCTGTAATAGTGGACTTTCTGCATATGCCCTAACCACTCAAGGTTCAACTTACTGATATTTTTATGTCCTGAATTTCAATACCATTCTCTGTCTGGGAAAAAAAAAATTACATGATAGGCCACGCATTTATACTGGCTGGTCTTTGTGACCTTACTAGTCTGAAAATAACTATGTGACTTAATATGTTATGAGAATGGACTAGGCCCTGAAAATGTAACATATAGTTGTCCAGAATTTGGCCAAGGGAGAAGCAGTGGCAGTTGTAGGGGAAGAGTAAAGGAGGAATGAGTGTGTATGAATGAGAGTGTGTAAGAAGCAGCAGCAATGTAGGGATGAAGGTGTGCAAAATGTGAGTGAAGCAGATGTACATGGAGTAAGCGATGATGGTGAAGAAGAAGCCTAGAGAGGGTGAGAGATATGTGAGACAATGAATATACAAGAGAGTGAGTGAGCAAATATTGATATAGAGGAAACACATGTGTGTGAGGTGAGTATATGAGAGATAAAGCTGTGAGAAAGAGCTGCTGCTATGCACAGGAACTGTACAGAGAGATGTATGAGAGTGTGTAAGAACAATGCAAATGCATGCGATATATGGTGAGAGGGCTATGCATATGAGAATATCTATGGCTGTGTGAAGAATTATAACTGTGTGGAATCAATAAAAAAGCTACATTGAAAGAGATGTAGAAGAGTAATATATGTTAAAAAGATGTGTATACTTGTGAAAATAGATGTAACTATGTTTAGAGATGAATGACCATATGTGCACAATGAAAGATATATAGATGTATGTACAGAATGTAACACTGTCAAGATTTGTAACTGTGTGGAGACAGAGACCATTTTTAAGTTGATGCATAAGAGTAAGTTACCATTAGAAAATATGTATATTTCCTTATTTTACCAGTCTTTCAGATAGACTTATACTGAATTACCCTATGGTAAAATGTATCTTATCCCTTGATACTCTGAAGCATTCTTTTTATCACCCTGGAGTAGATTGTTGGAACTGGCCTTTCTCTGTCAGCATTAATATGGCATTATTTCTGTGAATTATACAAATGCATATGCAGGTCAAATTAATGTGTAACACAGTATCAGTCTGTATCTAGCTATGTCTGCTTTGCAAAGCTGTGCACATTCACAAAGTAAGAAAATAGTGGTCAAGTTCTAACATAACTTTTTTATTCTCTATTCATGATATAACGCAAAAGATAAACTTAAAATGACTGCTAACCCCACTTCATCATGAAAACAATAATAAAAATGTACCTTGATCCATCATTCAGCAAAACAAGTTTCTTTTATGCAAGTCATTCATGAGCTAGATTTTCAACAGACTGAGAAAGTAAAACATTGAAAGAATGTTGTTCTCTCTCATTTTTTTTTTCTAGCTCTGAATCAACAGACAGAGAACTTTGATGGTGACTCAAAGGCTTGGGCTTTCTGAGTAAAGATACATTTCATTAAAGCATCATTATAAAGTTGACTTCAGTGTGTTATGGTTTTATGAATACTTGGCCTTTTGTACTTGTTCAGCTATAGCTATTTCACTGTCCTCTTACAAGATATTCTGCATGAAAGAGTCTTGGGCTAGAATGTAACATCAAATGTCATTGGCTAATTGTACTCATTGATGTAGCTCTACTTATAGAATGACCTTTGTAAGTTTTATAGAGCTAAAAAAAAGTCATCTTGGAAAGAGAAGGAGGAAAAAAGAGAGGAAAGAGGATAAGACATTATCTAGCCTTTGTAATTTAATTTAAAAAAAATCTATGAAATTCTTATAGAAAGTAGTTTTTTTTAAGCAAACATGTGTGTGTGTGTGTGTGTGTGTGTGTGTGTGTGTGTGTGTGTGTACATATCTGTGTGTATACACACAAGCACATGTGTGTTCAGGCATGAGAAGGTCAGAAATCAACAATGGGTGTTGTTCTCTTGATGTTATGCACATTGTTGGTTTTTTTCTTTGAGGCTGGTCTTTCACTGGCCTGGAACCTTGTAAGCAGACTGAAGTGGCCTGAAATGATCTGCCTTTGCTTCCTCAACTAAGGAATTACAAGTGTGTACAGCCACACTCTATGTTTTTACATGAGTTTGGGGAATAGACTCAGAATCTTGTCTTGTGCAACAAGCATTTTATCAACTGAGCCATTTGCCCAGTCATAAAGCACACTTTGAGACATAGATTTAAGCATGAGATATTAATAGAAAGAATAAAATACCCCCAAGTGTAAGTGTGGGCTTTTCAAGGTAATGTCACCCCTTTGTATACTAGTTATAGCTACCATTTAAGTGAAATTGTTATTTTCAAGGGGTTGATAAGATATCTAAATGAGTTCATAAAATTGTTTCAGAAGGGCACATGGCAAGATAACAATTGATAAAGTAAAACTATTTCACAGGAATCCATGATACAGAACATCTTTACTGTATACAAAGTTAACACTCTAGTTTGAGGTGCCCAAAAAATATTTGGGAAAATTGACAATGTTTCCAAGGCATAGACATTCCAGGACTTAAGCCAAGTTTATTGCTGTTTTATTTCAATTTATCTATGAAAGGAGTGCTATAATATTATAGCCATCACAGCACCCATTGCTAATTGTGATTGAATTGTTGATTCTCAGCTGGTGAGAGGCTTCAATCAGACTCCAGGGAAAGAGCCTCTTTTTTCTTCCTATATCCCATCCCTTTGTGTCTTCCTATCTTCCTATACTGCCTCAATTAGGCCCTTGAGTCCTTTGATCAAATCACTGAATTTTGAGATAATTTTCAGAATTTCCAGTGCCAGTAATGCAATAAATGCTCTGGAGTGAGCACATCTTCCAGGGGAGGGGGTTGTTCACCTCTGGAGCTGATTGGAAATGATGCAGGAAAATTGGAATGAGCTTATTCCTACACATACTCAACAACTCCAAGAAGGAGAAGTTGGCTCACTGGAAAGTCGTTGTTTGTATTTGAAATGTCTTTTATTATATAGATATTATTTTTGGTTGCCTCTTTAGGTTCCTAAGAATGAAGTTATCAAGTCTGCCAAAATAGCTATAGATGCTGGGTTCCGGCATTTTGATTGTGCTTATTCATACCAAATAGAAGAGGAAGTAGGACAGGCCATTCAAAGCAAGATTGCAGATGGCACTGTGAAGAGAGAAGATATATTCTATACCTCAAAGGTATTTTTTTACATGGGATGCTTATGGGCATATTGACACATTTATGCGTTCAGAGTAAAACAAAAATATATAAATATGTCTTTGTTATCACTGGTGAGTCAAAATTTATGACTTTCACATAAACATTCTGTTCTCAATCCTAGGTCAAAGTAGTGTGGTTCATCATGAAATGTAGAATCAATGATGACTACTGCTGAGAAATGGAAGTAGAGTTTTAGATTCAACAGAACCAGGGGACTGTAGGTTATGCTGTTCCAGAGTGTCTTTTCTGGCGTTCAACGGAGCTTTTATTCCACTTAATTCAGGGAGAGAAACAATGAAAATCACAGCATTTTTCATTGGCATCACCAATGTGCTCAGAAGACAGGTGGCCATGGACAAATAGGATAGTTTGCACAATGCCTAAGCTTTATTGTTGAGAAGAGGGGAAAAACATTTCCACCCTGAGACATTTCTATGGAAGGTGGAAGCATTTGTTTCAGGATAATAAAAAGTTCTATGGGGACAGAGTTCACGGAGAAGGATGATATATGAAAGTCTATTATATGCAAGCTATAGGGTCTTAAAAACAATAGCTCTAATATTAAAACATATAAGAGATAGTTTATTTTGGAGCCATTTTGAGTAATGGTGACTTAGAAACATATTTTGGTGTTACCTCAGATTCTATTTTTAAACATGAAAGCAGTTTCATGAAGTTTTTATATTTTTACAGAATAAAGAAAGTTTGTACATCAATGTACATTTAAAATACACTCGTGGATACACAAGAGTGGCAGGTATAGTAAGATAAGAAAATTTTTCTATAGGATTAACATGCTGTTGATAACATTCTTATGGTGGATTGGTGAAAGCTAGTAGTCTAATAAGTTAATATAATCTCAATAATTTTTATCTATTAGTCAGAAAATATTAGCTCTGACAGAGAGGTGAACAATTCACAGCTGTTCATGTGGGCTAGTCCAAGATAAGATAATTAGATTTTGACCATGCAGAATTCCAATCTCCCCAGAGTAATGAAGTTCCAGTCAGCCAGTAAGTCTGTGCAGACACAACTTCTTTTGAGGCATTCTTGTTCACAAAAGGCATAGCTAAAATGTATTCAGTTAAGCTCAGCACACACTAACGTGCCTCCCAAAGGGTTTTCCTACAACCTTTGGTTATGGACATTTGATGAGTACTAAATCTTCCTCTGTGTTTGAATGGATGAGTAATTTAGACCAGTCATGTGTGTTACTTTATAAACTCAGGATTATTATTAAAGAAAATAACTCTCTTTAAACATTCCATTCTATGTTCAGTAGATAAACTGACAATGATCAAGTATATAGTGATATCCAAGTTTCATAGCTCAGTGGTATGGTATTGGACTACACACACACACTGAAGTTTAAATATGAGAAACTAATGAAGAGAAAGAAAAGCAAAGTGCGTGTTTCCAACTGTAGGAAAATGCCTTCTTGTCAGAAAAAGTAATCCAACAAAAGTGGATTAACTCTAAAGTTTTATTCCTTAACTTTGGCAGCTTTGGAGCACTTTTCATCGACCAGAATTGGTTCGATCTTGCTTGGAAATGACACTGAAGAAGGCTCAATTGAACTATGTTGATTTGTATATTATTCATTTCCCAATGGCTTTGCAGGTGAGCAATCACTGTGTTTAATATTATTCTACTAATGATGCCCACATAACCAACAAGTATGTGTTAATTAAAGATTTATATTCTTGAGTGAATGTATGAATTATTCTGATGAAAATCTTAATAATTTCCAAGTCTCATTTCATAGAGTTGTTTTTTTGATCCTTGAAACACCGCTTCCTGCTTGTGAAAGAAAATAACAGCATTCTTCTGCATGAAACTTATAAAAACAACTATATTCAAGGCATATTTGGTTTGGGTTCCTGTAAGGTTTTGTGTGTGTGTGTGTGTGTGTGTTCATGTATATATAGGTGCAGGTGTGGATCGTCCATGCATGTGGGCTTATTCATATGAAGGGCAGAAAACAGTCATTGGTGTTGTTCTTTAGATGTCATTTGTAATTTATCTGAGACAAGGTCTTTCACTGGCCTAGAATTCTGAATATGCTAAACTGACTGAAGAGTTAGCCCCAGGAATCTACCTGTCTCCACCTTCCCAGTTTTAGGATTGAAAACATGTACCACCATACCTAGCTTTACATATTGTTTTCTGGGGTTACTTTTTGTTTTTGTTTTGTTTTGAATACATTTTTTAAGGTCAAGCTCAGGTCCTTAGGTTTTCAAGTATAATACTTTGCCTTCCATTCCCCTTAGTCTTTTGAAGTTATTTACATGCAGCTATGAAAACTAATAATACTGCCATACATATGCTTCACAAAAAGGTTACATCATTTCTCATAATTGTGCTCTGATAGCAGATCTGGTAGTACTCGGTCTGGGTGTGGTTTTTTTTGTCAACTTGACAGAGCCCAGAATCACCTGAGGGAGTCTCGGGGATTTCTCAGATCAGATGGCCTAAAACTGGATCTTAGAGAAATTTTCTTGACTAAGGATTGATGTGAGACAGCTCATCCCATTATGGGAGGTACCATCTCTCACAGGTGGTCCTGGCCTGAATAAGGAAACTAGCTGATGAATAAGGAAGGAAGTGAACCTGTGAGCAGCATTCTTGTTTCTGCGTGAATCCCTGCCATGACTTCCCTCGGGGATGCATTATGGTCTGGAAGTGTAAGACATTAAGTAAACCCTTTCCTCCCCAGATGTTTGAGTTGTGGTGTGTATAATAGCAAAAGAAAGCCAACTAGAGCATCTCATTCTCATACTACCAACCCTTGGAGACTGTTTCTCTTGACAGTTTCATGACTCTGGGGTTTTGTTGATGGCATTTAGCCATTAACAACTCTATTATGCAGAATTCCTACTATAAAATTATGTTGAAAAACTTAAGCTAGTTTGTGCTATGAAGGATATTATGTTACATAACTGGGAAGTCTAAGCCATGACTACTACATTTAAAGGTGTGACTAGCATCAATTTCAGAAATACCTTTTTTTATTATTTCTTATGTCTATATCTTGTTTATTTAGTTTGGAGCTATCATTTGCTATTGGTAGAAGATATGGTCATGTGGTAATTCAAAATTCATGGTTGCCAAAACTTGAGAGCTACTATGGTTTTCTAACCCACATTAATCCTAAAAAGAAGGTTTGACTGATGACCTAGTTTAATTGTGCATGCTCTTACATAGTCATATGTTCACCTTGACAAGGAACAGTTTTGTTCAAATCATACTCTATTATTGCTAGATGTTAAGTCCATATGATAATTGGATTTATTAAAAAGATGAAGGTATTTTTCTATAGGTTAATGTAGGGGGATGAAATAATAATAGAAGTCATACAAGACACCATTAAAACTTGGGAGAAAAGCATTTTTTAAGCATAAGGAAAATATAGATACCAGTTTTTAAAAATCAGTTCTGGGTCATGTCACTCCAAATGCAAAGTATCTAAAATTATGTCCTACTTACTTGGGGGAGGGGGGCTTCATGGCCCAGACTCTCAAGTGCCTGGCAGTGTGACTAAATGTGGTAATATAACTTCAGTGATGTCTTTAAAATGAATGATTCTATTCCAGCCTGGAGATGAGTTATTACCAAGAGATGAACATGGAAATCTATTGTTAGACCCAGTGAATCTCTGTGACACATGGGAGGTGAGTTCCTAGAGGAAAGGACACTAAAGGGGACATTATGAGAGAATGAGTCTGCTATTTCCTCCATCTGTGAGAAAGGAATTTATGTTGCTCAATCCAGATATTCATCGCCTTCACAAGAAGAGTTTTGATGAAGTTATCAGAGGAACTCATTGTTGGAAAATAATTGAGAACATCACCAATTTCATACACACACACACACACACACACACACACACAAATATATATAATTTTACACCCTAGCCACAATTTCCCATTCTTCTCTCTTCCCAGTCCTTCCACCCGCCATCCTTCTGTCCCCCCCATACACTCTGTCTCTGCTTCTATTTAGAAAAAGGCAAGCCTCGTATGGACATTGACAAAATAAGGCATATCAAACTGTGGTAAGATTAACCACCTCACCTTGGATTAAGGCAGGGAAAGGTATCCCAGTATGAGGAATAAAGCCCCAAAGGTCAGCAAAAGAGTCAGAGACAGCCTATTTCCATTGCTAGGAGTCCCAAGATAACAAGCTACACAACTGTCACATATATGCAGAATGCCTAGGTCAGTCCCACGCAGGCTCCCTGGTTGTCAGTTCAGTCTCTGTAAGCTCCTAGGAGTCAACATTAGTTGATTCTGTGGGTTTTCTTGTGATGTTCTGGAATCCTCTGGCTCCTAAAGTCCTTTCTACATCTCTTCAGCCAGATTCTCCAAGCCTTGAATAATGTTTGATTGTGGGGAACTGAATCAATTCCCACCAGTTGCTGTATAAGGCCTATCTGATGACTATTGGGCTAGACACTGATCTATGAGTATAAGAGAATATTGTTAGATACCATTACATTGACTTTCTTCTTCTCCAGTCATTTTGGTTCTATCCTAGTTAACTGGGCCATCCAGCCTCTAGGTCCTGGTGTTTTAGGCAGTGTCAGGGATGGACTCACTTTTATTGTCCTGGCATGGGTCTCAGACAGAACCAGTCATTGACTGGCACTCCCACAATCCCTGTGTTATCTTCACCCAAGCACATCCCAAGGGCTGAAAAGACTATTATAGGTGAAAGGTTATATGGTTGGGCTGGTGTCCCCAGTCCCTCCACTGGTAGTCTTGCCTGGTTACAGGAGGTGACCACTTCATATTACTTCTTCTTCTCCTCCTCCTCCTCCTCCTTCTCCTTCTCCTTCTTCTAATTCTTCTTTGCTTTTTTTTTTTTTTTTTTTTTTTTTTTTTTTTTTTTTTTTTTTTTTTTTTTTTTGTCAAGGAGTCATATTGGTGTCATCTTTGTAGATTCCTGAGAGTTTCCCTTGCACTAGGTTTCTACTTGATCCTGGAATAAACCCCCTTACATCCACTACTTCAGTACTCTCCCCCTACATATCCCCACCTGATCCCTCATTTTCCCATTTCTACATGCCCCCACTCTACCCACAAAATTTCTTGTATTTCTCCTTCCCCAGAAGATCAGAGTGTTTCCTTGAACCTCCTTATTACCTAGGCTCCCTGGATCTATGAATTACAGCATTATTATCCTTTACAGATACTATTCTTTACAGATACTATCCACTTTTAAGTGAGTACATATCATTTTTTCCTTTTTGGGTCTGGGTTCCATCATTCAGGATAATTTTTTTTTTCTAATTGCATCCATTTTCATTTAAATTTTATGGTGTCATTGTTTTTAACAGCTGTGTAAATGTACCACGCTTTCTTTAACCAGTCTTTGGTTGAGGGACATATAGGTTGTTTCCAGGTTCTGGCAACTATGAATAAAGATGTTATGGACATAGTTGAGCAAGTATCCTAGTGGTATGATTCACCATCCTTTGAGTATACGCCCAAGGGGGCATATCTGGGTCTTGTGGTGGATTGAATCCCAATATTCTGAGAAACCACCATATTAATTTCCAAAGTTGCTTGATGAGTTTTCACTCCCACCAACAATGGAGAAGTGTCCTCTTTTCTCTAAATTCTTCCCCACATGAGCTGTCATTTGAAATATTGATCTTAGCCTTATAACCTGACAGTTGTAAGGTAGAATCTCAGAGTCATTTTTATTTACATTACCATGATGGCTAAGGATGTTGAACATCTCATTTATTTCTCAGCCATTTGAGATTCTTCTGTTGAGAATTCTCTATATAGATCTGTACCCCATTTTTTAATTGGTTTATTTAGGTTTTTTTCTGGTGTGTAGTTTCTTGAGTTCTTTACATATTTTGGAAATGAGCCCTCTATTAGATGTGAGGTTGGTAAAGATCTTTTCCCATTCTATAGGCTGCTTCATCTTATTGACAGTGTCTTTTGCCTTACAGAAGCTATTAGTTTTTAATGAAGTCCCACTTATTAATTATGAATCTTAGTATTTACGTTGTTGCTGTTCTATTTAAGAAGTTGTTTCCTGTGCCAATGTGTTCAAAGTAATTCTCCATTTTCTCCTATATCAGGTTCAGTGTATCTGGATTTATGTTGAGGCATTGATCCACTTGATCTTGAGGTTTTTTCAGGTTGGTAGATATAGTCTATTTGTACTCTTTTACCTTCTGACATCCAGCTATTCAGTGCCATTTATTGAAGATGATTTCTATTTTTCATTGAGTGATTTTGACTTTGTTGAAAATTGAGTGTTCATAGGTGTGTATACTTACATATCTATGTCTGGGTTTTTTATTTGATTCCATTGGCCTACCTGTCTGCTTTTATGCCAATACCATGTGGATTTTGTTACTAAAACCTTGTGCAGATCTTGGGATTAAGGGTGGTGATTCTCTGTAATTTTTTTTATTGTACATGATTGTTTTTTGGCTAGTCTTGCATTTTTTTCCACATGAAGCTGAGTAGTAGTCTTTCAATGTTTTTAAAGAATTGTGTTGAGATTTTAATGGGGACTGGGTTGAATCTGTAGATTTCTTTTGGTAATATTGCCAGTTTTTCTATGTTTATCCTACTGATTCACCATCATGGAAGATCTTTTCATCTTTAAATATCCTTTCCAATTTCTTTCTTAAATTTCTTGTTATATAGATCTTTCACTTGGTTACTTAGAGTTACCCCAAGATAGTTTATATTATTTGTAGTTTTTGTGAAGACTATTGTTTCCCTGATTTCTTTCAGCCTGTTTATCACTTGTCTATTGTAGGTCTATTCAAGATATGGCAGTGTATAGCCTTTTCTTGGTTTTAGTTTAATAGCTTTGAGTTTCTCTCCATTTAATTCAGTTTTGAATATTGTCTTGCTGTTTATTGATTTTATTATGGTTATATATGGTCTTTGTATTCCAGATCTTTCCAAGACTTTTATTATGAAGGGGTATTAGATTTTTTTTTCAAAGGCTTTTTCAGTATCTTTACAGGTTTTGTTGGATGACCTTTGTGATGTGTTCTTGGATTCTATTTGTAAGTGCTTAAGTTTCTTGCATCTATGTTCATAAGGAATGGTGGTCTTTAAATTCTCTTTTTGGTTCAGTCTTTGTGCGGTTTGAATATCAGGGTGACTGTGACCTCATAAGATAAATTGAACAATGATTCTTTTGTTCATATTTTGTAGAATAACTTGAGGAGTGTTGGAATTAGGGAAAAGTTTTTTGTACCTCAATAACCTTTCACTGCTGCAACAATTCAATCCAAATTAGACCAAATTAGGAAAAGCTCAGGTTTAATGGGTATCAAGTAAAGCAGCCCTAGGTGACCCCTAGAAAAGCAGAATGGGGGATGGGGAGATCACATGGCAGATATGGCTACAGATAAGTAACCTCTAGATATGGTCTTGAGCAGCCCCAAGGGAGGGGCTGACTTTTGGCCAGCAGGGTTTTGGAATCAAGGGCAGCTCTAAGGGAAGGGTCACTGTTTGGTGAGCTATGATGGACAGGGTCTGGAAAGAGAAAGGTTAGGACCCCACAAACTATCCATTCAGTTGTCAAGCATATTCAGAGGGCTTAGTTCAGGCTCATGCTCAGCTGTTAGTTCAAAGTCAATGAGCTTCCAATAGCTCAGGTCAGCTGTCTCTGTGGGTTTCCCCACCATGTTCCTGACACTTTTGCTCATATAATCTTTCCTTCTTCTCTTCAGCTGTACTGGGAGCTTAAACTACTGCTTAGCTGTGGACCACTACATCTACTTACAACAGTTGATGAATGAAGGTTCTGTAATGATAATTAAGGTGGTCGTTCATTTGATTATAGAAGGCCAGTGTAGGCACCTTCTCTGCTAATGCTTGGAGTCTTAGCTAAGGTCATGTTTCTGGGTTCTTGGGTGTTTTCCTAACACCAGGTATCTCTCTAACTGCACAATGACTCCCTTTATTAAGACAGCTATTTCTTTGTTCTCCTTCTCTGTCCCTTCCCCAAATCATCCATCTCATTCCTTCATGTTCTCTTCCCACCTCAAATTGCTCTCTCCCCACTATGGTCCCAATTTACTCAGGAGATCTTATCTATTTTTCCTTCCCATGGGACTTAGGCTCCTCCTTGCTACCTAGCTGCTCAGGGGTTGAGGATTGTAGTCTGGTTATTCTTTGAAAAGCATTCTTTTTCATAACTCTTCTTGGAACAATTACACGATTTATCCTTCACTATCTTTTCCACTACAGGCCATGGAAAAGTGTAAGGATGCAGGGTTGGCCAAGTCCATTGGGGTATCCAACTTTAACCGCAGGCAGCTAGAGATGATCCTGAATAAGCCAGGGCTGAAGTACAAGCCTGTGTGCAATCAGGTGAGCCTTTTCCACTACTTGGCCATGTATGTCTAAATTTTTTCTTCCTATAGTACTTCCTCGTATCTATTTATTATCAGGTTTTGTCCATTTTACCTTTATGGGGTAGAAAATTTAAAAGTGGAGTTTCTCTGACAGGACATAGAAGTCCCTTCAATATAATCACAAGCAAGACAGTGGAACATTGTGGTTAGCTCAGAGCTAACTGGACATTAAAACATAGATCAAGGAAAGTCAATCAAAGGAGGCAGCAGTCATAGTGTGGCCATCGAGAAGATGCACTCCTTCTTTAGCTATAACAAACAATTGGATGAAGAAAAAAATGCTGTGGAGGGAAATATGTACAGAAAGAATGATCCTGGGAAGATGTTGTGGGCAGTAAAGAATGATGAAGCTAGTAAAAGATCTATGGTACAAACATGAATGTTAGATGGTTGTGTCCTTGGTCTTCACACCTCTGACTTCAGGCATATTAATCACACTTATCACTACACAGAAATTAACGGGAAGCTATCAAATTCATTCTTAATTGTGAGGTATCTCACTTGATTGTGCTGAAATAATGTTGAAAATTTTGGGCAGAGCATTTTGAGCTGACCGTTTGCCTAACTACAAACATCATAGTCTACTCTTTCCTGCTTTCTGACAGCAAATCAACTGTTTACACAAAGACACATACACAGAGAGAGAGAGAGGGAGGGAGAGAAAGAGAGAGAGAGGGAGGGAGGGAGGAAGGGAGGGGAGGGAGAGAGAGAGAGGTGGAAGTCAGAGGATTATAGGAATCAGTTGTTTCTATCTTTTCACCATTAGAGTCACAGGAATTAAAATCAAGTCATCAGTCTTCATTGAAAGTACTTTAACCTGATAAGCCATCTCACCACCCCCTTTTAGATTCCTTACATGATATTTTGCTACAAAAATTTTACACAGCAAAATAAAACTCAGTTTTATATGAGATAATATAAACATCAATATTTTGCCTTTGACTATCAATGTTCTGACAGAACTGTCACAGTGAAAATCAGCATGAACAAGTAGATTTGTTTACTCTTTCTCTTTTCTCTCTGTATTATGATAGACTTACAGATTTCTTATAGTAATATGAATCCTATAAAACTAGGTCATTTGTATTCATATATGCATTATGAACATTAGGCCAAATTTGTGTTTCTACTGTATTTTGGTTTCCGGATTTTCAAGGATACTTTCCCTATTTCTACTATGGAATATTCCAAACCTTCATGGGGTGGAAAAAACTAGTTAGCATTCAAGAACTGGTTCGTGAAATTATTTCTTCTTGGATATTTATTTTTAAAAAGTCTTTCTGCAAGAAAGAAGAATTAAATTTATTTTGTTAAAGTGATTGCTACTTAATGTTATTTTTCCTTCAAATTTCACACTATACTTTTTAACAATTCAAGTTCAATTATTTTGGTGTTATCTTTTAATATTAATAAAAAGCATTTAATCTGATTGTTTTCTGTCAGGTAGAATGTCACATTTATCTCAACCAGAGAAAGATGCTGGACTATTGTAAGTCAAAAGACATCACTTTAGTTGCCTACTGTACATTGGGAAGTTCACGAGATCCATTATGGTAGGTAACAAAGATAACAGTAAATCTCAAATAAAATTGTTGAAATATGTGTAGTTCTACAACAAATTTCTAGTTTTAACTCTAAACTGACTTAGAAGGTCTGGAATTTAAATTTCTGGGAAGAACTGAGATAATATTGACTCCACTGGTTCAAAGAGAACAATTGCATATCTATAATCTGGCGTATATATCTGCTTTATAAGCTTCCTATCATTAAGGCAATTTGAACTTCTAGAGTCAAGCATTTTACCTTCCCTTCCAGGGTGGACCAAAACAGTCCAGTTCTCTTAGATGATCCAGTTCTTTGTGCCATGGCAAAAAAGTACAAGCAAACACCAGCATTGGTTGCCCTCCGTTACCTGTTGCAGCGTGGAATTGTGGTCCTGGCCAGGAGTTTCAATGAGAAACGAATCAAAGAGAACATGCAGGTGATGACAGGGCTGTAGCTCTTAAGTATCTACAGAATGTCCTGTTTTAGGGTTACTATTGCTGTCATGAATCATCGCGACCAAAAACGACGTGGGAGGAAAGGGTTTATTTGGCTTATATTTCTTCATCCCAGTTCACCATCAAAAAAAGTTAGGTCAGGAGCTCAAACAAAACATGAAACTGAGAATCAGACAACACTGATGCGGAGGCCATAGATGAACACTGCCTACTGGCTTGCTCCTCATGGCTTGATCAGCCTGCTTTCTTATAGGACCTAGGGCCCTCAGTCATGAGATGGCATCACCCACAATGGGCTGAGCAATTCCCATCAATAAATATTTAAGAAAATATATTACATCTGTATATTATGGGGACATTTTCTAAACTGAATTTCTTCCTTTCAGATAACTGTAGCTTTCATCAAGTTTACATAAGACCAGCCAGGACATATCCTTAACATGAGTCCTTTGTAATCTCTCAGAACATCTTTGTGCATGTTAGTCTCTTTTTAAAATCATATTTGTGTGTGTGTGTGTGTGGCTTCTCCATTGATTGGCTTGTTATAGGAGTGCCTAAGCCCTCCTTTATAACCATTTCTTCTATATTCTTTAGCTAGCCAGCTTAGGTTGTACTTGATTACACATCACAATTGTGTGGGGCTAGAGTAGTCTAGAAAAGTCTATCTCCTTTCAACTATAAGGTCATTAAAAATCTATCTATCTCTATCTGTGTGTGTCATGTGTATAGACATGCTGTGTTGTGTGTGTGTGTGTGTGTGTGTGTGTGTGTGTGGCAATATGTAACATTAACATAGTAAAATTTTTACTTCTGTCATAGGTTTTTAAATTCCAGTTGACATTAGAGGACATGAAAGTCCTAGATGGCTTGAACAGAAATTTAAGATATAATTCTGCATATTTGTAAGTACCTTTGAACAATACATCACTTCAATTTGTTGTGAAGGTAGGAACTCAAGCAGGGCAGGAACCTGGAGACTGGAGCAATTCAGAAGCCACTGAGGAGTGATGCTTACTAACTTCCTCCACAAGGCTTTCTCAGTCTTTCTTACAAAACCTAAGACCACCAGCCCAGGAATGTCACCATGCACAATGGACTGTAACCTCCCACATCAATTACTAATTAAGAAAATTCTCTACTGGATTGCTGGTAACTGAATCTTAGGGAGGCTCTCTCCTCTCAGATGACTCTTTCTTGTGCCAAGTTGACATAAAGTAGCCAGTACAAATGCAAACATTGTGTTTGGTAGTAAAAAGAAACCTTGAACTAAGCTTTAGTACTGATCAATGTTTGGATTTAACATCTTTCTTTAAAATAAGAAAGAATCAATTTCTTATTTTAGGCATTATTTTTTCTAATTGCAGTTTTAATGGACATCCCAATCATCCATTTATTGATGAGTATTAGCATAGAAGGCCACTTCAGAATTCCTACCAGAAGATATGTTTATGCATCATGATATAAGAGATGTCTTGGATGCTGGATCTTGGATACATCACTTCTTACAAAACTACCTTGTCTTGTCTCTTGTCAATTAACAGTCAGCTAAAGCTAAGTTCCCAGGGCTATATGGGAAGTCCAGAAGACAACATCAAGATGTTTATCTCAAAAATTCTTATGTTTCCAAAGATTATTTTTATTATATATGTATACACACACATATGTTACAGTTGTTTGTGAATCACAATGTGGGTGTTGGAAGCCAAATATGAGTCTTCTGTAAAAGCAACAAACCTTTAAACACTTTGTCATCTCACCATGCCCTACCCTAAAGATTCTTGCCACTTCTATTTCTGTGACTTCAATGTTTTGTTTCCTTCCGACTCGTAACACCAACCTGATTTTCCTGGAAGTCTTGGGCTCCTGGGCAGGGGATAAGAATAGTTAATTAACAGACATTTAGGGCATTTAGGGAATTAACAGTGAGAGATTATTTGTAAGTCAATAAACTCCTCAAGTCTTTTGAGAAAGAAGCAAGCACACTGCAATTATTCGGCTCTTAGTTTAGAGGTGAGACACATGTGGTAGGCGTCACCAAGAGTCCCATAGCTCCCTTCACCATCCCAAAGACCAGAGCTCCAAGAGTATGGAGAGTAACTTTTCCCTGTGGGAGGGTTGAGAGTTTGGTAAGAAGAAAACTCATCTAAAGAAATCATCATGACTCTGATGTGGGGGGAGTGAGAAGAAAGCTAAACATGTCTCTGCTGGGGAAATACATCATTTTCTTTTGATAATTCATGTTACAGGTAAAAAAGAATTCTAATATTTTAGCAAAGTCAGAAAGCTAGATAGAGCTGATATTTGTATTTTCAATGATTTAAGCAGTTGTCTTATTGAGCTCTAGTAGGAAAAATTAATTCACATGAATGTAAACTTCATATTCATTATATTTTCTTAGATTTAAAAATTGATTGTGAAACTCGATCTTAAATGTTTATAGGCAAACAGGTTAGACTTATAAAATAAAAAGTATCTTACAGACATTAAATTTTTACAGATATCTCATGGTTATCAAATTAATATTAAAAGAACATGTAGTTGATAAGACAAATTCTTTAAATTTTCAAAAATTATTTTAAATACTGTATTCAAATCAAGATATTGTTTTAAGATTGTCAACTCTTAGCAATATCTTGTGCACAAAGACTATCTTAAAGAAATCAGAAAGGTAGGTAAGGTGCTATCATTGTGTTTAGAGAACAATGTGGAGATAAAATAAAGTAAAATATTATTTACTGAGTTTCAAAGATACAGTTGGACTTATATATATTTTATTAATAAATATCTCAAATAAGAATTTTTGAGATAGTTTCTCATTATATACCCCCTTGCTGGTCTGTTACTTGCTATGCACACTAAGCTGGCCTGAAACTCATAAAGATATACCTGTCCCTGCATCTAGAATGCTGAGATTAAAGGCATACCACTATAAATGTATATCTGAAGTCTCTTAAAGAAAAGAAAAAATTATCAAAATTAATAAAATTTCTAGTTATTTGTTAATAAATCTAACAAAATCATGAACAACAAACTAAAATTTTATGAAATGTGCTGATATGATGAAACTGTCATATTCTTATTAATAAAATAAAAATATACATGTTATAAAGTGGAATGTGGAATATCTTTAAATATTAAACAACATATAAAAACTAGATGTTTTGTGATCCTCCCACAGCCACAGTCTATGTTGATGTTTGTGGCTCCTAATACCATTAATGACCATGCTAATGCT
Source organism: Phyllotis vaccarum (assembly GCA_033318265.1). Classification (NCBI taxonomy): domain Eukaryota; kingdom Metazoa; phylum Chordata; class Mammalia; order Rodentia; family Cricetidae; genus Phyllotis; species Phyllotis vaccarum. The sequence continues at coordinate 27,583,596 of JARWLC010000011.1, read as the reverse complement.
AGAGGTCTGGACTGTCAATTGGAGCCATGGTGACATCTAAACCCTGTCTGCTGCCAGGACCTTTGTCTAAGTTTTTATTTCTGCTATAGCCAGTGACTGTTCATATTTATGGCCCATGGTGCTGCCAAAGGCCACACAGATGCCCAGGGTCTGGGCCACAATCTGTGTCCATTTTGGTGTCAGAGGACTGTCCTGCTGCCAGGCCCATGGCGAGTTGGATGGCCTGCATTGCCACAAGGGGGAATGGTGTCATCCAGGTTCAGGTTGTCATTACAGGTCATGTCTGCATCTGTGTTCCAGCAGCAGCCAGGGTCTGGGTTGATATCTGTGACTCCTGTTGCCACCATGAGCTATGCAAATACTTGGCATCTGGACAAACAACTGAGACCATGTTGGTGTCTGAGGGTCTTGATGCCACTGGGACCATATTGATCAGATGACCTGTGCCTCCACTGGAACCATGATGATGGCTGGACCTGAGCTTCTACCAAGGTCCTGCTGCCACTAGGGTCTGTGATAATGTCCATGATCATAGCAAGCATGTGTGTTGAATTCTGAGAGCTAGGCTCAGCTGGCCTCATTTCTCATTGGTCCTGGGACAGTGTCCCTAGTTGGACTCTGAAGTAAGAGTTGAAAAGTTGAAAAGTTGGGCCTTGTAGTAAGAAGTTCTGACATGGCCTACCCCTGAGATCCAGACCAGTAGTCCCAAATAATCACACAAGTTCTTATATTAATTACATACTGTTTGACCCATGGCTCTGACATATAACTTGCTATCTCTTACTGTTAGACTAACCCATAATTAGCCATGTGGCTTAGTACCTTTTCTCAGAGCAGCATTTTCATCTTGCTTCCTCTTCATCTCCCTGGCATCTATACTCTGCTCTTTCTGTTCCCAGAGTTTTCTTAGTCTGGTAGCCCCACCATACTTCCTGTCTGCCTTCTGGCCAATCTGCATTTTCTTAGACAGATTCAAGAGACAAATATTTATAATGTACAAGAGCATGATCCCACAGCAGGCCCCTGTACTCATAAGAAATATTTCCACTGCTCACCAGGGAAATGAGAGAGTTGGCCCCTACGCCATGGCCCAAGGATATATGGCTTTGCCCCTTGCCTAAGGGGGCAATCCCAGAGGCCTGGACCAACTAGCTCATCTACCACCAAGACCCACATCCTGGGCCTTGGGTTTCTACCCTAATATCTACTATATCTATTACCTGCTGGAGTTCATAAAGTGTTTTGTCTATAGGAACAATAACTACAGGATCTCCATGACTCAGGGCAATAACAAGATGTATGGGAGGAGTTGAAGTGAGGGTCCAGTGATGGTTGCATTCCATAGGCCTTGAACCAAACTAATGATTCATTGCAGTGAATATCTTGTAGGAAGAGCTGAATGGACAAAAGGCTTTGCTTTGTGGCACACCACAGCTATTGATGCAATTCAGGTGAATGGAGAGTTATTGGAATAACAGAGAAACATGGTGGGGTTTTTTGTTTTGTTTTTTATTTATTTTGGTTCCATTAGGGGTAGATATGGAGGGACTGGTTGGTGATCAAGGTTAGAGTGCATTACGTGAAATTTTCAAAGAATCAAAAATATGTTAAAAAAATAAGAGATCAGATTATTTTTCAAGGTGGCTTTACCATTATGCTCCTCCACTAGCAAAGAATGAGGGCATCTGTTATTGAGAGTCTTGTAGATTAAGGTGTTGTAAGTTTTCAGGAATTTTTCCATACTACTAATGTGAGAAGATAATCTTGTTGCACGAATAAAGGAAACTCAGGGCCAAATCTTTGGGAAAGGTGGAGATACTAGAAAAGAAACACCACAGTCAGATCTCACCCAGCTGTCTTCCAGCTTCCTCAGCCTCGCTCCTACTGGCTTCTGCTGCCTCTCAATATCAGCATAATCTCACTATTATTTAATTTGCATCTCTTAAAAATAAACACATAAACAACAACAACAAACTAAACATTTATATCATGATTACAGACTCAATGTCAATAGGGCCAATGAGTCAGTTCTAAACCAGCCAAAAATGACAATGCAATAATAAAAAACGCCTAGACTTTTTCTTTTTGTGCAAGTTGATTAGGTGGTTATAAATTTTAAATTACATATTAATAAGTCAAAATAAAGTTGATCTTAAATAGAGGGAGTTGTGGAGAAGTTGACTATAAATATAACCAGTGTACAGAAATTAAATACATTAGGGCTGGAGTGATGGCTCAGTCAAAACAGTGCTATCTTTAAAAGCATAAAGTGCCAAATTTGACCCAAGGACACACACTTAAAAAGCCAGTATGGCAACACACAAACTTGTAAGTTTAGTATTCAGGGGACAGAAATGGGACTATCTATGGCTTCTTAGCTACTTGGCAGGTTTCAGACCAGTGACAGATCTTCAAACAGAAAAATGGATGATACCATAAAAATAATGACCAAATTTGTCTTCTGACTTTCACACACCCACAAGTGCATTGCACAAATCTTAATTGATATGAATAATAAAACCCAAAGCCAGATATTGGGGAAAAGCTAAAAGATCAGAGAGACAAAGGAACAAACCACAGCCACTTCTAACCAAGCCAACTCCTCAGGCCTATATCTATGAAACCTCATACTGAATACTTCTGAGTCCTCAACCAAAAGGGAAGGGACAAGTTCTGCCTTTTCCCACTTTATAAATCTTTCTCTGCCTAGCAATATCACTTCCTGATTCAAATTTTCTAGTGCTACAGTCAAAGTCATATGTGTCACCACTCCTTGAACTTTATGGCTAAAATTTGTGGCTAACTCTGTTCTCTGATCTTCAGACAAACTTTACTAGATACGTAATATATCACCACATATCCTGCTTTGTCAAATATAAATAGGATATAACTAATATAAGAAAACTATATACAATAATAATAACTATATTCAATATACAGGGATTAATTACATTAGTAATGTCCAGTCCATTGACAATTGACAAATTCAGAGAAAATACTTCATTATTTATCCTATTTTGGTAAGCCAAAGAATTGTATGTAATTCACTGTGTATCTACCTTGTATTATCAACTGAAAACTCTCTTTTGATGTCATTTAATCTTATACACTTTATACCTATTTGGTGAGTTTCTTTTCTGAATCTGTGACTAAGAAAACTATAACTATTTAGTCCTCAACTTTCTCAGAGACTGAAGAAAGAAATAATATTAACTGTGTAAGAGGACATGCAAGCAACTGACTTCCAAAAAATGTTAGAAATTAAAGAAGCAGCTGGCTGTCTGGACAGCCACCCAAGTTTTCCCTTCAATAATGAGGCATCCATCTTCAGCCTACAGGCCAAACATCTGGCACACTTACATGTGAAACAAGTTAATTTTTATTGAAATTTTATTATATCCATCCCTACTCCCCCTCCCTCCCCTCCTCTCCGACTTCCCTAATGTTCCCCCTACCATATCATCCCACCATTAATTCTTCAGATAGAGTAAAGAATCCCAAGGTGAGTCAATGCAGTCTGGCATATCCAATTAAGGTAGGATCAAGCCCCCTCCTCCAGTATTAAGGCTGAGCAAGGTGTTACTCTGTAGGGAGTGGACTTCAAGAAGCCAGTTCATGCACCAAGAATAAACTCCAGGTTGGACTGAAAGAGGCTACACAAACTGCCCATACTTTTCAACTGTCATCCACATATGAGCAGCTTAGTTCTATTCCATGAAAGTTCTTCAGCTGCCATTTCAGAGTTAGTGAGCTCCCAATAGCATGAGTCAGCTGTCTCTGGGTTTTCTCATCATGATCTTGATGGTTTTACTCATATAATCTCTTTTCCATCCATTCAGCTGGAATGGGAGTTCAACTTAGTGTTTAGCTGTGGATCTCTGCATCTGCTTCCATCAGTTGTTAGATGAAGGCTCTATAATGGCAATTCAGGTGGTCATTCATTTGATCATAGGGGAAGACCAGTTTAAACACCCTCTCCACTATTTATTGAAGTCTTATATGGGAACATCTTGTGAGTTCTTGGGTGTTTCCCTAGCGCCAGTTTCTCTCTAATGCCACAAATGATTCCCTCTATCAAGATATTCACCTCTTTGTGCTCCCTCACTGCTGCTCTCCTAAGGCAAACTTCCCATTCTCTAATGTTTTCTTCCCACTTCCCCTTGCTCCCTCCCCACTTATAATCCCAGTTTACTCAGGAGAACGCTGTTTCTCCTTCCCAGGGAGATCTACGGTTGTCTCTCTTAAGTTCTTCCTTGTTACCTAGCTGCTAAAGGGTTGTGGGTCATAGCCTAGTTATCTTTTGCTTCACATCTAAAATCTAATTATGAGTGAGTACATTCCGTGTTTTATTTTATTTTATTTGTTTTGGGTTTTTTTGTTTGTTTGTTTATCTTTTGGGACCGTGTTATCTCACACAGGATGATATTTTCTAGATCCATCCATTAGCCTGCAAATTTCCAAATGTCTTTTTTTTCTTTTTACTAGTGAGTAGTACTTCATTGTGTAAATGTATCACAAATTTTAATCCATTCTTCAGTTGAGTGGCATCTAGGTTGATTCCATGTTTTGGCTGTGACAAATAATGCTGATATGAGCAGAGTTAAGCTAATAATGCCTTTGGAGTAAGAATGTACATCCTTTGTGAATATGCCTAATAGTAGTATTGCTGGATGATAGATTGATTCCCAGTTTTCTTAGAAACGGCCATACTGGTTTCCAAAGTAGCTGTATAACTTTACATCCCCATCAGCAATGGAAAAGTGTTCTTTTTAGTCAACATTTCCTTAAGCATGGGGTGTCATCAGTCTTGGCCAATCTGACATTTGTAAGATGGTATCTCTGAGTTGTTTTGATTTGCATTTCTCTAATGACTAAAGATGTTGAGCAATTCCTTAAGTGTTTTTCAACCATCTGAGATTCTTCTGTTGAGAATTCTCAATTAGGCACTCTTTCTCAATTTAAATTGGATTATTTTGTTTTTGACCTTTAGTTTCTAGAGTCCTTTATATATTTTAGTAATTATCCCTCATTCAGATGTAGAGTTGGTGAAGATCTTTTCCCATTTTTTAGGCTTTTGTTTTGTCTTATTGACCATATTCTTTGCCTTACAGAAACTCAGTTTCAAGATCTTCCATTTATTAATTTTTGTTCTCAGTGTCTATGTTATTGGTATTATATTCACAAAAATGTCTCCTGTGCCAGTACATTCAAGGGTATTTTGCACTTTTTAAAAATAGGTTCAGTGTAATTGAGTTTATGTTGGGATTGTTTATTCACTTGGAATTGAGCTTTATGCAGGGTGACAAATACAGATCTATCTGCGTTATTCTTTATACCACCGTCCAGTTATGCCAGCATGATTTATTGAAGGTTCCTCTTTTTTCCCCATTGTGTATGCTTGGCCTCTTTGTCAAAAATCAGGTATTCATAGGTATGTGGATTAATGTCAGGGTCTTTAATTCAATTCCATTGACCAACAAGTCTGTTTTTATGCCAGTGTCAAGCTGTTTTTTATTACTGTAGTTCTATAGTAAAGCTTGAAGTAAGGGATGGTGATGCCTTCAGAGGTTCTTTTATTGAACAGAATTGTTTTGGCAATTCTTGAGTTTTTGCTTTTCCATATGAAGTTGGGTGTTGTTATTTCAAGGTCTGTGAAAAATTATGTTGGGATTTTGATGGGGATTGCATTGAATCTGTAGATTTCTTTTGGTACAGTTGCCATTTTTACTGTGTTTATTCTACTCATCCAAGAGCATGGAAGATCTTTTGATTTTCTGATATCTCTTTCAATTTCTTTCTTCAATGTCTTAACATTCTTGTCATATGGGTCTTTCACTTCTTTGGTTAAAGTTACCCCAAATATTTGATGTTGAAGTGATGTTTAGAGTAATGTTTCCATGATTTCTTTTTTTGGCTCTTTTATCATTTGTATATAAAATGGCTCTTTATTATTTTAAGTTAATCTTGTGTCCTGCTACACTGCTGAAGGTGTTTATCAGCCATAGGAGTTCCTTGGGGGTCATTTATGTATACTATCATATCATCTGCAAATAGTGATAGTTTGACTTCTTCCTACCCAATTTATAACCCTTTGGTTTCCTTTTGTTGTCTTAATGCTGTTACTAAAACTTTGAAAACTATATTGAATAGATATAGGGAGAGTGAACAGCTTTGTCTTGTTCCTGATTTTAGTGAATCACTTTGGGTTTCTCTCCATTTAGTTTGATGTTAGCTGACAGATTGTTATATATCACCATTATTGTGTTTAGGTATGTTCTCTGTATCCCTGATCTTTCTAAGACCTTTATCATGAAGAAATGTTGGATTGTATCAAAGGCTTTTTCATCATCTAATGAAATGATCATGTCATCCTTTCTTTCAATTTGACTATATGGTTGATGACATTGACAGTTTTTCATATGTTGAAGCATCCCTGCATCTCTGGGATAAAGCGTGTTTGATTGTGGTTGATGTGTTTGAATATAATCTTGGATTTGGTTTGTCATAATTTTATTGAGCATTTTTACATCAAAGGAGATTGGTCTGTAATTCTTTTTCTTAGTTGCATATTTATATGGCTTGGATATCATGGTGACTGTAACCTTATAAATGGGGTTTTGCAATGTCCCTTCTGTTTCTATTGTATGGAACAATTTGAGGAGTTATTATTTGGGGGGAGTTAACTAGGAGATGAGTGGCACCCAAACACTTGGGGAAAGCAGAGACTATGGTCTATGGAACCTGGCCTGGGGACACGCTCCTCAGCAGCCCATCCATACCCAACCCTGCCCTAAACCAAAGAAACATGAGAAAGCCCCCCCCCAGCCTAATCCCCAGGAAAATACAGCTCTAGGGATATCCTACAGGCCAAACCACACCCAAACTGCAAACTACATCATTGCCCAATGACAACTGGATACAAGAAGCCCCTCCTGGTCCACAGCTAACTAAGAAGTGAGTGACACCCAGACCCAGTGGAGACCCTGATCTCTGAACCCAGGTCTGGGGACACTGCCCCTGGGACCCCATTCACACTCAACCCCACCCTAAACCAAAGAAACCTAGGAAGACACCCCCCACCCAGCCCAATGCCCAGCAAAGCAAAGTTCTAGGTACAGCCCATGGAACAAACCATACCCAAACCGCAACCTACTTCATCACCCACTGAATACTGGATAACCTGAAGCCCCTTCCTGGTCCACAGTTAACTAAGAGCAAACTAAGAGCAAACTAAGAGCTATCTAAGAGCCCTCAGGTTCACAACTTACTAAGAGCAGACCAAGAGAGAACCAAAGAAGCAATGGGCAGACCCCAGTGCAAGAACTACCACCAAAAATAACAAGAAACAACAATCATTGGTCACTAATATTCTTTATATCAATGGACTCAATTCTCCTATAAAAAGACACACTCTACAAACACAAAAACAGAAGCCACAATTCTGCTGCATACAAGAAACCCATCTCAATTTCAAAGACAGACACTGGTTCAGAGTAAAGGGTTGGGAAAAGACTTTCCAATCAAATGGTCCTAAGAAATAAGCTGGTACAGCTATCCTAATATATAACAGATAAACTTCAAAATAAAATCAATCAAAAGAGACCAGGACAGATATTATTTATTCATCTCAGGAAAAATACACCAAGACGAAATCTCAATCCTGAATATTTATGCCCCAAACACAAGGGCACATACATACGTAAAAGAAACACTAGTAAAGCTTAAACCTTACATAAAACCACAAACACTAACAGTATGAGACTTTAATACCCCATTTTCACCCTTGGATAGGTCAACCAGAGAGAAATTCAACAGAGAAATGAGGGATCTAACAGATACTATGATCCAAATGGACTCTCTCTCTCTCTCTCTCTCTCTCTCTCTCTCTCTCTCTCTCTCTCTCTCTCTCTATATATATATATATATATATATATATATATATATATATATATATATATATATATATAGAACCTTCCACCCAAAAACAAAGAAATATACATATTTCTCAGCACTCCATGGAACTTTCTCTAGAATTGACCACATACTCATACATAAAGCAAATATCAATAGGTACAAAAAATGGGAATACCTCCCTGTATTATATCAGAGCACCATGGTCTAAAGCTGGAGTTCAACAAAAACAAAAATCACAGAAATACTACAAACTCATGGAAACTGAACATCTTCCAATTGAACCATCTCTGGGTCAAGGGAAAAATAAAGAAAAAAAATCAAATACTTCCTAGAATTTAATGAAAATAAATCTACATCATACCCAAACTTATGGAACACAATGAAAGCAGTGCTAAAAGGAAAACACATAGCACTAGGTGCCTATATGAAAAACCTAGAGAAATCTCACACAAGAGTCCTAACAGCAAAGCTGAAGGTTTTAGAACAACTAGAAGCAAACTCACCTAGAAGGAGTAGATGGCAGGAAACAGTCAAACTTAGGCTGAAATCAATTCAATAGAAACAAAGAGAACAATACAAAGAATCAATGAATCAAAGAGTTGGTTCTTTGAGAAAGTCAGCAAGATAGATAAACCCTTATCCAAACTAACCAAGAAGCAGAGAGAGAATATCCAAATTAACAGAATCAGAAATGAAAAGAGGGGCATAAAAATAGACACCCAAGAAATCCAGAGTACTATCAGGTCATACTTAAAATGGAAAACCTAAAAGAAATGGACAACTTTCTGAATGGGTACCACTTACCTGTTAAGTCAAGATCAGATTAAAGATGTAAACAGACCTATAACCCCAAAGGAAATTGAAGCTGCTATTAAAAGTCTCCAAAGTAAATAAAAGCTCAGGACCAGATGGATTGAATGCAGGACTCTACCAGACATTCAAAGAACTGATGCCAATACTTCTTAAACTGTTCCATACAGTAGAAACTGAAGGAAAATTGCCACTCTCTTTTTATGAGGCTACAATCACCTTTCCCAAACCACTAAAAGATGCAACAAATAAAGAGAATTACAGACCAGTCTCCTTCGTGAACAATGATGCAAAAATACTCAATAAACTTCTGGCAAGCTGAATCCAACAACATGTCAAAAAAATCATCCAGCACAAGTAGGCTTCATCCCAGATATACAGGGATGGTTTAACATATAAAAAACTGTAAATGTCATCCATCATATAAACAAACTGAAAGAGAAAAACCAGATGGTCATTTCATTAGATGCTGAAAAAGCCTTTGGCAAAATACAACACTCCTTCATGATAAAAGTCCCAGAGAGATCCGGAATACAGGGAAAATACCTAAATATAATGAAGGCAATATACATCAAGCCAGCAACCAACACCAAACTAAATGGAGAAACACTCAAAGCAATCTCACTAAAATCAGGAACAAGACAAAGCTGTCCTCTCTCTCCTTATCTAATCTATATAGTTCTCAGAGTTTTAGCTAAAACAATAAGAGAATAAAAGGAGATTAAACAAATACAAATTAGAAAGGAAGAAGTCAAACTATCACTATTTGCAGATGATATGATCATATACATAAGTGACCCACAAAATTTTACCAGAGAACCCCTACAGCTGATAAACATCTTCAGCAAGGTAGCAGGGCACAAGATTAATTAAAAAAAAAAAATCAATGACCCTTCTATACACTAAGGATAAAAGGATTGAAAAAGAAATAAGGGAAACATTTATAATAGCTTCAAATACCATTAAATATCTTGGAGTAACTCTAACCAAAGAAGTAGCAGACCTGTTGGACAAAAACTTTAACTCAGTGAAGAAAGAAATTGAAGAGGGTATCAGAAAATGGAAAGATCTCCCATGCTCCTGGCTAGATAGGATCAACATAGCAAAAATGGCAATCCTACCAAAAGCAATCTCCAGATTCAATGCAATCCCCATCAAAATCCCAAAACAATTTTTATAGACCTTGAAAGAACAATACTCAACATCATATGGAATAACAGGAAACCCAGAATTGCCAAAGAAATTCTTGCTCAATAAAAGAACTTCAGGAGGAATCACTATCCCCGACTTCAAAGTATACTATAGAGCTACAGTAATAAAAACAGCCTGCTACTGGCACAAAAACAGACTTGTGGATCAATGTAATTGAATTGAAGACCCCGACATTAACCCACACACCCATGAACACCTCATTTTTGATAAAGAGGCAAAATGTATTCTATGGGAAAAAGATAGTATCTTCAACAAATGTTGTTAGCATAGCCAGATAGTAGTATTCAGAAGAATGAAAAAAGAGGCAAACCTATCACCCTGCACAAAACTCAAATCCAAGTGGATCAAAGACCTCAACACAAACACAGCTACACTGAACTTGATAGAAATGAAAGTGGGAAATATCCTCCAATGCATTGGCACAAGTGATCACTTCCTAAATATAACACCAGTAGCATAGACACTAAGAACAACAATCAATAAATGGGACCTCCTGAAACTGAGAAGCTTTTGTAAGGCAAAGGACACAGTCAATAAGACAAAACAGCCTACAGAATAGGAAAAGATCTTCACCAACCCTACATTGTACAGAGGACTGATCTCGAAAATATATAGAGAACTCAATATACTAGAGCCCCAAAACCTAAATAACACAATTAAAATATGGGGTTCAGAGCTTTAAAAAAAAAAAAGGTATTCTCAATGGAAGAATTACAAATGGCTGAAAGGCACTTAAAAAATTGATCAACCTCTTTAGCCATCAGAGAAACACAAATCAAACCAACTTTGAAATGCCACCTTACACCTGTCAGAATGGCTAAGTTCAAAAACATAGATGACAGTCTATGCTGGAGAGGATGCAGAACAAGGGGAACACTACTCCATTGTTGTTGGGAGTGTAAACTTGTACAGCCACTTTAGAAAACAGTATGGCTATTCCTCAGAAAACTGGGAATCAATTTCCCTAAGGATTCAGCAATACCACTATTGGGCATATACCCAAAGATTGCACATTCCTACCCCAAAGGCATTATCTCAACTATGTTCATAGCAGCATTATTTGTAATAGCAAGAACCTGGAAACAACCTAGATGCCCCTCAACTGAAGAATTGATTAACAAACTGTGGTATGTCTACACAATGGATTACTACTAAGCAGTAAAATAAAATGACATCCTAAAATTTTCAGACAAATGGATGGACTTGGAGAATATTCTCCTGAGTGAGGTCTCTCAAGCCCAGAAAGATAGACATGGGATGTACTCACTCATAAGTGGATTTTAGACAAAAAGCAAAGAATACCCAAGCTGCCAACTGAAACCTCTGAACATCTTGAGATTAGAAGGAACCTAAGAGAGACATGCAAAGATTCCCCTAAGAAAAGAAAATAGAGAAGATCCTCTTAGCAAATTGTGGTCATCGTGAGTTGCATAGTCAGCATAGTTGGGAACAAATCTTGAAAGAGATGGTTGAGTGACAGAAGCATAGAGGGAGATAAAAATAGATGATATCTCGATAAAGGAAGCCAATATGGGGTTGGAAAGAGACTGGGTACTAGGGAAATGTCCACAAACTTGTAGGATGTCCCTGGCCATGTCTCCAAACAATAGTGGAGAGGGGGGCAAAATGGGACTTTCCCTATAATCAAATGAGTAAACACCCTAGATGTCATTGCAAAACCTACATCCAACAGGGAATAGAGGTGGAGGTGGAGATCCATGGTGGAGCCCTGAGCAGAGCTTCTGGTCCAGCTAAGAGCAGGGGAGGAGAGTCTGTATGAGCAGGGGGGTGGGGATTAGGAGAAAGGTTCCCATGGTGATGGCTGGCTAGAGCTCCAGAGAGCTCACTGAATAATTGCCACTGGAGACTAATCGGGATGGGGAGCTGGACCCTCTGGGGGCAGGGGCTTTTGACTGACATGAGTGTGTTGCGCCATGAGGGGTGGGATCAGACTGTGTTCCTGTTCATGGGAAGCACCTTGGAGCCCATTCCCTAAAGAGGAACACCCAGCCCAGCATTGACTTTGGGATGAGTGAATTGGAAGGGCCTGGAGTGACTGTTTAGGACTTCTTGCTCTTTTGGTGGAGGGGATGGGTGGATGGGGAAGGGCGAGGCTGAGGGCTGGCTGGGAGAGATTGGGAAGGGGGAGGGGAGAGGGAGCAGGGGAATATATTGATGAACTTCTTAATGAAAATTGAAAAATAAAAAATAAATAAAAAACAATTATATTTTGGATCAAGGTAAATTCAATAATCTTTTTTTAATTATTTCTACATCATATCCCCTTCTTCCCTAGAAAGAGATTAACCATGACCAATAGCCATTTATAATGAAAACAAACATTTATAAACAATATTTTGGAAATTTTGGTGTAGCTTTCATTATGATTTCCTGCCTACTGAGGGCGCTGGCATCTCATGGAGGTCCTGAGGCTGGATTGTTTTAGTCAGCAGCTTTGAAGCTGATGTGACCACCTTTTCCCATCTGAAAATTATCAGAGGTCTTCTTTGTTCAAACCTTATTTTCTTTAACCTGGAATAAATCCACATCCTCTAATTTTCTGTGGAAAAAAAGAAAAGAAAACCTCTTCTTCAAAGTAGCATATCTTTTTATTTCAATTATGAAGTCACAGTATTTACAAAATATATAGGTTGGATTAATTCATCAGCATTTATGATCCAATGTCTCTTAGCAGGTGCTGTACCTTTCTCAGCAAAGACAACATAACATACAATATCCTGACTTTTTCTTTTTTAAAGGACTTTCTCTATCCTTTTTTCCATTTTCTTTTCTCTATCAAGCCTGTGGATATTTAAAACAAACTGTAACCTGCTTAGAGGTTTTTTGTTTTCTCATTTTTTTGAATCTTTCTTTACTGTATTTCTCTTAACTTTTTCTGTTTCTGGCCACACCTTTGATCTGCTAAGGTGTGGCTAGGATTAAAGGTCACCTGCCTATGGTGGTTTGGCAGAGATACTGTCAGGAACCCTGCTTTTCACATCAACTCTGAGGAATTTAAGGTCCTCACTGTCACCAAGTAAAGCACCACTGCCCTCTGCTCATAAACACTATTTAAGTGTTTGGCAGTGGGTCCTTTTAAAAGAGCCTTTTATATGTTTTTGCTGCTAATGCAGAGTCAGGAAGCCTCTCTTTTAAAAAGCCACACCTCTGCTTACTGCCAGCAAACAGAGCTGACCCAAGAAATTGCTGCTATGCTGCTACTAAGAAGCCATCTTTGACTCTCTTTCCTTTTTGCCTGTAAAAGCAGTAACCTAAATCTGTCGAAAGCAGTTCATGCTTGTACCAAGGCTTCTGTGAGACTGTAGGCACACATGTGGCAGGTCAGGCTGTAGGCAGCAAACCTACTATGTTGTAACTCAAACCTGAACACCACTCTGTACCATGGACCACTTGAGAGACACAACTAGGAAGCTGTTGTTGGCTCCATTAATGTGTTCTAGAACCTTTTTTTAAGTTTTCTCAGGCTTTATGTGGGTATATGTGTCCCACCTTGGCCACCATATGTAGCCAGAAGTTCTTAAATTTACTTCCTTCTGTTTGGGTGTGAAAGCATCTTTAGGAGATCCTGAAAAAAAAAAACAAAACTTTTAATTGTCAAGTCCAGGGAGAAGTTGTAATATTTGCTGTCCAGCCTGTGCTTGATGAGAAAATACAATACTTGTCTCAAATCCTGGCTAGAATAGTCTGTGAGGCTCGATCATCCCAGCTAACTACTGAAATTGTCCTGAGCAGTTTGTGATCCAACACTCATCTTTGGGTGGTGTTTATCAGCTTAGTGGCATTATCAAAGTCCAGATGATATCATCATTGTGAGGCCCCATCATCCTTGTCGAGACTTCAGAGTTTGCAATTAGGAACAGTCATGGTTCACTGCAGAAAACTGATAAGAGACTCAAACCCAAAAGAGTATACAGAAAGCTAAATGAAGCTTTTTTTCATTTCAGTATGTTTTTGAGGTCAGAGACAAATTACAAATAGACAAGTGCTCCTCCATTCCTCCAAGGGGGCTGATCTTGCTTTTAATGACCTCTTTATCCTTTTGCATCATCATTAGCATTTTCCCCTTTTTCTCTCTTTTTAAGTTTATTTTTAGAAAAGGTATTTCTTTCCCATATATCCCCCATCTGCACCCTATTCCCTCCTCCCAACCCCTCCCAGTCAGCCTTCAGCCACCTCCCATCACGCTATCCTCTCCCCCAAAAGGGCAAGAAGTCCCAAAGTGGGTGGGTCAGCTCAGCCTAGGGCATCCACTCCAAGCAAGTTCAATTTCCTCATTCCAATATCAGTAATGGGTTAGGTATTCCTCTGCAGGGAATGGGCTCCAAGGTGCTTACCCATGCACAGGAACACAGTCGAGACTTCACATATTACCCTTGCCAACTGAGAGCCAACTGAGAGTCACCTACCCGTAGAGTGCCTAGCTCCTTTTCCCAATGCAGTGGCTGTTCTTGATTCAGTGAGCTCCCCAGAGCTCCAGGCAGCCATCTCTGTGGTACTTCTCATAATACCTATCCCTTTGTTCATACAGACTCTCCTATCCCTCTCTCCAGTTCCAGTTGGACCAGGAGCTTGGCCCAGTGCTCAGCCATGAATCTCTACCTCTGGCTCCATTCATTGTTGGATGCAGGTTCTGTGATGACATTTAGTGTGGTTAGTCACTTGATTATAGGAGAAGTCCTGTTTAAGTGCCCCCTCCACTATTGGTTGGTGACTTAGCAAGGGACATCCTGTAAGTTTTTGGAGGTTTCCCTAGCCTTCAGCCTCTTTCCAACTCCACAGTGGCTTCCTCTATCCAGATATCCATCTCTTTTTCCTTTCTCTCTTTGTTGCTCCTCTCATTCAACCATCTCCTTCTCTCATGATTTGTTCCCACCTCTTTTTAGTCACTACCCATTATGATCTCAATTTGCTAATGAGATCTTCATTTTCTCATCCTAGGGGGATCCCTGGATGTCTCTCTTAAGTTCCTTGTGACCCAAAGCTGTTCAGGGGTTGTGGTTTTCAGCTTTCAAAAGCCAGAGATCCAAAGTGTATCTTCTATATTTGGAATCATTCAATTTACTGTTGAAATTAGTATTTGTAACAAAGCAGTGATGGTTTATTTGGGGCCTTGTATAACTTTTGTAAATGACTCAATCTTTTGTACTAATTCAGTTCTATTTCAAGCATTCAAGACTGCCATTTGTCATAAAACCAGGGTGTGTTCATCATATAAAAATTGTCTTTCTACATTAACATAACTCCCTCCCTCCCAAGAAGTTGATCTTGGAAGATTTCTATACCTTGAGCCCCATTGAGTGTTCAATGGTCTTAACCTCATCTTTCTAACAATTCCTTTACTGTAACTGGGGATGAGCCTCCCAAACTGCTGTAACAAAATCAATTCAGATACAAGGGATAATTTTATTACAAGTTGACATGAGATTATCATCTGTTTCACAAATGGTGACTGCATTCCATAAGAGACTATTTCTTCCTTGAATCTCTCAAATCTAACATTTGCACAGGAGTCCACTGATCTCTTACATAGTTTGGAGGATGTGTATCATTTGGCAATTCCTATAAGGTTACTAGATAAACTAAGGTTGGCCTTTTGAAAGCCATTGGTTGTTTCTCTGTAGCCTTGCAAGGCAATGTTGAGATTGGTTCTCCTTTAAATACCTCTGTCTATGTCTGAATATCTTTATGATCTGTTTTAACAAGTTTTTCTAAAATTTTTATCTTGGCCAATTTATATTAACCAACTTTTTATAATAAGACATAACTAATCAAATAATATTTATAATAGATATTACATTAATTCCATCTACATTAATTATCTTCTCACTTGATATTTCCATTTTCATACTATCTAGCATATTATCAAACAAAAAACAAACTCCTTCCATTTTAATACTGTTTCTCATTTTTTAATGTAGGGAAAAAAGAAACTTGGTCTCTGCCAAACTAATTTTGCTTTTTGTAAATTCCAATTGACTCACCAAATCTGGTAACAATAATGATTAAGATGATGGTGGGATGAGGCAGCTACCTAATATGGCAGCATCTTGAGGAAAGGGTTTAGTGAAAGCCACAAACCACCAGGAAAACGAAGAATCAAAGAGCCAAGGGAATGTGTGAAAGCAGCTAACCACTGCTAACTCTTTAGGCAGAATGGTAGTGACTCTAGCCATGTGTAGCTCTGGCCTGTGCCAGTGGCTGCAAAGCCACACACAAGCAGCTTTTTTATTAATTTGTGCCCCAAAAGATGGACACCAGATGTTGCAAAAATTGTAATTAGTCTTACAATAAAAATCTAGAGCCAGATATTGGGGGAAGGCTGAAAGATCAGAGAGACACAGAAACAAGCCACAGCTACTTATCACCTAGCCAACTCTTCAGGTCAAGAGAGAAGATCCTTTCTCCACAAATTCTCAAACTGGATGGAGAAGCAAAGACAACTGAAGGCTGTAATAGAGGGGAACTGAACTTCTGCCCCCTTCTACCTAATATTCTTTTTCCTATACAGCCATATCACTTTCTTTCTTAAACTTCCTAGTCCAGGGATTAATGATGTGTGTGCATCCCAAGTCCTGGGAGCAGAGGCAAGGGATTCCAAGTTCTGGGATTAGAGTTGTGCATCAGCACATCTTGGCTCTGTTTCTCTTTTTGACTAGATGAATCTCATGTAGCTCAGTGTGGCTTTGAACTCACAGAGATCCAGGTAAATCTCTGTCTCCTGAGTGCTAAGATTAGAGGTGTGTGTCACTACTGCCTGACCTCTATTTCTAACTCTGTGGCTGGCTCTGTTTTCAATCTTCAGACAATCTTTGCTTGATACATAATTTATTACTACATATATCTTATTGTCATAAAAGCCTTGTATTAAAAAATTTAAATATCACATTCTATAGATCTCTGATGCATTTGAAGACCACTTGTCTATCTAAAATATATCTGTTTAAGCTTGAAAGCATACCTAATATGACTATGAGTTTGATTGTAACAGGTGACTATCAACCCACATTTTTTATTATCCTAAATAGTTTTTAATAATAACTTTCAAGGACTAGAAATTTACATTATATTGTTAAATAAGCTGCATAGGTACAATACCTTAAACAAGAGTAGAAATATGTGTACAGTATGTTCTAATAAAAACAATATTAAATTTGTATCAATATATGAAATTAATATCAATGTAAAATATTTATGTCTAGTAGTTGCTCATTGAATTAAAGTAGATAAAATTATCTGCCCATTTACTTCATCATTTCTATATTCTATCCCACTTTTTCTTCAGAGAGAGGCCCTGGATCTAACTTTTTAGTGTTTTGTTTTGTTTTGTTTTACCTTGACCAATCACAGTTTGTAACCAACCTCCTTAAATGATGACAAACATCCAAAACGTCTTTTTGGGAACATCAGCATGGTTTTATCTAGGCTGCTTCCTGTTGTTTATGGGCCCTGGAATCTTTGGGAAAATCTTGAGACAATCAGGATAATAGTTAAGTCTTGGTTGGAGTTGTATGTGAGGTAGGACCATCTTAGCCAGCAGCCTTGAAGTTGTGCTAGATGCAAAACTCTGAGTAAACTATAACAGAGGAATTCTGAGATACTGGATCAATTCTGCCATTTGTTATTAATAATGTCTTATCCTCTTGTTCTGAAAATGCATAAACTCTTAAAAATAACATACATATCTGCATTAATACAAATATACACTGTATGCAGTACAGAAGTTAGCAAAAGATGATTTTTTTGTCTTATATTTGAGCAAATAAAGTATATATCTCATCTTGTATTTTTTTCTAGGTTTATTTATTTATGTCTGTAGCCAGGATTTTAAAGGGACCATACTGATGCCAGGGTTCTTGGCCACCACCTGGGTCATTTGGGTGTCTGAAAGCCATGCTGTTGCAGGAATAAGGACTGGGCTGATGCTGACAGTACTGTCTGGGTCTGTTGTCCTACCAAATCTGTGGTCTGTGTGGATGTCTATAGCCCATGTTGCCATAAAGGGCCATATGGATACGTGGGGTCTAGGCTGCAATCTGTGGCCATGTTGGTGTCTGAAGGCTATTGGATCTATGCAGATATAAATGGCCTGCTCTACTACTTGGGGTCATGGTATCATCTGGGCCTGAGCTGTTGTCTGGGGTCATGTGTATGTCTGAGGCCCAGAAATAAGCAGAGTATGAATTTATGTCCATAGCTCCTATTACCACTTAGTGCCAGGGGGATGCCCCGGGTTTGGTCAGACACCCAAAACCATGTATGTATTCAAGGGTTCTGCTGCTACCAGGGTAATACTTATCTGGGTGGCCTGTGCTACCAGTGGAGCCATGGTGATATCTGGGCCTCACCTGATGCTGAAGGCCATGTCTGGGTCCATGTTTCTGATGAAGTTGAGATCTATATTTATGTTCATGGCCCACAAGGTACCATAGAAACAATGTATTGAAATCCAAGAGCTATGCTGAGTTGGCCCTGCCCTTTACTGAAATTGTGATAGATGACTCTCCTTTGCTGAACACAGTAGCAAGAGAGCTGGTCTGAACTCTATGGAAGAGCTGCCCCCAATACCACCACCTACACACAGCTTTTATTGTACATTTGCAGTGCTTCAGTTTCTATATCATGGCATTTAACACATTTTCACTTTTTAAAAATAGAGAAAAAAATATGGATCTAGTATCTGTCTACTGTGTGAGACTACATTTTCCTCAGTGTATTTGGCTGAAGCTACATTGAGTTTTTGTCTATTTTCTTTTAGTATTGAGTATAAAGTTAGGTGATTAGATACTTCAATCTTAGCTCTTGTATATATAAAATCAGGTACACACATACACCCTCACACACAGACATGAGAACTAGAGAAAAAGGACCCAGACGTCATGAATTTGAAGCAGAGCGGGGGTTGGGTACATGGGAGAGATTGGAGGGAAGAAAAGGAAAGGTAAGATTATGTAATTATATTTTAATTTAAAAGCAAAAACTTCAATAAAAATTAAAAATATGTAGTTTGTTTTACACACCGATTTGTCACTTATTAGAGATTTATTCATGGGTTCTTTGGAAGTATCCTTGTATATTTGGATACTTAAAACATTTTATATCTTTTCAAGTGGTATATACAGAAAACACTTCTTGCTTTAGATAGAATTGTGAACAAGGATACTAACCCCTAAAAAGAGCAAAAGCTAAATGGAAGTGTAGTACTTTGTACATGAACAATTGTGGTAGAACATTGTTAACTTCTGACAGAAGGGAAGCATGTAAATAATGAGATATGAATCAGGTCTATGCTACAAAAATTCTAGTAATATGGACTATATATAATTTTGGTTATGAGAATAATGGGAGGCCACTGAAGAAGTTTCAATAAAAGGATGACAGATTGTGGCACATTTTAAAAGCCGCTCTTGGTGCTGTAGCTGGCCATGATTGTAAGGAGAAATGTCTAGTGGAGGAAAGTGTGAGAGAAATGTGCTAATGCAAAAGAAGACTGAATGTTCAGGTTGAGAGTGAGCAGTCAGACAAGGAGAGACTGTGGTACAAATGTAATAGGGAAGGAGAGCCAACTAAAGGACTACATAGTTCTGAGATGGTATTAGCAAGGCCAGTGAGACATTATGAATGGAAGTGCTTTGTAGAGCAACCTTACATCAGATAGAAATTCTATTTTACTACTCCCTATATCTAGTCATCTGGGATGAATCCAGGGAAAAGGTGGTTTGGTAGACAGAAAAATATTCCAATTCATACACAAAATCCCTATACAAAAACAGGCCTCTTGAACAGAAAGATTCAAGAGCACAATATCTTCTTATAGGATGTGATCTAGCAATATATGTGGATATAAAAATCTGGAAACTTTGGATTTGGGTATTAGTAGTTTTATAGAGGTGGTATGATTTAGCTAGCTCTACATTTATTTAAGTTAGAATGAATAATGTTTACTGAAGACTAGATGTAAAGTGTGAGAGATTTTTTTTACTTGAAATACAAGGTAAGTGGCTGTGATAATTCATTAGAAGGAAATGACTTAGAGAAGTGAATTACATGTTCAGATAAAGACATATAGAGTTTGAGACATGCTAAACTTTATTTGCATATTAAGCAACATCTCTGGTTTCAATATGGTTTAAGCATCTCTCAGAGTTTCAGGGATTGGAAGTGTGATGCTCATCTGACAGTATTGAGGAGGAAGAACCTTATTTAGAATGGAATCAGCCCATCACATGATTCTTCATGAGCACTTAATGGAGATATCTAGTATAAAGTCGTTCTTAAGGGAGAGGATTATATGGCAAAACCCCATCACAAACTTGGCCTCTTCAGTATGTAGTCATTTCTTGTCCTGTTTCTTAACTACATTGTGAAGCATCCAGGAGTCCCTCACCATGGTAGTGCTATGCTATTTAGACCGACCAGACATAAGATTTGTAATCCCCAAAGACCTTTCACAAAATACTTAATCTCAAATATTTTGTAGCAATATAAAGCAGATTATTAAATTATCTAAATAGTTATTTACATTCAGTTCCATACTTCCATGTCGAAGGTGCATTTCCCTGGATGGATGCTGGACAGATGCTTACCTGCCTCCCACTCCACTATGCCCTTCATATGGCTTTTTATCTCTTACTTATTTGAAAAAGTTCTAGAAGTGACCCCATTGCTGTGAAGATAGAGCTTAAAATAAGGGGAAAAAACTAATGACAATTCACATTTATATCCTCTTGATGGGCTTTCATGGCATTCAAGTCAAGGAAGTTATGCCTTACTTTTTATTAGTCATAGGCTCTGCCAAAAGCAATGACCTTAAGAAAAACAAGGAATCAAGTGACAGGATGTAATTTTCATTTCAGGAGAGAATATATTTTAAAAAGAATCATGCGTCTCTTACTTTTCACTATCATTAGGGAATTATCATTTGCCCAACAGCCAGTCTCACATTTAGGGAGGTAGAAGGCTAGATCCCTATAGCTATCAGAGGAAGATATGCCTTCCCATGTGTATATAATGATAATGGACATTTCCTGAATTTTCTATCTTTTTTTTATAAAATTGTAGAATTGTTATAGAAAAGGGAGAAAGAAAGTCTCTCCCTGATTAGACCAAACAATAAATAAAGTAATTTGCTTTGTCAGTGTGGCTCCTAATTTCCTTTAAGAGTAATGGTCTTAAGAATTTTTTATAGTTTCCATTTTTCATGTGTGTATAAATCTTTGGGAGTGGATGTACACACGTGTGTAAAGTTGTGCACATCTACATTTGTGTTCATCTGCATGCATGTTACTGTTGTTGGTGTCAAAAGTCCTCCTCTATCTTCCATTTTATTGAGTTAGGATCATTCAGTAAAACACAGAGCTCATCAAAATGGCTAATATCACTGTCCATCTTCCTCTAGGGATACCCTGTCCATGGCTCTGCGGCTAGAATCACAGGCAAGCTAACACCCCAAGAGGCATTCAAGTGAGGTGGCACTCACACTGGAAGCAAAACACTTTCACCACTAAGCAATCACTACAACCAGGGTTTATTACACTTAAGTGCTACTCTCTTACAAGAAAATACCCTTTATATGAGGTCAGCTTGTGGGACAAAACGGAGGTCATCAGTGACCCCCAGCAAGTACTCTCTCTGTGGGTAGCCAATTTTTCTACAGTTTTCTCTAAAATGAAAGTTGCACGTAGGGTTCTCTTTCTGATATTTTCTTATTTTTCATAGAATCTATACAAAGCACTGTAAGATTTAAATGGTTAATTTTCTTTATATTTCAAAGACGAAGATATTTAGAATTTTTCTAAACAAAACTGAAAAGGACATCAGAAGAAAGTGCTCCTTGTTTGACTACAGATAATGACTTTTAAATTTTTATTATTATATTTTATTAGTTAAAACAATTTTAAAATTTAAATATATTTTGAGCATAATTTTCCCCATCTGTAAGTCCTTCCAGATTCTTTCCCATCTCTACTTACTCAAGCTTAAACTCTTTCTCAAATCACACAAAAAAGAATACAAAATTAAAACCACCGGAAACCAAGAAAACAAACAAAAATATTCAAAATTAAAACAATCACCAACCTTTAACTAAATAAAAGCACAGAAAACCTTCTGTAGTCCAATTACATGTGAGTCAGCTCCTCCTGAACATGAGGCCTGCCCTGCAGTGGTTGATATTCCCAGCGTCACTCTTAGAGAAAACTAGCTTTTACTTTCTGAGAAACTATAAGCTTAGTCATTAACCTTTACCCCATTGTCTAGGCTTTAATTAATTAATTCACTAATTTATTCATTCATTCATTTTTAAAAAATAAATTATTACAATGATGTTGTGTCAGGATATAATAAAAGATTCAAAACTTCCAGAGATATCAGAGGACAGATCCACCACCTCCTCCTGTCCTTTTTTTTTTTTTGTTTTTTGACAGAGTTTTCTGTGTAACAGTCCTGGCTGTCCTGGAACTTCTTTTGGAGACCAAGCTAGCTTTGAACTCACAGAGATTCTCTTGCCTCTGCTTCCCAAGTGCTGGGACTAACAGTGTGAGCCATGGCTTCTTCTGCCTGTCTTTCTATGCCTGCCTTAAATACCCTCTTTGCTCAGTTAAGGCGTGTCCCTACCACTGCCTGCCTGGGAGCTCGGAATTCCTTCTGTAAACTAAAATGACCTCAAACTCAGTTTGGATTAAGGGCTTAGGTCACCACTCCTGGGATACTCTCTGTGCTGGAATTAAAGGTGTGAATCACCACTCTCTGATCCTCCTAGACTGACTGTGGGTAGATCCCTCTGATATCTCTGAAATTTTTGAATCTTTTATTATATCCCCACAATGTTGGACAAGGCATACAGAAGAAACAGAATGCAAGAGATGGTACAAGAATCAGAGACAAACTTATTTTCACACTCTGAAATTCTGTAAGAAAATGGCATCCTCCAGTCCTTCTGGCTTTAACATTCTTTCTATCTCCTCTTCGACAGGGCTCTCTGACCTCTGAAGGGAAGAATTCGATGCAGACATCCTATTTAAGAGCTCAGTGTCCAAGGTTTCTCCTTCTCTGTGTACAGTCTGACTGTCGGTCTCTGTATTTGTTCTAATCTGCTTCAGGAGGAAGCTTCTCTGATAATGGCTGGGCAAGGCATTCATCTATGTGTGCAGCTGTATATCATTAGGAATCATTTTACTACTACTTTTTTTTTCTTTTCTTAAACCAGTATTACTTGGTTTTACTCTAGATCCCTAGGCAATGTGTTCTCAGATTCTTGGTCACCTGAAACTTGATCTATATGGGTTTAATCTCACAGACTCCTTAAGTCAAATCAGTCATTGACAGTTCACTGCCAAAAGATTTGTGCCACCATTGCCCTAGCATATCTTGCAGACAAGATACCTTTGTAAATAAATGTTTATTGTTGGATTGATGTCTATGTTTTACTTCTGAGAGCATACAGAGTACATTCCTGCACCAAAAATGCTGAAATATAGGGGTGAAGCCTCTATGTAGGTACCAACTCGACCTCATTATTTTAATGAGTTCTGTGGGTGTTGTCTTCAGCAGTGGGGCCTTGCTGGCAGTTTGTGAGGAGCAACCTGTATTCTTAGCAGCAGCCTTGGTTATTGGGGTCCATTTGGCCAACGACTCTTATTTTCCAATTTCTGTCTACTTTGACACATGTAATGTATAATATAATGTTTACCTGTTTGTGGATTCCTCTTTCAATAGAAAAGATAGAGTCCTGGTTTCCTCTAAACCTGTCATTTCAAATATAGAGAAGTATGTTTACATTCTATTATGTACCAGTTGCACCTGTATTATTGAGACACCATCATGCAGGGCACATCAAGTGGTGCTTTCTTTCAAGAACAAAATTAACTGAAGCCTTTTGGTATTTGCCCTTAAGGCTTTATTTCAGAGTCCTAAGCAGGCTCTACAAACAGCAGAGAGAATCTGGGTATCTGAGCACAGAGGAATGAATCTACTCATGACACGGTCTTTTAGTCCATCTCATTATTGTTATAAGTAAGATCACTGTTGTTCCCTCTATTTTTCTACCGTGAATCTCCACAGTTACCAGTTTTTATACACAGTCAGCAATTGTCTGACCAAAGCAAGGTCACAAGGCTTGAATTCTTTCAGAATCATAAAGGAAGATGGTAATTTACACCAGGCAGTGACTGTCAGACTTTATGACTCAAGGACAGAGTAACGTGTGTAAGCCTCAGTGAACTTCTAAAGGGCACACAGTCAAATGAGAGGGAGAGGGATCTTAAATTGATAAGGAATCTAAGAATAGAAAAGGAGAATCTGTGTCTAATGCTGCATTTCTAAGTGTGGTTAGATAACAAGCTAGATGGTGAACCAAGGTAAAAGTCAGCATATGGAGTTAAGGTCTTTCAGTGCAAGAAGAGATAGGGTCAGTGCTTCCCTATATGCTGACAGGGTGAGCTTAGAGCATTTCTGTACCCTATCTATCTAAAGGCTGTCCTTGGGTATCTAAAAATGTCTCAATTGAAATACTTTTGTCTGAACATTTAAAACTGACTGAATGACTGCTAGTGAAGAGAATTTCAGAAAAGCAGACCTCTTAGTTTATGTTGGGAAAAAAGAGCAAAAACCTAGATGTAGTAAATTGAGGTTTTGACTGTGTGAATGTTTTCCAATGCATAGCTGTGAAGTCATACAACAATGCATGAGGTAAATTGTGATCAATAAATTATCGATCATACTGCTAACAGCTTGTGTGAAATAAATCCCAAAGTTGTAACAAATGGGAAAACTTCAGCTTCACACAGAAATTCACAGTATGAAACAGCAAATTCATTCAAAAGGCAATAATTCCAAAACACTCTGGGTCTTGGTTTAACTCCTCCAGCAGAATCCTTAATCTTGATTGGATGAACTTGTTAAATGACTGCTGTATCCCCACTGCATAATTCTGCAGCTCACAGCAAAAAATGAGGATACTATCATTTTTAATCTCAGTCCTGAGCCCAAGGTTATTTACATCATTTTAAATTTGGGATAGGAAGGACATCCTAGGAACCAGAACAAAAAGTACACAGAAGAACCAGTCTTAGACACACGTAAGTGAAAAAGGATGTCCTTGGAGTTTTAGAAGTAAAGATTGCTTTTGGAATAAGGTCAATATTGAAGAGGCATTTGTATTTCAAGTCTCATATGATATTTAAAGAATTTAATATGCAGGAATGAAAGAATCAATTGCAGTAAAGACCTTCACTACTGCTGGGCACAGGTAGAACAAAGGTCTCTAAATTCGTCTGGTCCATGTGGGACTGTATCAGAAAGCAGAATCTCCAGTGCTGAGCATCATTCATTCTGCTCCTGCCTGATCAGGAGTTTGAGAAAGAAAAGCAGAAGACTTGGTCCATGTGTCTGATGTCGATCCCTTCCAGGTCACAGCTTGGCACTTCCGGAAAATGAAAGCTAATCGGGAGATGTGGGAGCTCTGAACACAGAAACATGAGTAGTTGTTCATTTTCTCACCTCACATACTTTCCTCTCAAAATAATTAACTCCTAATTAAGTTTAAAATAACTTCTGAGCTAAACAGATGTAGTAACTGTGGAGACAGGGAAGCTGCACTTCAGGGACTGGGCCTCTGCAGAGGCCTTCCTTGCCCCTGATACTGTGACAGCTTGAAAGCTGAAGTCTGCAGTACCTGACATCAGCCAAGAGCCCCACAAAGCCTAACAGTACAAATATGACCTGGCAAGTGTCACCTTCCCAGAGCTTCTCCAGAGCCTGTCTGCACCACAGAGGGCCAGGGAAGTCCACGGAGGTAAGATCTTTGATCCCCTCAACTGTGCCATGAAAACTTTCACTAAAGCAGAAGTCTCTCTCTCTTTGACTAAGCCAGGGAGCAGCTGAGTAACTCTGTGATTCTCAAGACGTCCACTTTCCTTCTGGTCTGACCAGGCTGGTTTCTGGTTCCCAAAAGATCAAATATTAGTTTCTGGAGACAGAGAAAAGTTAAGGCATTGATCGCTATCCATCCTCAGTCTGGAGTATCATGAGAGAGCTCTGGCTGGGTTTTTGTTTAAGGTTTTAAATGAATCAGTAAGTAGTCTTATTTTCAGATGTCTGTCAAACCTGGAGACAATCCTGACAAACTCTTGTAACATCAGCACTAGAGAGACTAAGACAAGGTAATTGTTTTTCAAGATATTCTGGTTTACAAATGGAGGCTCTGCCTCAAATATAACTAGATCCCTTTTAAAGTATGTTTGCAAGCATTGTGACTTCAACAACGTCACTGGTGTTTGTAATATTTGCATTTTAACTTTTGATTCATTTTCACCTTTCAAGCATTGACATATTTTTTTTACAATAGCTTTATAATTTCCACTTTAAAAGTTTTCTGTCTGCATCCATCCTTAAAGTTGCTCAATTTTTATCACATAATATTATAATACTTATCTGAAAATCAGTCACTGTATGCCTGGTGGATCTAGAGAAGCATGCCACAAAGTGTAAAAGTTATTATTACCATCTTGAGAATTCCTGCTATAAAGCATTCAGGCTGTGAACTAATACCTCCTGAAACAGCTTATCTTAAATTTATTCCAGTGCTAAGCAGAAAAGAGCAACAATGTTTCAGATTTGTCTGCTTGCTTCTTTCTTTTGTAGAGAACCAAAATGGGTAGATGTAACATATCTCAGGATTTTGGGTGTGAAATTCATTATGTTATCACCCATCAATCTAAACCCAAGTCCATACTGTCTTTTATTTTGCTTTAGCATTTCCAATATAATGTGGAAGATGAGTCCCTCCTCCATCCTCTGACAGTCACTTCAGTAGAAAGGAATCACTTACCAGAAGATCAGAAGTTGGTCTCAAATATAATTGAAAGCTTGGAAAAGAAAAATGAGGACTAGAAATGTAGAAATCTCCAGAAAAGTAAGGATTAAACAACCAAAGAAATGTTAATAAATTCCAGCAATACTAGGGTAAGAAGAAAGAAAGAATTTTTACAGATTCCAATCACTAACAAAACCATTTTTATTCTAAATATGTTAATGATTGCTGATGTACTTTCTAGTACTATCTGGAGAATATTCCAATTGTACAGATACTTAGGATGGCATTGTGATTTCTAGGACTCACTGATACACTGATACTCACTTGCTAGATGAGTAGTTGAAAGCAATACCTGACATTTCTATGGTCATGAGGCCACCTGGACACAAACTTGGCAACAAGACTAGGTTGATGAAGGTCACACATGATATCATAGACATTTAAAGTGATCCTGTAAGCTTAATAGGAAGGAGGGCAGTAGAGGCATTCCAGGTACTCAGAACACACAAACCATGAAGCCACCGTAACATTCAGATTCCTCATATTCTAGAAAAGGTGCCTAAAGCTTACCACAAATGCCTGAGAAATGAGAATGGAACCCCAGAACATGAAGAATAACATTCTACCCAGATTTAAGTTCTGAAAACAGCTTGTACTAATGTGTAAAAAGGTAGCCTGCCTGAGAAATGGATTCGAGGAAAAGCAGGCTACAAAACCAACTGACATAAATGCTTCTCAAAGATCCCACAGAGGCAAATGTCACCATGAACTCTTAGATAGTAGAATTTCTGTTCATACCAAAATCCCTAACTTACTGTGCTACACTCAGTTGAAATCGGGGACTCATAACTCAAAAACAGGACTCATCTCATCGCAGTATATAATACCTCATTAATTCCATTTTTAGTTTACCTCATAATCATCTCCTGGTCCAGAGCTGTTCCATGATTACTTATATATCCTGAGGTGACTCACTGCAGATGTAGATGTCCTGAAGTCATCCACAAGGATCACACCTTTCTGCTACCTGCTCTTCTAGAAAGCAACACAATGTTCTGCTAGACACCATCCCCTGCTGCAACCTGATAGTTACATGAAACTTTTCAGGTTATATGTTGATGTTTTAGCTTTAACTGTAGGACACTAGAAAGATTGTGCAACTGAACTTGATAATGAAAATTACTTATCAAAAATAACTAGTAAACATTTATATGTAGTGAAATCACAAAGTGGTAAACATAAAATCTTTTAAAATTCTAGGATGTAGAATTTGCACTTATAAAGCTTTGAAGACAAATGCAAATCTGGAAATTATTACACTAATTAATATACAAATAAGAAAGGAGCCTTTGTCTTTGAAATTGGGTGTGGAAATATGATGAAACAGGGGAAAAAAGAAATTTGGTTGGGTAAATTTGGAGTTTAACTCAGTTATACTGACAGTTAACTAGGATAATCCGTGCATTCAGACAAAGGACACACACTCATGTGTATATGTACTATACATATTTGAGACTGAATAGAGCTCAAACATATCTTCTTTAAATTTTTAAATATTATTCTACTTACTAACTCACCTATCAGAACACACACATAACTCAGAGTCCATAGGGAAAGGGGGCGTTTCAGGGACCTAATCTGTGACAGTACATGTGTCCATCACTGACTCTTATACAACAGAAAATGATATTGTGTATAATTTGTTTTTCAGATGTTTTCTTTAAAAAACTCGTTGTATCCTGAATACAAGATTTTCTGCTCATGGAAAAAAAATGCTTTTGAAATTTATTAAGGAAATAGTTTTCCTCTTCATGACTGTGCTTGGCACTCTAGGGAACTTTTCTGTTTTTGTGAATTATATGTTCAGTTGGTGGGGAGGCCCTGAAAAGAAACCCATACACCTTATCCTCATCCACTTGGCTTTTACAAACATCATAATCCTCCTTGCAAAAGGATTGCCAACGACAATAGCAGCTTTTGGTTTGAGAAACTTCCTGGATAACATAGGCTGTAAGATCATTGTTTACATGGAGAGAGTGGCCCGTGGCATCTCCATCTGCACCAGCAGTCTCCTCACTGTGGTCCAGGCCATCATCATCAGCCCCAGAGCATCTGGGTGGAGGAGGCTCAGGCCAAAGTCTGCATGGCACATCCTTCCATTCTTTTCTGTCTTTTGGATATTCAATTCTTTAATAAGTGTGAACCTAATCCATTCCATCACAGGTACAAGCCTAAATATATCACAGCTTAAGAATGAAGATGACTATTGTTATTTTATGCTAGAAAGTAAGAAAACAAAATGGATTGTTCTCCCTCTCATGGTCCTGAGAGATGCTGTGTGTCAGAGTGCCATGGGAGGGGCCAGTGGCTACATGGTATCTCTTCTCCACAAGCACCACCAGCATGTCCTCTACCTTCAGAGCTCCAAGTTTCTCCTCAGAATCCCTCCTGAGCTGAGAGCTGCTCAGAGTGTTCTCCTGCTGATGCTCTGTTTTGTTTTCTTCTATTGGACTGAATGTGCTTTTTCTCTACTTTTAAGTCTTTCTTTAGAAAACAGTCCTTTACTGGCAAACATTCAAGGATTTCTGGTCCTTGGTTATGCAACTTTTAGCCCCCTTGTGTTGATTCACAGGGATGGACTTCTGAGTGTTGGCATGCTCTGTGGGAGAAATTGATAAAAGATATCTCTCATTTATCTGTTTAATAAGTGTGAAAGAGCTCTCAGTTCTGCAATATTGTGGGTAAGGCAAAAATTTTCATAAAACAGTTTAAGCATGTGTTTATTCTCATACAATTTTCCTGGTGACTAACAGCCTTGAGGTGACAGAAATTTTAGTAAATTATAGTAATAAATGAAACTTCATCCTCCATTTTTTCCTATCTTTTGAAGGAATTTTTAACTTTTCTATATTTGTATTGTTAATGAATAATTTACCTGCATTATGTCTGAATAGCACATCCATGCCTGGTGTTTGTAAAGAGTAGGAGAGGTCATCAAATGCCCTTTGATTCAGTGGAGGCAGACAGGTTGTTCTGCATCACAATATGGTTGCTAGGCATTGAACTTGGGCCCCCTGGAAGAGCAGTTAGTACTCTGTACTTCTGAGTCATGGCTCCAGCACAGGAAAAATGGTCTTAATTACTTTTAGCAAAACTGGTTTTACTATCAACAGTCACTGGAAGCACACAGATGAATTTGATAAAATGTATCAATTTCATGGTGAGTTAATTATGTTACAAGAAATCTCATTTCTTACTTGATACTGTGCTTGCTACATGTTAGTACCATGGTGCCATTTGGGGTCCTTCAAAGTGTCTGTATGTTTCTGTAGAAAATAATTTACAAATTTTTGAAAAAAATATTATGAACTACATTTACTTCACAGAATCCCAGTTCATCAGTCACAGAACTTAAACTCACTGAAGTTCTCTGGTGTTATAATCATGAAGGTTCTCTGCATAAATTAATATTGTAGATATTGGATTAATTAGATTATAAATATACAGTACAGTTTCATTTTATATCCATCTATAGTTTCTATATTGATTAAAAACATGGATTAGCCTTTTTGTAAAATAAGTGTTATTGAACCAAACCGAGTCTTGTTTGCAGCTGCTCTTTCTTAATGCTTCAGTGTTGCTAAACCACATTGTCCCACTGTTTGTCATCAAAAAGCTACAAGAGGTTCTAATTGTACATTTGTTTAAATGACAAACTTTTTGCTAGACTTTTTTAATTGGATTCACACAGTAAGATATTGGCATGATTTTAAAACTCTGATGGACACATTCTGAAAATAGCTATTGATATAATCATTGAACATGAAATTGTAGAATTGTTAGAGGTGAATTTACGCCTTTTGAAAAAATATCTGCTCTGTCATATGTGACTAAACCTCTGAATCATTTTGGGTGCATCATAGTTCTACTCTACAATGATGTATAAGTATTTATATTCTACTTGGTTTCACTGTATATACAAAATGTTTAAGTAATTGATGTATATCTTACCATGCTCTAGATATTAAATAACTTGTTTTCTTAATATGAAGATTTATTTTTATGTATGTGTCTATGTGAGTGTATGCCACATTTGTATATGTATCCATACAAATCCAAAGAGGACATTGAGACCCGGGAAACTAGAACTAAAAGTTTTCATGGGTCCCATGAAGTAGATGTTAAGAAAGAAACAAGGGTCCTCTGCCAGAGGAGCAGGTCTCTTAACTTTCCCTCCAGCTCCCTGTCGTTCTCATGTAAATGTGACTTGTCTGAAGGAACAGCCATTGTTTCTCTTAGTCTCACACTCTTGTGTCACAGCCTTCTTCCTGTGTCTGACATACAGGGCCAGACTAGTGAACACTTTCTCAGTCAGTCTGTGTAATTGGGCTCAAAAGGAAGGGATGTAAGAACAAGGAGAAGGAGTGGAGTTTAACCTGATTGATGAAGAGATTGTTCAACATTAAGGATAGACAGGTGTCTGGAGAGATGACTCTGGGTAAAGTACCTGCTGACAAGTCGTATAACCCGATTTCCCTCTGAGGAGAAAACTGACTCCCACATGTTGTCCTCTGGCCTCCATATTCATACAGAGACATACAACGTGAAAAGCTTTAAATAATTAAAACTTTAAAAAGTGGATGGTCAGTAGATACAGAATTGTTGACCCAGCATGAGCAGGCATGGTCTGGACTCTGAGTGTCATATAGAGTTGTTATTGTCAATCTTTCTCGATGAGAAATAGTACATTGGAAAAAGTAAAACAAAAGCTTGATCAGAACATAAATTAAAATTTTAATACATGGTGAAAATTTTAAATATATAGAGGATAGTGAAGGCAACCTGGATATGGGATTCACATATACTCTTGAGGTAAAGCAGATGAGATTTGACAGATGGATTGGTATAAACAAAGTCACCATTTCCTTATACTGGAAATGTTGCAAAACTTAGTACAAACAATGTCATTTCCTTATGCTAGACCCATTGCTCATCACCAGCATGGACCTATGGAACATTATGCTAGATTAAAGAGGTCAACCAAATGTAAACAAATACCACATTATTTTACTAAAAGTGGGACCTAAATACACAAGAGAACAGGGCTTTCAGTGTGTGGTGTGCATCTCAAAACCCTCAGAATCACTTTAAACACATGAGAATGGTCTACATAACTCCTCCTAAATGGAAAAGCTGCATGAAGGGCTCTCTTCCTTTGATTGAACAAACTAATCAGAGCACTGAAAGCTTTAAATTATTTTTTTTATATATTTCAAAGACGAAGAAGAAATATAGAAGTTTTCTAAACAGAATTGCAAAAACATCAGAAAGCCATGTAGAGATAATGCATAACTGTAATCCTACCCAGCACTTGAGAATTTTATCTTTGGTCTACAGAGTGGGTTCCAGAACAGCAAATTCTACACAGAGAAACCCTGTCTTGGGGTTGGGGAGGTCATGGGAAGAACATCAGAGAAAGTGGTCCTTGTTGAGCCAGAGGAACTTGTGGTGATATGTTTCATTTAATAAAAACCAGTCTGAAATATCAGAGAGATCTACCCACAGTCAATCCAGGAAGATCAGAGAGTAGTAACTCACACCTTTAATCTCAGCACAGGGAATATCCAGGAGTAGTGACCTAAACCCACTCTGAATGGTGACCTACACCCTTAATCCCAGCAGATCTGAGTGTGAGGCCAGTTTGGTTTACAGAGGAAGTTCCAGGCTCCCAGGAAGGCCGTGGTGGTGCCAGGCCTTTGCTCCAGAGACAGAGGAGGTTTTTCTGTGTTTCTGTGAGTTCAAGGCTAACTACAAAATAGTAGTAGTTCACATCTTTAATCTTAACCTGGATGTGAAACACTGGGAGAAGAGGGTATTTAAGGCAGGCATAGAAAGACAGAGAGGCAGTAGAAGCCAGGAAGAGTGAGGCTGAGGAAGCTGGAAGACAGCTGGGTGAGCTGTGACTGTGGTGTTTATTCTCTCTTTGATATGTCAGCCTGTCCCTGAGATCTGGCTCTGAGTTTCCTTTATTTGTGCAACAGAAACTAATTTTATTTTTAAATTTCTTATCTATCATGATGTATGTCATATACTGTGTAGTTTTTCCACACCTGCATTCGATATTTCCCCAGAATGAAAAGTATATAGAAGGGTAAACATAAGTTATAAAAGTGTCCTTAAGAAGTTTTATATTAAGTAAAGACTGCTTTTGGAATTAGGCCAAACTTAGGGAGACATTCAGATTTCAAGTCCCACGAGATATTTAATGCGCAGGAATGAAAGAATCAGTTACAGCAAAGACCTTCACCACTGGTGGACACAGATAGAAACATTTTCTGAATGTTTGTGAATTGCTCAGGGAAACAAAACCCCTAGTGCTGAGCATCATGTGTTTCACTCAGATTTAATAAGATACTTAAGGCAGAGAAGTAAGTGACTTGGTCTGTGTGTCAGAAGATGGTCCCTGCCAGGTCACAGCTTGTCTCTTTGAGAAAGTAAAAAGTCAGGAGATGTGGAAAGCTCCTACACAGATATATAATTAGTTGTATGTTTTTTCACCTCACATCCTTTCTCTGAAAATAATTAAACCCTAATTAAACTTGAAATAACTTCTGAGAAAAACAGATGTAGTAACTATGGAGAGAGGCAGAAGCCGCACTTCAGGGACCGGGTCTCTGCAGAGGCCTTCCTTACCTCTGACACTGTGACAACATGAAACTTGAAGTCTGCAGTACCTGACATCAGCCAAGAGCCCCACAAACCCTGACAGTACAAATATGACCTGGCAAGTGTCACCTTCCCAGAGCTGCTCCAGAGCCTGTCTGCACCACAGAGGGCCAGGTAAGTCCATGGAGGTAATATCTATGATCCCCTCAACTGTGCCATGGAAAGTTTCACTAAAGCAGAGTCTTTCTCGCTTTGACTAATCCAGGGAGCAGCTGAGAGGCTGTGTGTCCCTCAGGACCTATTCTTTCCTTCTGGCCCTGACCAGGCTGACCCCTGGCTCCAGAAAGATCAAAGGAGACTAGTTCCTGGAGACACAGAAATGCTGAGGCATCAATATTCATCCTCAGGCTGGAGTAACATGACAGAGCTCTGAGTTAGTCTTTTTAAATGAATCAGTAGGATAGATAAGATTTTCAGATGTCTGTCAAACGCTGGAGATAATCGTGATACATTTCTGTAACATCACCAATAGAGAGAGGAAGGCAAGGTAATTGTCTTTCAAGACTTACTTGCATGATTTACATAGGGAGACCTTTTCTCAAAAACTCCAAGATAAAAGAAATCAAATTTTCTTGTTTTAACCTCCATGTTTACCATTGTAACATCAACAACATAGCTAGTGACTGTAAAGTTTTTCCTTTTCACTTTTGATGAATTTTTTCCTTGACATGGAAATGTCTTTCTGTATGCTGTGAAATAAAGGACTGTTTCAGCCATGGCAGACACTCTAGAAGTCGGTGGGAATTGGAGCATAGGGAGAAGAAGGAGGGTGGAATTAAGAGAGATCCAGCCACCCAGGAAGAAACAAGTAAAAGGGGACTTCAGCTGCATGTAGACAAATACCACATCATTTTACTAAGAACCAGACCCTAAATAGAAGAGAATAAGCCCCACAGTGTGTGCTGTGCAGACCACAGTCCTCAGAATCCACCTTCATTTGTGAACCCTGCTTGTGGCTGGTTCCTTCATAGAGACAGAAATATAAAGCTGTAGCTGCTTAGAGCTTTCCAGCCTTCACCCTCTAATTTTCCCTATCATATGACTTTCCCTAGGAAGTCATTTAAAAATTGTTCACCCAGATAGAGTAAAAACTGTGCAAAGATTGATTTCATCCAAATTGATTTGAGTATTAGGTCAGGAGTTGGTCTCAAATAGGATTTAAAGCTTGGATGAGGGGAAAGAGAACCTAAAAAGGAGGGATACCAGGAAAGTAAGCACTAAACAACCAGAAAAGTTAGTATTTTATCCTGACTTGAGATGATCTGACAGCAGGGATTTTGACAGATTCTACTCTCTGACTAAACACTTAACATTTATTCTAAATATGTCAGTGAATACTGATGTGTTTGTTTTTAATGTTTGGAGCATAGTTCATTATATTCAAATATAAGATGGTCTTGTGATTTCTAGGACACAGTCGTACAGGAGATTACACCTTTCTCAGAAGAACTAGTTGAAAGACAGTAGTGACACTTCTAAAGCCATGAGGCCACTGGACACGCATGGGGCAACAAGGCTATTTTCATAAAGGTCACAGATGAGATCAGTGGGACACAGACATTTAAAGCAATCCTGTGAGTTTTACAGGAGACAAAGGGAAGAGAGGCATTCTAAGTACTCGGAATACACAAGCTCATGAGATATCCAGATTCTTCTTATTCTAGAAAGGGTTCCAAAAGCTTACCACACAAGCCTGAGAAATGAGGATGGAGCTCCTGAACATACAGAATAGCATCCTGCCGAGATCTAACATTTGGAGTCAGCCCAGACTGATGTAGAACAAAGCAGCCTGCCTGATAACCAGGCTGGAAAAGAAGCAGGAGGAGAAGCAGCTGCAAAGCAAATGGCATAACTGTTGTTCCCTAGGGCCCCACCGAGACAAATGCCACCCTGGCCTCTTAAAGGGGTGAAGCCCTGCTCACACCTGAATACCCCAACTGCTGTGCTGTCTGTAGCTGCTATGGAAGACCCATAATGCAGAGACTGCACTATCTCTTGGCAGCACATGAAACTTAATCTCCTTCTCCATCCACCTCAGCAGCAGCAGCTTGTCCAGAGATGTTCCATGCTCCCTTAGGTGCCCTGAAGTCACCCACTGGGATCACAACCCTGTGCTACCCACTCTCTTAGGAAGCATCACAGGGCTCCTCTAGACTCCCTCTCTGGCTGTGCCTGGTAGTTATGTAAATTTTTCTTTGGATGACTCAACTTTAACTGTTGGGCTCTATTGGAAAGGTTATTCAGTTTGACTTGATATTGAAAATTACCTTAAAAATAACTAGTAAACATTTATATGAAGTGAAATTGCAGAGTGTTCAATATAGAAACTTAAAATATTAAGGTGTAGAAATAGAAATTATAATGCTTCAAAGCTATTATGCAAAAATATGTTTTTCAGATCAATATTTGTCATTACTAATGCATTCTGGAAAAAGGTTTAGCATCCCAAATACAAGGTTTTCTACCCAGGAGGGAAAAAATGCTTTTGAAATTTACTAAGGAACTAGTTTTCCTCTTCATGACTGTGCTTGGCACTCTGGGGAACTTCTCTGTTTTTGTCAATTATATGTTCTGTTGGTGGGGAAGCCTTGACAAAAAACATATACACCTTATTCTCATCCACTTGGCTTCTACAAACACCATAATCCTCCTTGCAAAAGGATTGCCAAAGACAATAGCAGCTTTTGGTTTGAGAAACTTCCTAAATGACATAGACTGTAAGATCCTCATTTACCTAGAGAGAGTGGCCCGTGGCATCTCCATCTGCAACAGCAGTCTCCTCACTGTGGTCCAGGCCATCATCATCAGCCCCAGAGCATCTGGGTGGAGGAGGCTCAGGCCAAAGTCTGCATGGCACATCCTTCCATTCTTTTCTGTCTTTTGGATACTCAATGCTTTAATAAGTATGAACCTAATCCATTCCATCACAAGTATATATCACAGCCTAAATATATCACAGTTTAAGAGTGAAGAAAACTACTGTCATTTTATGCTAGAAAGTCAGAAAACAAAATGGATTGTTCTCTCTCTTATGGTCCTGAGAGATGCTGTGTTTCAAGGTGCCATGGGAGGGGCCAGCGGCTACATGGTGTCTCTTCTCCACAAGCACCACCAGCATGTCATCTACCTTCAGAACTCCAAGCTTCTCCACAGAACTCCCCCTGAGCTGAGAGCTGCTCAGAGTGTCCTCCTTCTGATGCTCTGTTTTGTTTTCTTCTATTGGACAGACTGTGCTTTTTCTATATGTTTAAGTCTCTCTTTAGGGAAGAATTTCTTGATGACAAATATTCAGGAATTTATGGCCCTTGGTTTTGCAACTTTTAGCCCCCTTATCTTAATTCACCGAGATGGACTTCTAGATAAGTGTTGGCATTCTCTCATTCTCAGGGGCAAAAATTGAGAAAATGTCTCTCATTTATCTGTTTAGTGGGTGTCGAAGAGCTCTCAGTTCTGCAACATGGCAAAGACAAAAATCTCACAAAGCAGTTTAGACATGTGTTTATTCTCATACAATTTTCTGGTGACTCATCGCATTGATGGAGAGAGTGAGAGACCATAACAATTGACAGTGATATCGAAACCTCACTCTCTGTATTTCTACCTTTTTGGAAGGGTTTTATTTTTTTAGATTTTTATAATTGTATCATTTATGTGTGTAAGTAGTTTGCATGCATTTATATGTGCAACACATGTATACCCAGAGTCTGCAGTTGCTGGAAGAGACCACCAAATGCCCTGTGACTGACTGCAACTAAATAAATGGCTCTGACACCAAATCTGACAGCTAGAAACTGAGCCTGGCTGCCCTAGAAGACGATCCAACTTCTTAACTACTGAGCTGTGTCTCCAGCTTGAGAAAGTAGCTTGATTAGGATTTGTGGGACTCATGTTACTAGTACCACGACTGGAAGCATTCTGATGAATTTGGTATATTTTATCAAAATTCATAGGGATTTAATCATGTTAGCCAAGAAATTCTTTTCCTTATGCCTGACGCTGTGCTTGCTAAATGGTAATACCACAAGTCTATTTTAGGTAGTCCATAGTATCTGTATCAATCCATAGAAAAGATTTTATAGAAATGTGAAAGAATTACATGTACTCTGCATTCAGTTCATAGAAGCCCAATGCCCCAGTCACAGAAATTAAATGCTCCCAAACATTTCTTTGGTGTTATATTCATGACCTTTCTCTGCAGAAATAAGGACTATAGATATGAGATAAACTAGAAAACAAATGCATGGTAAAGTTTCATGTTGCATCATTTATAGTTTTTATGTTGATAAAAATGTGTATTTGCCTTTTTGCAAGATGAATAAAATGACTGAAGCCAACTGAGGCTTGTTTGTAGCTGCCCTTTGCTAATGCCCCCCTGCTCTCCACAATGTGATCCAGCTGTTTGTCACCAAAGAGCTACAAAAGGAACTGGTCTTACATTTCCTCAAATGGAGGATTCACTGCTTGATTTCTTAGGTCCACACAATGGGATATTGACATGGTTCTAAGAATCTGATAGAGCCATTTCGAAAAACACTTATTAATATGATCATTGAACATGAAATTGTTGAATCATTAGAGGTAGTTTATGCCTTATTATTTAAAACTTATTTGTCGTATATGACTGGACCCTCTATAAACATTATGGATTTACTTTACAATGATGAATATGTATTTATTTTTTGCTTGGTTGCACTATATACACAAAGCTTGTAAGTTATCTGTATTGCTATCGCTTATTAAATAGCTTATTTTTGTAATACAAATATTTATTTTTATTTATACATCTATATTAGTTTATGCCATATTTTACAAGTGCCAACACAGGACAAAAGAAGACATTGGGTCTCTGGAAGCTAGAACTACAGATAGTCATGGGTCCTGTGATGTGGATGTTGAGGAACCAGGATCTTCTGCCAGAGAAGCAGGTCCCTTAACCACCCACCCCCAAGCTCCTTGCATTTCTTACATAATTGTGACTTATTTATAGTTCATATCTATTGCTTAACTAGTCATGCACAAATTCTGTCAAAGTCTTTTTTAAATAATTGATATAAATGACGAGACAAATCAAACATTTTCTAAATCAGTCTGTATAGTTTAACATAAAAAGAAATGATTTAAGAAAGTGGAGGAGTAAAGAAAGATATATTTAATCTGAATCATGAAGAGATTGTCCAAAATTAAGAATACACATGGGAACTTTAAAATACTTTTTAATGAAAAAAGGTAGACAAATGATATATAATTGTAGGCATAGTATAACCATGGATGGCCAGGACTCAAGTGGCACACACATTTGCCATATTCAATTTTTCTTTTAGTGTCACAGTGTATTCATGAAATAAAACCTCCATAAGCACATAAATTACAATTTTAACACATGATGAAAATTCTAAATAAGTGGAGGATTGTGAAGGCAACATGGAAATGAGATTCCATTATGCCGTTCAAGTAAAGCATATGATAACTGACAAATGGATTAATATAAACAAGTTAGCATTTCCTTTCCTGGACACACTGCTCCTCACTAGCATGGACCTGTAGGACCTTATGCTAAATGACATAGGACAGCTGCATGTAGACAAATACAACATAATGTTTCTAATAAGTGGAACCTAAATACAACAAGAGAATAGAGCCTTCAGTGTGTGGTGTGCAGGCCATAGCCCTCAGAAACTACCTGCATATGGCTTATGATTTATTTCTGTTGTTGTTTTAATTATTTTATTTTTCAAAATAATTCCATGAGAGGCAGAGGCAGGCAGATCTCTGAGTTCAAGATCAGCCTGGTCTACAGAGTGACTTTCAGGACAGCCAAGGCTACACCGAGAAACCCTGTCTTGAAACCCCTTCCCCCCCTAAAAATGTCAAATTTAAATATACTTTGATCATATCCTTCCTCGCCTCCAAGTTCCTCCAGATCCTCCCTGTTTTAATCTCATGGACAAGAGGAGAAAGACCGTGGCCCAAATCAAAACCCAACAAAAGCAAGATTTATCACATACACATCAGAGCCAAACAGGCAGCTGACTCTCTCTAAGGTAGGATTCATAAGACCAGCCCTGATTCAATTTCCCAAACCCTTTTTGTAGAGGAAAACCTTAAGGTTGGGGATCTTTTCAAGCCAGTGTGGTTACTGAAGAGAGACCCAGCTGTTAAGAGTTTACACAGCAGTTAAGGAAATCTTAAAATATTTGTTATAGAACATTTCATTTCATGGTTATGGAATGCAGCACAGCCCAGCTCTGAAACACAGACACTCAAGTTTTACAGTCAACAGAAACTTAACTTAGCTATAGACTTAAAATGGTTCCCAGAAATAAAATGGAGTAGGGCTGGCTCCTCACCTAACCACCCAACTTAAGTTCATTCTCAAAAACACAAACCAAAATCCCAGTACAATAGCCAAACCTCCAAAGCTTAACACCAAAAAAAAAAAGAAAGAAAAAGAGAGAGAGAAAGAAAGAAAAAAGAAAGAAAGAAAGAAGAGAAAGAAAGAAAGAAAGAAAGAAAGAAGAAAGACAGAAAGAAAGAAAGAAAGAAAGGAAGGAAGGAAGGAAGGAAGGAAGGAAGGAAGGAAGGAAGGAAGGAAGGAAGGAAGAAAGAAAGAACCCTGTGGATCCATCCTCTGTTGGTCAGCCACCCCTGAGCACTAAACCAGCCCTGGAACGGCTGACATACCACTTGCCATTCCACTGAAAAGAAATTCTACTTCTCCTAGAAGGTACAACTGACAGTTCAGCTGTAAACCCTCACCCTCATAGCTAGGCCCTCACTCATTCATTCACTCATTCAT
This sequence comes from Phyllotis vaccarum, assembly GCA_033318265.1. Classification (NCBI taxonomy): domain Eukaryota; kingdom Metazoa; phylum Chordata; class Mammalia; order Rodentia; family Cricetidae; genus Phyllotis; species Phyllotis vaccarum. The sequence continues at coordinate 27,543,307 of JARWLC010000011.1, read as the reverse complement.
TCATTTATTTTTACACCTAAAATAAACTATAATAAGACAAGACAAAAACCATCACATCCAAGTTAGACAAGACAAACCAACAGGAGGAAAAGAGCCCAATAGAAGGCACAAGAGTCAGAGATCCACTTGTGCCTGGATCTAAGGCCTGTGCTGACTGCAATAAAAGCCATTTTCACCTAGTTTAGAAGCTAAGTTTACAGAGCCTACATGACATACCCCAGCTCTCCAGGAATGAGTAAGTGCCACTTCCTGTCAATTAAGACCATCTGCAGGTTTTGACTCTTAACTCTCTTGGAATGCAGCCATATCTCCCTGTCAGACAAGAACACCTGTAGGCAGTTGGTCGGGTTGTGAGATAACCTTCTTGAGACAGGATATCCCACAGACTAGGTTGCTTAGTAACCCCTCTTCTCCATTCTTCCCCACACAGCCAACTTCCCACCTCACTTGCTTTAGAAACCCCACTGATAAAAATAAAAATTGCAGCTTGATCAGAACACTGCCTTGCTGTTGTTTCTCCCATCTCTCGCCCCTCCCACTCACCCTCTTCTTGTTCCAGGGTTTGTGTTCTCATTGTAGAACCCACTGGCCAGGGCAACTGGCACCCAATGTGGGGCTCGAACCCATGACCCTGAGATTAAGAGTCTCATGTTCTACCAACTGAGCTAGCCCTGGTGGGTGGGGCACACTTGTTTCTATTTTCAGGAAACCCATTAAAAAATACTAAACTAGAAACCATGATATAAATGTATAGAACCTGGTGCAGACCTGTGCAGCAGGCATTTTGCATGCTGATTCAGGCTTTGTGACCTCAGGTGAGATTTGGTCATGTTGACTTATAAAGCTTTGTATTATTGGTGTTCTCTGTCCCCCCTCTGGCTCTCACATTTATTCTGCCTTCTCTTTTTCAGAGTTTCCTGAGCTCTGAAGTAGGGGATTAAATGAAAACATTTCATTGAGGGCTGAATGTTCCAGGGTCTCTCAGTCTCTGCTTAATGTCTGATTGTAGGTCTCTTAATATGTTTTTATCTGCTGTAATTACCTCTATATGTGAATCCTGATTGTGGCTGGTCCCTACATATAATCAGTATATGAAATTGTGTCTTCAGAGCTTGTCAGACATCCACACATTATATTTTTTCTTGTCATATGAGTCCCCAAAGAAAGACAAAAATAAAAATGTGTTCACCCCAGATAGGGTAAAACCTTCCATCAAGATTTTACCTCCCTGCAATCCCCAAGAGAATATGCACCTGCTATATCCTCCTCAAGCCAATATGCAACTATGGCAGGAAGAAGTGTAGAATGGAGTCTCAGGTGTGAGAACAACCACAACCACCACCCCATGACCCTATGTCTCATTACCACAGGACAAGCTACCACTCTACTGATTGACTTACCTCATTGCTGTGACTGTAGTAGAAGGTAATCTGTGGGACATGCAGACACTGATTTGTGGTGACCAGTGGCCATGTACTGCCCACTTTTATGTCAACTTGACACAACCTAGGGTTATCTGAAAGGTGGGGATCTTAACTGAGAAAATATTTCCATAGGATCCAGCTGTAGGGCATTTTCTTGACTAGTGATTCATGGGGGAGTTCCAAGCCCTTTTTGGGTGGTTTCATCCTCAGACAGATGGTCCTGGGTTCTACACAAAAGCAGGCTCAGCAGACATGATAAGCAAAACAGTAAGTTGAACCCTCCAGGGCTTCTGCATCACCTCCTGACTTGCCTGTTCTTGCCCCATTTGAGTTCCTGTCCTGACTTCCTTCTGTGATGAAGAGCAATGCAGATGTACAAATGAAGTAAATCCTTTCCTTCTTAGGTTACTTTGCTCTTGGTGCTATTTCACAACAAAGGTTACCCTACCTAACATGGGCCCTGTCACTCCTGAAGAAACACATCCACCACAAAACTCTATTACTCCTTTGTACATTCTCTCCACTCCTTCAAAATGCTGTCTTCACAATCTTCAGATGATGAATCCCAAGTCCAATTCACATTCACCTTGAGGATGTGACAGTAGATCCTCTGAGTTCTTCATACTTTTGTTTATGGCACAGAGTTTTTAGCCTCTTTTGTGCATTTAGTAATGCTCATTGATTCATATCAGAAACACAGGGTAAACCATGACCTGGAGCTTCCTCCTAGGCCAGGACAGTTACCAGGAGGCTCCTCCCAGGCCAGCCCAGCACTGCTTTCACTTCTGGATTAGGGATGCTCTTATCATCTCTACTCTCAGCCCTGTCCCCACAGTTATTTACAATACTTTGCAACAGAAACTAGAAAGGCTCTCTTAGGTGGGACAGTAAGTGACAGACAGAAGCATCCCTAAGATAGATGAATTGTACAGGTTTTATTAAATCCATATATAATGCTATTGGCTTTTTGTAATTTGGATGGTTGGACTCAAAGTCAATAAAGATCTTGAGTCCCAATTACAGCTTAGTGTACAAGAAATAAAACTACCAAATACACCATTGACCTTGAAGTGTCTGTGATAAAGAAACAGCATGGTGACTCAGGCTGGTCTAGATGCCTGGTTGGAAACTAGTCATAAGATGGCATCCCCAGTTATCTCCATTTCTGTTCTATGTCAGTTTTTAAAGAAGGATCTAGAGAGGAAGAGGCAGTGACCACCTGCTGTGTGATTCAGAAGAGGGTCCCCAAGCTGGGTCATATCTTGGCACTGTGGGAAGAGGAGGAGGGGTCTGGAGAATCTGAAAACTAGTTACAGAAACTGACTGCTGCGATCAGCTCTGAGCCAAGCTGAGGTAACAATGTGGAGGAAGAAGGAAAACTGCACTTGAGGAGCCAACTCTGCAGTTTCCTGACATGGTGACAACTGAAGTCTCTGCTGTGCTTCCTTAGAGCTGAGCTCCACAGGAATCCTAAAGTGCAAATAGAACCCGGGACTCATTTCCCTGAGAGGCCTGATCCAGAGCTCACCCTAGGCACAGGCTCCAGAGTGAGCTGCCCTAGCACTCTTCAGGTCACGGGGTATCTAAGTGATGTCTTTAAAGGGAAACATTTAATTCCCTTTAATTCTTCATTTCACTAAGAAATAAAGGTCAGAGGGGGTTTGAGCCTTAACAATCTCAACTCCTCTGATACCAGAAAGATTGGGGAATGGTCTAGGATCTGTCACCACACAAATGCTGAGCCATCTCTGTCCCCATGTCCAGCACTAAGGAGTCCTGGGTGGGTTTCCCTTGTGTCTCTCAACATCTTAGACAAATGGAAATACTTTTTCAAAGTGTTAAAAAAAAAAAAAAAAACATGAAAGCCAAGCCCTGTGACTCATACCTTTTTAAAATGAATTAACTAATTAATTAATTTTATTTACAAAATGACATTTTTATTTATTATCTCCTCCCTTCTCCCCTCCCTTCCCTACTTCCAATCCCTCCCAGTCAGCCTTCAGCCTGGCCTCTCCCCATTCACCCATGCCCTCCCCCAAAAGAGCAAGAAGTCCGAAGGTGGGTCAGCTCGGCTCTGCACATGCACTACAGACAACTCTGATTCACTCATCCCAAAGGCAAGACTAGGCTAGTTGTTCCTCCGAAAGAAATGGGCTCCAAGATGCCAGCCCATGCACGGGAACACAGTCTGATCCCTCCCCTCAAGGATCCACACACTGCTCATGCCAGTCCACAAATGTCTATCCTTGGAGGGCCCAGCTCCCTTTCCTCATGGATCTCCAGTTGCCGCTCCTGATTCAGTGAGTCCCCCAGAGCTCCAGCTAGCTTTACTGTGGGAAAGCTAATCACCGTCCTCATCCCCTTGCTCACACAGACACCCCTCCCCTGCTCCCAGCTGGACTAGGAGCTTTGCCCAGTGCTCAGTCATGGATCTCTGCCTTCACCTCTATTCCCCATTAGATGTAGGTTCTGCAATGACACCCAGGGTGGTCATCAACCAGACCATAGGGGAAGTCCTGCTCAGGCACCGACTCCATTATTGTCTGCAGACTTAGGCAGGGACATTCTGTGAGTTCTTGGAGGTTTCCCTAGCACCCAGTCTCTCAACCCACATTGGCTTCCTTTATCGAGATATCCATCTCTTTCTATCTTTCTCTTTGTTCCTCTCACTCAACCATCTCCTTCTTTCAAGATTCGTTCCCAACTCTTCTAGGTTGCAACCCATTATGACCCCAATTTGCTAAGGTGATTTTCTCTATGTTCCCTTCTTTGGGAACTCTCTGGACGTCTCTCTTAAATTCCTTCTATTCCCCATATGTTCAGGGGTTGTGGTTTGAAGCTTGGGTATTCTTTGCTTTTTGTCTAAAATCCACTTATAAATTGAGTACATCCTATGCCTATCTTTCTAGGCTTGTGATACCTCACTCAGGATGATATTCTCCAAGTTCATCCATTTGCCTAAAAATTTTAGGATGTCATTTTTTTTTCTTACTGCTGAGAAGTACTCCATTGTGTAGATGTACCAGTTTGTTATTCCATTCTTCAGTTGAGGGCATCTAGGTTGTTTCCAGGTTCTCCTTATTACAAATAATGCTGCTATGAATATAGTTTAGCTCATAACTTTGGGGTACAGATGTGCATCCTTTGAGTATATGCCCAATAGTAGTATTGCTGAATCCTTAGGGAAATTGATTCCCAGTTCTCTGAAAAACCACCATACTGTATTCCAGAGTGGCTGTACAAGTTTACACTCCCACCAGCAATGGAGAAGTGTCCCCCTTGTTCTATATCCTCTCCAGCATAGGCTGTCATGTGTTTTTGATCTTAGCCATTCTGACAGGTGTAAGGTGGTATCTCAAAGTTGTTTTGATTTGTGTTTCTCTGGTGGTTAAAGATGTTGAGCAATTTTTTAAGTGTCTTATAGCCATTTGTAATTCTTCTGTTAAGAATTCCTGTGGAGAGCAAAACTCTGCCTAACTCTGACCCAAGGTCACATCTCATGTGAAGAGAGTAAAGTTCTGTCTAACTCTGACCCAAATTCATGGTTCTCTGGCAATTAACAGTATAAGGCTGATAGCAGATCTTGTTTACATCTTGTTTACAGCTTTTTCTGGAAATGGAATGTGTCCTTGCTCCTCCACTCTATCGCTCTCATAATCTCAACTGCCTTATGCCTTCTCCAGCCGCAACTTACTCTTCCTTTCAAGGTTAGCAGCAAGAGTAATAACCAACCCCTTCACCCTATATCTACTCAGTTCATTCTCTTAATAAACGGGGCTTGATCAGATCTCTTGTCCTGCCCTGATTCTTTGCATCTTTCTTTGTTCCTCCCCCTCATTCTCACTCCCCTCTTTCAAGGTTTCCATTGACTTTACCCTCGAGCCAAATACCCTTTTTAGCTCTGAAACCCATTTTTAAAATTGGGTAATTTAGGTTTTTGGGCTCTAGTTTCTTGAGTTCTCTATATATTTTAGAGACCAGTCCTCTGTCAGATGTAGCGTTGGTGAAGATCTTTTCTCATTTTGTAGAGTATTGTTTTGTCTTATTGACTGTATTGTTTGCCTTACAGAAGCTTCTCAGTTTCAGGAGGTCCCACTTATTGATTGTTGTTCTTAGTGTCTGTGCTACCGGTATTATATTTACAAAGTAGTCACCTGTGCCAATGTGTTGGAGGGTATTTCCCACTTTCTATCAAGTTCAGTGTAGCTGGGTTTATGTTGAAGTCTTTGATCCACTTGGATTTGAGTTTTGTGCAGGGTGATAGGTTTAGATCTATTTGCATTCTTCTACACACTCCTATTCAGTTATGCCAACACCATTTGTTGTAGATACTGTCTTTTTTCCATTGAATATTTTTGGCCTCTGTCAAAAATCAGGTGTTTATAGGTGTGTGGGTTAATGTTGGGTTTTTCAATTTGATTCCATTGATCCACAAGTCTGTTTTTGTGCCAGTAGCAGGCTGTTTTTATTACTGTAGCTCTATAGTATAGCTTAAAGTCAGGGATAGTGATTCCTCCTGAAGTTCTTTTATTGAGCAGGATTGTTTTGGCAATCCTGGGTTTCCTGTTATTGCATATGAAGTTGAGTATTGTTCTTTCAAGATCTGTAAAAAATTGTGTTGGGATTTTCATGAGTGTTGCATTGAATCTGTAGATTGCTTTTGGTAAAATTGCCATTTTTACTATGCTGATCTTACCTAGCCAGGAGCATTGGAGATCTTTCCATTTTCTGATATCCTATTCAATATCTTTCTTCAGTGACTTAAAGTTTTTGTCACACAGGTCTGTTACTTCTTTGGTTAGAGTTATGCCAAGATATTTAGTGCTATTTGCAACTATTTTAAAGGGTGATGTTTCCCTTATTTCTTTTTTAGCCCTTTTATCCTTAGCATATAGGAGAGCTATTGATTTTTTTGAATTAATTTTGTATCCTGCTACTTTTCTGAAAGTGTTTATCAGCTGTAGGAATTCCCTGGAAGAATTTTTGGAGTCACTTATGTATATGATCGTATCATCTGCAAATAGAGATAGTTTGACTTCTTCCTTTCCAGTTTGTATACCATTAATCTCCTTTTGTTCTCTTAAGCTTTAGCTAAAACTTCAAGAGCTATATTGAATAGATAAGGAGAAAGAAGACAGCCTTGTCTTGTTCCTGATTTTAGTGAGATTGCTTTGAGTATTTCCCCATGTAGTTTGATGTTGGATGTTGGCTTGCCGTATACCACATTTATTATATATAAGTATTTTCCGTGTATTCCTGATCTCTCTGAAAGAATGAAATCATAAGAAAATTCTGTTTGACTCTCACTGAAATAATAGAAAAATTCTGTTTCACTTAGCTTTCCAGTGTTACTGTAGCCAATTGCCCACCAAGCTGTCCCCCCCCCCCCTTGCCTCTCCCCAAGGTCCCTGAAGCTAACTGAGTTTGGCAGAGTCACAGTAACTGCTTGCTCAAGGACGCAGATCCTTGGAAGAAGTTTTATTTACAGAATTTTCCCAGACACATGCAGGATGTGCAGCCTAAACAAAGCTTGCTTCTTACATTTCTGGGACACACTGCCCGGTCAGCTTGATTTGTGCTCGAGACCACCCTGAGTAACCATGAACACCCTCACAACTACCCCCTCCCCTTACCAGAGTGCTATATCCCCCTCCTCTACCTAAAGTGCTGTATAAAAGTTCTGCCCTAAGAACATTCGGGGCTCTTGGCTATCTTCTTGCCTTGAGCCCATTCGCGAATGTAATATTTTTTTTTTTAATCTTGCAAGAAATCTGGGTCTGGGGTCTTCTTTGTTTTGGCTGACAACATTTTTGGAGGTTCCACCGAGATTATAAAGACCCCTGTGGACCACTCTGTTGGTGAGTAGAATGGCAATCTGGAAGTAGCCTTGCTGAGAGGAGGGCATGAGCCCTCTCTGGCTGCGGCTGACAGACATGTTGGGGAGCCGCGGGCTAGGACCCCTGAGACATTGGGGCATCATCAGGGTAATCAAGGATGCTTGAAAGCCCATCTGCTGTCTTCGACAGAATCTGTAGTCGGGGCTGGAAGCCCATCTGCTGTCTCAGACAGAATCTGTAATATATCTGTGCCAGTTTCTGAACGTTCTAGCCAGTCCGGACCTTTAGAAATTTTTTTTTACTTTCTTTTTGCCATTTGCAGCACTGCCGGCTTTGTCTGTGTGTCTGTCTGTTGCCGGCTCTGTCTGTGTGTCTCTGTTTTGTTGGACTTTGTCTCCTTGTTGAAATGGGTCAGAAACCCTCAACCCCACTTTCACTAACCCTCTCCCACCAAGCTAATAACTTGTCTCTTATCGTTAAGAAAGGTAAATGGCAGACTTTCTGCACTTCTGAATGGCCAACCTTTGGTGTAGGATGGCCAGCTATGGGGACCTTCCATAAGGACACCATCCAAGCTGTTAATGCTGTCGTTTTTAGCCCTGGACCACATGGCCATCCTGATCAACAGCCCTACATCTGGGTTTGGGAGAACTTGGCAGAGGACCCTCCCAGCTGGGTTCAGTCATTCCTTCCTCCTTCTCAACCCCCTTCTCTCAGCCTGTCTATGGCTCCCCTTCCTCTGGCTCCCCCTCAACCTTCTCCCTGTCCGATGCTGCCTTTAAAGTCATCAGAACCCTCATCCACTACTCCCGTTCCAACTCTGTATCCCCCTCTTCCTCCTCCTGTCTTGCCTGAGTCTCAGTCTGACCTGATACTGTTTGATTCCATTCTCCCTCCCCCATATCCACCAAGCAATCCTGCCGAGGGGGCCCAGGCCTCTCCTGAGAGACAAGGCTCTGATAGGCCAGAGGAGGGCCCTGCGCAGGGTACACGCAGCCGAAGGGCTCAGTCCACTGATGAAGTTTCAGTTGCGTTGCCCCTGAGGCCCTTTGGACCAGCTATAGATGATGGACAAGGGAGAGAGATCCCTGCTTTATAGTACTGGCCTTTCAGTTCTTCAGACCTTTACAACTGGAAAAATAATAACCCCCCTTTCTCTGAGGACCCAGTGAGGTTCACTGGGCTCCTTGAGTCTCTAATGTTCTCTCATCAGCCTACCTGGGATTACTGCCAACAGCTCTTAGGAACCCTTTTCACTTCTGAAGAGAGAGATCGGATCCTGTTAGAGGCCAGAAAAGTTGTTCCTGGCCCTGATGGTCGTCCTACTCAGCTACCCAATCTGATTGACGATGCCTTTCCCTTAAGGCAACCTAATTGGGACCCGAATACCCCAGACGGTAGGCAACGCCTTCTACTCTATTGCCAGACTCTAATGGGGGGTCTCCGAGCGGCAGCAAGATGCCCCACCAATTTGGCCAAGGTAAGAGAAGTAGTCCAAGGGCCAGAAGAGTCCCCCTCTATGTTCCTAGAAATGCTGATGGAAGCATATAGGAGATATACTCTTTTTGATCCTGACTCAGAGGAGCAACGGGGGGCTCTGGCCATGGCCTTTATAGGGCAATCAGCTACTGATATCCGTAGAAAACTTCAGAGGATGGATGGTTTACAGGACATGGCCCTGAGAGATCTAGTTAGAGAGGCTGAGAGAGTATTTTACAAAAGAGAGACAGCTGAACAAAAAGAACAGAGGTTAGAGAGAGCGCGAGATGAGAAAGAAAAAAGGAAAGAAGAAGAGCGAGATGAGAGAGAGAGAGAAAGGGACAGACAGAGGAACAAAGAGTTAACAAAAATCTTGGCTACTGCAGTAAGTGAGAAAGAAAGGCAAGGAAGAGGTAGATACCTGAGCCCACACCAGAAACTTGGAGCCAACCAGTATGCTTACTGCAAAGAAGAAGGACATTGGGTCAAAGCCTGCCCTAAGAAGAAAAAAAAACTCAGTCTTCTGTCCCTGGAAGATTAGGGGTGTCAGGGTTCGGTCCCCCTCCCCGAACTCAGGGTAACTTTTAATGTGGAGGGGATCCCGATTAATTTCGAGGTAGACACTGGGGCAGTCTATTCAACCCTGCAGGCACCTCTGGGCCCCCTTTCAAACAAGAGATCTCTGGTCCAAGGAGCCAACGGATTTCGACACAGAGCCTGGACCACCAAGAGAACAATGGACCTGGGGAAGGGTAAAGTACAACATTCCTTCCTGGTGATCCCTGAATGCCCAGCCCCATTGCTAGGAAGAGACCTGCTTACTAAACTTGGAGCCAGAATTACTTTCAACCCCCAGGGCCCAGAAGTAGAGTTTACCAATCCATTAGTCAGTCAACCCACTGTAAACATGTTGACTATGACTGCTGAAGATGAGTATAAAATTTATGAGCCTCCCCTGGGCCCTCAAGGACTAAAAGGCAATTGGCTCCAGGCCTTTCCTGAAGCATGGGCAGAAACATCTGGACCAGGGCTGGCAATACAGAGGCCTCCTGTGGTAGTGTGCCTGAAACCCTCAGCCACCCCCATATGGGTCCAGCAATACTATATGAGCAAAGAAGCCAGAGAAGGGATCAAACCCCATATTCAGAGGCTATTAAAACAAGGGATCCTGAGACCATGTCAATCAGAGTGGAACACCCCCCTGCTGCCTGTCAAGAAACCTGGGACAGGAGATTATAGGCCAGTCCAAGATTTAAGAGAAGTCAACAGTCGGGTAATAGATATTCATCCTACAGTTCCTAACCCCTACAATCTCCTTAGCACCCTTAATCCTGACAGGAAGTGGTATGCAGTACTAGACTTGAAAGATGCCTTCTTCTGTCTGTGCCTCCATGAATCCAGTCAGGAGCTGTTTGCTTTTTGAGTGGACTGACTCTGAGAGCGGGCTTTCAGGGCAGCTCACCTGGACTCGGTTACCCCAGGGATTTAAGAACTCTCCTACTATTTTTGATGAGGCCTTGCATCAAGACTTGGGGGCCTTCCGGGCCTCTATGCCTGAGGTTACTCTATTACAGTATGTAGATGACCTGTTGCTCACAGCTGCCTCCATGGAACAGTGCCAAAGAGGAACTTAAAGGCTACTGGCTGAGTTGGCAAAGCTAGGATATCGGGCCTCTGCTAAGAAGGCCCAGATATGCCAACCTGAGGTCACATTCCTGGGCTACAACCTTCGGGACGGTAAGAGATGGCTGACAGAAGCTAGAAAGAGAACTGTAACCCAAATCCCTCCCCCGGAGAACAGAAAAAGCCTTAGAGAATTTTTGGGGATGGCAGGATTTTGCAGACTATGGGTACCTGGCTTTGCTGCCTTGGCAGCCCCCCCCCCTTGTACCCTCTGTTAAAAGATGGGACTGAGTATATATGGGGCAAAGAGCAACAAGAGAGTTTCAACCAAATTAAAAAGGCATTGCTTTCTGCCCCGGCCTTGGCCTTTCCCAACGTAGAGAAGCCATTCATGCTCTATGTTCACGAGAGTGAGGGAGGAGTTTTGACCCAGCCTCTGGGTCCCTGGAAAAGACCAGTAGCATATCTCTCCAAGTGACTGGATGCAGTTGCTCGGAGCTGGCCAGGATGCATGCTACAGGCCATCGCAGCTGTAGCCTCTCTAGTAAAGGATGCAGACAAACTGACTTTGGGCCAGAAATTAACTGTAGTTGCCCCACATGCCTTAGAAAGCATCATTAGGCAGCCACCAGATCAATGGCTAACGCTCACATTACTCATTACCAAAGTCTCCTGCTGGACAAAGACAGAATTACTTTTGGCTCCCCGGCTATCCTGAATCCAGCCACCTTGCTACCCAGAGAGGAAGGGGGATCAGTTCTGCATCGGTGCCAGGAAATTCTGGCAGAGGAAGTTGGCATTCGGAGAGACTTGAAAGACACCCCCTTACCTCACTCAGATTTGATTTGGTATACAGATGGGAGCAGCTTCCTACATGAAGGAAGTCGTAGGGCAGGAACTGCAATGGTAGACAAAGAAAAGGTCATTTGGTCCCAGAGGCTCCCGGAAGGGACCTCTGCACAGAAAGCTGAACTGGTGGCCCTAACAAACGCTCTAGAACTGGCCAAGGGAAAGCGAGCTACTATCTACACAGATAGCAGATATGCCTTTGCCACTGTGCATGTGCATGGAGCAATCTACAAAGAAAGAGGTCTGCTGACCTCTGCTGGTAAAGAAATCAAACACAAAAAAGAAATACTGGCTCTTCTAGATGCAGTTCTGCTTCCTCGTGAGTTAGCAATAGTACATTGCCCTGGACATCAGAAAGGCCAAGACCCAGTAGCCAGGGGCAACCGAAGGGCAGATGAGGAGGCTCGGGCAGTGGCAATGGAGCCCACTGCTGACATCTTGACAGCAGAAGTCGAGCCAGCATCCTCTCCCTTGCCCCCACCGGAAGAAGTGCAGGCCTACATCCAGATGGTGCACCAACTCACTCACCTAGGGACTGACAAACTGATGCAGCTGCTAAAAGACAACCGAGACTTAACTACTCGGGAGAAGAAAACCTTGGTAAAAGCTGTAGTTGGCACATGTAAGGCTTGCCAGTTGGTAAATGCCTACCCGTACAGGGGAACAGGTGGCATCCAGCTTCGAGGTAACAGGCCTGGTCAATTTTGGGAAGTTGATTTCACTGAGATAAAACCGGCCAAATATGGACTAAAATACCTCTTAGTTTTTGTAGACACCTTTTCAGGGTGGGTGGAAGCCTTCCCCACCAAACATGAGGCCGCAGCAATTGTAGTAAAGAAGATCATGGAAGAAATTTTTCCTCGATTCGGACTTCCTAAGGTAATAGAGTCCAATAATGGACCAGCATTTGTGGCCAGGTAAGTAAGGGAGTAGCCAAGATATTGGGGATTGATTGGAAACTTCATTGTGCTTATCGACCCCAAAGCTCAGGACAGGTAGAAAGAATGAATAGAACCATTAAAGAGACCCTAACAAAATTAACCTTGGAGACTGGCCATAGAGATTGGGTGATGCTTCTACCATATGCCCTCTTTCGAGCCAGAAACACTCCTTCAGCTTGAACCGGCTTAACTCCTTTTGAAATTCTTTTTGGAACTCATCCTCCTATACGAGATTTAACTAATTCTGATTTAAATGTGCCAAATACCCCCCTGTCTATTAGATTACAGGCATTGGCAAAGGTGCAACATAGCCTGTGGAAACAGTTGTCAGACCTATACCAACCTGAGGGAGACAGAACTCCACACAGCTATCAAGTGGGAGATTTCATTTACGTCCGAAGACACCAACACCAGACCCTTGAACCTCATTGGAAAGGTCCCTACCAGATCCTCCTGACCACAACAACGGCAGTCAAAGTAGATGGCGTCGCTGCCTGGGTTCATGCTTCGCACCTTAAGCCTGCATCTACTCCTGATGACCGATGGACAGTGGAAAAGACTGACAACCCCCTCAAGATCCGGGTTCATCGCCGGGGTACAGAACAATCCTCATCAACCAGTCACTCAGACGTGGCAAGTAATATCAGGGACCAATGATGTAGTGTGGAAAATAACCTCCTCTGAGTACCCCCTTTGGACCTGGTGGCCCTCCCTATTTCCAGATCTATGCCAACTGGCAGCAGGCATAGATGGTTGGGATATAGTAGATATAGACTTAAATAACCCAAGGACTCTTAAGCAATGCAGAGGAAAAGGAGACTGTGGTTGTTGCCCTACCCCATCACCTGGTTGTAGCCATCCCCAATTGAGGGCTTCCCTCCAGGATCATGAGTTCTATGTTTGTCCCCAAGATGGCAGAGACCGTTCCTTAGTGGCCCAGTGCGGGGGCAGTGAGTCCTATTATCGCAAAGCCTGGGGTTGTGAAATAACCTGTGATGCATATTGGAAACCCTCCTCAAGTTGGGATCTGATAACAGTCAAAAGAGTGCCAGGCTTACGAGAACTACAAACCTCCACTTGTGTGAGAGGGGCCCACACTTGGGTCTCCACCCCGCCGAGATGGTATGGGTCAGGGCCTTGTCTGAATCTCACCTGTAACCCCTTAAACATTTCCTTCTCAGTTAAGGGACGAGAATATAGAGAATGGATAACAGGAAGGCAATGGGGGCTTCGTATTCATCAGACTGGAAATGATCGGGGACTATTGTTCAAAATTAAGCTCCAGGTGGGACTAACTCAGAGTGTAGCAATAGGACCAAACAAAATACTCAAGACCCTAAGATTACCCACTATCCAGGGGGTTAGAGTTATGCTCCCACCAAAGACAGACCCCATTCTGCCCACTGAAACCATGCCTCCACCAAGGGTCAGTTCTGAAACTTTCACTGCACTCCTACCTGCATCAACCCCCACAGTGGCGTTTGACACAGAGCAGCGTCTATTAAATCTAATAAAAGGAGGATATGAAGCCTTAAATAATACCCAGCCAGATATGACAAGGTCTTGTTGGCTATGCCTGAATGCTGGCCCCCCTTATTATGAAGGGATCGCAGTTAGAGGGACTTACAAAGATGTAGATCATATGCAGTGTGACTGGAATAGATGCCATTCACTTACTCTCCCTGAAGTAACCGGACAAGGATTATGTCTAGGAACCCCTTCTGCCTCTGCCCATGCCTTGTGCTCTCAAATTCAGACAGTATCTAATAACAATTCTTATCTGATCCCAGAAGCAGGAGCAAGATGGTCATGCAATACTGGAATAACTCCCTGTGTTATTCAGGTTTTTAACAACTCTAGAGATTTTTGTGTAATGGTCAGAATTTTTCCTCGTCTAACATACCATAGAGCAGAAGACTTTGAAGAGGCAATAGAAAAATGGATGAAATTCAAGAGAGAACCTGTTACCCTAACTCTGCCAGTACTCTTGGGGGCAGGAGTAGCAGCTGGGATAGGCACCGGTGCGGCTGCACTAGTAGAAGGGTCAAAACAAGTGGCTTCACTAGAGTCTGCTATCACTAAAGACTTACAAGCAATAGAACAGTCTATTGAAGCCCTAGAAAAGTCTCTCACCTCCCTCTCTGAAGCTGTACTACAGAACAGGCGGGGCCTAGATTTACTTCTCTTAAAAGAGGGTAGACTATGTGCTGCTCTCAAGGAAGAATGTTGTTTCTACGCCGACAATACCGGGGTCATTAGGGACTCCATAGCCAAGCTGAAGGAAAGACTTAAGGCTAGAGAAAAGAAGTTACAAGACCAACAGGGGTGGTTTGAAGGATGGTTTACTAAGTCTCCCTGGATGACCATGCTCATTTCCACCCTTATGGGACCTCTCATCGTCCTATTGCTAATTCTGACTATAGGGCCCTGTGTCACTTTCCTCCAGGGACAGATAGGTGCTGTAAAGCTTATGATAATGAGACAACACTATGAAAGAATACAAAGAAATTCAGATCTCTAAGATTAGAGATATTCAAAAGAAAAAGGGGGAAATGAAAGAATGAAATCATAAGAAAGTTCTGTTTGACTCTCACTGAAATAATAGAAAAATTCTGTTTCACTTAGCTTTCCAGTGTTACTGTAGCCAATTGCCAACCAAGCTGCCCCCCCTTGCCTCTCCCCAAGGTCCCTGAAGCTAACTGAGTTTGGCAGAGTCACAGTAACTGCTTGCTCAAGGACGCAGATCCTTGGAAGAAGTTTTATTTACAGCATTTTCCCAGACACATGCAGGATGTGCAGCCTAAACAAAGCTTGCTTCTTACATTTCTGGGACACCCTGCCCGGTCAGCTTGATTTGTGCTCGTGACCACCCTGAGTAACCATGAACACCCTCACAACTACCCCCTCCCCTTACCAGAGTGCCATATCCCCCTCCTCTACCTAAAGTGCTGTATAAAAGTTCTGCCCTAAGAACATTCAGGGCTCTTGGCTGTCTTCTTGCCTTGAGCCCATTCATGAATGTAATAAATTTTTTTTTAATCTTGCAAGAAATCTGGGTCTGGGATCTTCTTTGTTTTGGCTGATAACATCTCCAGGACTTTTATCATAAAGAGCGTTGGATTTTGTCAAAGGCTTTTTCTAGCATCTAATGAGATGATAATGTGGTTTTTATCTTTCTGTTTTTTTATATGATGGATGTCATTCACAATTTTTCTTATGTTTAACCATCCCTGCATCTCTAGGATGAAGTCTTTTTGATCGTGGTGGATGATTTTTTTTGATATGTTTTTGGATTTGGTTCGCCAGAATTTTACTGAGTATTTTTGCATCAAAGTTCATGAGGGAGATTGGTCTGTAATTCTCTTTCTTTGTTGCATCTTTGAGTGGCTTGGGAATTAGGGTGGTTGTGGCCTCATAAAAGAGTTCAGCTGTTGTGCGAATAAATGAAACTCAGGGATAGATCTCTGAGAAAGTCAGAGATATTAGAGAGAGTAAACACTACAGTCAGATCTTACCCAGCTGTCTTCAAGGTTCCTCAGCGTAGCTTCTCTTGGTTTCCTACTTCTGTCTTTATATGTCTGCCTTAAATACTCTCTTGATAAGTTAAGGCATGGCCCTACCACTGCCTGCCTGGGAGCCTGGAACTCCTGTAAACTAAAATGACCTCAAACTCAGTTTGGATTAAGGGTGTAGGTCACCACTCCAGGGATACTCCCTGTGCTGGGACTAAAGGTGTGAATCAGCACTCTCTGATCCTCTTAGACTGACTGTGGTTACATCCCTCTTATATCTCTGAAACTTTTGGAGCTTTTATGAAATCCCCACATTCAGCAATGTTCCTTCAGTTTATACTTCATGGAACATTTTGAGGAGTACTACTGTTAGTTCTATGAATATCTGGTAGAATCCTGCACTGAATCTGTCTGGTCCCAGCCTTTTTTTTTTTTTAACTTGGGAGACTTTTAATAACAACTTCAATTTCCCTGGGAATATAGGTCTGTTTAGGTCTTCAATCTGATCTTGATTTAATTTTGGTAAGTGGTACCTGTCCAGAAAGTTGTCCATTTCTTTTAGGTTTTCCATTTTAGTGGAGTATAGATTTTCAAAGTATGACCTGATAATTCTCTAAATTTCCTGGTTGTCTGTTGTTATGTCCCCCCTTTCACTTCTAATTCTGTTAATTTGAATATTCTTTCTTTACTTTTTGGTTAGTTTGGATAAGGATTTATCTATCTTGTTGACTTTCTCAAAGAACCAACTCTGATTCCTCGATTCTTTGTATTGTTCTCTTTGTTTCTATTGTATTGATTTCAGCCTAAGTTTGACCATTTCCTGCCATCTACTCCTTCTAGGTGAGTTTGTTTCTAATTGTTCTAAAGCCTTCAGCTGTGCTGTTAGGTCTCTCGTGTGAGATTTCTCTAGGTTTTCATATAGGCATCTAGTGCTCTGAGTTTTCCTCTTAACACTGCTTTCATTGTGTCCCATAAGTTTGGGTATGTTGTAGATTCATTTTCACTAAATTCTAGGAAGTCTTTAATTTATTTCTTAATTTCTTCCTCAACCCAGAGGTGGTTCAATTGAGAGATGTTCAGTTTCCATTTGTAGGCTTTTTGTGATTTTTGTTGTTGTTGAACTCTAGCTTTAGACCATAGTGGACTGATATGATACAGGGAGTTATTCCCATTTTTTGTATGTATTGATATTTGCTTTATGACGAAGTATGTGATCAATTTCAGAGAAAGTTCCATGGGGTTCTGAGAAATACGTACATTCCTTTGTGTTTGGTTGGAAGGTTCTGTGTATATCTGTTAAGACCATTTGGGTCATAACATCTGTTGATCCCTTATTTCTCTGTTGTGTTTCTGTCTGGTTAACCTATCCAAGGGTGAAAGTGGGATATTGAAGTCTCCCACTATTACTGTGTGGGGTTTGATATGAAGTTTAAGCTTTAGTAGTGTTTCTTTTACAAATGTAGGTGCCCTTGTTTTTGATGCATAAATATTCAGGATTGAGACTTCATCTTGGTGGATTTTTCCTGAGATAAAAATTAATGTCCATCCTGGTCTCTTTTGTTTGATTTAGTTTGAAGTCTATTTTGTTAGATATTAGGATCACTAGACCAGCTTGTTTCTTAGGACCTTTTGATTGTAAAGTCTTTTCCGAACCCTTTTCTCTGAGTCTATGTCTGTCTTTGAAGTTGAGGTGTGTTTCTTGTATGCAGCAGAAGGATGGTGTTTGTTTTTTTATCCATTGTGTTAGAGTGTGTCTTTTTATAGGTGAGTTTAGTCCATTGATATTAAAAGATATTAATAACCAATGATTGTTATTTCCTGTTATTTTTGGTGATAACGTGTGTATTTCCCTTATTTGGGTTTTTCTTCTGTGGTATTATCAATTGTTTGTGGTTTCAATGGTGTATCTGGTTTCCTTAGGTTGTTCTCCCGCTATACCTTTCTTTAGGGCTTGATTTGTGCATAGGTATTGTTTACATCTGGTTGTGTCATGAAATATCTTGTTTACTCCGCTTATAGTGATTGACAGTTTTTCTGGGTATAGTAGCCTTGTTTGGCAGCCATGTTTTATAGTGTCTGTATAACATCTGACCAGGACCTTCTTGCTTTCATTGTTTCAATTGAACAGTCTGGTGTTATTATTATGTGTCTGCCTTTATAGGTAATTTGCTCCCCCTCTTTTATGCAACTCTTAGTATTTTTTCTTTGTTCTGTAGGTTTAGTGGCTTGATTATTACGTGGCAAGCAGTTTTTTTGGCAAGGTCTAGTCTGTTTGGTGTTCTGTAAGCTTCATGTATCTTTATAGGCATGTCCTTCTTTAGGTTAAGAATATTTCCTCTATGATTTTGTTAAATACATTTGCAGTGCCTTTGAGCTGGCATTCTTCTCCTTCTTCGATTCCAATTTTATAAGATTTGGCCTTTTCATGCTGTCCCAGATTTCATGGACGTTTTGTGTTGTGACTTGTTTAGTTTTAGTGTTTTCTTTAACTGACTGTCTATTTCCACTATTGAATCTTCCAATCTAGAGATTCTCTCTCCATCTCTTGCATTCTGTTGGTCACACTTGCATCTCTGGTTCCGGTTCGTTTCCTCAGGTTTTCTATTTCCAGCTTTGCCTCAATTTCTGCCTTTGTTGCTTCTATTTCAGTATTTATTTTCTGGAATGTTTCTTTCCTATTTGTTTTCTTTTCCTTGGTTTTATTTATTTTCTTTCAGGGATTTATTAAACTCTTCCAATGTTTTGCTTGCATTTTCTTCTATTTCGTTAAAGGAGTTTTTTAATATCTTCTTTTGAAGCTTCTATTATCTTCATAAAGTTGTTTTTAATGTTGTTTTATTCTCTTAACTCTTCATTATTATGCTTGGTTCTTGATGTTGTAGAGCCATCAGCTTCTTCTGGGGATGTCATGTTGTTCTTCATATATTTATATGCATTCGTGTATTGGCGTCTTCCCATTGTTTCCTCAGTTCCTTTGTAGGCTCTTAGTCAGCTGTGAGCCTGGGGGCTGTTAGTCAGCTCTTAGTTAGCTCTTAGGTCTTAGTTAGCTCTTAGTTTACTCTTAGCTGTGGACCAGGAGGGAGGCTTTTGGGTATCCAGTTGTTGGTGGGTAATGATGTGGGGTGTGGTTTGGGCATGGTTTGGCCCATGGAATATCCCTAGGGCTGCGTTTTGTTGGGAACTGAGCTGGGGGGGGGTCTCTGAGGTTTTTTTTGGTTTAGGGTAGAGTTGGGAGTGGATGGGGTGCCGGGGGCAGTGTCCCCAAGCCAGGGTTCAAATACCACAGTCTCCACTTGGCCTGGGGGTTGGGTTCCCATTCACCTCTTAGTTAGCTGTGGACCAGGAGGGAGGCTTCTCTGACTCATACCTTTAATCCAGCACTCAGGAAGCAGAGCCAGGCAGATTTATGAATTTCAAGCCAACATGATTTAAAAAGGGAATTCCACAATAGTCAGGAGTACACAGAAAACCAGTTAGAAAGAAGAAGAGGAGGAGGAAAAAAGGAGAAGAGAAAAATGAGAAGATAAAAAGAAAGAGCAAGAAAAACCATTTCATTACTCCAGTATCACCTGATAATATTATAACACCATTAGGAAGATTACTCTCATAAATTTGTTCATGAAATGTTTTATGCCTCTACTTTCCAAGATTTTCAATACAGGCCATCATGTTCTTGTCACAGGCCATAGCATAATA
The DNA here is from genome assembly GCA_033318265.1 of Phyllotis vaccarum. Classification (NCBI taxonomy): domain Eukaryota; kingdom Metazoa; phylum Chordata; class Mammalia; order Rodentia; family Cricetidae; genus Phyllotis; species Phyllotis vaccarum. The sequence goes on along the minus strand of JARWLC010000011.1, from coordinate 27,523,946 downwards.
CAGCAGATGGCAGTGTATATCCAACACACCTGTGGCAATATTTTATATATGTTCTAAGAAATGAAGCTTGCCTGAAGATCAGGGGACAAAGTCAGCCACAGAATTAGCCATTAGAGGTGAGGTGCAGGTGGCACACACCTTTGATCTTAGCACTTGGGAGGTAGAGAGCCATCTGGATCTCTGTGAGCTCTAGATTACAAGATTTATCCAGTTCAAAAGAGAAAAAGAACCAGGTTGTAGTGTCACACATCTTTAATCCCAGTCCTTGAGATCCTATTCCTCTGTTCCCAGTACTTGAGAAGCACTTTAATCCCAGCACTAGGAAGGTAGAGACAAGAAGTGACATGGCTGGGCAGAGAAAGACATGTGAAGAGACAGGAATTTTCCCCTTAACTTCCCTTTCTACTGTGGAACAGTGGTTTTATGCACTGTAAAGATTTGTCACTTTAATTGATTTAATAAAATGCTGATTGGTCAGTAGCCAGGCAGGAAGTATAGGTGAGGTAGCCAGATTAGGAAAATTCTGGAAAAAGGAAAATCAGTAGCCAGACACACAGGAAGCAAGATAGAATGCAGAACTGAGAAAGGGTACTAAATTACATGGTTAAGCATAGATAAGAATTATGGGTTAATTTAAGTCTAAGAGCTAGATAATAGTATGCTTGAGCTACTGGCACAACATTATTATAATATTAAGGATCTGAGTCAATTATTTGGGAAGTATCTACTGTGTGTTTGGTAGTTGTTGACAGGACAGAAACTCCCACTAGACCCTTTCTTTTGGCTGAGGATTCAGAGACATTCAGTCTGGGGATTCCTAAAGACCAAATCTTCCCCTTTCAACCTGAGAATTCAGCAGTGGTAAGAAGTTCCTCTAGTGGCTTATTCCTCTGCTTCTCTGATCTTTCAACTTTATCTCAATACCTGGTTCTGGGTTGTTATTATAAGACCAATTAGGATTTGTGCAACATTCACAAGATGAATAATTCTCTGATGGGGTAACCTCATTCAAGCAAGGCTTATGAGGCCACAGAATCCAGAATATTATTTTCTTCTGTCTGTAATTTCTCATGTGCTATTATTTTATAATAATTTTCCCTAATTTGTCTATCTCATTATTACATCTCAATCTTATGGGTATTTATATCTGTGGACTGACTACAAGATGACTGTTGATTAAACTGTGTATTCCATTTGATATCTATAATGGTAGCTTACACAGAGCTTGATACATAAATATCAAAGTCGGGAATTATAAATCCCTAAAAAAGGTTTTGCATCAGAGCTAAGACTAACATAGGAAAATAAATGAGTCCAGACTGGCTCAAATTCTTTAGTTTTTACATGGAGAATTGCACTTACAGGTTTCTTGTATATCATTAGGTGCAACAAAGCTTCAAAGGATCTTTAGATTAGACCAGGTTTCTTGCTATCACAAAGACACACAGCTGAGCTGCCTGGCTAGGTTGTAAATACAAACAAAGTCAACCCAATTGTTATCTGACAAGTGATTAACTCCTTATACCCATTCTTGACCTCAAACTGTGAAAATATAGTCAAGGCTACAGAAAATAACTTGGCTCTGGAGCCCCTAATGAGGGCAGGGGGGAGAAAGAGGAGTAGAAGGAAGACAATTTAAAACAGAAATCCAGTCACAAAAAGGAACTTTATGTGAGTTACAAAATGATACTGAGTTTAAATTTTATTATTTGTAAGGACTTGTAACTATTTTATTATTTTTCCTTTAAAACAAACCCAAACACAAAGCCTCACGAGTAGGAACTGATGGGCTTCAAAGTTGCAATCCTCTTGACCCTGCTGCCCAAATGCTAGAATACAGAGGTGAACAATGATGCTCAGTCATAACATAATTTTTATCAATAGAAGAGTCATGCCAGAGTAACAGGTTAAAAGTAAAGCGAATCATTTCTATAATGTTAACTGCCCCTCCTGAAATGTCTGCTCCTCAGTCAAAGAAGAGTCCTCTGCAGCACCCTGCTGGATCTACTGTGCTGGACATTTCTTTTTCCAAACCAGGGAGAGAGAGAACATGTGACCCCCACATGGACTTCAGACCAGGCTGTGTGGATGCACTTACTCTCTGTAATCTATAATGTACTTGAGCACTTTCCCTGCACACAAATTAGAAACTTTGTTTCTGGTACTCCTCTGCCTTTTAAAGAGAAGCACTCTGGCCTTCTTTGTTATCTTTCTGTTTCCCAACCTGGATCCTCAACATAACAAAGTTCATTATCACAGAGAACTAAGTGAAAAACAGACACAAGGACACTCAGTAATACCAATGGTGACTTTATAAGATGATTCTTAAATACTTTGTGTTGCTTTATATAAAGACTATGCAGCTTGCTCTGCATAATTCAAATTGCTCCCCTTCTCATATCTCAGCCAACTCTTCTGACTGAAGCTTCCTACCTCTCCAGGTGATAGGCCAGCATCCTGACCTCCAGAGGCTAGTATACCCTAAAAACCAGGAAGAAGCCCCTACCCACCAGGAGCCAGCCCAGAATTGTGAACTCTAGGGACTAGTACAACTCCCCCCAAAACAGGTAAAAGCCTCTGACCCACCACAAGCCAGGCTAGAATCCTGAACTCCAGATCCCTGGCCATATCAGAAGACACACACAAATTGCCAAACTCTAGCCCCAAACTTGGGCAGCAACCCCCTGGTGGACCATAGGCCATCCAGGCCATTAGAAGTTGCTGAGAGGCACAGAAATATAAAGTGGGAACTCAATTGGTACAGACAAGGTTGAGCTATCAGAGCCAAGGGCACTGGTAGAGGTAAAAGTCAAAATACTCAAGGAGGTATAGTGTTAATTACCTTTAAATTTGTTAGCTGTTTTCTACAGAGGATTATTGTGTGTGAATGGAGGTTACTTACTCCATTTGTTATTTTCTTGGAATTTAGTTCTCAGAAATCCTTAGTAGTATGATTGCTTATTTGTTGGGCAAAATTTCCCCCACACATTTGAGGGCATATGGATAATCTCCTGTCTGTATGTAAAAACAGTCACAGGGAGAAGATCTCTTTATCAGGTCTTTGTCCCTGTGCCCTGAGCAGACTCACTGTCTGCCTTCCCTGTAGTTAACTTTGGTAGGAAACAACTGAGCAGAGTCAATCCTCAACAAAGTAACCCATTTGAAACATTTCACAGATATCCAAGAACAGCTACAGGCAGATGTGTCCTAAATTCACACCACAACCCTAGGCTTTCTAGCTCCCTGTAATTGAACTTGGATTCATTAACACAGGATCCTAACTTAAAGGTTAAGTGAAAAGATAATTTACCAACTCCCAGTTGCAGGTATCAAAACATCTATTCCATCTATTCCGAAACATTAAGACCTGTGCATTCAGGTCCAGTTTCTTGTGCAAATTAAGCCTTCACAGATACTCTCCTAGAAAAGGTGCATAGGCAGAAGGAAAGCTGCAGCCCCACCCCCATTGTTTACTTAGTCACCTAGCAGCCAAAAACACTTGCCTCTCCCTAAGACACTGAGAATTCAACTCCTCTTTGTCTTGACAGGGAAACAGCTTGATGGGGGTCATTGTTGTGCCAATAAAGATGTAATAAGAGGAATGCTCCAAGTCTAATTCCTGTAGAGATTTCCCTCACCAGTAAGAAGTGCCATTTTATTGCACCCTCAGAGAAAACCTTGTTGGAGCTGGGTCCCAAAAGGTTTTCATTAAGAAGTCCAGCCCCCAAAGCAGGTAATGACCCTCTACACAACCACAGGCCATGACAGCCAGAAGACCAGAAAGAAAACAGAAAGCAAAGGAAAACACCCATCCAACATAGGCAAATCCATAAAACCCTAAAACCCTCCAAAGCCAGATGCCTAAACATCGGTATAAGGACAAAACATCAGGGAATATGTCAGCACCAGAGCCCCGTTCCGATACAGCAAGCCCTGAATATTCCAGCCCAGCTGAAAAAGACAACAATACCAACTTTATGATGATGCAGGTCTTTGAAGATGAAATCAGTAAATTCCTTAAAGAAATCGAGAAAGCCAAGAAAAGATGTAGTTGAAGGAAATGGATGAAACTATTCAAATGTAAAAATTGAAATAGAAGCAATAAAGTAAACACAAATTAATTCTAAAAATGGAAAATCTAGGTAAGCAAGCAAAACTATATATACAAACATCATCCACCATCAGAATAGAAGAAATAGGGAAGGGAATATGAACAGATACCAGGTGTGCACCCATACTATGGTCTAGAAAAAGCTGAATGTTCCATGTAGGCTATGTAATGAGTGACTGAAAGGATGCTGTGAATGCTCCTGTGGCTCAATGGGTTAGTGTGTGGTACTTATACAACAGTGTGTGCAGGAGTGTGATGCTGGGGTTTTAAGTTTGAGTCTCACCTGCACCATTGTTTTCAAATTTGAGGTAGAAATTTCTGAAACACCCCCACATTCCCTTTTGTGATGATCTTTAACCTGGTTTAGAGTCAGCCTGTACTAGCATTTTTTGCTTAGCAATTTTAGAATTCAGCAATTACTAATAATTACAATGGATCTCTGACTACCCTGCCTTGCTCTCATGCTCTGACTTGGGGAAAAATAAGTAGGATTATGGTAGCCGCTTCAGCTTCACCATGTTTTCCAGTGTAAACAAAAAGTTACATGGTGGAATAGGAAGATAGAATCTGTTTTCAAATTTCCTAAAAATCTGGTTTGGCAAAGAAGAAGCATGAGTTTTTCTGAGATGCCAGGAAGGAGAGAAGGTTAGCTGATTGAGGCCCAGCCTCTCTGAGCTAGCAGGCTTTCACCCCAGCCTTTGAATCTTGAGTCTCATTTATAAATGGAATGGTAGAGATGTAGGTAAAGCTACCTTTATCCGCAGGGACAGAGATGGTACTTGCAGTAACAGAATTCCCTCAAGGCTATAACCTGAGCAATTGGGCCACTGCTAGAGAAGCAAGTCTGTAACTGTTAAGTTGCTATTGATGTTTGAAACAGCAGTAAAATGACACTGCTTTGATTTTAAAAAAACAAAATGATGCCAATTGTGAAGGACAAATCAAAATTATGATTGACATGTGACACCTCCCTGTTTCATGGTAGATGAAGCAAATGGAATAGGTTTCTGCTTCCAAAGCTCTTTTTGACTGAAATGTAAAATGTTAAAAAGAGGAACAAAAAGGAACTTCATAAAGTGATTACAATCACAAAATGAGATACTAGGGAGGACTGGCAGGCTGGGTCATTTCTGACTGAGAACATAGCTAGACTGAACCAACCTTAAAATACATAGCCTTCTTTGCTCTTCTGGAGGAACCGTCACCAATGAACAGATACTAACTTTCTGCCTTAAGTAAACTTGACTTCTCACCAGTGCAATATAAGGGTTTCTGTAACATTCTTCTTGAGATTGTGATTTTTCATCTTCTGAATAATAACAAACTCTATGTGTGCTGCTGTCTATATCTTAAGTTAAGCTTCCTGAACCTCAGTTTGAGACATACAGGTTTGTACTGTGAACTATAAGCAATCAAAGATGTATATATTTTAATCAGCTGCTGTGGTGTTTGTAAACAAAGTCAAAGGCTGCTTTATGAATTAATTAACACTGCTAGTACTTTTAGCATTTAAAATTTTGTCTTGATTCTTAATACATTTTTCTCTTATGTTTTCAATATGCATTTTAAGGCTTAATTTTCTGTTACATAAATAAGAATATGGGGCTCATACAAAAAATGAATTAATTATAACTGGGCATAGTGGTACATGCCTGTAATCCTAGCAATCAGGAGGCATAAGCAAGTGAATCTCTGAGTTCAAGGACAGCCTGCTCCCTAGAGTTAGTTCCAGGACAGTCAAGGCTACACCAAGAAACCTTGTCTCAGAAAAACCAAAACTTTATTTTTATTATTAATATTATCAATTATTACATAGTTATTTATAGTGAATAGGCTATGAATATGATACTTGATATTTTAAGGTAAACTTCCTTACTTTTATATGTTATACCTGGAAGCTTTTTAAAGAAATGAATTATCATGAAGAAAAATGCAGCAAGCTACTTTGTTGAGTCTTTAGCAGAGCAGGACCTACAGGGACTGTTTCCTCCTGTTGTGGAGGAGTCCATACTGAAGGTGACTCTTCCTCTCCCTTTGTGCCGTGTTCTTAGTCTGAACTCTCATGGTTGTACCCAGGTAGCACACTGAGAGCACAAAGTTTACCTCCACATTATTCCCATCTGGAGGACAGCTACCTGGACTTGTCTACTTTCCTTCCTTTCTGGAGACCTCTGTGTCATTTATGGCCAAAGGCTAAGGACACGAAAATAGTGTATAATTTTCCCTGGAAAGCCCTTGCCTTTAACCAAGCGTTTTTACATTTGTATTTCATTTAAATAATTTTTTCATTTATTTTACATACCGACCCAAGTTTCCCCTCTCTTATTTCCTCCTAACCACTCCGATTCTGACCTCATCCATTCCACTAAACCCCACCCCACCCGTGATGTAGGAATGCCTTTCTGAATGCTGTGAATAGCAATCTTTAAATAAAGGAGCTGTTTTGGCCCATGACAGGCACCATAGAAAAAGTAGGAGGAGAAATCAGAGCATAAGTAGGAGGAGCAGGGCAGGGTCAGACAGAAGGAGCTAGAAGCCCAAAGGATCAACATGTAAGGAGAGACAGACCAAGCCAGAATCCCAAAGGAGAAATGTGTAAGGAACACAGGTGAGCCACGGGCCATGTGGCAGACAGATTAATGAGAATGGGTTGAGTTAAGATGTAAGAGCTAGCTAGCCATGTGCCTGAGCCATAGGCCAAACAGCATGAAGGTAATACTAGTGTCTGAGTCATTTCTGGGGCCTGAGCAGCAGCAACGGGTGGCTAAGGGGTCTGGGGCTACAGGTATGTGAGTCTGGACCTCTGGCTGTCCAGGACCAAGAAAACACAATGTAACAGATGGCGTCCTTGGGTGGGCACAAATATCCACTTAAGGACTGAGAAAGTTTAAAAAGGGTTCTAGTTCACAGAAACTGAGCCAAAGTAGCTTCCAAATTGTGTATCTGAAGTGGGTCATTGTACAGAAAAGCTCAGCATCCGGACACATTCAAGATGGCACCAGCAGACTGGCGGCAGGAATGTAATATACAACCAGGTCAGTTCCTGAAGTCTCACAGAAGACTCAGTAGCATGTGATTGATTTAAGGTTTCTGTTTATTTTGAACAAAAAGGAAACAAAGACAGTTTCTTAGTAGCAGCATTTTCTTGGGTCTGCTCTGTTTGCTGGCCATAAACAGACACGGTCCCTTTAAGAGAACTTACTGATTCAGCTTTACCTGCAAAAACTATGTGGCTCTTTAAGAGAGTGCGAGTATTTTAAAAGCTCTTCTGGTTCTAAGATGATTAAAGATTCACAATAAAACAGATTCAGATGAAAAGAAAAACCTGTAAATGGGTTACAATATATGTAAAAGGTACATAGGCTTCAGAGAGAAAAGAAAGGATATAAAAAGTCTTTTAAAAAGAGAAATAGAGTAATAAAAATATAATAAGCCACATAAAGATGGAAAATAGACACAAAATCTGGATTTTGGTTGTTATTGTATTTTCTTTTGATTTTTTAACTGTTAATGAGATAACTGCAGAAAGACAATGGATTGCAAATGCAAAGGCTACTAAGTTAAACAAGAATATATATTTTAAAGGTATTTTGATTTTGAAATTTGTCTACGCATTTATTGCTTTGGAAGTATTTTGCTTTTGTTTCCACAGAAGAAGAGAACCTATGGATTGCTTCCAGGCAAATATGGTTTCATCAACCAAGACCCCCTGAAAAAAACCTCTGATGGGAAGAGATGGCCATATCAGCTTAAGGGCTACAGATTATGATCCAGTCTCAAGAACCCATAAGATTTTCAATGTTTCTTAATCAGCAGGAAGTAGTAATGGAAAACTATGCCCAAATTCCCAAAATATTGTTTCTAAATGTTTGTTTTCATTATAAATGGTTAATGGTCATAGTTAATCTCTTTCTAAGAAGAAAAAGAGGATATGGTGATTGAGTGATTTTAAAAAAATAGATTATTGAACTTACTTTAATCTAAAAATCAGCTGTTAATCTCAAAATGTTTTATATTGGTACGGATTTTGGTTTATTGATACAAATTTAAGGTCAATTCTCCTATGCTGTATATATTTTTCTACTCTTGTTTAAGATATGATGTTTATGTAACTGATTTAAAATTGTAATGTATAATTAAGAAATGCATGTTAGTTAGATTTTTAGGTATACAAAGATATAATTCAATTAGATATGTAATCTTCAAAAACTTTGAAGACCTACAGAATATGGCATTTAAAATGTTTTAAGAACTTAGACTTTTCTGGACAGTGAAACAGATCTACTCCTGGCAGCACCAATTTACTTCAAGAAAAAAATGGGCATCGAAGAAACTTCATATAGAGTCTCTCTTTGTGGCATCGGTTAGCCACTGGACATGAACTTGTTCTTATGTTGACTAATTGACAGTATGCTGTTTAAACTGGACATGAAGATTCCATAGGAAGGTGACCTCTGAACTTTGGCAGAACAAGCTAAGATGGTCATTCAGGTTCCACCTTTACAGAGAAAACTGTCAGACATTCTTCAGGACTCAAGGAGAAGCAACTGATGGACTGTACAAGAATAGGAAGAGCAGATTTCCTGCTTCACTGAAATGAAAAGAGACTCTAGGCCTGTAGGCTAAAGATGGATGCCCAAACTTTATAAAGGAGGTTTGGGTGACTGTCCTGGCAGATAGGTGTCATCTCTGTCATTTCTAGATTTTGGAAGTTGCTTGCAATCCCGGTTTACTTGAATAAATATATCCTTCTGTAGTCTTTGATGTAGTTGAAGATCAGATAGTTATAGGTAATTTTTTTCTTAGTCATTTAAAAGGTATATTGGATATGAAACTTTAGATTCATAAAGACAAGGTAGATGATAATATTTTCTTTAATTTTGCTAAATACAAATAAACTAGATATTGTAACTGTAATTCTTGCTTGATGGCTATTTTGTTATATGTAATTTTGCTATGTTAAAATTGAAACCTTCCTTTTTGATTAGACAGAAAGGGGGAGGTGATGAGAGAAGGCCTTTCTGTATGCTGAATCTCAATCTTTAAATAAAGGAGCTGTTTTGGCCCTTGACAGGCACCATAGAAAAAGTAGGAGGAGGAATCAAAATAGGTAGGAAAGGAAGGGCAGAGTCAGAGACAGAGGAGCCAGAAGCCCAAAGGAGCAATATGTAAGGAACACAGGTAAGCCACGGGCCCCGAGGCAGAAAGATTAATAGAAGTGGGTTAATTTAAGATGTAAGAGCAAGCTAGCAATGTGCCTGAGCCATAGGCCAAACAGCATGAAGTTAATATAAGCATCTGAGTCATTTCTGGGGCCCTGAGCAGCTGCGGGTGGCCAGGGGGATGGGGTTGCAGGTCTGTGGGTCTGGGCCTCTGGCTGCCCAGAACCGAAAAACCCACATTGGAACACACCCCTACTTCCCATCTAATCCCCTTTTCACTCCTCCATCTCCATCTAGAAATGGGCAGGCCTCTCATGTGCTTGAGCATAGCATGTCACATCAAGTTGAGGTGGGACCGAGCTCCTCTCTTTTTGTGTCAAGGCTGATAAATGTAATACAGCATGAGGAGCAGGTTCCCAAAAGCCAGATAAACTCCAGAGACAGGGCCTGATCTCACTGCTAGGAGCCTTACAAAGAGACAAAGCTACACAACTGTCACACACAGGCAGAGGGCCTAGGTTGGAAGTTCCCTAACTGTTGGTCCAGAGTCCAGGAACTCAGGTCACCTGTCTCTGTGGGTTCCTGTCATAACCTCCCTGGCTCCTACAATCCTTCCTTTATTTCTTCAGCAAGACTCCCAGAGCTCAGGCCAGTGCTTGGCTGTGAATCTCCGCATCTGCTTCCAACAGTTACTGGATAGAGTATCTTTGATGACAATTGGAACAGTCACCAATCTGATTACAGTAGAGGGCCAGTTCAGGCACCCTCTCCACTATTGCTAGGAGTCTTCACTGGGGTCATCCTTGTGGATTCCTGAAGGTTTCTCTAGGGCCATGTTTCTCTCTAACTCCCAAATGCCCTTCCCATCAAGAAGTCTCTTTCTACTCTCCTCCTCTGTCCTGCCTCCTGAACCCAGCCTCCTCCCTCAAGTTTCCATCCCTCAATCCACCCTCTTCCCACCCGCAGTCTATCCAAGAGATCTCTTCTATTTCCCTTTCCAGGGAAATCCATGCATGTTATCCAGCCTCTCTGGAGCTGGGTATTGAATCCTATACTTTACTTCTCATCTCCACTTAGGTGTGAGCATTCTATCCTCATTCTGCCAGAACTAAGGGTATGTACACCAGGAATTGCTTTACTTCTCTGCTTAAAATATAATAAAATAAATAGGATTTTACTATGTACCTGGGGCTGATCTAGAAGTGACAATCCTCCTGCCTCAACATTTCAAATGGTAGGCAGGCATACCTGTCCTAAAGTTCTAATATATCACAATATTTAAACATATATGGCTAGATTACCAGAAGCAGGAAAGGAGCCTGTTGCTAAACAATCTTAAACTGTTTCAAGATGTGCAGGATGTTTAAAAACATAGCCTATCCTCCCATTCCACCACCGCTAACAAGGGACTTTTTGTTTGCACTGGGGGAAAAAAAATAGTGAAGGTGCTGCCATAATCTGTATTTTTCCCCAAGCCAGAGCATGAAAGCAACACAAAGGTCCATTATTACTCTTAGCTAGATTCTAAAGTTGCTAAGCAACAAAGCCAGCCAAAACCAGATAAAGTGGGAGTATGCCACAAATTTGAAAGCAATGATCCAGGTGAGGCTCAAATTCACAACCTTGGCATCACAGTGCACACACTGTTGTATAAGTAAGGCACACTAACCAATTGAGCCACTGGAGCACCTACAATATGTTCAGAGTCTGTCCCCTCACGCCCACCCCCTCTCTGCCTGCCCACTAGAAGGTCTTCTGGTGCTGGCGCAGGGTTCAATCCTGGATACAGTGACCGTGTCTCTGAAGCTGAGTAGAAAGGACTGTGCAGGGTTCTAGAGCTGCAATATCCTCCGACTTTCGAGGCAAGCCACTAGTGCAGCCCTCAAGACCCTGCAGGAGGCTGCTTAGAGGCTGTTGGGATAGACCCTTAACTCATAGCCTGCTTTTTACCCCACCACCCATTTCTCCTTTAGCCCTGAAAGGAAGCCTCACAGTTGCTCCTCTTATGTAAAGTACTTGATGAAGAGATGGAGGGTTTGGATCTTTGTTGAAGCCCATTAGAAGAAAGCTTCTTTCTCATAGTCACAAGAGGAAATCTGAGCTCAACCTCTGGCCTGAGGCCGTCCTGAGCACAACCCCTGCTCCGCAGATTGGAGTATTAGTACTCTTTTCTCTTCCCCTTTCAACTTGATCCTGGAATAACTGGAATAGCCTGGAAAAACTGCTCCAGAAATCAGAAACCAAAACCTGTAAAAAGCCTATTCTCTAATGTATATCTGACTTGAGACCAATCCATCCTAAAGGTGCCCAGTCATTGTCTAATGTTAGTCTGAGCAGTGGCCCCTATGGTCAGGGCACATTCGCTCCCTTGGAAGTGCTTCTGTATGGAACCCTGTTTTCTGTGAATACTGTGTGTGCATGTTTTGATTTCTTCGAGGGAGCATACAAGGACCAGAGAAGCAATAAATTAATTCTTCGGTTTATTTTGGATTGGTTTGGTTTGGTTTGGCCCCATTCTATATAGCCCAGACTAGGATTGAATTCCCAATCCTCCAGTCTCAGCCTTCCCTGTGCCCGGATTATTGGTATAAAATAGCACACCCAATTTATTTTGCATCTTTAAGAGTAAAAACATTATACATGATATATCTTTAAACTTGATTTCAGGCAGCTTGGATAAGCTCAGTTAAAATGCCATTTTGATACACAGTAGACAACATTCATATAGTGATGTGATGCAGGTCCCAATAGCCAAGCTAACTAACATCTGTAGTTATAATTTTCTAGTTATAATGTGAAGTATATAACATCTCACATAGTTATAACTTTGTCTACAAAGTGAGAGTACCTGAAATCTCTCTTTATATATTTCCAGTATTTAATACAGTGTTATCTGTAGGCAAAATAGTGTGCATTCAACCTAAGTAACACCAACTGTATGCCCTTTAGCCAAAATGTCTCACAATTTAGCCACAAAATATCATAATCATAATTTTCTAATTTCTAAATCCTTTAAAATGCAGTTGTATCCTTTGCCTGTAACTTTACACTTCTTTGAGGTGACATAGAAGGTTGACTGGCTGATGACCCTGTACAGATAACCACAGCTGCTGTGAGTTCATAAACACTGTAGTTCTTCACATCCAGAAGACACTGTTTCACTCCGATTCTCCCCATTCTCTGGTTTTTCTGTTCACTCTTCTACCGTTGTCCATAAACCTGTTGGCCATAGGGTGTGACACAACTGTGATGGGATATTTTATTGGGACTGTTTTCTTCTTCTGATTAAATCACATTTTGATGTTTATTTTGTATCCTGAAAGGATATTAAAGTTGTTAATTATCACACCTTTGTGGTAGAGCCTTTACGACTTCTACCTCTTATTGTGAAAGCTTTGCTTTTTTCTTTTCCCCACTACCATACTTAGCTATATTTCATTTCTTATTCCTAATTATTTTTGCTAATACTTCTAGTGTTGGAGTGAAAAGAACTGGCAAAAATTGACATTCACCTTGTATCCAATCTTAAAGGAAAATTCTTTAACATTTTCCCAATAATCATGATAACCTTTTCATAAATGGACTTTAATGCATTGAGATAATTTTCTTCTATATTTTAAGAGTTTTTAAAATCTTTGATCAATTATTTTTAACAGTCAGGCATAGTGGCTCACACCTTTAATCCCAACACTCTGTGAGTTCAAAGCCAGCCTGGTCTACATACTTCCAGAATAGCAAAAGTTACATACATAGTGAGATCCTACCTCCAAAAAAGGAAGAAAAGAAAGAAGGCAGGGAGGGAGGGAAGAAGGAAGGAGGGAGGGAGGGGGAGGAAAAAAGTAAGAAAGAAGGAAGTGATAAAGAAAGGAAGAGAGAAGAAGGAGAGAGAAAGATAAAAGCTAGTGCCACACGCATGCCCACAGGATCATCTGACATGGATAGTCTTTCAACAACACTCTCATTCCCAGGTGATTGTAGACTGTGCCAGACTGAGAGAACCAACAATGAGACAATCAGTGAGAACCAAGTATTTGTTCTCAAAATCATCAACATTTCCTCAGGGATCCTCTGCTTCTTCCTTCACCTCTCACCATTGTCCTTTGGGATTCATGGCAGTCAAGACAAGTCAAACCCAAGAAAATATCTGTGATCAGAGTGAGATCACCCACAAAGCAGAAGAGGAACTGAATAGAGATGTCATCCACCAGATGGCAAGACTAATTTCAGTGCAGCGCCATGCCTTGCCTGTGGGGAAGCCTTCACAGCCACACACTTAACCTTGCTAACTACTGTACTGCAAAAAGTTACTAGTCAGTTATTGACTAGAAGCCAAGAACTTAGATTTTCACAAGAGAGAAGACATCAGAAGAAAACCTAAAAAAAGGAAAGAAAAAGAAAGACCCAAGTGTTAGTGGACATGCTTCAGAAGTAAAACTGAGTAGCAATGAGCATTTTCTGTTCTGTAGATAAGTTTCTGATTTCCAGAGCTGGGTGTGCAGGGCTCCTGTCCTGTCCTGTGGAGGAAAGTGAAGTCTGCTATCTCAACTGGCTTAAAAACTTTGCATTGTGATCTTTGTGTTCCCTAGGACATCTTGAGTCCCAAAAGTGCCTTGTCACATAATTGTTGGCTGTAGGATATGTAATGTAGTTACAGCCAAAGCTGGCCTCTGACTATGAACCAAAAAATTTGTGTTATGGTCTGAATGTGGCCAATTGAGAGCACTTATCCTACCATGAGCATGTTCCTAGTTTAAACTGTTCCCTTTTTGCTGGTAAGTTGAGACATTTGTTCTAATCATTAAAATCCACCCATGTCAAGAAAAATCTTCAGAAATCTTTCTGAAAAATTCATCAAGAAACTTGCTTATGACTTACATTAGGTGAGCACTGAGGTGGTTTACAGGGAAGTGCTAAAGGTTTCCAAAGGAAAAGATTAACTGTCACTGATCCACCTGTAGCATGTCCTATACTCTCCCATTTTGCAAGGCGTGGGGACAAGAACTTTGACTCCATCTTAAACCTGTTCTCTGAGAATAAATAAAAACCAGCAGCTCATCGTGTTCAATATGGTGGTATTTTGTCTCAGGAAGGAGTCAGTGGACTACTAAGGGAATGGATCTTAAGGGCTAGCTTTAGGAATGTAAGGTCTTTAAAAAGGGAGAGGAAAGAAGTAAAGAGATAAGACCTATTTTCAACACTTTGACATGCTGAAGCCTGAGTTTTCCATGCTTAGGCCTGCTGGACCCTCTTCAACCAAGGCACATGCAAACCAGAAAAGCAGACTGGAGTTGGGACCTCTGAGGGGGTCTTCTCTCTTCTGGCTGTTTTGTGGCCTTGTAGGACAGTATAACCCAAGTTTGTCTATTTTTAAATTGGAAGACATTTTAAATTATGTTTTTCATTGAATGTTCCTGTACAATGTAGGTCTTTGTACTTGATGTATTTTATTATTTAAAACTGCATTTTAGCAGTGTAAATTACAGAATGTGAAGACTATTAGGAGTATGTTTAAAATGCCACCATTTTAAATACTCTAATAATACCTGACATACATTATCCAGAACTTCAAAAAGCAGCGTGCCAGGAATCTACCTGAAAATTCTGAGAAACTTTTGTGTTGTTTTTTTACAGTATGTTAGAATTCTAAATTATATCATTGTTGGTGAATCAACCTACCGTGTGTGTGTATGTGTGTGTGTGTGTGTGTGTGTGTGTGTGTGTGTGTGTGTGTAAGTAAAAGTAAAGTTTGAAGAGGAAATGTGTTTGTGCTCCTGGGGTAGAAATTCCAGGGTCAGTACCATTGCTCGGGGCTGCCTATTCCCAGCTTTCCATGTGTGGCTGGTGCAGGGGCAATGCATCTGTGAATTTACATTCTTGTTCTTTTCTGCTTCAAACACATTGGTACCAGGCCTCCTGTCACAGTTATGCCTCCAGATGTCTTGGGATCCCAACAGGTAAACATGGCCCGGTATATTGAGACAGGTGAGACTCCAAAGACCCTTCCATCTTTGGACCTCTAAAGCAACTGCCTGGATGTTGAGCGATAGCCCTGCATTTACCATCTTAAGCCTCATGTTCATTGGAAAGACTCCTAACATAATATCTTACTTATAGCCTGTTTCAGCCTGGCTATAGTGAAACAGCAGTGGGAAATTCAAGATGTCATCATCTACCTGGTGATGACTCATGATAAAATGCAAATAACTTTGTGATGTTTCTCTTAGGGACACAAAGTTTTAACCACACTGAGCTGACCCTAGAACAACTTCAGTATTAATGATTTAAGACCTCAGAAGCTGACTGAAGATGGTGTCACCCCTTCATCAAGACAGCCATGTTTTTAACATCTGCTCCTGACCCTCTCCCATTCCCATCCTCACCCACAGTTTGCACAGGCCTCTCCTCCACCCTCATCCACCATATTCTCAGTCTGCCTGAATTCTGTTTTGCAAGAGGGAACAATATTGATTCTCCTGAAACGAGAACTGACCTCAGGTGTTATATGCAAGCCTTCTATTTGTGGAAATGTGTTTCAAGGTGATTCCATTGACTAGATTTACTTTCTTCTCTATGAAGTAAAGTCTGTACACACATAAAAAACAAATTTACCTTGAAGGCCTGTCAGGAGCAATTGTTCAGGAGTGATTATCATGAGCTATTGCAGGCCATGATGTAGTTGCAGCTTATAGTAATTGATTATCAACCCACCAGTGGAATCTGTTGGGATATCCTTCTAGAAAGGCTTACAGATCATAGACTCTGAAACTATTGCTTTCATCTGTAATCTCTTATGTAATAACAGCTATGATATGTAGCCAGAAGTTTCTGGTCTGGCCTAACCCCAAGTTCTAGATCCAAATGCAGTTGCTTAGTCCAAAATAATCCCTATGGTCTCAGGCTCATTACCAACTAGTTTTTACAAGTTAACTCAACCCATTTTATTAATCTATGTTTGCCACTTTGTTCCCTGGCTTTACCTTGGTTCCATTACATCTTGCTTTCTGGCCAGAAACCTTCAGCATCTCCTTGACAAAGCCCTTGTCTATCTTTTTTCTCTGCTTTGATTTCCCACTGCTTCCAAGCTGCCTCACCATAGGCCAAAACGGTCCCTTTATTAACCAATGGTAAGAAAACATACTTACAACATAACAGAAACACATCCCACTTCAATGATATCTCTCCATTACCATGCAATTTCATAAAATGTATGTACGTGATCTCATAATTACATCTTAATTTTATGAGTTCATATATCCATAGGTGGTCAGGAAGATGACTTCTCAATAAGCTGAATAATTTTAATATATATAATATACTTCATAACTAGATCTCTTGTCCCACAAGACTGTAAACACTTTAAAGCCTGCTTTGTTCACACAGCTAAATCTTTATTTCATTCCCTAACATAAACTTAGAAGAATGCCCCATGCTATTATCTTTTTGATGTTTGGGATTTTTAAGTAATTTTTATTTAAAATGTTTTTTCCCATACCCACCACTGCTGCCTCTCCATCCCATCCTCCCAGTCCTCCCTCAGCCTCCCCCAACCCAATAACCCTATCTATTCCCTAGGTAAGGCAAGAAATCCCAAGATAAATCAGTTTGTTCTGGCATATCCAGTTGAAGTAGATCCAATTCACTCCCCCAAATATCAGACTGAGTAAAGTGTTAATTTGTAGGGAATGGGCTGGCAGAAGCAAGTTCATGCACCAGGAATAAACTCTGGTCCTACTGCAAGAGGCTCCATGACCTGCCCATACTTTTCCATTGTCATTTACGTTCAGGGGGTTTAGTTCCTTTCCATGAAGTTTCTTCAGCTATTATTTCACAACCAGTGAGCTCCCAAATCTCCTGTCAACAATCTCTGGTGGTCTCCTTTTTGAGATCCTGATCCCTTTGCTCATGTACTCTCTCCTCCTTCTCTTCAGCTGTTGCTTAGCTATGGATCTCTGCTTCTGCCTCCATCAGTTGCTGGATGAAGGTTCTATAATGACAGTTAGGGTGATCATTGCAGTTAGGGTCCTGTTTGGGTCCCTTTTCCACTATACTTGGAGTCCCAGCCAGGAACATCTTGCAGGTTCTTGGATGCTTCCCTAGCACCGGGTTTCTCTAACCATACAATGGCTCCCTCTATCTGGATATCTATCTCTTTGTTTTCCCTCACTGTTGCTCCTCTCCAGTTCTCATGATTTGTTCCCATCTTCCCTTTCTCACTCCCCGATATGATCTCAATTTACTCAGGAGATCTTCTCTATTTCCCCTTCCCAGGGGGATTTCTGGATGTCTCTCTTAACTTCCTCCTGTTACTTAGCTGCTCAGGGGTTGTAGTCTACAGCTTGGATATTTCTTGCTTTCTGTCTAAAATCCACTTATAAGTTAGTACATACTCTGTCTACCTTTCTGGGTCTGTGTTATGTCACTCAGGATGATACTCTCCAGATCCAACCATTTGCCTGCAAATTTCCAGATGCCATGTTTTTTGTTTTTTGTTTTTACTCCTGAGTAGTTTTCCATTGTGTAAATATACCACAGTTTTTAATTAACTCTTCAGTAGAGGGGCATCTAGGTTGTTTCCAACTTCTGGCTATTATGAATAATGCTTTTAAGAAGATGGTATCTCAGAGTTTTTTTATTTCCATTTCTATGATGGCTAAGGATGTTGAGCAATTCTTTGCGTGTATTTTAGCTATTTAAAATTCTTCTATTGAAGATTTACTATTTAGCTCTGTACCCCATTTTTAAATTGGATTATTTTTATTTTTTGGCCTCTAGGTTCTTGAGTTCTCTCTATATTTCAAAGATCAATTCTCTGTCTGGTGTAGGGTTGGTAAAGATCTTATCTCATTCTGTAGGCTATCTTTTTGTCCTTTACTTTACAGAAGCTTCTAAGTTTTGGGAGGTCCCATTTTTTAATTGTTGTTCTGAGTGTCTGTGCTACTGGTGTTATATTTAGGAAGTGGTAACCTGTGCCAATGTATTGAAGGGTATTTCCTACTTTCTGTTCTATCAAGATCAATATAGCTGGGTTTGGGTTGAGGTCTCTCATTTACTTGGACTTGAGTTTTGTGCAGGGTGATAGATAAGAATTTGGGAAATACCCTTGAACATATTGGCACAATGACCACTCCTAATTATATCACCAGTAGAACAGACTAAGAACAACAATTAGTGAATGGAACCTCCTGAAACTGAGAAGCTTCTGTAAGGCAAAGGACTTTGTCAGTAAGACAAAATGACAGCCTACAGACTGGGAAAATATCTTCACCAACCCTACATCAGAGGATTGATCTATAAAATACAAATATATATATATATATATATATATATATATATATATATAACTCAAGAACCTAGAGGTTAAAAAAAAACCTTAATAATCCTATTTAAAAATGGAGTACAGAGCTAAATAGTGAATTCTCAACAGAAGAATTTCAAATGGCTGAAAAACACTTAAAGAATTGTTCAACCTCCTTAGCCATCAGAGAAATGCAAATTCAAATAATTAAGATACCATCTTACACCTGTCACAATGGCTAAAATCAAAAACACAAAATGCATAGGATCTGTAGATTGCTTTTGGTAAGACTGCCATTTTTACTATGTTGATCATGCCTATCCAAGAGCATGGGAGATCTTCCTATCTTCTGATAGCTTCTGAAATTTCTTTCTTCAATAACTTCAAGTTTTTGTCATAGGAGTATTTCACTTCTTTGGTTGTTAGACTTATCCCAAGATATTTAATGTTATTTGTAGATATTATAAAGAGTAATGTTTTCCTAATTTCTCCTTCAGCTCTTTTATCATTTGTATAAAGGAGGGCTATTGATTATTTTGAGTTAATCTTGTATATTGCTATATTGGGAAAGGTATTGAGCAGATATAACAGTTTTCTAGTAGGATTTTGGAGGTCACTTATGCATACTATCATATCATCTGCAAATAACGTTTGACTTCTTCCTTTCCAATTTGTATGCCTTTGATCTTCTTTTGTTGTCTTATTGCTCTAGCTAAAACTAGAGTTTGTAGCTTTCTGTGGTTTGTGTTGTTGTTGAACTCTAACTTTCTAGTTCATGGTGATCTGATAGGTTACAAAGGGTTATTCCCATTTTTTGTATCTATTCATATTTTTATGACCAAGTGTGTTGCTAATTTTAGAGAAAGTTCCATGGGGTGCTAAAAATAGGATATAATCTTTGGTATTTGGGTGGAATGTTCTGTGCATGTCTGTTAAGTCCATTTGGGTCAGAACATGTGTTAGATTCCTTATTATTCTGTTAAGTTTCTGTCTGGAAGACCTATGCATTGGTGAGAATGGGGCATTACAGCATGTCTGAGTTTGTTGATCCAAAGCCCTCAGGGATAAAGAGAACTAGAGTGTCCTGGATTCACCCTGCTAGCTGATAAGGGAAAATGCCACCACAAGCTAACTCTGTTTTAATATTGAAGACACTTTAGACACTTTGTACTTACTTTGCATCAGTTTATTGACTAGCTAGCTAACTAACCACACTTAGGAATGTAGTTTATATAGCACACAAGTTCCCCTCTACTCTCCTTAGGTTTCTCTATTTGGTTTAAAGTCTCTCTCTGTCTTGTTTGACCCCATCCCTTTAAGAGTTAACTAAGTCTTTTACTAGCCACTCCTACCTTGAGTCACCAAGAAAGCCTGACAGTTACTGACTTGAGCAGCTCTCATCTGTTTTTATGACCCTAAAAGCATTCAAGCTTTGTGACCTTGCTTTGGCCAGAGCATTGCTGATTATATTTGTACATAAACTGGAAACTTTGGAGACCTGAGACAGTAAAAAAAAAAAAAAAAAAAAAAAAAAAAAAAAAAAAAAAAAAAAAAAAAAAAAAAAAAAAAAAACCACGCTAAGAAGACATGTGTGAGCTGATTCTCCCTCTCTCAGATATTTTAGGTTTTCCTTGATTGCGGTAATGTCTGATCTGGACTCTGAAGAAGTCTAAGAGCTGGTACAAAAAGGGCCTCATTAAAAACCCACGCTAAAATTTTCAGATTCAGAAGGAAAAGCTGGACCATCTCTCCGTCAAGTGTCAGGGGAAGTGGTCGCATTCAGTTTTAAAGCTCAGGGGAACAGGCTGTTATTTCACTTATCATGTTGTTTGCACACATACATGATATATTCCCATGACCATCCTGGAGCTGGCTGCATAGACCAGGATGGCCTTGATGCCCCAGGTCTGTATGCCAGTAAACTCATTTATTATAGGATGACTTGTGTTCCATTCTCCAACTTGATCTCCAAAGGATATTTTTCCTTTTTTAAATTTGTTTTGAGACCCAGTTTCACTAAGCAGCTCTGGCTGACTCAGACTCCACCATATAGACTAGGCTGGCCTCAAACTCACAGAGATTCAGCCCCTATTTCCCCCATCTCTGACTCCTTTCAGTGTTCCCAGTGTTGAGATGAAAGTTATATACCACCACCATTGAAGACCACATTCAATGAAGGTCTTCACTGCTTGCTTTATGGTTTTTTATTTATTTTATTTTTAATTTTGGACAAGGTTTTACTGTGAAACTCCAGCTGACTTCACATTTCAGATTCTGCTGCCTCAGTCAGTTCTGGGAATGCAGATCTGGCTGCTGGAATAGGGGAAGCTGATGAGGGAGGCCAGCCTCTTCTGTTGGTCTCTTTAAGAAAAGAATTTAGAGATGGACTGGAGTCTAAAAAACAAAAGTGTTCACTTAAAAAGCCCAAGTGCATGCTGAGTAGCAGGATGGCACCCTCCAGTGGAGACAGCAGAATCCAAAACACCATAGAATGGACAAGTTCAGGTAATCGGTAGCATCAGCACAGAGACCAGCAGCATTTCTAAACACTAGCAACAAAATGCCTGCAAGAGGGTTTCAAAAATTCCATTTACAGTAGCTACAAAATAAAATCAATACATTTATCCAGCAGGTTGAAAGTATAAAACATTGAAAATGATATGAAAGCAGTGGAAGGAAAGATACCAGTTTCAGGAAGAAAACTAGATTCATCATTCTATCTGACTCAAAAATGCACCCTACAAAGTTATTGTGACCCAAACACTACAGTACTGACATTAAAATCATATGTAGATGAATGAAAAAAAATAGAGAACCCAGAAATAAATCTATGAATGTATAGTCAGTCCATTCTTCATAAGATTGTCAAGACACATCTGGGGCTGGGAATTGGGGGGGGGGGGGGCTGTCCAGGAAGGACTGGCTCATGCTTATAATCCCAACAATCAGGAGTCTTGTCAGGAGCACTGTGGCCTATTACAAATCAGTGTGTGAGGGCTTGTCCAATGGGTCTCCATGAGGCAAAGCCCCCAAAACAGTCTCTCTAGACTTCAAGACAGCACAAAATTCTGCTGGAACCATGCTGCCTGTATGCTGTCTTCTCTCTCATAGTTTTGATAGTTCTCTTGGTGGTTTTTAGTGCCCCTTGTCAGTCCTACAGGGGACAGATGTGACCATCTCAGAAACCCTAGTTTTTAAAAATATTTTCTCCATAAAATTCTTTAGAAACTGATGCTTCTTGGGTATTTTATTTGGAAGCATCTGCTGCCACTCCAGACTCTGAGAACTGTTCTGACTCAGTGTTGACAAAACAGAGGTTATGAAAGCTAATGGGCAGCTGAGGAAGTGCAAGCTGAATGCAGTCAGCTTATGGCAGATCACTCCTATCTCTGTAAACATGCTTTGTAAAGTTTTAAATGATATTGTTGGTCTTGAAAATATGTGTTTATGTTTATCACCTTTTAGCCTTTTACAACAGGATGTACCTGGCTCAATATTTGGCCAAGCTAGCAAAATGATAAGCATGGTTTTGAATTTAAAAGATATTGGCATGTTTGATTTTGCTGGAGGTTAACATTGGAGGGTAGAAAAAAACATTTGTTAGTATAGAAAAACATGCTTGTTTCTGAAGTATGAATAAAAATAGCTAAGGCAATTCGGGGCTGGCCACTTGCATAAAACTCATCTGGTGATCTGACAGTACTTCATTTCTTTGCCCCAAAGCAAAGCAGGACCTTAGGACTCAGGACTTGAAGCTGGGCTGCAGTGAAACTGGGCAGCACAGTCTGAGGCTGGAGAACAGGAGATTTGAACAAGCTTAGATTATACAATGAGTTCTAGGCCAGCATGGGATGTAGGGTGGGACAATCTCCAAGAAAAAAACAAAACCTAAAAGAGAATAAAAATTCAGAGCACAAGAGAGAAAGAATGCTCTGTACAATCCACAGCACTGCAAAAACTGGATATCTGCTTGCAGAAGAATAAAACTGAGCACATCTCACACACCAGGTACAAACACCACCTGCATTGAAGACTTATGTATAAGTCTCAAAATCATAAAAGTAGCAGGAGAAAGCAGCTTGACACGAGTCTGGCTGTGATTTTGGATTCATTTTAAAAGCACAGGCGACCAAAGCAAAGACAGAAACCACAAGCTTCTTACCCCGAAACACAAGCTTCACAGAGAAGGAAGCAAGCAGCAGAGCCTCAGGCTGCCTACGGAATGGGAGAAAGCAGGGACAAATCACATCAGATGAGGATTTGATGCCCAAATACACACCAAGCTCCATAGCTAGAGAACAGCCAGCCTGACAAAATGGAGCAAAGGATCAGAATAGGCATTTCTCAAATGAGACAATGGCAAACTGATCTACGACGATGTGCCCAGTTCCTAAGTGACCAAGGAAAGGACAATCAAAGCCCTGTGAGGTGTGGAGAAAAGAGGACTCTTGCTCAGTTTTGATGGGATGTAAATTATTACAGCCATTAAAGGCACTAGCATGAAAGCCCCTTTAGAAAAGTAGCAATAAAGCACATTTCCAGTTATGGACTCAGACTTGCTTTATCCATGGAAAGGAATCCTTGGCTTCTGAGACACTGGCTGCTTCACATTCACAGCAGGATTAACCATCCAACAACCAAGATATGGAATCAAGTTACTGTCCATCACTGGACAGATGAAAATACAGATAAACATGGAACATTAGCTAATCGGTCTTTTATAAAGCGACTCTGTCACTTTCAACAACTGGAATGAAGCTGAGGACATGGTGTTAAGGGAGGTGAGCCAGCCACAGAGGGACAAATTCCTCAGGACTTGACTTTTAGTGTGGAATCTGAGTGTTCATCTGGCAGCAGAATAGAGTGGGGTCATTAAGGTCTGGGGATGGAGGAAGTCACTGCCTTAGTTGCTTTTGTTTAGCTGTCCCATGATATGACTGTACACAAGAGTGTCATTACCAAACCATTTACTAAGCTTCAAACTAAGGAATCATAGGAATAGAGGGGGTTTGTGTAGTGTAGTGCTCATCACGTTAGCCTAGCATGCAAGAGGTCCCAGGTTTGAAACTTGATGAAAACAGATTATTTTTTTCAGACTCTCAGCTTACTTCCTACACTTTTCAGCCCTTGGTCATTAAGAATCTCTGTAATTTTGGCCTTGACTGGCAAGCTTTTCTGGACCCTACATATAGCAGGTAACTTTGTGAGGACCAATGGAGCCACGGAACATAACGGAAAGTGGAAGAAAAAGTTGAAGGCATCCTGGAATTAGTTCAAATGGTAGAGCTCTCGCTTAGCATGTGGGAGGTGTATTATGTTACCTCTGAAACCACCTTTCTATTGAGACACTGCCATTCGGACATTGGCAAGGCTTTGGAAATGTACTCAACGTCAGTAATTTGGGGACTGAAAATTAACCTCACCAACCATAAGCTTCCTTGTCACACTTTAATATAAACTTCCAGTGCTCCCTTGAGCACAGTCACTTGAGAGATTTTCCAACCCACATCGTGATCCTGTGCATCTGTAAGCGTCTCTATTTTTTTTTTTTTCCTTTACTCCGCAGACACTGAGTCATTGAGTCAGACCCTCTTCTGTGTCTCCAGTCTTGGGATTTCTCCTTCAACCACGCCCTGCTGGAAGGTCTCTGCTGGCCCCTCTGGAATCTTTCTTTTCCTTGCCTATCTCTTTGCCCACTCAGCCATGTCTATGGAGGACTGTTCTGCATCTAACTGGAGCTTCCCAGAGCCCTGCACTACCACCCACAGCGCCGAGTGGACCCTCTCTGCGACTCTCAAATTTCCATTTCTATAAGCTCTGAAACAGAAAAGGAAGAAGAAAGTGCAAATCATTTGCTTAACGTTTTCTGTGACTTGTTGGCTCACCTGTCCGGGTTCTCTCAAAAGCTCTCCAGCGCCAACGACATTCTCCTTGAGGCTTCTGTCTCCTGGTGATCAGACTCTTCAGTCCCTCCACCTTCCTTGTGGTTTCCACGTGCGCGACGCCCCTTTGATGCGCAGCTGCTGCGTTTCCACGCGGGAAATCCTACACCCGCGAATCTCCCTCCCCTGAGCTCTCTCTCCTTGGCCCACATTTATTAATCTTTCCTGGGCCATGTTGCCTCTCCGCGGTGACTTTTTTCTTTGGTTTGGTTGCATTTGATGCGGATGCTCACTATTGATGTGAATCTACAGCGTCTGGGTGACACTAGAATACAGTATCTGTCTTGGACTGGAAAGTGACCAAAGTGCTACTATGTTGTGTTTCTGTAGTGTAGTGGTTATCACGCTCGCCTCACACGCGAGAGGTCCTCGGTTCGAAACCGGGCAGAAACAACTTTTTTCAGGGCAGTATTACTTCTATCTTTCTGAACCAATTATATTCAGTCTTTGCATCTCCAGTCTCTCCAGCAGTTTATCATGAAAGGGCATTGGATAGTCTCAAAGGCCTTTTCTTTGTCTAAAGACATTATGGTGTGATGGTGTCTATTTAGTGAATTACATATATTGAACCACTTCTACATCTCTGGGATAAAGCCTTTTAGATCATAGTACAAAAATGGGTTGTCCTTGGATTCTCTTTGCAAGTATTTATTGAGAACTTTTGTGTCTATGTCTATAAATTATATTGGTCTATAATTTGTGTTGGGTCTTTGTGTGGTTGTGGTACCAGGGAAATAGTGGATTTGAAAAAAGGAATTAGTAATTGTTCCTTCAGCTACTACTTTGTATAATATTTGAGGATTATTGTTGTTTATTCTTCTTTGAAGGTCTGGTAAAAATTTGCACTGAATCTATCTGGCCCTGGCTTTGTTTCATCTTGTCCTATTTGACCGGGGACTCCTATTTTTCTAGAGGTTATGGGTATGTCTAAGGTGATCTTGAGTTAAGTGTGATAGGTCAGACAAATCAAGAAACTAATCCGTTTCTTTAAGTTTTCTAGCTGGATGAAATACATGTGAATTATGTCCTTATGCTTTTGTGAAATTCCTCAGTATCTGCTGTAACGCCCCCTTTTCATCTCTACTGTTGTTATATGGATCTTCTTCTTGTACTTTATTTACTTTGACTAAAAGTTTGTTGATCATGAAGTTTTCTTCAATGACTTAACTCATTGTGTTGATTCTTTGAACTGTGTTTCATGTTTCATTGATTCCATCCTGGAGTTTGATTATTTCTGGCCATCTGCTCTGTTGGGGTGTTACTCCTTCTTGTCATTGTCTGGAGCTTCCAGAACAACCCTTGAGTCATTTAATGCTATGAAGTTGCCTCTAAGAACTGCCTTCTTTGTTTCAAATAGGTGTGGGAATGTTGTGTTTTAATTTTCATTTAATTTAAAAAGGATTAATTTATTTTCCCTCATTTTTCATTCAGTAGTGAGTTACTCAGCTTCCGTGAGTTTCACTTTCTGCTGCTATTGATATCCAGCTTTAAGTCATTGTGATCAGGTAGGAGACACAGAGTTTTTTAAATTTTCTTATATCTGTGGAGACTTGCTTTGTGTCCTAGTGTGTGGCCAATTGTGGAGCAAGTACCAGGAGTTGCTGAGAAGAAAGTGTCTTCTTTAGAGTTAAGTTAGAATGTTCTGTAGCTGTCTGCTAGGTCCCTTTGACTTATGATGTTATTAACTCTGGCATTTCTGTCTTCTGTGCCTGGATGACCTGTCTATTGAGGAAAGAGGGGAATGGAGGCCACCCACTACCACTGCATGAAGTTAAATATTTGCTTTTACCTCCAGTAATATTTCTTTTATGAACTTGAGTGCCTTTGTGCTTGGTGTGTATCTTTGTAAAATTGCAATATCTTCTTCGTTGTTTTTCCTGTAAAGAGCAGGTAGTGCCCTTTCCTCTCTCTTCTGGTCATATTTGATTAGATATTAAAGTTAGTACATCTGCTTGCTTCTTGGGTCCAGGAGTTTGGAATTCTTTTTTCCATTTTTTTACCCTGAAGGGAATAGTATCCTTGATCATGAGATTCTTTTTTTTTTTTTTTTAACTCAGCAGAAAGATGAATTTTGTTTTTTAATCTACTTTGTCAATTAGTTATCAAAGAGCAATAATTATTGATTTCGGGTACTTATTGTTAAGGTATGAGCTTTTCCCCCTCTTTTGTTGTTCTGTTCTGAGATTATTTTTTCCTTGTGTCCTTTTAGATGTGGCTCGTCTCCTCAGACTGAAGTTTTCCTTTTAATGTTTTCTGTAGAACAGAATTGGTAGGTAAAGACTACCTAAATTTGGTCTTGTCATGGAATGGTTTTCTTTACCCACTGATTATGATTGATAGTTGTGCTGGGTGTAGTAAATAGTCTGAGCTGGTGTTTGTAGTTTCTCTGAGCTGTGGAATGTCTATCCAGGCCCGATTGGCTTTCAGAGTGTCCATTGAGAAGTCAGGTATTATTCTAATGGGCATGCCTTTATAACATTGGTCTATTTCCCTTGCAATTTTAATAGTTTTTTGTTCTGTATTTTTAGTGTTCTGATTGGCACGTTATGGGAACTTTCTTTTCTGGTCCTGTCCATTTGGTGTCCTGTAGGCTTCTTCTACTTGGAGAGGCACCTCCATCATATTTAGATTGGGGAAAGTTTATTCTATGATTTCATTAAAAATATTTTTTGTAGGATAAACATGGTATGTACTAATTTATAATTAGATATTAGCTGAAAAGTATAATCATGCTACAATCCATAGATACAGAGAATCTAAGTAACAAGGGAGGCTCAAGGGGAGGTGCATGGATCACTTAGGAAGGGGAAGTAATAGATGTTTTTGGAGGAGGACAGGAGGTAACAGGTGGGAGTGGATATGAAGGGAGAGATCACTGGAAGAGATGACTAGAATTGCAGGGCATTATGGGGATGAGGTAGAAACCTAGTGCAATGGAATCTCCAAAGAATTCTACAAAGGTGACTATAGTGAAAACTCTTAGTAGTTGGGGATACCAAGCCTGAACAAGTCATCTTCTATAACCAGGCAAGAATTCCATTGGAGGGACTGAGACACCACCCCAAATACAAAACTTTCAACCTATAATTTGTCCTGCCTGCAAGATATGCTGGGATAAAGGTAGCTCAAAACCTGTGGAAGTGGCCCACTGATTCAACTTAAGAACCCTTCCAAGAGAGGGAGCCTATGCCTGACACTGCCTGGAGGGCCAGAAATCAATAGCTCAGAGCCCTAGGATAAAACCAAACACAACCAGATCTGGAGGTGCGGAAAGGCAATGAAATAATTCCTAATGATACTCTGCTATATTGTAGACTGGAGCCTAGCATAATCGTCATTAGAGAGACTTCATCCTGTAACTGATCAGAGCAAATGCAGAGACCACAGCCAAACATTAGGTGGAATCCGGGAATCCTCTAGAAGACCTGAAGGAAGCTTGTGGAAGCCAGGGGGACACCACAAGAAAACAGCCCATAGACTCAGCTAACCAGGGCTCATAGGGGCCTCGGAGATAGTCAGGGATCCCGTGTGGGGCTGACTTAGGTTCTCTGCATATGTTTTATGGTTTTGTAGCTGCTGTTCTTGTGGGACTCCTAACTGTGGGAGCTCGGACTGTCTGGACTCTTGGGACAGTTTTCCTCCTGCTGGTTGCCTCGTCTAGCTTTAAATGAGGGGGATGTACCCAGTATTATTGCAACATGATTTATCATGTTTTTTTGATTTCTCTGGGAGGCTTGTCCTTCTTGGAGGGAAACACAGGAAGAGTGGGTCTGGGGGAAGGGATTATGACTGGGAGGAGAGAAGTGCAGGGAAATTGCAGTCGAGGTGTAATTTATGAGAGAAAAAGAAATAAAAATATTATCTGTGCCTTTGATCAGATTTTCTGGATATTTTGTGACTATATTTTTTTAGATTTAACATTTTCTGTGACTGAGCTATCTAGTTAGGCTATCTTGTCTTCAAATTCTCTACTGAATGTCTTGTAATCTGTGGGTGAGGCTGAGCTCTGAGGAATTTGTCACCCTAAGTTTTTATTTCCAGTTTTAGTTCCATTTGGATTTTCCTCGGTGATTCTGTTGCTACTTTCATTTCTTGAAATGTTGACTTATTTCATTGCGTTTGGGTTTCTGTTGCTGTGAGGAGACACCACAATCACAGCAATTCTTTTAAGAAAAGTCTCAAATTGGGGCTGGCTTACAGGGTCAGAGGGTTAGTCCATTATTGCCATGGTGTAAATAAAGCATGGTAGCTTAGGAAAGGAGCTGCAAGTTCCACAGGCAGCAGGAGACAGAGAGAGCCACTGTGCCTGGCTTGAGCTTCTGAAAGCTAACACACATCCCTATTGACACTTCCTCCCATAAGGACACATCTGCTCCAACAAGGCCCCATGCCCTACTTTTCTCAAATAATACAACTCTCTGTGAGCTGATGGAAGCTATTTTTATTCAAATCACCACTTTCAACTATTTACGTTTGCACGGTTTTTAGTAAGGCATGCATTCAGATCCGTTTAAGGTCTTTGAACATATTCATCATTGTTATTTCAAACTCCCGGTCTTATGCTTCAGCTATATCACATTTCTAAAAGTCTAATGCAGTAGGACTACCGACTTCTTGCGGAGGCATTTTGTCTTTCCTTTCTATATTAGCAATGGAGCTATGATGATATTTGAGGTGTTTATCTTGGTAGATATCTGATCTTGTCCTGGTTGGGTGGGTATTCTGTTCTTCAGTTGCTGTTGCCCACTCTGGATCTTAGGCGAGTGTGGTAGTTGTGGATTCCTGATAGCGAAGGCTTCTGCAGGTTGGTAGGTGACCCAAAGGAATGAAGACAGGCTTACCAGGAAAGACTCAGAAGGGCAATGGGAAAGAGCTAGGGGACCAAGGTTGACAACAAGGTCCCCACAGGGTGGAGGTAGGGTGGGAGGAGCGGCTCCCTCAGGGAGGCTGCAGTAAGTCTGGAGAGATCAGAACGGAGGGCAGGGAGGATAGTGAAAATGCCTAGTGTGTCCCAGCTCAGTCAGTGTGGTCCCTGGCTGTCCACGGTAGGAAGCATTCCTGATCCTTAGCTGACAAGAGGATTGGAGACGGGAGGCTCAGAGAGGCAGTGGAAAATAGCTGAGGGGACCCTGGGTCCCTACCAAGGGGATAAAGGGGAGGTGCTCCTGGGTTTGAGCCCAGTGTGGCCACTGGGAGTCCCTGTTTAAAACAAAACAAACCCCAGGGCTTCTGTGTGTCATTGGCTAACACAGAGCAAAGGAAGGCTGAGAGGACCCACAGGAAAGAGTGTAATATTTCTTACTTGTGTGGGTATTTGCATGCAGTTCCCCATGTGGCCAAACGAGGGTGAAAGATGCCTAACGTTTTAACTGGAGTTTAATATGCTGGTGAGCAACTCTGTGAGTGATGAAAGTCAAAGCCAGGTCCTCTAGCATGACGATTCATTTAGAAATTGAACATAGAGCCACAGAGCCATCTCTCTGGTGAGCACATGGCCACAGTAGTTGGGTCAAGGTGTTTTTTCGGAGAACTTTGATTGTTAACAGCAATGTTCAGTCTCTTCTGAGATGCTCCCTTCTCACATCCACAGAAGAATAATTTCCAGAAAGATTATTCACGGAAGGATTAATATTATAAAGCATCCGTCACTCGCAACCAAAGAGGCTGCGGACATGGTGTTAAGTGAGATGAACCGGCCCCGGGGGACAAATTCCACAGGACTTCACTTGCAGTGTGGATTCTGAGTGTTCATCTGGCACTAGCCGAGTAGAGAGGGGTCACTAAGAGCTGGGGATGGTGAGGTCAGTGGCCTTAGCTACTTTGTTCTGTAGTGTAGTGGCTATCGCACTCTCCTAACATGTGAGGTCTCTGGTTCGAAAAGGGTTTAAAGAAGATTTTTCGGACTCTTAGGTCACTTTCAATATATTTTAACCCTCAGGATATATATCTTGCCTCGGCAATTTGGGCCTTTTCATCACGTTTTCCTTAGCCATAGATACAAGAAGTAATTTTGTGAAAACCAGAGGATTCACAGGGCACAAAGGAATCTATAAGACAAATGTACAGTCGCCATGACAGTATATTCTGGGGGATTAGCTCAAACGGTAGAGCGCTCGCTTTGCATGCGAGAGGTAGTGGGATCGATGCCCGCATCCTCCATTTATGTTATGCTACAATTCCATTCCATTCGATCTCTAATCACTCTCTTAGTAATTCCTCTCTCAACAAGTTCTAATTTAGATGCTGAGGATTAGAACTATGTTAATCCTCCTAAATATCAGCCACAACCTCTTCTGTGCAACCTGCTGCACTTTCCCCTTAAACTTCGACATCTTTGGTTTAAGCTCTCTGGGATCTTTTTGCCAATTGTCCTGAGCCTCCCAAGCAGGGAGCTTCCCACAGCCCTGCAAGGCCACCTACAGCATTGGGTGGACAAACCTCCCCCTCGGCCTGAGTGAGACATAGCTCCCGCCCCGTTAGTCTCAGTTTCCCATCGCTAAGCTCCGAGGTCACCGAGAATTACGTTGCTTTGACCATTTGAGCTACCGGCCCGGATTCTCTCAAAGCTCTCCGGCGTCAACAACGTTCTCCTGGAAGGGTCTGAGCGTACGACGTCTTCACCCTCCTTCTCCCTGTGTGTTTTACACTCGCACAACTTCCCGGTGCTGCACCGCTGCTTCCTAAGCCGGAATTCCTGCAGCTGCGCTTCTCCCTCTGCTGAGCCCTCCTTCCCTGCGCCCCCGAAGTCACATATCTTATTTCTTCTTTTTCCATGGTTTTCATCGCTAGTTTGGTTGCTTTTCTTACAATTTTCTCCGTTAATGTGGATCTGTAACTTCTGGGTGGCACTTTAGCAGGGCTACAGTGTCTTAGATTGCAAAGTGCTAAAAACACGTTTTGTAGGTTTTTTTTTTTTTTTTTAATGTGATGATTATCACGCTCTGGTTTCACACAGGTAGAGGTTCCCAGTTTGAAATTGGACGGAAACAGTAGTCTTTTTGCCTTCTCACATTCCCAAGGGAGAACTCAAGTCCCTTCTTAAGTGTGTGTATTTGCGTGCAGTTCCCCATGCTGCCAAAAGAGGGCGACAGATGACCCAGTACTGGAGTTAAAAATGCTGACGAGCAGCCATGCGGGTGCTGAAAGTCAAAGCCAGGCCCTGTAGCACGAAGATTTATTTAGAAATTGAACATAGAGCCACAGAGCCCTCCATCTGGTGAGCACATGGCCACAGTAGTTGGGTCAAGGTGTTTTTTTCGTAGAAATTTGATTGTTAACAACAGTGTTCACTCACTTCTGGGATGCTCCCTCCTTCACGTCCACAGAAGGATAATTTCCAGAGAGATTATTCACGGAAGGATTAATATTATAAAGCATCCGTCACTCTCAACCAAGGAAGCCATGACATGGTGTTAAGTGAGATGAACCGGCCCCGAGAGACAAATTCCACAGGACTTCACTTGCAGTGTGTTTTCTGAATATTCGTCTGACACTCGCAGTGTAGAGAGGGGTCACCAAGAGCTGCAGGGTGGTGAGGCCAGACACCTTAGTTACTTTGATTTAGCTAGCTCACATACAAGTTTATATACAAAAGATGCAATCTATCATCGATGCACTGAATAAGCAAGTTCTCACTGAATATCAGTAATCAAGAAAACATTGTTGCAGCAGGTTTCCGTAGTGTAGTGGTTATCACGTTCGCCTAACACGCGAAAGGTCCCCGGTTCGAAACCGGGCGGAAACATGTTTGATTTTTGTTTGTTTGTTTTTTTTTTTTTTTTTTTTTTTTTTTTCCCTCTTCTCAGGCTCTCAGATTTTTCTAGGGATCACACAGTTTTCTAGACCAGTCATAAGGGAATACGTTCTCAGTCCTTTCCTAAGAACATGCAAAGGAATCCTCACCGTCCCTCTGCCTATTTTCAGACTGTCAACTCACTCCCTAGAACTCCTAGCGTTTAGGACATAAGAATTTCAGCTCTGTGAAGTTGACTATTCCACTTCTTCCTGGGCTTAAGACATGCAAAGTAACTTTGTGAGGACAAGGGGATTCACTGGATATACGAGAAGGAACAGAAACAGCATTCTGCTACCAGGGGGATTAGCTCAAATGGTAGAGCGCTCGCTTAGCATGCGAGAGGTAGTGGGATCGATGCCCACATCCTCCAGATCTTATGTTGACTTGGTCTGGACAGCAGACTTTTACAACAACACGTTCTAGGAAATGTGTGTCCAAAGCCTCAGGTTTTGTTTCTGTGGCTTCAGATCGGATTCCTTCCAGTTCTGTACTCCATCTGTGCTTTCAGGACAGAAACCTCAAAAACAGTCCACAGCTAGGGGACCTCGGTCAAAAAAGGTGGAGTACTCTGAAAGTCCCTTTGGCTGGTTTGGATGGATGGATGGATGGAAGCCTGTGACTCAGATATCAGAGGATCCAACACCCTCTCCTGGCCTCTGTAGGTACCAAGAGTACATGTGGTACACATACATACAGGCAGACAAACACTCATACACATAAAAGAAAAAGAAAAATTTAAGTTTTTATAGATCAGTGGTTCTCAACCTTCCTAATGGTGTGTGGATGGATGGATGGATGGATGGATGAAAAACAAATAAATAAATAAGAACTTGTCAAATAACATGGTATTTTCTGTCTACCTCTACAGACATGAAATGATCCAAATGTCAACTGGTTGGTTTGTTACAATTTTTAAGGTTTTCTGAGAAGATCTTTGTTCTAAGCCTGAATAAAAAGAACGATAATATCATATTCCAATAATGGCTGACCCAGGTTTCTTGGACAAACCCACAATACTTCCTCAGATTAAAAATGGCGCAATAGATGCAGAGAAGTCACAGAGCGACTTGAGTGAGCTGTGTTCTCTTTCATTGTTCTAAAAAGGAATAAAGTAAAATAGCCTTGTTGCTGGCCTGCACCTGTGACCTTAGCATTACTGGCACCACACTCTAGCTAACTGACCACCTGGGGGGAGAGAATCCCACTTTGACATCAGAAGACGGGGAAGACTGTAACTGCCAGTTCACAAAGTTTGGATTGTTTTGTCGGTTTGAAAATTTTAAAGTTTTATAGAAACTAGAAAAAGTTACTGATTTCTCCTTGAATTCGCCAAAAGCATTTGGAGAGCGCAGCGGGTGGCAGGCCTCAGCCAGGTCGGGCGTCTCTGCTGGGCCGCTGAGCTGTCGCCCTAGTCCTGTAGACGCGGGGACTCCAGAGGCCCGTGCTGGTGTCCCGAAGATCTGACTTGTTGGCAGCTGGCGGGGCTTAGTCCCTCTGGCCACTGTCGCCATCCGCGGAGTCCTGGGTGACGGGAGAGTCCGGGACCAGGGCGGAGTCCTCACATCACATCCATGTCGCAGCGATGCCCAAACTCTGCTCAGCTTCAACTTGGATTTACAGGCTTCACTAGACCAGCAGCTGTTCCAGAAATTTGGGGGACCCTTGCGCTTTCCGGCAGTTCCCAGTTGTCTCAAAGGGAACCGGAAGACGCGAGAGCAGGATGTCCAGTCCTGGACATCTGAATTAGGGGATGGGCTCCTGTATTCAATTCGTCCTCTCTTAATGAAGTCTCGGGGGAGTAGAGAACCTGAGATTTTGAAATGTGTATTTTCAGGTCGCCCAGAAAACACTGACCTTGGGCACTTTGGGTCTGAGTGCCTGCAGATCCTTGGCAACAATGCTACAATCCCAAGGCGACACCCACCGGGCTGGATGGAGCTGGTCCTGAGCACTGCAGAACCTGATGCTTGGGTTTCCTCTGACCCTATGCTGCTATGGCCCTACCTGAAGTCTCCTCATCCTGACATCTGACACAGCCGGTAGTCACCGCAACTAGGAGCTTTGATAATACTGAATATCTGTCACTCTGAAGTCGCCAGGAACCTCGGAGTCTGTAGCCAGGGAGGTCAACTCAGGGCACCAGCCTCCACCTATGCTGTCGTTTTTCTTCAGCCACCTTTTTGGTGAAAGGCACTGTTGTTGATCCGGTTCACCGACCCTCAGAGCTCCAGGTCCCTAACTGGTGGCCTTGCTGTGGCAACAACCACAGAAGGAGACACGAACAAAGGAGGATTGAAAAAGCGCGAAGCGTGATGTGTGATGCACAGTTCCTAGAATGGCACAGGCCCCTGCCGCTCTGAACCCAAAGGCGAGTCCAAGAGCTCTGCAGGATCTTCATTTCACCTGTCGCCCAGCGATCCTGATCCTGCAACTCTCTGACATTAGAAAACCTGTGTGTGCAGCTACAGGCACCTTACAAAGTTTCTCTGGTTATCCCAGGAACACTTCATCAGCAAAGCCCCTAAATTGCATCTCGGATTCTCATCTACCCCCTTATCAAAACTACTGAGGTTCTGTGGAAATGGGGCCCTTGGGTACAGCGAGCTTGATTACGACATTTTAGCAGGACAGTTCATTTATCTGGGAGATGGAGGCAAAGTTACACAAAATGTTGACTCTGGTCGTCTCTGCGTGGGAATTTAAGAATACATAGATATTCTGATCTTATTGTATGTGTTAGACAACATAAACCAGTTAGTTCTCTCTGACCAGCTCCATTGGAAGCTAACATTCCAAAATATCCTGCTCAGCTCCCGGTGAACTGTCTCAGTACTGCTAAAATGCCTGCTAAATCGCACCCTAAAATGGAACTCCAGGTTCTTATCTGGGAATCTCCATCGGGGAGACTATTGAAACCTTGGGTTCAAACTTCAGGGTTCCAGACTTCAGACAATGAAGACTTGTAGTAGATTTCTGGGCGTGGGAAAAGCCACCAATTCCAGTGCTGCTCACATCACCTGATTGTAAGAAGCATTAAGATACTGAGAAGTGTGGAAGAAATAAAGGCGACTGGGTTCTTCAGTCGAGTTATTTCTGAATGAAAAGGATCACCAGACTCCATCTGGTGATTTAAAATTGAGAAGAGGAATTAGCGATCCCCAAAACAGAGAAGCCACATATATCAGATTAAAGATAGAGTGACCATGAGGGCAGCTCACCTGGCCTGTTATTATTCTCTGGATTTCATCGCCAACACCACAAAAGGGTCAATAAATGTATGTTGGAAAAGTCAAAGCCTGTGGGGTGGTTTGCTAAAGGATAGAGCTCTCACTGACCTAGAGTGAAAGGTAAGGGGTGAATGCCAGTCATCTCCAGTTAATGCGCTTTCCCCCAGTCCCTACTGTGGACCACTCACCAGAGAAGACTAGGCACACATGGGTTTAGGACAATCAGAAGTCTTTACTAGCCCACAGATAGCTACAGTGGGTGCTCTTCTGATCCCATTGTATCACTGAGTTTCTCAGAGTGAGCTTTAAAGCACAAAAACCACGTCTTGGATACATCTGTTAACAAGAACAGTTACCCAGAACAGAATAATAATAATAATAATAATAATAATAATAATAATAATAATAATAATAATAAACCCGAAAAAGTAAAATTAGTACATTTAGAGACTTCCCCAGAACTATGAAGTTTGATAGATTAAGTCTCTGTTTTCGTTTTTAGCGGGTGGAGTTGCCTACTTGCTGAGTTTTACAGCCTCAATGGTATGTCCATCATGGACTCAGTTGTACTAAGGTCTGTGTTAGCTCTCTTGGAAATAGCCCTGCCTTTAAACAAACTCAGAAATGCAGGGATTTGAGGGTAATGTAGGAATGGGGAAGGACAAATAGAAGAAATTGAATGTTTCCTATAAGATATAACCAAACCCTGACTCCTAGAGCCTTTTTAGTGCAGTGAGCATCACATCAGTCTCATAATCTGAAGGTACTGAGTTGGAGCCTCAGAGGAGATACGTTTTGATGACTCTCCCAACACATATCTGGATATACACCATGGACAAATGAATACTGCAGACATTTTAGAGTCCAAGAGAGAGGTCTGACCTAGGCGAGCTGTCTTTAAGACATCAATCTACGGAAGAGGAAATGGGAAAAACATAATTTCTTATTTTACACATTGTAAAGTCCCTTCCCAGGATCCTCATGTCTGAGTACTTAGATCCAGTGAGGAGTTGCCTTACATGGGAAGATGATTCTGTAGATGTGGTAAAATCACAGAATCAGGAAGGGAGTTTAATTTAGCTTAGGGTTCCAGAAGGCTAAGAAGCCAAAATGGCAGGAGGCTGGCAAGCAAGCCACAGGCATGGCTGTAAAAGCAGGAAGCTGAGAATTCACACCTCAACTTCAAGCTCCAAGCAGAGAGAGCTGGAGGTAGGCTTGAGTCTATGAAGTCTCAGAGCTGACCCCTGTGACACTTCTAGCAAAGCAGCAACATTCTGCAACAGCTCCACCAACTGGGAACCCAGTCTTCAAAGTACTTGAGTTTAAGGTGGGACATTTGTCATTCTAATCTCCACTGTCTGTCTGACATTACGAGGTCAGCCCAATAGAATCACATCTATTAAGTTCCATAATTTTTTCCAAATAGTTTTTTTTCAAAATAAATGCTATATTCTAATAATGGCTAGTCCACTAGAAATATGAACATCCTCCTACTCATATGTGATAGGAACTTCTTGAAAACAGTATTTCTTTAATAAAATGATCATATTACATTTACTCATTGTTGAGCAGTTTAACTGATGACAGCCTCTTCTTTTATGACAATCTTCATTTAAAAATATTTTCTTTTTAAAATAGCATAGTTGCTAAACCTATGCACTTGGGGTATATGAAGCAGCAGCATTCAAACAAACTAATCTGATACAATCTTTAATGAAATTTCTCGGAGAGACACACAGTACACATATTTGTGGTGGGATTCAAGTGTCAGCTGATAAGGTTCAAAAATGCTTAGCCAGGGTCCCGGGCTCCTGAAGGGGGAGTGGCCAACCCCATTCACATATTCATGCTCTTAGGCATATTCTTTGTATTCTTATGCTGAGCTCTGTTTCTTTATATCCTTCTTGTTCACATCGCCTGCTGTATAGGACTTTTGTCTTTTACCTAACCAAAAAAATACATAAAAATTATCCATTTCTAACCTGAACGTGTTCATACTTCCGGTGTGTGCTCCTGTGGGTATTCGTGGCATAAGGAATGGGGGTGAGATACAAATGTATTCTAGACAAGAATCAGCAGTTGTGCCTGACAGTCATTGTCATTTCCTGCCTTCCTTCCTTCCTTCCTTTCGTCCTTCCTTCCTTCCTTCCTTCCTCCCTTCCTTCCTTCCTTCCTTCCTTCCTTCCTTCCTCCCTTCCTTCCTTCCTTCCTTTCTTTCCTTCTTTCTTTTTAAAGATTTACTTATTTATTATATATACAGTGTTGTGCGTGCATGTCAGAAGAGGGCACCATGTCTCATTACAGATGGTTGTGAGCCACCCTGTGGTTGCTGGGAATAAAACTCAGGATCTTTGTAAGAACAACCAGTGATCTTAACCACTGAGCCATCTCTTCAGTCTATGTATTTTTATATAATGCATAAAATAGACTTTTATATAATACATGTAGACATGTCCCTCCCCTCCCCCCGGAGCCTTTTAAATGCTGACTGGTTTATGGGTAACTGGACCCTTGCATCCTCCTCCTTCTCTAGCTCCTAGCTTTTTTTTTTCTCCTCCCAGATTTCTCCTTCTATTTGTACTCTCTGCCTTCCTATCCTTTCTTCTGCCTTGCTATTGGCCATTCATTTCTTTATTAGACCATCAAGTGTTTCAGACAGACAAAGTAACACAGCTTTAGAGAATTAAGCAAATGCAACATTAACAAAAGTAACACACCTTAAAGTAGCATTCTACAAAATTTTTTCTTTTTGTCTAAATAAAAAGAAAATGTTTTAACTTAAACATGGTAAGACTACATACAATAACAATTATCAATTAAGGATTACAGTCTCAATATTCTGTCCATTTTTAGTTAGCATAGTGCACTGTGTATCCTATCTTAGTGAATCCAAAGTTTTACACTTAATTTACTTTCTATTAGTACTAAGGAAAACTGCAACTATAACCTCATTAAAAACCAAGAAGGATGTGATATTATCTAACAATGAAGACAATTGACTACCTGGGCAGACACAAAGTTCTTCTGCAACTTTGAGGCATCCATCTTCAGCTTACAGGCCCCTAGGATCTGGCAGATTTTCAGTGAATCAACACATTTGAAAGACTCTCCCACCTATATTGGCAAAGTTCATCAGTTTTTTGTTCTCTGTAGCCTACAGAATATCTGGCAGACTCTCCTGTGAAGCAGGAACCTTGAAGGGCCATCCATTATTTTTTTAATTTTTTTTGGCAAAGTTCCTTAGCCAGTAGCTAAAGCTTGTTACTAACCAGCCCTTACACTTAAAATAACCCATAATTCTTACCTATGTTTTGCTACATGGCTTGGTAACTTTTCTTAATCTAACATTCTCATTTTGATTTTTCTGTATCTCTACCTTTCTCTTCCCAAAAGTTGTCTAGTCTGGTCACCCCACCTATATTTCATGCCTGGCTACTGGCCAATCAGTGTTTTATCAAACCAATGTGAGTGAGAAATATTTACAGTGTATAAGAGCCTTATCCCACAACATATATACGGTGTAACAAAATTAATTTTGAATTTGTATCAAAATTTAAAATTCCATAGCAATGAAATATGTCTGAGATTAATAGTTGTCTTTTTATCCTACCCAGCTGGACTCTCTCAGCAAGAAACTTTGGAACTGTCCTGAGCACTTTGCAGTTCTATAATGGTCTTTGGTGTTGCTTATTGGATCAGTGGTATTAGTGTTATGCAGATAGAATTATTGTTGTGGGGCCTCCTAATCTTTTTTGGACACTTCGGAGATCTGTTAGAACAAGATTATTCTTCACTTTGGAAAACTTAAAATTATTAATTTCAAAATAGAATGTTCAAATTTTGAGATAGCAATATACCTAAAGAAAAGCTCTAAAGAGTCAAAATAAATTTGAGGGGAAAGAGATTTATGATAATGGTAGTCCCTAGATTTTTATTTTCTTCTGTTCTATACCAAGTGGTTCTTCTGATGAGACAGAAACTCTAAATTTCTTAACAACATGCTTGGGTTTAGAGAAAGAGAGAGCCACACTCCAACTCCAAGGCCATATTTGGTTTATGATTGTGTCAGGAAAACAAATATTTTGGGAGGTAAAGAGATTTCACCCTGTGGAAAGTAATTATACCACCATACCAGATTGTTCTTTTCTTGGTAATTTTTTCCAGAAAATTTTCTCTTTTTCTTTAGATAGCAATCTCTTCAAAGGTCCTTGAAGCCTTCAACATGGATATTTTTGTTTCATGGTAAAAAAAAAAAAAAAAAAAAAAAAAAAAAAAAACCGAAGCCCTTCCCTGACCCTAATTTAGTGAGAACAGGTGTCTCCCAATTGAATCAAATCTTTCTTAATTTTGAAGGTATCCATTGCCTTTCTTTCCCCGTGGAAACAAAAGCAAAACCCCTTCCCCAATGTAGCACATTTCCTAGCTTCCATCTGAAGTCAAAACATCTTTAAAGTACACAGGATAGTTTAATTCAGTAGTTTATTTTTCTTGTCCCATATCTCTGCAACTGTTGATCCTTTCTTATTAGCATTTAGAAATTTTAAAGTTAATAAGATATAATACAATCTATCTCTTCGGGTCTTTGCTACTCCCTTCTGATTTTTAAGCATTTCTTTTAAAGTTCGATTGGATCTTTTATAACTGCTTTTCCTGTAGGGTTGTGTGGTATACCTGTAACATGCTTTATGTTACTATATGTAAAAACTGTTTCATTTTACTACCCAATATGCTGAAGCATTGTCAGTCTTAATTTGTACAGGTATTCCTATGATGACTATAACTTAAAATAGAATCAGTCTTTTCTGAACTCAAAGCACTTGGCCATTGAAATCCTAAATATGTATTTATGGTATGGTGTATGTATTTTAATTTTTCAAATTCTGTAAAATGAAACACACTCACTTGCCAAATTGTATTTCTTTGAGTGACCTTTGTGCTACTTTCTGCAGGTAATGGTATTTGGATATGTAAGGAACAAGATTTTTTTTTTAAATAATCTTCGTGGTTGTTGTCAAGTGCTGGAAAAAATTATTTTTAAACCCTTGGCATTGATACAGTATTTTTTAAAGAAACTCTAAGATGTCAAGCATATTTTCTATTAATAACTGAGCAATTCTATCATTACTTTGTGCTAAAAAGCTCAGCAGATCTGTATTTGATATGATATGTTTTATATATGTGGAATGATTTCCATTCCTGACTATTTTCTGTAATTGTGTAAACAATAAAGCTAATTCTGATTTATCATGGATAATTTCACAGTTTCAATATGTAAGTCAATTCCATCTGTATATTGAGAGTCAGTAATTATACTAAGAGCTTCTGAAAAATCTAATAATACCATGAGAATAGTATATAAACCTGTTTTTGAACTGTAAGAGCTCTGGGCCACATTATTGTTTTTTTGTCTTATGACATGTCTTTCCTTATTTCTTTGCATTAATATAAATGTAGGGGCTCCAGAAATTTAGATGCTGTTTACTGTACAAGGTAAAACCTAAATAGATGGAGTTTTCGGATTTGTTTTGTTTTGTTTTGTTTTAATAAAATTATACCTCTTAGTTTTGAGATATTTGTTACTTATCTTCCTTCTAAAAATTACTGTGATTTTTTTGCCAGTATTAATTATCTGCCCATAACAAAGCAGTTTCATCATTAGTAAAAGGTACTACAGTTCCCCAAGAGAAGAAAAGATATGGATACCATCAAAATTAACATAGACTCAATTCAAACAGGAGAAACCTCTTGATAAGGAGAAGTGAGGGTTCATCCATTGATGTGATAATTCTATAAATTTAAGCAAAACTTACGAAACATGGGTTGGGACAGGGTTTTATTTTTGCCTTTACAGAAAAATAGAAATACCCATCTTCAAAAGTCAAAAGACCATGGACACCTAAAGCAGGTAAAAAGGATATTCCCTACCCCCAAAAAAATTACAAGCAAAGAAAAATAAGGCCTATTGATACCAAAATACTCTACAGGGTAAAATTTCACTTCCTAACAACTATATCTCTTTACTTCTTAAAAATCTTGAGGTCTCTACTCAGTTATGAATTAAAGCTGGCTCTGTGAGTTGGAATGTGGCTCTCTCCTTCTCCAAACCCAAGCATGCTTATTAAAGGAAAATGCAAAGTCTCTGTATCATATCAGAAGGGGTACTTGATATGGGGCAGAAGAAAACCAAAATTAAGGGACTATTATATTGCTACTAATCTCATGATCTTTTGGTATAAATTTTATATCAAAATTTTTAGGATTTATATGTATATGAAATTTTTGTCATGGTATTAATGGTCATATAAACTACTAACTCATTATAGAAAAACAACCTTATCTAGTTTTTTGTACATTGTTTTGGGTTTGAGGCTCTATTATTTTTTTTTGCAGTGAATCATGATGATGCCTAATTCTGATTTTTGAAGTCTCCAAAAGAATGATGGGGACCAATAACAATGATCTCATATGGACTATGACAATGTCATTAAACTGACAAACACCATCAATTTGGGACTACAAACTGCTCAGGAAAAATTCAAGGGGGTTAGCTGAGATGATCCAGCCTCACAGACCACTCTAGTCAGGACTTAAGACCATTTTTGCACTCCTCCATTATGCAAAGACGGGAGAAAATAGAAACAAAATGATACAACTACATCTCCCAATACTTGACAATTAACACAAATTTTACTTATCAGGATTCCCTAAAGAATCCATTGCCTCTAGACACTAGGAAGTAAATTTAAGAACACAGAGTTCATATTTTCATCAAGTGGGAGGAGTGAGTTTTGGTCTTTATACGGGTTATAGATAATTGTCATTGTTTGGAGTGATTGATTACAAGTTGTTATTGCTGATAGGTAGGCAAAACACTGAAGAAAAAAGATTAGATTCAGGGTTCTTGTTTGTAAATATTAAAAAAAGATACAGATATAATAGGATAAAAGGGTTTATTGAATTATTGAATCTACTCTATAAAATAAAAAGGGCCTATGAATATGATAAGATAAAAGGGTACATAACTAAATCTATCTTTAAAAAGTAATCACTAGTTTTAAATATTTTACATAGAATCGTATTTCGTATATTGTATACATATTGTGTATATTGATACAAAGTTGAGATTAATTTTATTATTGTACATATATTTCTATTCTTGTTAAAGGTATTGTACCTATACAATTAATATAATAATGTATTGCAAATTGTTAGTCCTTGAAAATTACTGTTTCAACTAATTAGGAAATAAAGAAATGCAAGTTAGAATAACACAGACCATGAGAGGCCAGCTTCTATGATTCACTTCAGAGTAGTAAAAGAAATGCCTCGGCATAACAAAGGGATAGGAAACATTTTTATCTGAGGATGATTAACAATACATCTCTGGAGAAGTCTCCTCCTGGTCCACAAATAAGAGGTGGCATCCCAACCCTGAGGCCGTCCAGAGACCGTGGTTTCTGAACCCCAACCTGGAGACACTGCTCCTGGCACCCCATCCACACCCAACCCTGCCATAACCAAAGAAACCTGGAAATGCTCCCCCCAGCCCAAACTCCATGAAAACACAGCTCTAGGGACATCCCACAGGCCAACCTACATCAGAACCACAACATACATCATCACCCACAAACAACTGCATAATCAGAAGCCTCCTCTTGGTCCATAGCTAACTAAAAGCTAACTAAGAGTTAAGTAAGAGTTCCCAGTCTCACAACCAACTAAGAGGCAACAAAGAGTGAACTGAGGAAGCAATGGGCAGACACAAGTGAAAGAATACATATAAGAATATAAAAACAACATGACACCCCTGGAAGAAGCTGGTGGTTCTACAACATCAGATCTGAGCAGAACAATGAAAAGGAAACAGAAGGATGCAACATTAAAAACAACTTTATGAAGATAATAGAAGCTTTGAAAGAAGAGATTAAAAAAAAAATACCTTAAAGAAATAGAAGACAATACAGACAAAGAAATTGGAAGAGATGAACAAATTCTGAAAGAAAACCAAGAAAAAAACCAAACAGGTGAAAGAAACAATCCAGGAATTAAAATTTGAAATAGTAGCAATAAAGAAGGCACAAACCAAGGCAAACCTGGAAATAGAAAACCTGAAGAAATGATCCAGAACCACAGATGCAAACATAACCAATAGAATTTAAGAGATGGAAGAGAGAATCTATGGAGTGGAAGATTCAATAGTGGAAATAGAAACATCAATAAAAGAAAATACTAAAACAAAAATGTCATAACACAAAATGTCCAGAAAATCTGAGATACTATGAAAAATCCAAACCTGAGAATAATTGAAGTTGAAGAAGAGCACCAGCTCAAAGGCACAGATAGAAAAAATACTAAGAGAAGCAAAGCAAAAAGGCCAAATTTATAAAGGCAGACCTATCAGAATAACACCACACTATTCAATGGAAACAATGAAAACAAGTCCTGGTCAGATGTTATACAGACACTAAAAGAACATGGCTGCCAGCCCAGACTACTATACCCAGCAAAACTGTCAATCACTATAAGTGGAGTAAACAAGATATTTCATGACAAAACCAGATTTAAACAATCCCTCTCCATAAATCCTGCCATAAAG
The DNA here is from genome assembly GCA_033318265.1 of Phyllotis vaccarum. Lineage (NCBI taxonomy): Eukaryota > Metazoa > Chordata > Mammalia > Rodentia > Cricetidae > Phyllotis > Phyllotis vaccarum. Next base: position 27,479,818 of record JARWLC010000011.1, on the reverse strand, counting down.
AAAGCTCTAAAGGAAAAACTGCAACCTAAGGAAACCAGATACACCACTGAAACCACAAACAATCAATAATACCACAGAAGAAAAACCCAAAGAAGGAAAATACACACAAGCTACCACCAAAAATAACAGGAAATAAAAATAATTAGTCATTAATATCCCTTAATATCAATGAGATCAATTCATATATAAAAAAAAGACACACTCTAACATGATGGATACAAAAACAGAAGCATCCTTCTGTTGCATACAAGAAACACACCTCCACTTCAAAGACAGTCACAGGCCCAGAATAAAGGGTTGGGAAAAGACTTTCCAATCAAATGGTCCTAAGAAACAAGCTGGTCTGGCCATCCTAATATTTAACAAAATAGAGTTCAAAGTAAAATTAATCAAAAAAGACCAGGACAGACATTACTTATTCATCTCAGGAAAAATCCACCAAGATGAAGTCTCAATCCTGAATATTTATGCCCCAAACACAAGGGCACCTGCATTTGTAAAAGAAACATTTCTAAAGCTTAAACATCACATCAAACCCCACACATTAATAGTGGGAGACTACAATACTCCACTTTCACCCTTGGATACGTCAACCAGACAAGCTAAACAGAGAAACAAGGGATCTAACATGTTATGCTCTAAATGGACTTAATAGATATATACAGAACCTTCCAATCCAAAATAAAAGAATATACATATTTCTCAGCACCCCATGAAACTTTCTTTAAAATTGACCACATAGCCTGACATAATGCAAATATCAATAAGTAAAAAAATGGGAATAACTCCCTGTATCACGTCAGACCACCAAACTAGAATTCATCAACAATAATATAACAGCCTACAAACTCATGGAAACTGAACATCTCTCAATTGAACCACCTCTGGGTCAAGGAAGAAATTAAGAAAGAAATCAAAGACTTCCTAGAATTTAATGAAAATGGATCTACAACATACCCAAACTTATGAGACACAATGAAAGCAGCGCTAAGAGGAAAACTCATAGCACTAGAGGCCTATATGAAAAACCTAGAGAAATCACACAGGAGACCTAACAGCACAGCTGAAGGCTTCAGAACAATTAGAAGCAAACTCACCTAGAAGGAGTAGACAGCAGGAAATACAGAATTAGGGCTGAAATCTATACAATAAAAACAAAGAGAACAATACAAAGAATCAATGAATCAAAGAGCTGGTTCTTTGAGAAAGTCAAGAACTTTATCCAAACTAACCACTAAGCAGAGAGAGAATATCCTAATTAACAGAATCAGAAATGAAAAGGGAGACGTAACAACAGACACCCAGGAAATCCAGAGAATTATCAGGTCATACTTTGAAAATCTATATTACACTAAAATGGAAAACCTAAAAGAAATGGACCACTTTCTGGACAGGTGCCACTTACCAAAATTAAATCAGGATAAGATTAAAGACCTAAACTTATTTATAATAATCCCAAAGGAATTGAAACTTGTTATTAAAAGCCTCCCAAGTAAAAAAAAAAAAAAAAAAAAAAAAAAAAAAGCTTGGGACCACACGGACTCAGTTCAGAATTCTACCAGACATTCAAAGAAGAACTAATACCAATACTCCTGAGATTGTTCCACACTGTAGAAACTGAAGGAATATTGCAAAACTTTTTGTGAGGCCACAATCACCCTGATTCTCAGGCCACACAAAGATTCAACAAAGAAAGAATTACAAACCAATCTCCCTCATGAATTTTAATGCAGAAATACTCAATAAATTTCTGGCAAGTCAAATCCAATGAGTAAATACCCTGGGTATCATAGCAGAACCTACATCCAACAGGGAATGGAGGTGGAGGCAGAAATCCATGGCTCAGTACTAGGCAGAGCTCCTGGTCAGTTGAGAGCAGGGGAGGAGAGTCTATATGAGCAGGGGATAGGGATTATGAAGAAGGTTCCATGGTGATGGCTGGTTGGAGTTCTGGAGAAGTCACTGAATAGGGAATTGCCACTGAAGATCCATAAGACTGAACTGGGGCCTCCAGGGGTGGGCAGCTTTCTGCTGGCATGAGCAGTGTGTGGAACCATAAGGGGTGTGATCAGACTATGTTCCTGTTTATGGGCTGGCACCTTCGAGCCCATTCTCTATAGAGAAACACCGAGCCAAGCATTGACTTTGGGATGAGTGAACTGGACTTGGCTGGAGTGGATGTGTGGAGCTGGGCTGACTCACCTTGGGACTTCTTGCTCTTTGGGGGAGGGCATTAGTGGATGGGGAGGGAAGAGTCTGAGGGCTGGCTAGGAGGGATTTGGAGGGGTTGGGGAGCAGGGGGATACAATGATGGAGATGACATTTTTAAATGAGAAAATTTGAAATAATATAAAATTTAAAAAAAAAAAAAAAAGCCCTAGGGCTTCACTGAGGATCTGCTGTAGACCCAATGCAAACCCTGAGCATGCTGCTTGAGTCTCTGTAAGTTCTTATGAGCTTTGCTCATGTTGGTTTAGAAGGTCTTGTTTTATTGGTGTTTTTCATCCCTTCTGGTTCTAATGTTCTTTACACATCCTTCTCTGTGGGTTCCCTGAGTCTGGAGAGAGGGATTTGATGGAGACATCCCATTTAAGACTGTGTGTTCCAAGGTTTCTCACTCTCTTGGTGATGTCTGACTGTGGCTCTCTGTATTTATTCCCATGTCCTACAGGAGGAAGTTTCTCTTCTGATAGCTCAACAAGGCACTGAATTATGAGAACAGCATAATAATATTAGGAGACATTTTATGAATACATTTCCCCCTTTTTAGAACAGAATTATTTGGTTTGACCCTGGGTCCCTGGGCTATTTATTCTCAGATTCTTGGTTAGTCAAGCAATATCAAGTATAGGTTTCATCTTGGTTCTTGGTTAGTCAAGCAGTGTCAAGTATGGATTTCATCTTGTGGAGTGGCTTACTGCCACAAGCTTTGTGCTACCATTGTCCTGGCATATCTTGCCGGCAGTACACCATTGTAGATAAAGTGTTTGTGACTGGGTTTTTGTTTATATTTCTCTTTTGAGAGCATGCAGATTTCCTTTCTGTAACAAAGATGCTGGAACACAGGAGTGAAGCCTCTATGTAGGCAGCAGCTTAACCTCTCCAATTTTAATGGATAGTTTAGGTGATGTTATGCAATGGAGCCTTGGAGTCAGTTTGTGGGGGGCAACTTTTAATCCTGGGAACAGCCTGGATTGTTTGGGGATTTCATGGCGCCGTTTGACCAACAATCCTTATTTTTCTATTTCTATCTACCAAGACATCTGTAATATTTCCCATGTGCTTTCTTCTATATTTGATGACCACACATCAGTGTCACAAGTGTGTTTTGAATTGCCTTATAGTGTTTATTATTACCAGTTCTTTAGTGTCTGGTACCCAGCAATGGCAAATATTTACTAGCTGCAGTGAATTGACCTCTCTCTCTCTGGTCATCCACACTCTGCAAGCGACCTTCAGATAAAGGATGCTTCCTGACATCCTTCTGTTTTACTTGCTCTCATGCTCATTGGATATAGAGTAGTCTCTGGCACGTATTAAGTCAAGAAGACAACAAACATTTGTGAGTCCATGTAGGAGATAAACTCTAGATGCAGAAAAATAAAATTCTAGCATCAGATGATTGCATGTCCTTCTAAATTTCCTGACAAAGGATGCAGCAAGCTAAACTGCATGACAGAAATTATGAGCTGATAGGATAGTGGGAATCCCTGCCAACTCCCTAGGGTCTGAATCAGTTTTCAATTATTTAGGACAAGGTGTTTGTAAAAGAAAAATTTTAATCTATTTAATCTGTTATCTCAATCAATTTATTGTTGTGGTACACTAAAATAGCAAGGCAAAGCCATGGCAGTGCATAGATAGAGTTCATAAAGAACTGGCTGTGAAAAAGAATTTCTTATCTCTCAGGGAACACAGTAGTAACAACATGGACATTCCTGATAATCAACACAAAGGGGATGAGAGCAACTTAACTAAGTACTAAAAAGACTTTCATAATGAGCATAGTGGAATCATGTGTCAAAGGAGAAAATGAAATCTGCTCAACAAGTAAAAGGAAGCAGAGTAAGAATATTAGGGGTAGCCATGATTTCTAGCCTGGAATTATTTGCAAATATAGAGCTGCAAAGGTAGACGAGACATGCGATGTTTGTACAGATGGAGAGACATAGACTCCAGCCCATGAGACTCTGAAACATGGCATCACAAAGGGCCATGAGAGAGAGGAAAAGTCACTTACTGTCTGGCTGGATGGCAGCATACAGCAATACCCAGTATACATTCCAATTTCAGAGCTGTTCATGCTCCTGTCTGCTGTGACATAGTGACTTCAGTTGGAGCTTGTCAGGGAATTAAAGATCCAAAAGAGGAAGAGAAAAGGAAGAACTAGACACGTAGTCTGTGGTTTGAGCTTTCTGCAAAGGGTAGTCTTGGGACTGATGATAATGGCCTGAACCACACTAAAAAGATGCAGATGGAGAAGCTACAGGCAACCCTTTCTAAATAAATTATAGTTTTACAACCAACATTTCCTAGAAAGTATCTGTAATAAATAATTGTGGCTGGTTCTCAGCCCTGTCCAATAAATAATGATTGTGTGTCCAAAAGCCAAGTGGGTGAAAATAAGGTGTACATGTTTTTCTCTTAGGATTTATAATGAAAGTATTTACATGTCTCACAAATAAGATCATGTTCCCTAAAACTCCAAGTCCACTAAGTAAAATGAAGATTAATCTCTGAGTGACATCTCTCCAAATCATCTTCACAATGTGTCTAAAACTAATAAAACCTTTTTGAGAATCAAAAGGAAGTAAACACGATATGGTTCATGCCTGTGGGTGTTCTGTTTCCTTCAGTGAAAAGAACAGTGTATTACACAAATGCAAATTCCTTTGCTTATAGCTGCCTGATTTTCTTCTTGTCCCACAGATACAGAAATGATGCTGATGACAATTGGACATAAACACCGTGTTGATGAATTCACTGCTTTACAGAAGATAGTTCTCTCTATCATCCCTCTCTGAACTTTTTCCCATCACAACAGCCAAACAAAGGACAAATCACTCAATTTCTAAGCCATGACATTGAGCATCAACTTAGACGCCTCTGCTCCCCGATCTTCTTTGCCGTCCTGTACACACTCAATCCTCAAGTACTGAAATAATAAACATTTGTACTATTCCAAAGGCACGTAATATTTGCCCAAATGATGTCGATTTCTACATATGGCTTTTCTCTATCTCCAGCTCTGAATTGACATTGGCAATAAGTAACATGTAGACTAACTGGGTAGAGCAGTAGCTATCCCATTCCCTCACCTCAAGTGGTATGGTGTGATTAAATTTTGTTGCCTACCATCTCAAGCATGGAAGTATATTAAAGCAAACACCCCTCCCCACCTTATCTGTGTTTACTGACGATTCCCTAAGAATGTTCTCTCAAGAAAACATATCTCAGCTTTTAGCTTAGGCATTGTTTCGTTGGACTCCCATCAAAGGCACATCCTAACATTTTGATTCCTAAGGCTCATCAAATCAGTGGTTTTTTTCAGTCAGTAATGCTGTAACCTATAAATGACAAGCAACCTACTACCAATAATAACTTGTGGAATTTGACACATAGCATTCATTTTCCTGTTTTCTTCTGTTTAAAGTTTAAATGAAAGTGACGATTAAAATATAAATGTATTCATTTTGCTTCCACTTTTACAAATAATAAAGTTATGTGTGAGAAAATTAAGTCTTATCTACTTACACTTTTTAGTATTCTTGTCATCTCACCAAACTTTCTCCAGATTGCTTTCAGCTCCTTCTGAGCACATGTAACATGGGCACTCACCCTACAATAAGGGTACATGTGATATCCTCTTTGTTATTTGAATCCAGAAACAATTGGTCATAGCTAAGGTGCTGCCCACAAATCACAAATGTGTCTCCTAGTCTGATTATATCATCCCCTCTGTGATAAGAAAACCTGAGAGATGCTTTAATACATGAGTTACCTTGCATAAACCCTGTTATGGAAAGCTCAAAAAAGCTTCTGAATAAATTATTAACTGAGTGTTGTGGTTCTATTAATATTCCATATAAATCACAGAGATGAATTGAAAGAAAAGATGTTCTGGTTATTTTCTTTCCTTAAAGGGCGGGGGAGCTCAGTCCAATTTGGAATATTCATTCAGGAATGTTTCCTAGCATGGGGGAGGCAAATTTCCATGGACTATCTTTTAAAGCACTCATCAGTGTGGCTCATTTTCAGCTGCATTATCTCTGTCATGATCTTTTTATGACTATATGTTTTTAAAGGTACACCTCTTGTTATTGAGATAACAATAATGTATATTGAAATAAGGAAGCAGCCACTGTTTCCTGAAGAGTGCCACTCCTCCACTGCAAATCTACCTACTTACATCTGCTCAAGAAACCACCTGGGAGACATTTGTATGCATATTTTCATTCATTTCTTTTTTGTGCTTGGTCACTTTATGTGTCTGAATATGTGCCTAGGCACCACTTCAGTCTGTGGTGTCTGCAAAGGCCAGAATAAGGCCTTGGGTCCCCTGAATTACAGATGATTGTTGGCTTTGATGTGCAAACTGAGAACTGCAGGAGTAGCAAGTGCTCTTACCACTGAGTCTGTTCTTCACACAAATGTGTACAACTTACTTAGCATTCACAGATCCTTCCCTCCACAGTGCTGGAACCAATCAATCCAGTCTGTGTGTGTCTACTCAATGAGGGATGTTGCTGCAGCAATTTGGTGAGGGTTATACATATTATAGATATTGGAGGAATAACAAAACATAGCCACTGTGGATTAAATTCTAGATTTCCCAATTCATTATTCATAATGTTAAGAATATTATTTGAGTTCTTTAAAAGATAAGTTATAGTATTTTTAGTATGAACTGACATGCATAGTGCCTAGGGAAGTGTTAAGACTGCTTTAAAGATCCATGCTCTAAAAATCTGTTATTAGTTAGTATTTAGCCTCATATCTATGTCTGCTTTATCAATAATTCTCATATTCTGTAGTTTATATTTGGTCTAAGGAAGGAAAGATTTACAATAAATGAAATCATGGTAAATAAAGAGTTTTCCATGGGTGTGTGGGGGGAACAAAACCAAAAATACAGTCACTAGAAGTTATACAGCTCAGACCAAGTCCTTGTAGAGAAAAACACACAAAGATTGTACAGAAGCTATGGGAACAAGAGCTTCCCACTCCAGACTGCAGTGCATGTGCCCCTGTCTCCTAGCCCTGGCTTGTCATGTGTAATGAGCAGCCCTTGTCCGGTGTCACTATAAACGTTATCACGGCAGAATTTCTAAAGGCTTTGATTTTTTCTTCACAAAGTTGTTTTATTTTATTTATTAGAAGTCAAAATATCTTTATTTGTATATCATGATAGTCATACATAAATATCCCAAAATATTCAGCCAGAAAACTTAAGTGACCCCTGAAATTCCTACACCTGGTAAACTCTTCCTGCCAAGTAGCTGGATACACGTAGCTCACAAAAATCAGTAGCCCCTTTATTCACAAATGACTAACATACTGAGAAATAAACCAGAGGGGAAAACAACTTTTAACAATAGCCTCAAATAACATAGAATATCTTTTGTAAAATCAATCACATAATTCGTTATTGATTCTTTGGGAATTTCATATCATGAACCCTAATCCTTTTCACCTCCCATTCTTTCCATGCTGCCCATCACCTCTACAACATTACCTCCAAGAAACCAAGCAAAAATAATTAAAAACAAACAAACAACCGTTATTCTCCATCTTCCCTTCCACTCAACACCTCTTCATTTGTTATAGTGGCACAAGGAGCTTCAGTGTGTCATGTATACCCCTTTGTCCAATAGCTCAACTCACAAATGTTCATTCCAATGAGTCATTGGTGTGGTTAGGATCCAGACACGATCCTTGGCAACAGCCAAAGCCTGGATTTTACTGTGGTTCCTGCAGTAGCATGGCCTTCAGGTGTCAGTCCAGGTCCCTGACATCAGCATGGCATTTGATGGTAACAGCGGATATGGACAAAAACACAGATTCTGGCTGCTGTATGGCAGCAGATCCAACACGGCCCTCAGCTGCAGCTAGAACCTATATGTCACCATGGCACACTGTAGCAGCACATGCCACGCAGATCTGTATGGTCCTAGAGCAGCATTGTCCTCAGACACCAACAAGGCCCATATGGCCTTAAATGATAATAGGGATCATGGATGTTAAAACTGACCCCAACTCGTGTAGGATCACAGATATAGACATGGCCCTTCACAGCAGTCTTGGCCTGGACATCACCCTGACCCTGAATGGCAAACAGGCCACACATATCAGCCCCTTCATAAATACCTTTACTTCTTTAATTCTGTCTCAGTTTATAGAACATGGACAGTTTTACTTTTCCTACTCTCCCATTTCTCCATCTTATATTTGTTCTTCATATTGGCAGCTCTTGGCCCAGAACTGTATGGACTGTGATGACCCAAGCTTGCTGTGGAATAATCCCTTTCTACAATGTGAAGATATGTTGCTCTGCTGGCTAACAAAAAGCTGTTTGGCCAATGGCTAGGCAAAACTTTCAGAGCAGAGGGAATTCTGAGGAAAAGAAGGGCAAGTCAAAATAGGATCCATGAGATGCAGAGTGAGCATAGACAATACACAGACAAAGTAAAAAGAGCCTTGGGACAGCACATAGATAATAGGAATTAGGTTAATTTAAGTTATAAGAAGGAGGTAAAAACAAGTCTGAGCTATTGAACATACATTTATAATTAACATTAAGTTTCTGTATAATTATTTGGGGATCAGCTGGCAGGATAGAGCTGATTGTCAGTCTAAACAGAATATTCTGCCTACAAATGGTGTCTAATTTCTGGTCCACATATATCCACATAAAATCTTTTTAAAAACCCATTTTTTATAAAGCTTTGAAACAGAAAAAATGGAACTGAACGTAGTTTTCTAGCCCGATAGTCACTCATGCTAGCCATGAAACAGGGAGGAATCTCACAACCAATTGCCTGCTTACTTGAACTGACACTGTGAGCCCTGCCAGCATGCCATGATCTAAGCCACATAATGAGACTGAAGGTTTTCCTTGTGCAGACAGAAAAGATTTTAAATATACAATAAAGACAGCTCGTCAGATCCAGACACAGTCCTTGACAAAACAAACAAACAAACAAACAAACAAAAACAACCTTTAAACCAGTGACAAAGTGTTTAAAATGGACATAGGCTTGGGACAGAAAAGAAAAAGGATATAGACAGTCATAGAAAAGTATAGTTTAAAAATGATAAAGTCCTTATTAAAGGAGTAATATTTAAAAACCACTTAGAGATGGAAAATACACAGTGAGTCTGGATCCTACATGTTATTGTTTTGTCTTTAAATTATCTGATTGCTGATGAATGAGCAATATCTAGTAAGGACACTGGATTATGGAAGCCTTATATTACACTAACCTGTATGATTTTAAAATGTCTTGAATTCAAATGGAAGTCAAAAGATGTGTTGCTCTAAGGAAGATATTATGCTTTGTTCCCCCACAGAAAACAAAAGGTTATGGATTTGGTCAGGGTGGAAAAAGTTCAAATCTGATCCAGGAAATTCTCCTGAAAATCCCGGCTATGGCCATAGAGAAATAAACCTAGAAAAATAGACATGTGGTGTATATTTTACCTGCTTAAACATAAAACTCATCATTTGTGTAGAACACAAATCTATAATTGCATTAGTTCAGATATGTATGTTCCTATTAAATGTATTTTCAGAACAAGGGGATACCACACCACTGAAAACAAATGGCCCAGGTGGTCCAACATCTCAAAAGACTTTCACTGCAGTTTCATCAAAGTTCTGCATCCAGAACAATTTCAAGGCTGCTGGATAAGATGATCCAGTCTCACAGACAACTCTAGCCAAGACTTAACTATTATCCTGAATTTTTCAATATTCTGTCAAAGGTCCCAGTGCCTCCAGACAACAAGAAACAGTTTAGAGAAAACAATGCCCACATTCCCAAAAGATGGGCTGTAGGAATTTGTCGTCATTTAGGAGGTGTTGGGCACAAATTATTATTTGAAATTATTATTTGTCATGGTCAAAAACTAAAAAAAATATAAAGAGTTAAAATCAAGGATCTCTTTATAAAAAAGAGGGACATAATACAGAAATGATAAAATAAAAGTATAGACAATTGAATTTCCTTTAATCCAAAAAGCAACTACTAACCTTAAGTATTTTACATTATTATTGATTTTTGTGTATTGATACAAATGTAAAGTTATTTTGTTAGAATATAATATGTTGTATGAGGTTTCTGGCCTGGACTTTTGAGCCTTGCCTCGAGGTTTAAACCCATAGACCCATGACCCAGAGAGACACACAAATGCATACGATAGTTTTAAGCTGATCAGCATCAGGCCCAGGCATATCACTAACCCATGATTCTTTCTGTTCAGCCATAGGGCTCGGTACCTTTTCTCACAGCAGCATGGTTGTCCTCTGCTTCCTATGGCTTCTCTCTGGCGTTCTGCTCTGTGCTTCCTGTTCTCAGAGTTTTCTTAGTCTGGTAGCCCTGCCCACACTTCCTGCCTGCCTTTGGTCAATCAGCGCTTTTTATTAAACCAGTGGGTGGGACAATTGTTTACCATGAAACAACACAATCCCCTACAATAATATAAATACATTTATACTCTTATTTAAGGTATTTAATGATGTTATGTAAATTTCTAGTCCTTGAAAGTTATTATTACAAATTATTAAGGATAAGAAAGAAATTCGGGTTGGTAGTTAGTCACCTATTACAATCAAACTTGTAGTCACCTAGATATGTTTTCAAGGTCAAACAGAGACATATTTCAGATACTCAGTTGGTCTTCAAACACTTCAGATATTTACAGAATTTATGATGTTTTAATAATAAGAGTTTTTATGACAATAAGTCTGCTGCTGGAAGCACTAAACTACTTCAGAGAAGATGACAAACATCAAAAAAAATTCTATATGGAGTTTGCTTTCTTTGTGACAAAGTTAGTCATTGGTCAAGAAACTGCCTTTGCTTCTACTGCTGACAGTATGTGGTCCAAATGGACAAACAGAACAAAAATAAAGTGACTACTGAAATTTGCCAAGACAAGGTAGGACAGTCCTTCAAAATTTCTGTTTCACAGGAAAGTATATCAGATATTCTCATCCTGCAAGTCAAAGATGGATATCTCAATACTACAGAGGAAACTATGGTATTCAGGCAGCCAGCATTTTCTGTCATTTCTTAGTTTTGGAAGTTTCTGCTCAGGACTTCCTATTTGCTCAGTTACTATAGTTTCTAATTCCTCTAATGAAGTTGAAGACTGGATAGTTATAGTTTTCCTTGTTACCAAATTCAGAAAAGAAACTCACAAAAGAGGTATAGAGTGTATAAGGTTGAGATACATAAAAGGATAGTTTAGGGTTGGTAATACAAGTTATAACAGAAAGTGAATTAGGTACAAAACTTTGGAGTCACCAAGATAGAATAGAAAATGGAGTATTTTATTTAAGTTTTTCAAGTGCTAATGGATTGGTAATTGTGAATGTAGTTTTTATTTTATATTTGTTTCTATTTGTATATAATTTTACTATCTTAAAGTTAAAACCTTTTTTAATTTGACGAAGGGATTGGGAGATATATGTTGTGGTGTAAACCTTTTGTGTACAATGAAGTTAGCTTGCTCTTACTGTTAATAAAAGGTTTATTGGTTGATGGCTAGGCAAGATTTTTCAGGGCAGAGAGAATGCTGGGGGAAGGGAAGAGTCAGAGGAGGCACCATGAGATGCAGAGTGAACAGAATGTGAAATACATAGATATTAAGTCTGTATGGTTATTTGGTAATCTACTGGCAGGGTAATCTACTGATAAGCAGTCTAGACAGTAAATTCTGCCTACAAAGGCTGACCTGTGGGTGTCTTTCATCCACCTGGCTTGAGTGGCATATCTTCATGCACCCCAAACTATGAGGACACAGGCTGACATTGTGGATCTGTTTTTCAAAACTAAATGTAACATATTTATTTTTTTAAATTATTAACAGTTTATTGTATGATTTAGTGGGAGTCTCAATGATACTTACACTACCTCTATCAGGTACTAATGGGATACTTCTATCTTTCTACTACCAAAAGTGGTGGTCATGAATGATCCATTATCCACACAAGAAAATAACAGCTATTTCATGAGGAAGGCAAGCTGGGGAAAGAGACAATTGTGACTTTGAGCTTTTCAGCTTCATTATTAGGAAAACATGGTTACCCTATTGGGAGTGAGAATTCATTCTTATGTACTAAAATATTCTTAGTAGATCATCTGTCAAAACCAAACTATGAAGATTTCTATTTCAGTATGCAGAAAGGATAAATAGATATTTATCAATGCCTGATCTCTCATTGATTACTGAGTATGACAACATTTAGCCAGATGTTCATCTCTGTGAAACAGTATGAAGGGGCTAATAACTGCATAACCAAGGGTTAGAAACTCTGGAACACATAGTATTTTAGAATAATTCTCTAAGAAGAAAGTATAAATTAAAGAAATAAAACTATCTGCCCAGTAAAAGAAAAGAAAACAGAGCATCAGAAGGAGGACACTTTGAGAAGCTCTCAGCTCAGGGGGTGTTCTGTGGAAAAGCTTGGAATTCTGAAGGTAGAGGACATGTTGATGGTGCTTGTGGAGAAGAAACACCATGTAGCCACTGGCCCCTCCCATGGCACTCTGAAACACAGCATCTCTCAGGACCATGAGGGTGAGAAAAATCCATCTTGTTATCTGGTTTTCTAGAAGATAATAGCAATAGTTGCTACTTCTTTTACCATGTGTTATGTTTACATGGTTGATATTTTTAATGTAATATGGTAAGTTCATGCTGATCAAGGAATTGAGTATCCAAAAGAAGAGCAGTGACGAAAGAATGTGCTGTGGAATCTTTAGGTTGAGCCTCTGCCACCTGGAGTGTCTGGGACTGATGGTGATGGCCTGGACCACAGTGAGGAGACTGCTGGTGCAGATGGAGAGACCCCGGGACACCCTTGCCAGGTAAACAACAACTTTACAGCTGCTGTCATCCAAGAAATTTCCAAAATCAAAGCCTTCTATTGTCTTTAGCATTCCTTTTGAAAGAAGCATTATGATATTTGTGAGTGCCAAGTGGGCAAGAATTAGGTATATAGGTTTCTTCTCAGTGTGTTGGAACATGTGTATGTAACTCAAAAAAACTAAGAAGTTTCCCATGGTGCCAAGTCCAGTGAGACAGAGGAAGACTGTGCCCCTGACAGGGTCCAAAACCATCCTTATATTTGAGGCAGAAATTCTTGATCCAACAAAAACCTTTTTGGAAGAAATGAGTATAAGTATAAGCAAAAAAAATCTTTTAAATATCCTCACTTTTCTGGTGGGTAAGATAATGATATATATTACTGTAACAATTTCTTGACATGGAACTTCTGTGAAGAGCTGTTTTCAAAAATTAAATTTCCAAATTATATATTTGAATTAAACTATAATTGAATAAAAATAAAAATCGAATCTACCTATTCAAGTATTGATATATCTCACTTATAATCTGTCCCAGCATGGCTGAAGTATCACAAATGGCCCCAACCAGAATTCCTCAAGCATTTTATATTTTATTCTATTACATTCCTGTAATCCAATTCTGCAAATCATTATAACCTATCTGCCATAAGGCTTGGATCCACCTTTCACAGGTCAAAAGGACTCAAGGTAAGTACAGTCTAAGTTCCCTCACCTGTCTATTCCTGAGGATAGATTCTTTCTCTAATCATAACTTAAAACTTGCATGGTGTTTATTAACTTACCAGAGACATAATTAGTTATTAGAGAATAGTTATCATAAAGCATATTCTTTTAGTAAAAAGTTACACCTGAACCCTGTTTATCCTAGAATAAGCCTGTGAACCAGGCAAACCTGTCTGCCCCTTTTCTAAAAAGGGAACATGGTAGTTTAACTAACTAATAAACTAACAAGGTAGCTGTAGCCCTAGGGGAAGGAGCTGATTGTGTGCTGTCTAGCTGACAAGGCTACAGATAACATAGCTGTGAGTCAGAAATCTGAGAAGGACCAACCAATATGACAGAGACTAGTTAATAGTTCTTTACCCAGACAGTTATCTCAGGCTCCCATAGTTTTCATGGATTTTGTTTCTTCAGGGTACCAAGACAGCAGCCTTGGCTGCCAGGCCCAGAAGGTGAGAGGCTTTTCTGTGGAGCAGGAAAGGAGGAAATCACTTTACTTTATCTAGACAAAGTGATGCAATCACCTTTCCAGGGTCCTGCTTGTCCAGAGTTTGGATGGAGCCTTAGCTGCAGGAAAAGCATTGGAGCAGTCTTTCCCAGTGGTTAACATCACCATAGTCCAGGAAGAGTCATCCATTGCTGTACCCCTTGTCTTCTAGGAGACTTTGGTGAGACCTTGGTCACTGCTAAGATCTGGGAGTCTCTGTCTGCCATATGAAATTAGATATCAAATAGTTTAAATGCCATACTCAGCAAATCTCTGACAGTTTGAGATCCATTATTTATTAAATAGAGTTTTGAACTTATTAAGGCTTACTTTTAACAGTTTATAATGAGAAGAACAACTTCTGATTTCAAACTCCTATAGTATCAAGTCAAGACTTATAAACAATCCATAAAGAGATTGGGAACTTTTCTGATCCTTACATAGTGTACCATTATAGATCATTCAGATCCCTCTATGACTCATCTTACCAGAATAAGGTTTGACAATATAAACAAAAATGAAGTTATGCATTTTTTAACCAGACTTTAACAGAGAAATTAAACCAGTCTCTGTTAGCTTAAATATACCTTAAGTAAGAAGAGCATTCTTTAATTCAGTGGTTCTAAGTTCTTTGCTTAGGTCAACATCTTACTGTTCCATAAGATAGTCTCTGGTGTTATAATGGGGTCCTAATTTTTAACTTCTTACTTATCTGTTTATCAAAATCACATACTAACAAAGACATTTTCATTAAATTCTTAAATTTTAACATGCCCCATGCTTACAAATTTAAGCATTTTTAAAAGTTATTTTGAAAAATATAACAAGTTCTTAAATTTTCTGTAAAACTTGTAAATTTCCTTTTTAATATGTTTAAAATCTCTCAACTGTGTGTTCTGCTAATATCAAAATAAAGTATCATTATTTCAAGAGTGAAGACACACAGCATAACCATAATTTGCATAAGGCAAAAGCAAGTTCCAATAGTACAAACAATGCAGGGTCTCTAAAATTAATACCAAGTGGATTATTTTTATGTTAGAAAGTTTGGAGTTAACAAAATATATTCTTGTACATGAAAGCATGGAGGTACAACTTAACAACTTATTAAACAAGAACTGTTGTAAATTCTATTTTTTATAAAGATGGTTCTTAAGAAAGAACAGGAATTATTTTTAAAAATCTTAACTCAATTTAAAAGTATCTAGAACAAAAACCATACACAGGGGGATGGGAGATTGCCTGCCCAGTGTCTTACTGTAACAATTTGTGTCTTACAAAAGTCCTTCAAAACCACTAAGGACACAAATGTGGAGCTACGAGACAGAACGTCTTCCTCTGTTTCCTACAGGGCCAGCACTGAACACATGCATTCCATGCAGCACTTCATTTCTCCTGGTTTCAGAGAGCAGCAAGCCATGTGAACCTTATATTCAGATAATAAACCTAAGTCAACCTAATCGAGGATGTGCAAGACCTGTATAATGAAACCTCAGGAGGCAGGAAATCTTCTCAAAGTTCATAGTGCAGCAGGATCATGTCACTGCCATAGCCCATAGTCACTATATCCAATGAATCCCACATCAAAGTACTAAAGTCATAGCCAGATGTGGGAGGAATACCTGTACTTTTAGCTCTCAGGAAGCTGAGGCCGGAAGCATGTGAGTTGGAGTGTTGTTTAGGATTCACAACATTATTTATGGAGCTTAAAAATACTCTGAAATTCATATGGAGATATAAAACAAAACAAAAGCACCTTCAGGCAGAGCAATGGGGAACATAAATGAACTAAGATCAAAGTATTTAATTGTCTAACTTCAAATTATACTAGCAACAAAAATATCAGCACAAAACCAGGTATAGATCAATGGGACAGAGCAGGGAGTCTAAATATAAACCAATGCAGCTGTAGTTAAAACACACTGAGGAAAATGTAGCCTCAGACAGAAACTAGATCCATATTTCTTATACTTCACCAAAAAAGTGAAAATGTGTAAAAAGCCATGACGTAGGAACTGAAGCACTGGGAACGTGCAAACACAAAGCAGAGGACAAACAACTCAGGACACAGTGTGATCACTAGAGGAAGATCCTATCCAGCCTGAGCTGACAACAGCCTGAGCCAGTCATAGTCTGGACACTCTCATGATACCTGTGCTGGGGAAAAACAGGGACAAACAGCTACAGAGCCACCTGAAAACAGTGCTGCCCTGATGTCACCTTGTCACATAGCAGCTATATGGAGCCACCCTGGATACACAGTCCAGTCAACATACAGGCTTCTGAACACCTTCTGTAAGAAGCAGAAAAAATGATCAACAAATAAAGGAACTATGTTCTCTATTTTTGGCGACCAGGGACAAGTCTTTTGAAAAAACTAAAAAAAAGAATCACATTATCATCAGGCTGCCTCCAGGGAGGATGCCATGTAGAAACCCTGGGATTCTGTCATGGAGGGTGTTCAGGACAGGAATAGACTCCCAGTGAGTGGCTTTAGGACCTTTAAGGGAGCCTGGATCAGTTCTAGATGTGCTGAAGTTTTTCGTGTAGATTAAATTAATAGGGCATGGTGTTATGAAACAAGGCATGTGTAAGTTAGGGACCCCATAAAACTTTATTTAAAAATAAATAAAAGATGTGGTGCCCTCTTTTGTTCTCTTCCTGCACATGTCATGAAAGCAGGGTGCTAACTAGCAGGCAAAGCACACACAGATATAAAATAAAAATAATCTTTAAAAAATGGTTGGCGCATCCCTGATATGAATTGCTTATTCACACAAAGGGTCAGGGTGGCTCTTTGTAGCTGTCATGTGACATTGGGAACACAAATGGTTTTTTTTGGGGGGGGGTGTTGTAGCTGTTTTATCCCTACCTTTGCCATCACAGGTGACATTAGAGTGAGGAGACCGACTTGAATGTTGCAGGCTGTTGTCAGTTCAGGCTGGGATAGGATCTTATTCTTCTAACTCGCAGAGCTTCAGTCTCACTAACTAGGAATTCATGTCAACTGATGAGCATTTTCTACAGGGTGAAAGATATCAATGCTTGATTCAAACTCTGGAATTTGTGCATGTTTTAAATCCTTGACAGGCAATTCTGCAAGCGGCCTGCTGTTCTTTGTATTAAAAATTAAAGATTGTTGTAGATCTCTGCCCTGAAGGTCTCTGATAAGCTAAGTAGACTAGGCTGGTGCTCAGGTAAAGAACAGGCAGCCTCATTCTATTAGGAATATCAGCTTTGGCTTTTCATCTCCCTTGACAAATTGGGTGATGTGTACCTAAGCCACTGCATTATAGAGAGCAGAACACTGCTATAAATTCTTAGCTGTAATGAAACATGCTGTAGCCTTTATAGCAACCATAGTAGTGTAAATGAACAAGCCTGTAATAAACCCAAGTATTTAGTCAGAGATTAGAATGTAATGAAAGTTCAACACTCAACACATCTCACAGTCCTGATGGACTTGTCAATTCTACTCAAAGCTGTTCTGTCTGTCCGTCTGTCTGGGACAGGCTATTTCTTTCCATCCCTCTATTCTTTTCCACAAATTTTAATGATCATAGTTAATAAGTTATGCCTATTTTTTTCTTACTGAAATGAAAACTGTTAGGAGGAAGGCACAATAATATTAAAGATTTTTGGAAAGTTCTTTAGAAAAGTATATTTTTCTCCTCTTGCTTTTTATTTATTCTTCTCCCATACATCTTGACAATAACCTCACTTCCCTCAACTCTTCCCAGCCTCCCTCCCCTCCTTCCTCCCCCATATCCACTGCTCCTCTATTTCTGGTCAGAGAATAACAGGCTTCCCAGGAATACCAACCAAATATGTCATAACAAGATGCAATAATAGTAAGCATGACCCTTCATATCAAGGCTGGATGGGGCAGCCCAGAAGAAGATAAAGGGTCCCAAGAGCAGACCAATTAATCAGAGAAACCCTCATTCTCATGGTTAGGAGTCTCAGAAAAGCCCCTAGGGAAATAACCACAGCATATGTACAGAGGACCTAGAACAGATCCTCACAGGCTCTGTGATTACTGCTTCAGTCCCCATGAGGCCAGGCTAGTTGATTCTGTGCACTGTGTTCTGTTGCCCTTGTTCCCTCTGGTTCCTAGAATTGTATGTTCCCTGTCAGGAGCCATGCAGCATAGACTACCTGCCAAAGAGTTCCCTAGAGGCGAGGCCTCTGGTGAATTCTTACTTGGCAGGAACCACTAGACCACAGGACAGTTTAGTAATTTGAAATTCCTGCAGCTTTAAGGCTCTTTTCACTCTCTTTTTATATTATTTGGTCAGTTTTTAGTTTTACTTTGTCAGTCACATATGAAACATCTATAATTTTCTCTGGAAATACTGTTGTTTTTAAAATATTTTACCCTGATATTCATCAGGGGACAAAGGCTTCTCAAATCTCTTGTCTGGAATTGCTAACTACAACTCCTTATCTTGGGAACTTTTCTGGTTCTATAAAAACAGTTAACTACAAATGAGAAAGCAATACTTGGAACATTAACCTTGTCTCACAGGTCTCAAAAGGAGAATATGGATGACATGCATACACAGAATGGGGGGGAGCACCAGGAATATGCACAGTGACTGTTTAGAGTAAGTTCCCTGGATATCAAAAACCATAGAATGAAATGATAGGATCTGAGATGCCCCAAGCAGAAAAAGAAATGTAGGGTAAAATACAGGATGGACAGATCCACCTTTAACACACATAGGGATTTGTATTGGGGAAAGATGTATGGTATCATGGGCAGAGGAATACCTTATCAAAGTCTGCCTTTTACAGAGAGATTAAGACTTGGGGACCCTCTTGTCCTGTATAAAAACATATCTTGTACACAAGAAATAATTGTTTGGGTTTAGATATTGTTATCCTTAAAGCATTGTATCCATGTCTATTATTTAGTTTTATCACTGCATATGCAGCTGGCTTATAGAAGAGCTACAATAGCTAGGTGCCTGATCAGGCCTGCAACAATGCTGATGGGTAGTTAGGCCTGCAACAATGCTGATGGGTAGTTAGGCCTGCAACAATGCTGATGGGTAGTTAAGCCTGCAGCAATGCATATACTGCATATATATTTCTACTCTTGTTTAAGATACTATGTTTATGTAACACATTTAGAATTATAATATGTAATTAGGAAATGCAGATTAATAGTCATCTATGATAACCAAACTTATAGTCATGTTAGTTAGATTTTTAGGTGTGCAAAGATCTACTTTAATTAGATAGGAACTATTCAAAGTCATACAAATTATGACATTTAAAATACTTTAAGAACTTAGACTTTTCTGGACAGTGAGACAGGTCTGCTCCTGACAGCACCAATCTATTTTAAGAGAATAATGGACATTGAAGACACTCCATATGGAATTTATTTTCTTTGTGGAAAAAGTTAGACATCAGATAAGAAACTATTCTTGTATTAACTGCTTGACAGTATGCTGTTTAAATTGACATGCAGGACCCATAGGAAATTGATATCTGAACTTTGACAGAACAAGTTGAGATGGTCCTTCATGTTGCTTCTTTATAGAGAAAACTGCCAGATATCCTTCAAGACACAAGGAGAAGCTACTGGCAATTGAAAAACTATGCCAGAATGTGCAGACTCTGCACCTGTAAGCTGAAGACAGATGTCCAGGCAGACAGATGTCGCTTCTAGATTTTGAAAGTTGCTTGCATTTCATGTTTACTTGGGTAATATTATATACTTCTGTGGTCATCGATGTAGTTGAAGATTAGATAGTTATATATATAGTTTTTCTTAGTTACTTTAAAAGGTATATTAGACATGAAACCTTAGACTCACAAAGATAAAGTAAATGATAGAATATTTTTCTTAATTTTGTTAAATACAAATAGAGTAATTTTTAAACTGTAATTCTTGCTTGATATCTGCTTTTTTATATGTAATTTTGCTATATTAGAAGTGAAACCTTCCTTTTTGATTAGACAAATAAGGGGAAATGATGTAAGAATGTAGTTCTGTATGCTGTGAATATCATTCTTTGAATAAAGGGACTGTGTTGGCCTATGGCAGGCATCTTAGAAGTAGATGGGTAAATCAGAGCATAGATAGGGGAAGGAAGGTGGAGTCAAAAGAGATGCCATCTAGCCAACCAAGTAACACCATGAAAAGAAATATATAAGCCATGGGCCACATAGCAAAACAGATAAATAGAAAGGGATTGAAATAAGATGCAAGAGCTAGATAGCAATATGCCTGAGCCTGAAATTAATATAAGCCTTTGTCTGATTATTTGGGGTTGGTCAGTCTGGCACTGCAGGTCTGTGAGTCTGGACTACCATGCCCAGAAACCTCATTCTATACTGGGATAACTTACAATGTCCTTTGCTGAATACAGCACCAGAAAAGCTTTATGGGAACGTTGCACCCACTACCCACCCACACTAGGGAGACCTGGCCCCAGTTTCATGGGCTTTGGAAAGCTATCTTTGCTCCTCACCTGAGGGTGGCAGTATCAGTGATCCATACTGACTATTCAGCTACAACCCAGGGCCCCAACCTTGGCCTTGAGTTGGCACACTCTTACATCTACCTCATCTATAACCTGCTGGAGAGCTTAAAGGGACTGGTACTAAAAAACAATAGTCACAGGATCTCCAGGACATTGCACAACAGCAGGATATTGGAGAGGGTCCAGTGATGATGGTATACCAGAGGCCATGAACCAGACTACTGACACATTGAAACAAACATTTGTGGAAGGGACTGTTGGACAAAAGGGTATATTTCACAGCACACTGAAGCTCCCTGTGAACGATGATGAATGAAGAAGTGTTAAAAACGTTAGGAAAGATGGAGCAACAGGCTTTTGTTTGTTTATTTGTTTGTTTTGAATTAACTTTGATGGGTTTCTGGGAAGGGATGCTGTAGGTTTGAGGAGTAGATATGGAAAGAATGGGAGGTAAGCAGGATTAGGGTTCATGATATGAAATTCCAAAAGAATCAATAAAAAATTATATGGTTAATTTTATAAAAAATATTTTGTTATCTGAAGCTATTGTGAAAGTTGTTTTCCCCTCTGATTTATTTCTCAGTATGTTAGTCATTTGTGAATAAAGGGACTACTGATTTTTGTGAGTTAAGTTTATCTAGATAATTTGCTGAAAGAGTTTATCAGCTATAGGAGTTTTGAGGGTCACTTAAGTTTTCTGGCAGAATATCTTGGGCCATTTATATATATATAAAACTATCACGTTCAAATAAAGATATTTTGACTTTTAACAAATAAATATAAAATAAAGCATACTTTGTGAAGACAAAAGCAAAGCACTTATAAATTCTGCTGTGATTACTTTTTATAAGCACACATTGACTTAGGAATTTCAGTTCTAGGTTCCTTCTTACAGATATAATTATTTATTTTTATTTTGTGTCAGTACTAGTTGGAGCATTTGAGATAGAGTATGGAGCCCTGGCTAACTTGGGTTCACTGTCTGAACAGGTTGAGCCTTGCTGTGGGGATCCTCCTGCCTTTACTCTCAAACTCTTTGTATCAGATAAACAGCAAAAACCTTACAAATTGAAACTTTAGCTTCAAAACCACATATTTAATAACAGTTCCTTTTGCTTGTCCTTTACAAATAGCTATAAAGTTCCATCTTAGATTTTCCTCATTGAACATATATGAAAGAATGATTAGGGTACATTCTGTTACAGTATGATATCAATGGTGTGTTCATAATTTATTTAGAAGCTGTGCTGACTAAATTGGTTTAACCAGTAATAGAAAAATATTTAATTGCATATTACCAACAATACAATCCATGAAAAAGTAAGAAAGAACTGAGCATTTGCCCCATTTGAAAAAACCTAAATTAGTGAAAACATATGAATATAACTTTTAAAATTTCCTCCCAGTGTTTATGATTATTAATCCATTCACATGAACTGTGTAATTAAAATAGTGAATTTAAACAATTTGAATTAAAGTAAATTTAATAACCTATTTTTAATCATTTATATAAGATATCCCCTTTTTTTTCCTTAGAAAGAGACTGACAATAGACTTAGACATTGCCCTTAGCAGCAGCCTGGACCTGGGTATTATTACCCTTGCCCGGAATAGCAAGCAGGCCATCCCATCAGCTCCTTCCTAAATGTCTTTCCTTCAGTTCTGTCTGATTTCACAGCACATGCACAGTTCTGATTCTTTTTATCTCCCATTTATCTTCCTCATAATGGCAACAACTCACCCAGGCCTGGGTGGGATTGTGGAAATCTTCAGCTAGCACAGACTGTGAGTACCAAAGATTCTTGTGGGATAATCTTTCTGTACAATGAAGATATATTGCTTTCCTTATTAAGAAAAAGCTAATTGTCCAATGACGAGGAAGAATTTTTAGAGCAGAGAGAATTCCGGGGAAAAGAAATACAAGTCAAAGAAGGAGCCTTGTGATATAGAATAAGCAGGATACAAAGTACATAGATAAGGTAAATGAGCCTTGTGATAGTACATAGATAATAGAATGGATTGATTTCAGTTATATGATGCATATAAAAACAAGTATGAGCTATTGGTCAAGCATTTATAATTAATATTAAGAGTCTGTATGATTATTTGGAGGATAAAATGGCAGAATAGAACTGATTGTCAGTCTAAACAGAATATTCTGCCTGCAAATGATAACTAATTTCCAGGCCACATATATACATATAAAACATAAAATTCTATTTAAAAAAGTTTGAAATACACAAAAGTGGAACCAAACGGAGTTCCCTAGTTCCATAGTCTCTCATGCTACCCATGGTAAAGGGAGGAATCCCCCAGTCATTGCCTGCATGCTTGAACTTCCAGTGTAAGCCTTGCCAACATGCCACATGGAAGATTTAAGGTTTTCCTAATGCATACAGAAAAGATTATAGACATGGAATAAAGACATACCCAGACAAAAGAAACCTTAAACCAGTCACAATGTGTTTTAAAATATACATAGGCTTGGGAGAGAAAAGAAAAAGGATATAAACAGTCATAAAAAAGTATAGCTTAAAAATAATAAAGTCTCTATTAAAGGAGCAAAGTAATTTTTAAAAAGCACTTAGGCATAAAAATACACAGTAAGTCTGGATCCTGTATGTTATTGTTTTGTGTTTAAATTTTCTGATTGTTGATAAATGAGCACTAAGAGACATTATTCTATTATGGAAGCTGTATAATCATCTTTGGCTGAGTTGTGTACAACACACAGGCTATATTTGTATTAATGCAGAAATTGTGTTACTTTTAAATGTTTATGTATTTTTAGAACAAGGGGATAAGACAGCATTAGAAACACATGGCCCAGGTGGTCCGGCATCTCTAAAGACTTCTGCTAGTTTTGTCAGAGTTCTGCATTCAACTTCAATGCTGCTGGATGAGATAATCCACTCTCACAGACAACTCTAACCAAGACTTAACTATTATCCTGAATTTCTCAAGGCTCTCCCATTACCTCCAGACAACAAAAAACTGTCTGGAGAAAACAGCACCCACATTTCCAACAGATGGGTTGTAGATATTTGATCATTTAGGGGATGTTGGGAACAAACTGTTATTTGTCATGGTTAAAAACTAAAAAAAAAAAAAAAAAAAAAAAAAAAAAATTAAAAGAGTTAGAATCAAGGATCTCTTCTTTCTGAAGGAAAAAGAGGGATATAATACAGAAATGATGAGATAAAAGTATAAATAATTAAATCTCCTTTAATCCAAAAAGCAAGTACTAGTATGAAGTATTTTATATTGGCATTGATTTCTGTATTGATATAAATGTAAGGTTATTTTTGTTAGAACATGCTGTACATACATTTCTACTCTTCCTTAAGGTATTGTACCTATGCAACTCATTTAACAAGGTAATGTAAATATATAGTCCTTGAAAGTTGTTATTATTATAGACTATTTAAGATAAAAAGGAAGATTGTTTGTTAGTCACCAATTACAATCAAACTTATCATCGTTTAGGCATATTTTCAAGGTCAAACAGAGACATATTTCAGATACACAAGTATTCTTCAAACACTTCAGATATTTACAGAATATGGTACTTATGATGTTTTAATAATATAAGGCTTTTTATAACAATGAGACATGTCTGTTCCTGGAAGCAGTATCTCTATCAGGTGTTGATGGGTTGCTTTCATCTTTCTACTACCAAAATGGTAATCATGAATGATCCTTTATCCACACAAGAAAATAAAGCTATTTCATGAGGAAGGCAAGGTGGAGAAAAAGACAATTGTGTGTGATTTTGAACTTTTAAGCCTCATTATTACAAAAACACGGTCACCCTATTGTGAGTGAGAATCCATTCTTATGTACTGAAATATTCTTAATAGATCTGCTATCAAAACCAAACTATGAAGATTTCTATTTCAGTATGCAGAAAAGAGAAATGGATATTTATCAATGCCTGATCTCTCATTGATTACTGAGTATGACAATGTTTAGTCAGATATTCATCTCTCCGAATAAGTATGAAGGGACTGATAACTGCATAACCAAGAGTTAGGAACTCTGGAACATACAGTATTTCAGAATAATTCTCTAAATAAAAAGTATAAATCAAAGAAATAAAACAATCTGCCCAATAAAAGAAAAGAAAACAGAGCATCAGAAGGAGGACACTCTGAGCAGCTCTCAGCTCAGGGGGAGTTCTGTGGAAAAGCTTGGAATTCTGAAGGTAGAGGACATGCTGATGGTGCTTGTGATGGCACCCTGAAACACAGCATCTCTCATGACCATGAGGGTGAGAAAAATCCATCTTGTTATCTGGCTTTCTGGCAGATAGTAGCAATAGTTGACACTTTTAAAAACATTTGTTATGTTCACACTGTTGATATTTTTAACGTAATACGTTAAGTTCATGCTGATCAAGGAATTGAGCATCCAAAAGAAGAACAGTGAGGAAAGAATGTGCTGTGGAGTCTTTAGGTTGAGCCTCTGCCACCTGGAGTGTCTGGGACTGATGGTGATGGCCTGGACCACAGTGAGGAGACTGCTGGTGCAGATGGAGAGACCCCGGGAAACCCTTGCCAGGTAAACAACAACTTTACAACTGCTGTCATCCAAGAAATTTCCAAAATTAAAGGCTTCTATTGTCTTCGGCATCCCTTTTGAAAGAAGCATTATGATATTTGTGAGTGCCAAGTGGGCAAGAATTAGGTGTATAGGTTTCTTCTCAGTGTGTTGGAACATGTGTATGTAACTCACAAAAAATAAGATGTTTCCCAAGGTGCCAAGCCCAGTGAGACAGAGGAAGACTGTGCCCCTGACAGAGTCCAAAACCATTCTTATATTTGAGGCAGAAATACTTGATCCAGCAAACACCTTTTTGAATAAATAAGTAAATCATGATAAGTATCAGCAAAAAATCTTTTAGATAACCCCACTTTTCTGGAAAGTAAGATAATGATATGTATTACTGCTCTGATTTCTTGACACAAAACTTGTGTGAAGAGTTGTTTTCAAAACTTAAATCTCCAAATTATGTATTTAAATTAAACTATTAAAATCTAATCTACCTGTTCAAGTATTGATATATCTCACTTATGATCTGTCCCAGCATGGCTGAAGTATCACAAGTGGCCCAGCCAGAATTCCTCAAGCATTTTATATTTCATTCTATTATATTCCTGTTATCCAATTCTGAAAATCATTATAACCTATCTGCCTGTGGCATATACAAACATTTGAAGGTTCTGTTGTTTTAACATATTCATCACCTCTCAAATTTAATTACCTTTTGATTTTTACAGTACTTCTATTTGTCTATTATGTCTTTTGATTGATAACAGTAGCATTTCCTATGTGTTTTCCTCTTATTTTATATTAGATGTTTAGACTCCAGTTTTTCCAGATACATATTGAAAACCAAAACTGATCTTATAATTGTTTAATGAGCTACATAATTAATGATTTTAATGGCATTTCTCCCAGGCCCAGCTTTCTACTGAAACTATCATCCTGTGAGTGAATATTGTTAACCCCCAAAGCTCTGGACCCTGGTATTAGGAGAAAGGTTCATCTTAGGTTTGGAAGTTAAAACTCATAGCGCATATGTATTTCCTAACCTTTCTCCCATAATTTCCGTAATGTTTAGGACAAGTATGGGGCAATCTGGAAAGAGACTGAAATAATTCTCTCCAATTTTAGCCCAAATTTTAAATAAATATTTCCATTTTCATATTTATATATATACACATATAAATTTCATTTTCTTTAATGCCAGTAAGGGTCCTGACCCAGAGCTAAACCATGAAGATTCAACAGTAGCAATTTTAGTACTTAGAAGTATTCACTGTCTTCTGTAGTTCCTCAACATCCAGTCAAAGTGTTTTCCCTATTACATAAGATGCACTAGATACAGAGAAGTTGACGAAGGCATCCAAGAATAAATTTGTTTTATTTTTATACACATTTATAAACTACAAAACAATAGTTTCTACTGTGGCATCCTTACACATATATACCTTGTATTTCTCTCATAATCACCTTTAGTGCTGGCATTATCCATTTCTAGTGTTTGGCATCTTAGTCAGATAATAATGCAAGAGAAAGACAGAGAAAGGAAATAAAAAAGAAATACAAATGTTTTTATTTGCAGATGACAATCACTACTTAAAAGACCACTTAGACTGTCCAGAATACTTTTAAAGATGTGATGATTTCAGAAATCCACAAAACATATAATCAGCTTATAAAAATAAACATTAAAAAAATCAAAAATAAAAACAAAAAAGAAAGAATACAATGAAGCTTACACGATAGAAAGAAAAAATAAAACAACATCTTATAGTATCAGCTAAGAAAGAAACAATAACATTGGCAATATTTACATTAAAAGAAAACAAAACCTATGCAGTAAAGGAAAAAAAATGTGTGAAAGAACATGGCAAGTTTTTAACTTTGATTCTTCTCTGAATATCTTCTAATGTCTTCTCATTTTCTATTCATCCTTCCTTTTTACTAATTATTCTAAATTCTAAAGTATGGTTTATATAAAATGTCTTTTCTCTTCATCTCTAATGAATTGAGTTGTATATTACTATGTTTGCCTAAAAGAAAATTACAAGCACCAGCTGAGTAAGAGTTAATTATGAAATTTTCAAGGAAAAACAAAATAGTTCCACCATACTTGTCAAATTTAAGCAACATTTTACTAAAATACTAAATTCTGACTAAGATGGAATCTCTTCAACTCTGTGGCCAGGAGGCAAAAATCCATAGGCTACCATATAAGTGTTACAGCTATGGAGGGAAAGGTATCCTGGCCATCAGTAGCCAGGCTATAGCTGTAAGTGTTACATCTAGAAAGGGAAAAAAATCTTGGCCATCACAGTACAGGCTATATGTATAGTTCTGAAGGGAAACGTATGTTGGCCTTAGAAAATCAGGCTATAGCTACAGTTCTGTTCAGGTGAGTGATGGTTTCCCTGCAGAAATGTAGCAGTTTTCTCCTCTGGGAGAACTGTTACTTCTCTGCTCCAGGCTGCTAAGGGAGCTTCCCTGAACAGAAATGAAGAGGTCCTGCTCCTACTTCAGTGAGGGCTGTTACTTCTCTGCCGTTTCACACTGGTGAAATTTCTTCACTCAAATCTCACTCAAGGGATTTATTGTGAGGGAGAAATTCAAGAGAATGGCTGCCTCTGCTAAACCGGAAATGGCAGCTCCAAACTGAGCAGATACAGGGCTTATTTAGGGTAGCTGAAGGGAAGAGGTTTTACAGGGTGAAATATTTCAGGATGGGAATTGGGAGGGTTTCAAGCTCAGAAGAGACAGATGGATATACTGCTCAGGTATTGGTTGGTTTTCATGCTGAGATGTTCACGGCCAGAGTGTATTTCTTTGGCCCTGGCTTTAAGGCCAGAGTGTTTTTCTTTCCCCCTGGCTCCTTTTAAAAATTTGGCTCTAGTTGCAGGGTTCAGGGTTCACTCTGATTTTAGGGCCAAAGTGCATTTCTTTGACCCTGGTCTCATGGTCAGGATGTTTCTTTGGCTGGTGCTTTTACCCTACACACCATTCTTTTTTTATGAGAATTTATTTTCTAAGAGCTCCAACTCCCAGAATCCCAGGAAGATACCTACCTGGACTTTGGGCAAGTGGGGCTTAGTGGTTAACCTCAGATCTAGTATTTCCTCTTGAAGTGGCATCCTGAGTTGTATCCCTGACTCTATGACTGATACCAGTTTATATTTGGATCTAATAACTATTAGTTTAATGATATACAAGCAGGAATTATCATTTAGTTATTGTATCAATAACATAAGAGCCAATATTAATTAATACAAAGCAGAAGTGCCAAAGGCCTTGTAATGAAAGTATCTCTTTGTTCTGTGTAAAGTAGTTTAAGTGTCCTTTTGTGTAGAAACATTTTAGATAATGTATCTACCTGCTGGTAAATCTCAGTTCATATTTTTTGCTATATCAATTGTCATTATAGGTAACCATTTTGTCACCCATGTCAAGGAATTTTATTTTGACTTAGCTTTTGTCAGCCCATTATGAAGGCAGGAATGATGTAGCTCTTCTGTTGCTGCTTCTAGTTGAACTGGGATGTTGGTTGTCAAGACCCAAGTAGGCTGAATGGTTAGTCAAAGGCTGGGCAATGGGGAATCTATCAGAATCATCTGACTAGCTGATTCAAGTGAAAGTTCAGAGAGCAATCTATTGGCTGTTCTGGTCCATATCAGCTTTCAGCAAGTTCAGGGCTTAATGTCTTATGGAAAATGTTGTAGCAAGTCATTTTTCTCTGGATAATGTCTATTAGCCAAATGGAAATCTGCTGAGAAAATAATACACTAAGGACAGAAGTTAAAATTTAGGAAGTTACAGAAAACTATTGCATTTGGAACTTTAAGGTCCATCGTCCTAGTAATTGAGGGGGGCAAAGAGTCCAAAGACCAGGAGCGGGGGAGGATCTATCCTCAGGAATATACAGGTGGAAGAACTTGGACTGTACTTACCTGGAGTTCTTTTAACCTATGAAAGATTGATCCAAGTCTCATATTTTTTTAATTTCTTGAAGCTTACTAGAACTTTAGTTTAGCAAAGAAGATAAATGTTTTAGATATAGTGGCATTATAATTATACTGAAATCCATATTGTAGGGAAAAGGGCAGTTAACAGGATTTGAAAAAGAGAAAAGATTTTGGTATTATAGCATAGGCTGTGGCTTTGGGCTAAAAATCAGAAACATTTTTCCTATGTCTAATGAGTGTGATATGCATTTTAGCCTGATGAAAAGTACCTTTAAGTCTATATGTAGAATATGGCTGAAGGAAATTTAGAATCTTGAGGTTCTGATTGAATAGTAGTAGTCGATATTGTACCAGTTTAACAGAACCCTATGTGTTCTTGTTAAAACTCTGTGTCCTTGAAATCTCAGTGTAATAATACACCACTATAGCTTGTATTTATATGTCTTAGCCCATTTCTGAGACCCTTAGAACTTAAGTTTTTACAACCTCAGACCCTTAATTACCATGGAACATTTTCTTAGAACATCATAATTTAGATCTTGCATGGTCTTTAATCACTTACCAGAGATATAAGTAGATATTAGAGAACAGTTATTGTAAAGCATGTTCTTTTAGTTAAAAGTAACACCTGAAATGTATTTATCTTTTAATAAGAAGCCTGTGAAAAAGTCAAACCTGTCTGCCCCTTTTCTAAAAAGGGAACATGGTAGTTTAACTAACTAATAAACTAACAAGGTAGCTGTAGCCCTAGGTGAAGGAGCTGATTGTGTGCTGTCTAGCTGACAAGGCTACAGATAACATAGCTGTGAGTCAGAAATCTGAGAAGGACCAACCAATATGACAGAGACTAGTTAACAGTTCTTTACCTAGACGGTTATCTCAGGCTCCCATAGTTTTCATGGCTTTTTGTTTTTGCAGGGGTACCAGGACAGCAGCCTTGGCTGCCAGGCCCAGAAGGTGAGAGGCTTTTCTGTGGAGCAGGAAAGGAGGAAATCACTTTACTTTATCTAGACAAAGTGATGCAATCACCTTTCCAGGGTCCTGCTTGTCCAGAGTTTGGATGGAGCCTTAGCTGCAGGAAAAGCATTGGAGCAGTCTTTCCCAGTGGTTAACATCACCATAGTCCAGGTGGAGTCATCCATTGCTGTACCCCTTGTCTTCTAGGAGACTTTGGTGAGACCTTGGTCACTGCTAAGATCTGGGAGTCTCTGTCTGCCATATGAAATTAAATATCAAATAGTTTAAATGCCATATCCAGCAATTCTCTGACAGTTTGAGGTCCATTATTTATTAATTAGAGTTTTGAACTTTTTAAGGCTTATTTATTTTTTAACAGTTTATAAGAAAAAAGAACAAATTCTGATTTCAGGCTCTTATAGTATTAAGGTAAAACTTATAAATATAGTCCATAAAGAGATTGGGAAATTTCCTGATCCTTATATAGTGTACCACTATAGAACATAACAGATCCCTCCCTTTATTATTACCAGAATAAAGACAGCTCAACAATATTAGAAAAAATAAGATTATACATTTTTAAAAACCAGACTTTAACAGAGACTTTAAACCAGTCTCTGTTGGTTTGAATAAACCTTAAGGAAGGAGAATACTCTCTAAGTCAGTGTTTTCAAGTTCTTTGCATAGGTCAACATCACACTGTATCATAAGTTAGGAAATACCCAGTATTATGATGTGGTCCTAATTTTTAACTTCTTATTTATGTGCTTATCTAAATTACATATTAACAAAGACATTTCATTAAATTCTTAAATTTTAACATACTTATTAATTTAAGCACTTTTAAAAGCTTTTTTGAAAAGTATAGCTAGTTCTTAAATTTTCTATAAAAGTCTAAAATTTCCTTTTAAATAAGTTTAAAATCTCTCAACTGTGTGTTCTGCTAATATCAAAATAAAGTATCATTATTTCAAGAGTGAAGACACACAGGATAACCATAATTTGCATAAGGCAAAAGCAAGTTCCAATAGTACAAACAATGCAGGGTCTCTAAAATTAATACCAAGTGGATTATTTTTATGTTAGAAAGTTTGGAGTTAACAAAATATATTCTTGTACATGAAAGCATGGAGGTACAATTTAACAACTTATTAAACAAGAACTGTTGTAAATTCTATTTTTTATAAAGATGGTTCTTAAGAAAGAACAGGAATTATTTTTAAAAATCTTAACTCAATTTAAAAGTATCTAGAACAAAAACCATACACAGGGGGATGGGAGATTGCCTGCCCAGTGTCTTACTGTAACAATTTGTGTCTTACAAAAGTCCTTCACAACATTAAGGACACAAATGTGGAGCTACGAGACAGAACGTCTTCCTCTGTTTCCTACAGGGCCAGCACTGAACACATGCGTTCCATGCAACACTTCGTTTCTCCTGGTTTCAGAGAGCAGCAAGCCATGTGAACCTTAGATTCAGATAATAAACCTAAGTCAACCTAATCGAGGAAGGGCAAGACCTCCATGATGAAACCTCAGGAGACCGGAAATCTTCTCAAAGTTCATAGTGCAGCAGGATCAGTGTCACTGCCATAGTCCATAGTCACTATATACAATGAATCCCACATCAAAGTACCAAAGTCATAGCCAGATGTGGGAGGAATACCTGTAATTTTAACTCTCAGGAAGCTGAGGCCGAAGCATGTGAGTTGGAGGCCAATTTAGGATTCAAAACATTATCCATGGAGCTTAAAAATATTCTGAAATTTCAAAGGTATCAGAGGGAATCTACCCACAGTATATGTGGGGATTTAATAAAAGCTCCAGAAGTTCTGGATCTCTAACCACAGTCAGTCTAGGAGAATCAGAGAGTGGTGATTCATACCTTTAATCCCAGCACAGGGAGTATCCTGGGATTGGTGACCTATGTCCTTAATCCCAACTGAGTCATGGTCATTTTAGAATACAGAAGGAATTCAAGGCTCCCAAGCAGGCAGTGGTAGGGCCATGCCTTAATTTATCAAAAGAGTATTTAATTAAGACTTAAGGCAGGCGTAGAGGAAGAGGAAGCAAAGGGAAGCCAGGCTGAGGAAGATGGAAGACTTCTGGGTAAGATCTGACTGTAGTGTTTATTCTCTCTAATATCTACGACTTCCTCAGAGATCTATCCCTGAGTCTCATTTATTCATGCAACAAAGATATGAAACAAAACCTTCAGGCAGAGCAATGGTGAGCATAAATGAACTAAGATCAAAGTATTTAATTATCTAACTTCAAATTATACTAGCAACAAAAATATCAGCACAAAACCAGGTATAGATCAATGGGATAGAGCAGAGATCTAAATATAAATCAATGCAGCTGCAGTCAAAACACACTGAGGAAAATGTAGCCTCAGACAGAAACTAGATCCATATTTCTTATACTTCACCAAAAAAGTGAAAATGTGTAAAAAGCCATGACATAGGAACTGAAGCACTGGGAACATACAAACACAAAGCAGAGGACAAACAACTCAGGACACAGTGTGATCACTAAAGGAAGATCCTATCCAGCCTGAGCTGACAACAGCCTGAGCCAGTCATAGTCTGGACACTCTCATGATACCTGTGCTGGGGAAAAACAGGGACAAACAGCTACAGAACCACCTGAAAACAGTGCTGCCCTGATGTCACCTTGTCACATAGCAGCTATATGGAGCCACCCTGGATACACAGTCCAGTCAACATACAGACAAACCAACAGAACACCTTCTGTAAGAAGCAGCAATAACAGCCAACAAGTACAGGAATAAGGTTCTCTACTCTTTGGCTATTGGAACAACTCTTTTGAAAATAAAAATCACATTATCAGCAGGCTGTTCCCAGGGAGAATCCTGGGATTCTGTAATGGAAGGTATTGAGGAGAGTACTAGACTCCCAGTGAGTGGCTTTGGGACGTTTAAGGGAGCCTGGATCAGTTCTAGCAGTGCGGAAGTTTATCATGTGTTAATAAGGCATGGTGTTGTGAAACGGGGCATGTTAAGTTAGGGACCCTATAAACTTTATTTAAAAATAAAGGATCTGGAACCCTCTTTTGTTCTTTGCAGACACAACTCATGAAATCAGGGCACGTTCTAGCAGGTGAAGCACACAGATAGAAAATAAAGTAAATCCTTTAAAAGTAACTTCTTGACACATCTCTGGTATGAATCAATCACTCACAGGAAGGGTCAGCATGGCATTTTGCAGCTGCCATGTGATACGGACGCAGAAGTGTTTTCAGGGGTTTTGTGGCTGTTTTATCCCTTTTTGCTTTTCCCATCACAGGTGACATTAGAGTGAGGAGACCGACTTGAATGTTGCAGGCTGTTGTCAGTTCAGGCTGGGATAGGATCTTATTCTTCTAACTCGCAGAGCTTCAGTCTCACTAACTAGGAATTCATGTCAACTGATGAGCACTTTCCATAGGGTGAAAGATATCAATGCTTGATTCAAACTCTGGAATCTGTGCATGTTTTAAATCCTTGACATGCAATTCTGAAAGTTGTCTGCCATTCATTTGTATTAAAATTTAAAGATCACTATAGATCTCTGTCCTGAAGGTCTCTGACAACATGAACCAAGCAGACTAAGCTGGTACTCAGATAGAGACTAGGCAGCATCATTCTTCTAGGAATATCAGTTATTGCTTTTCATCTCCCCTGACAAATGGGGTGATGTGTACCTGAGCCACTGCATTATAGAGAGCAGAACACTGCTGTAAATTCTTAGCTGTAATGAAACATGCCATAGCCTTTATAGCAACTATAGGAGTGTGTATGAACAAGCCTGTAATAATACCAAGTATTTAGTTAGACTAGAATATACTAAAAGTATTGACACTCAACATCTCAGAGTCCAGATTGACTTGTCAGTTCTACTCAAAGCTTTTCTGTCTGTCCATCTGTCTGGGACAGCCTATTTCTTTCCAGCCCTATACTCCTTTCCACAAACTTTAATGTTGATAATTAATAAATTATGCCCATTTTTTCTTACTGAAATGAAAACTGTCAGGAAGAAGGCACAATATTACAGATGCTTGGAAAATCCTTTAGAAAAGTAGGTTTTTCTCTTTTTTCTTTTTATTTATTCTTTTCTCATAAAATAATCTTGACAATAACCTCTCCTCCCTCAACTCTTCATGTCCCCCTCACCTCTCCTATCCCCAGATCCATTGCTCCTCCATTTCCCTTCAGAAAAGAGCAGGACTCCCAGGAGTATCAACTGAACATGGCATAACCAGATGCAATAAGACTAGGAACAAAGCGTCATTCCAAGGCTGGATGAGGCAGCCCAGAAAGAGAGAAAGGGACCCAACAGCAGACCAAAGAGCCAGGGACACTCTCGTTCTCACTGTTAGGAGTCTCATAAGAGCCCCTAGGGAAAGGACCACAGCGTATGTACAGAGGACCTAGAACAGACCCTCACAGGCTCTGTGATTGCTGCTTCTGTCTCCAGTCCTTATGAGGCCAGGTTAGTTGATTCTGTGGGCTGTGCTCCAGTGCTCTTTACCCCTCTGGTTCCTAGAATGGTACCTTCCTTGTTGGGAGCCATGCAGCCCAATCTCAGATCAGCATATCTCAGATATCACTTGTCTAAACAATTTCCTAGGGGTCAAGCAACTGGTGAATTCTCACTTGACAAATAGACTGACTACAGGACAGCTTAGAAATTTGAAAATTCGTGCAACTTAAAGGGTCTTTTCTTTCTCTTTATTCTTTGGGCAGTTTTCAGTTTTACTTTGTCAGGCACATATTCAATATCTGTAACTTTTTCTGGAAATTCTGTTCTTTTTAGAATATTTTACGCTGATATTTATCAAGAGACTAAGGCTTCTCAGATCTCCTATCTGGAATTGCTAAGTACAACTCCTTATCTGGTTCTATAAAGACAGATACACATGAGAAAACAACATGTGAAACATTAATTATGTCTCACAGTTCTGAAAAGGAGAGTATGACATGCATATACAGAATGGGGGGGGGAGCATCTGGAATATACACAGGGCCATCTGGTTTGACTAAGTTCCCTAGACATCAAGCCCATAGAACAACAGTAGGATCTGATATGCTTCAAGAAGAAAAACACAATGTAAAATATGGGATGGATAGATCCACCTTTACCATACATAGGGGCTTGTATTGAGGGAAGAAGATTGGTGGGGGAGAGAGTGTCTTACTAAAATCTGCCTTTTACAGAGAAAGTGAGACAAGAGACCCTCTTGTCAAAAAGGGAACTGTATAAAAACATCTTGCAGACAAAAAAAGAATTGTTTGGGTTTGAATATTATTGTCCTTAAAGCATTGCATCCATGTCTATTATTTAACTTTGTAACTGCACGTGCTGCCAGGTGATGGAAGTGCTAAAAGATCAGGATGTGTGGCTAGATGATGTGCTAGGCCTCCAACAATGCTGATGGGTAGTTAAGCCTGCAACAATGCTGATGGGTAGTTAGGCCTGCAACAATGCTGATGGGTAGTTAGGCCTGCAACAATGCTGATGGGTAGTTAGGCCTGCAACAATACTGATGGGTAGTTAGGCCTGCAACAATACTGATGGGTAGTTAGGCCTCCAATAGTGCTGATGGGTAGTTAGGCCTCCAATAGTGCTGATGGGTAGTTAGGCCTCCAATAATGCTGATGGGTAGTTAGGCCTGCAACAATGCTGATGGGTAGTTAGGCCTACAACAATGCTGATGGGTAGTTAGGCCTGCAACAATACTGATGGGTAGTTAGGCCTCCAATAATGCTGATGGGTAGTTAGGCCTCCAACAGTGCTGATGGGTAGTTAGGTCTCCAACAATGCTGATGGGTAGTTAAGCCTGCAACAATGCTGATGGGTAGTTAGGCCTGCAACAATGCTGATGGGTAGTTAGGCCTGCAACAATGCTGATGGGTAGTTAGGCCTACAACAATACTGATGGGTAGTTAGGCCTCCAATAGTGCTGATGGGTAGTTAGGCCTCCAACAATGCTGATGGGTAGTTAAGCCTGCAACAATGCTGATGGGTAGTTAAGCCTTCAATAATGCTGATAGGTTGTTAGGCCTGCAACAATGCTGAACTCTATGCATACCTTAAGGACACATCGGAGGTAAGAAAGTATATTTGTGAAAGCGTAAGTGGGAACAATGGGGCTTTTATATTGATTATGACGTATTTCTAAAAACATGATGTATTTCTTAAAAGTCAATCATAGGGGCCAATAATAAATTTGTTCATGTAAGCCTGGTAGAAAAAAAAAGTCTCTGTTAAAGTATAGATAAAAACAGCTTGAGCCACTTGAGTGAAATTCACCTAGTGGTCAGATTTTTGCTTGCTCTGAAGCCCCTTCCCTGTCTCAGGACTTGAACCTGAGCTGATGCTGGACCCCAAAACTCCTTATCTTCTGTGGGGTTCCTTGTGTTATGTATTTAATTAGCTGTGAGTCTCTGCATTGACCTTTTGGCACAACAGTAGTGCCCCTAAATCCAGAAAAGTAGCTTTAAAAATAGGCTTTGGAGGGAGGACCAGAGGGAGGAGAAAGAAGAACAGGCAGTAAGGACAAGTACAGGAAAATATAGGGACATGTGCATGAAGATGTCATAATGGTACCCACTGTTTCCAGTGATAAGAAAAACAGTAGCAGTAACATAGGAAAACAAAACAAAAGAAAAAAGAAACAGGATGGCTTTGCATTCTGTTAGAAGGGTGATGCCCTATCTGGATTGGCCTCCAAATCAGCTGGAGTAGGGAAATGAATCTATTAGGCCCAGATTTCTCAAATTAAAATATAATGTTATTTCTTCTTGATTTATAATACTATGGTGAGATCATCTTGGGTTATAGCAACTCAAATCTGAAGTTCATGACGATATATTTTTAATCTTTTGTTGCTGTTGTTATGAGATGCCTGAGTCTCTCCTAGAGTGGCCTGCCTAGTGCTGGGATTAAAGGTCTTTGCCATACCAGGCTCACTTTTTTATTTTTGTAGTTTGTAAAAGTCCTTACCATTGTCTAGCAACACAATGAAGATACTGACTTACAAGTTCAGTACAAAGTTCCATGTCAGGATGGAGACTTTAAGGATAGATTCACAAAAGATACCTAGTTAAATATCACCAGGCCTGGGGAATTATCAGGCAAACTAGAAAAGACAAAATTTTTGACACAAGAAATGTAAAAATTCTCCAAATGTGAAATGAATGGATTAATTTTACTGACATCTTTATAAAGCAAGTGAACTCTGAGGTCAGAGAAAATAAACATTTTCCATAGAAATTTGAAAGTTTTCTATTCATTTTTTAGTTATTACAAAAAAAGGGAGAGCATTTGACAAAGATCCACCCCAAAACTCTCTCATAATGGCAGACCCTAAACACAGGAAACTAAGCATCTGTGCTTTCCTAGCGTCATGTGTCCTGGAATTGGCCCCAGTTATTTTAAGTGTCAGAGGAAGAGTGAAGGTGGCAGGCTCAGCCTCTCTCCTCTACTCCTTGGCTTAGTCAATCAGAGTCAGATGTGTATCTTTCTGCAAAACGTGGCATGACTGCTGTGCGATATTGTGATTAAAAGAATGTGTAAAGTCTACTCACCACAGTGATGAGGGGCAGACAGGCTCCGGGTCCTTCTGGCAAGTGAGTCTTCCCAGGTCATATTTGTACCTTCAGTGTTTGTAGAGAACTTGTCACTGTGAATATTCTCAAGACACTAACACATCAGAGTGTCAGAGAAAAGGAAGCCCTCTGCAGAACCCCAGTCCCTAAAGTACGGCTTTTCCTCTCCCTCCTCAATTACTACATTTGTTTGTCTCAAAAGTTACCTCTGGATTAATTAGGTTTTCATTATGTTATAGAAACCTGTGATGTGATAAAATGAACAACAAGGTTTTTATGTCTAGCATTTCCCTTGTTCCTGATCCCTTCTTTATCTTTCTAAACCAAGTCTACAGATCATAATAGAGACCTGCTTCTGATGCAGGAAGAAGTCAGTTCTCTTTCTCAAGTTCTTTGTTATATGGTGGATTAATAAATGACATCCAACCCTTTACACTCTACTTTCTGAGCACATTCCACTCACATGCCTGAGCATAACAAGATGTCCTTGCTTCATCTGGACTCAGTCTATATCAACGTAGTCTGCCATAAGTGACAGCTTTACTCCCCATTCATTAAATAAATGGTATCCCCATACCAGATGGATATCTCTTTTCCAACTCAACTTTGTCATAACACCACCTTGTAACACAAAGGCACTCCTGATACCCAATGTAGGATAAACATACTTGAGCTATAAATGAAGGAAAAGTCCTGTATTGCCTTCATTCTTGCTTTTGAATGGGAAATTGAATTGAATCCTGGATGAATCAAGTTGTCCCATCATATTTTCAAGGATGAATACAAATATAACAATGAAAACTTTAATTTTCTCTGAAGTAAAAGGGCAGGATAAATCTCAATTTCTTCTTTCGAAACATTTTCATCATACATTGTATTATATTTTTCTCTTACCCCATTGAGATGTTTGCAATGTTTTGGTTTCATTAAATGAAAAACCCTCCATTGTCTTAAAGAACCTAGAATCAGTACTAGGGAAAATCATCATGCTTGTAAGATTTGCATATATTTTTATTTTTAATACCAAGAAGAAATACAGACTTTACTCTCATACACTTGACTTTCTGAAACATTTTCATCACAGACTGACTGAATAGAGAGACACAGGTTTTTTTAATTTTTTATTTTTTGATGAGTGGAAAGGGACAATTACTCGGAATTTGACATAAAATATGCAATGATTCTGCTCTTGATTCTCAAATATGCGATTGCAAGGTTTATTTTAGGATGAGTCCCCACAAAGGAACCAGAGAGCAAATAAATGCTGGGAACCCACTTTTCTGTGTCTGCCAGGAGGATCAGGCTCTTCTAAATTAAACCATGATTTGCACAGTGCTATAATAAACCACTTGGAGACTCTCAGAATTTTCTTTCGATTGAAACCTTACAGGAGGGAGGAGAATCTCCCTTTACATGCTATTTTCCTTGCGCCAGATGCTAGAATCCATGTTATCTTATTACAGATCTAAAACTGTGTATTTCTGAATTTCACCTGACATCTCATCATCTACTCTTTACTGTATCACAGAAGTGCATTTCCCTACACACAGTTCTTTCAATAAAAGCATTTGATGTTTTTATTAGAGACTCGTGGAGATACGAGCAACAGTTTGTGTTTCTAATATGCCATCTTTCCCCACATCACTGTCACATTCTATCATAGTCAGCAAAACTTTTTTATCATAGTAGCACATGGAGATGGCATTCCATCCAACACTATGAGAAGCAACAAAAAACAGAGACAGTGTTTTCTTGAAAATCTCACAGTTCTTTTTCTGCAGATACTTTCTTGGTATTAACATTTGAGAAAAATCAGCATTTAGGGTTTCTTCAGTGACAGGTGTCATAGTTAGGGTTTCTATTGCTAATATGAATACCATAATCAAAAATCAAGTTGGAAAGGAAAGGATTTATTAGTCTTCAGTATTGCCATTCATCACTGAAGAAAGTCAGGGCAGGAACAGAAACATGGCTGGACCCGGGAGGCAGGAGTTGCAGGAGCCATGAGGGGAGATGCTCACTAGCTCACTTCCCATGACTTGCCCATCTCACCTTCTCTAGACCCCAGGACCACAGACTGAGGATGGCACTACCCACCATGGGCTGGGTCCTCCCCACTGATCACCAAATGAGAACATGTCTTACAAATGGATCTCATCCTGACGTTTCCTCCACTGAATCTCATCACTATCTCTTTCTGCTCTATTTGCTGATTATGATTTTAGCTATGACTCCAGCTCCATGCTTGTCTCCACGTCATCATATTCCCTGTCATGATGGTCATGGACTCATCCTATGAAACTGTAAGCAAGTACCCAATAAAATACCCTCGATTATAAGTTGCCTTAGTCATGGTGCCTCATCATAGCAATAGAATAGTAACTAAGAAACCTTGTAACTGCTTTCTTCACAAAACTCTGAAGCTGACCTTAAATTCCTTGCCATTCTAAGCTGATAGAGACTCTTATAAAATATATATTGATTACTAAAATGACCATAATCCATGAATCAGTGATTTAGCCATGACTCCAGTACTTAATCATCTATTATTATGAGTGTTGCTAAACTTTGAAAACATTCATAAATTGACCCCTTGGAATCCT
The DNA here is from genome assembly GCA_033318265.1 of Phyllotis vaccarum. Classification (NCBI taxonomy): domain Eukaryota; kingdom Metazoa; phylum Chordata; class Mammalia; order Rodentia; family Cricetidae; genus Phyllotis; species Phyllotis vaccarum. Next base: position 27,439,347 of record JARWLC010000011.1, on the reverse strand, counting down.
CAATGTTTCTTTCAAATGAATTCTTGGCTTTAGTGTAAAAGGAGGTGAGAAGAGAACTGGAACCAAGTCTGAGAAACCAGCATCCTCAGGACCCTGCTCAGCCTCAGTTCCCATTTCATCACCAGCAGACTTTGTAATTACAGACATAATGGTTTTGGATCATAAAATGACTGAGAACCAGGGGAGGGCTGGCCTCAGGGATGGAGATGTGCAGAAGGAGCTCTTTTTCCCTGGTGAAGCCAAACTCCTGATAGCAGTTATTGCTGATGTGACACAGGGGCCAGGGAGTGATAAATGGCCTGGGTAGTGCAGTGAGGACATGCACTCTGAGCCCTGCAGACTGCACAGGTAAGACTGAGGCTACCTTTGACTTTGGAAGAGGAACTGTGAGGCAGGGTGACTTTAGGTATAAAAAAAGGGGGGCTCTCACTTAATCTGTCACTATGAAGAAGGAAGGTGGCAGGACCCAGGGAGCAAACCGTTGTCACTTTCCAGGACCTTGGTTAGGCAGGGTTTGCAATAGTCTGTAGTGCACTTGGCCAGAGCTGCTCATCACATGGGCCAGGCAGAGACTCAGCACACGGGCCTGGTGGCATTTCAGTCTGGATGTGAGGAAGTATTTACTCTCTCCACAGCCTTTTGATTTTTATTCTCAAAAGAAGTAAAGATTTGATTTGAGCTGTATATCTTGTTTCTCATGTACTTTGGTCTCTTGAAGTTAGGGCTCTCCTGTCTTCTAACTCTGATTTTATTTTTCTGAACTTTGTTAAATATAACATAATGTAAAATTGTTCAGAATTTGGGGAAGTAGACACATAGAAATATAAGAGCAAAATGATTTCTTTACAAAACGATTCTGTTTCTGGTACTGGACACCTCACAGTATGCTTGAATGGGACCAAGCAGCATCCTCAGGTTGCAAATGATAACACTGGACGTGGGGGAACTAAATAAGATGATCAATGTGATACATGCATGTTGCACAAATAAAGGAAACTCGGATCCAGATCTCAGGGAAAGGCTGAGATATCAAAGGTAGGAAACACCACAGTCAGATCTCACCCAGCTGTCTTCCAGCTTCCTCAGCCTCACTCCTCCTGGCTTCTTCTGTCTGCTCTGTCTTTCTATGCCTGCCGTAAATACTCTCTTTGCTCAGTTAAGGTATGGCCCCATCACTGCCTGCCTGGGAGCCTGGAACTCCTTCTGTAAACTAAGAAGACCTCGAACTCAGACTGGATTAATGGCCTAAATCACCACTCCCAGGATATTCCCTGAACTAGGATTAAAGGTGTGAGTTACCACTGTCTTATCTTCCTAGATTGACTGTGGGTAGATCCCTCTGATATCTCCGAATGTTTGTATTACATAACAAAATATCCCCACAAATAATAAATAAATAAATATAGAATAAACACTACATTTCTCATAACAGATAGCCTATTTCTTCTACTATATTGATGGAAGCCTGAAAATTTATTTACCAAATGTGTAACCCAAACTAAATTGACTTTTTCAGGCCATTTAAGTTTAAATATTATAAGAAAAGACCAATTCAATTGTTTCTCCAAGTAAGTTGCCAATTTTTTTTTCTGTGTTTAGTATGCAGTTTTAAAAAGCACTTCTTTTAATAACTTATTCATAAACTAGTTTTGAATATGATTGAGTAGCATAAATCACTGAAATTCTTCAAATAAAAGCAGCGTTTCTGAGGCATGCTAGCTATTCAGGGCTGGAAGGAACAAGATACACAGGTGAGACCACTTGCAAAGTTCAGGAAAGGCCCAGGAAATGAAACTCTGAGTGTAGACATGTAAGATAGAGAGTATGTAGCCAGGAAGCATGATGACTTGGTGAAAATGACCCCGGGTATATTATGAATCGTCATGTGGCAAGGAAAGTATCAATGTTACATTTGAGGGGAGGGTGATAAAATTCATAAATGATTTGGATAAGGGAAAAATCTCTAGATTGTGAAAGAAAAAGATAATTAAAATTGAATAATATTTTGAGTGCTTTTTAAGAGGTGAAGCAAAGAGCATTTTTGCCTGCTCCAAAGTATTGTGTGTTGTGTATAGTTTACTTGAGGAGGGGTATGTTTGTGCTGTTAATCTTACACAAGTGTGTGGTAAGCCAGAGATTAGCACTGGCTGTCTGCTGTAGTGGCTTTCCACCTTAGTTGAATCAGGGTCTCTGTCTGAACACAGAGCTCATATTGGTTCATTTCCCCATCATCATTGGTTGTCTGTGGACAAAGCATACCAACTTGACACACAACACATGCCCAACTGTCAAAAAATAAACTCATGTCTGGTATAGAAACTACAAGATTCTCTCTTATTGGATCTGAAACCCAATTAAAAGAATGGAATTCATATCTGATAACATATAGCTGGTCTAAAGCCTGTGGTGGGAGTGGTGTGTTCATGGCCCTCATGAGAAGGCTACAGCTCTTATTTTTCTAAGTGGACATAATAGGCCTGTCAAATTATATCCTATGTACTTTATTATACTCATAGTTAGTGTTGCCATAAGTTTAGTCACAGAAGCTTTTTTATTTTTATTTTTTAATTTTGCAATAGGCAGTGGTTACTTAAAAAAACTCAAAGCTATTATTGCTAATAAAACCTTTATAATCACCAACATTTTGCCAGTCATATTTCTTCTACCTTATTATGAGGCTGATTAAGGTTTAGTAAGGGTAATTTAAAGAAAAATGCATTTTATTCTAAGATTTACAGTCTATATAAATCTTAGAATTCAAGATTTGTGTTTTATGTAATATTTTATTAACACACATACAATACTATAATGATCAGTAATTTAAGCAATGCTCTTTTATTGTAAGATGTGAAGTGTTGGCTGGTACAAACCAAGGTCCAGGACCCTCTCATCAGGTAAACAGTAATCCTATATATTATATAAAAGGTGCTGGTGCTTGGGGCATTCTTTTGGAAAAGGGCAGTAAATTTGCCAGACACATGCTTGAGATAGTATGTATATATTCCTTCTTGGAGCTCCCATATGGATCTGTGATCCATAATGCACAAACACCAATTTTAACCACATAATATTATAACACCTTAAATTCAGTTAATATAAGCTTGGTGGGTGTGAAGAAGTATATTACAAAATGTAACAATTATCATTACCATCTTGAGAATTCCTGCTGTAAAGGATCCAGGCTGTGAACTAGTAGATCCTGAAACAGCTCATCTTAAGCTCATCCCAGTGCTAAGCAGCAAAGAGAAACATTTTAATTCTGTCTATTTGCCTGCTTGCTTGTTTCTTTTATAAAGGACCAGATTGGTTGGATGTAACCTACCTCAGGCTCTCGGGGTTAGACTTACTATGCTATCACTCATCAATGTAAACACAAGTCCATCCTGCCTTTTAAATAAATTTCCTTTAACGTTTTCCAAATAATGTGGAGGATGAGTCACCTCTTCCTCCTCTGACAGTTACTTAGTAGAAAGAAGCCACATATTAAAAGACCAGAAGCACCTCTGAGGACGGTCACTAGAAAGAGCATCCATGACATGATGAGGACCTTTAGGCTGTCAAGTCTGCAGCTAGGGGCTATGACTCACTCCTCAGAGAAGACAGTCTGCATTCTCCTCTAACCTGTGGAACGATGTGCAACACAAGATTGGCAGCATTTCCCTGCATTCTTCCCTGGGGAAAATTTAATGTTCCAGCCATCACTCTGTTTTTCTAGAACTATCTTGGGTACTTTTGATGTTATACATGCTGTGGTCGTTTAAATGAAAATGGCCCCCATAATCTAATAGGGAGTGGCAATACTAGGAGGCATGCCCTTGTCACAGTAAGTGTGGCACCAACATAGGCTTTGAAAGTTTCAAGTGCTCAAGCCAGGCCCAGTGTGGCTCTCTCTTCCTATACCTGTCAATTTAAATCTAGAACTCTCTGCTCTTCATCAACACAATGTGTGCCTGCATGTCACCGTGCTTCTCACCATGAGGACAATGAATTAAAACTGAACTGTAAGCCAGTCCCAATTAAACGTTCTTCATAAAAAGAGAAGACAAGAAGTTGGTTTGATTTCCAATATTATTTAAAGTTTGGAAAGGGAAAGAGAGGACGTGAAAAGGAGAAATTCCTGGAAAATAAGCAATAAACATCCAGAAAAGTGTTAATATTTTCAATCACTACTTGGGTGAACTTAAAGCTGGAAATTTTTACAAATTCCAATCACTGACAAAATACTTAATTTTTACTACAAATATGTCAATAAATTCTGATATGCTTTCTATTCATATCTGGAGCATATTTAACTTATATTGATATTTAGAATGGAATTATGATTTATCGAACTCAGTGATACAGGTGATAATTATCTCTTTGCTAGAAGAGCAGTTGAAAGCAATACCTGACATTTCTAAGGTCATGAGGCCACTGGACACAAGCCTGGGACACAAGGCTAGGTTGGTGAAGGTCACACATGAGATCATCTGGACATAGACATTTAAACAATCCTGGGAGTTTAACAGAAAGGAGGGCAGTGAACAGAGGCATCCCAGGTACTCAGAACGCAGGAACTCATGTAGGCACTGTAACATTCAGATTCCTCTTGTTCTAGAAAATGTGCCCAAAACTGTCCACAAATGCCTGAGAAATGAAATTGGAGCTCCATAACATGAAGAATAACATCCTACCCAAGTCCAGGTTCTGTAAACAGCTCAGGTTGGTGGATAAAAACACAGCCTGCCTGAGAATCAGGTTGGAGGAAAAGCAGGCTGCAAAACCAACTGACATAATTGCTGCTGAAAAGACCCCACAGAGGCGAATGTCACCGTGAACCCTTAGATAGTGGAATCCCTGCTCAGACCAGAAATCCCCGACTTACTGTGCTACATGCAGTTGAATTGAGGATCCATAACTAAAAAACTGGATTCATCTCATGGCAGTATGTAGCACCTCATAATTCCATTCTTAGGTTCACCTCATCATCATCCCCAGGTCCAGAGCTATTATGTGCCTCCTCATATGTCCTGAAATAACTCACTGGGGATTGTAGATGTCATGAAGTCAACCACTAGGAATACAGCTATCTGCTACCCACTCTTCTACGAATCAACACAAGGTTCTGCTAGACACCATCCCTAGCTGTAACCTTACAGTTGTATGAAAACTTTCAGGTTATATTCTGATAATTCAGATTATCTTAAAAGGCTGTGCAGTTGGACTTGACATTAAGAACTACTAAAAAACCAGTAAACATTTATATGAAGTGAAATTACAGATAATCAGCATAAAAACTTTTAAAATATTAAGATGTATGAGTTGAAGGTTGTAAAAGTTTGAAACTAACTGCAAATCTAGAAATTGGTACATTAATTAAGATACAAATAAGAAAGGAGCCTTAACCTTTAGAAATTGGGTGGGGAAATATAATGAAACAGAAGGAACAAAGAAGAAATTTTGTTGGGGAAATTTGGAGTTAAATTCAGCTATGCTGAGAGTTAATTAGGATAATCCATGCAGGCAAAGAAATGGACACACACACACAGAGTTTCATTCCAGTAACAAACTCACCTCTCAGAGCACACATAACTCAGAATCTACCGGGAAAAAGGATGAGTTTCAGGGACCTAATCTATAACAGTACATTTGTCCATCACTGAGCTTTGTATACCAGAAAATGCTATTATGCAAAACGTCATTTTTTTTTCAAGTAAATGTCTAGCGTTACCGATGCTTTGTTGAAAAAAAACTCTGTACTCTGAATACAAGATTATCTACCTAGGAAGGAAAAGATGCTTTCGAAATTTATTAAATTTTCCTCTTTATGTCTGTGCTTGGCACTCAGGGGAGCACTTCTGTTTCTGTGAGTTATATGTTCAGATGCTGGGGAGGCCCTGAGAAGAAACCATACACTTTATTCCCATCCATTTGGCTTTTACAAAATATCAATATTATTCTTTCTTGCAAAATAATTTTGAAAGGCAATAGCAACTTTTGGTTTTAGAGACTTCCCAGATGATATAAATGGTAAGATCACTGTTTTCATGGAGAGGGTGACCTGTGGCATCTCCATATGCACGAGCAGTCTCCTCACTGTGGTCCAGGCCATCATCATCTGTCCCCAAAGCATCTGGGTGGAGGAGGCCAAAGTATGCATGGCACATACTTCCATTCTTTTCATTCTTTTGGATACTCAATGCTTTAAAAATTGTGAACCTAATCCATTCCATCACAGGTACAAGCCTGAATACTTCACAGCTTAAGAGTATAGGCAACTATTGCTATTTTATGCTAGAAAGCCAGATAACAAGATGGATTTTTCTCCCTCTCATGTTCCTGAGAGACTCTGTGTTTCAGGGTGCCATGGAAGGGGCCCTGTCCTCTACCTTCAGAACTCCAAGCTTCTCTACAGAACCCCCCTGAGCTGAGAGCTGCTCAGAGTGTCCTCCTTCTGATGCTCTGTTTTTTTTTTTTTTTTTTTCTTTTATAGGACTGACAATGCCTTTTCTCTATTTTTAAAGTCTCTCTTTAGGATACAGTTCCTTGGTGATAAATAGTCAAGAGTTTGTGATCCTTGCTTATGTAACTTTTAGCCCCCTTGTGGTGAATCTTAGGTATCGACTTCTGTCTGATTGCTGGCATGCTTAAGGGGGGACATGTCCCTTTCATTTATCTGTTCAGTGAGCGTGAAAGAACAGGAGAGACCTCTTGACGAGGAGAAATAATGGCTCACCCACCACTATGGCAATTCTATGAGTGGTCAGGAAAACTCACTTAACAAAATTCAGCACAGGATTTTGGTTTTGTCTTTATAGAAGACTAAAAATACCCATCTCCAAGAAGTTAAAGAGACATTGGATACTTAAACATCTAAATCTGAAGGAAAATCAATCCTGAAAAGGTTTACAAAGGGCTATCAGGCCTGTTGATACCAATATACTCTACAGGGTAAATTTTCACTGCTTAACATCTATATTGCTTTATCTTTTAGAAAATTGTGATCCTGACTCAAATATAAATCAAGCTGGCTTTGGAGTTGGAGCAAGTGATTTTTTTCCTTCTCTAAACCCAAGCATGTTGGCAAAAGGAAAAATTAAAATATTCTGTCTCATATCAAAAAAGCCACCTGGAGTGGAACAGAAGAAAGTCAATATCTAGGGACTATTGTCATAATTTTATTTCTAATTCTTTTCTCCAAACCTATGGTTTGTTTTTTTTAAACACACACTGTAACCCATTTAGAGGTTTTCTCCATCTGCATCTGTTTTATTGAATATCTTTAAATATTTTTTGACAAGGAGAGTGTTTAAATTGCTAACTATGTAGATAGGACTCTTCCCTGATGGCTCAGGCCAGCTTGGCTATTAACTATGGCAGAGGTGTCAATTTAGTCATGCTTTCCTTCCCAAATTTAGGAAGCAGTATTGGGTATCATGAAGCTGTGTTTTGAAGCACACAGATGTGCTCCTAAACCAGCAAGCAGTGGCTGGGAAAAGCCACTTTGTACCACAGCCCATGAGAAAGACTGCAGAAATTCTGCCATGCAGCTTAGTTCATGGCATCAGGTGGAAAGCTACATCCCACAGACAGCTGCCAGAAGTCTCTGCACTGCTGCTGGCATCAGACTGTGAGACTAAAAGGCCCAGAACAGTGTGGCTCCATTTCTGTGTATTCAGAATCTTTTTAAAGATTTTTTTATTGCCCGATGGTAGACACCATTTGTAGCCTAAGTTTACTGATCTGTTCAGGCCAGCGGTCCAGAGGAAGCTCTCCCACCTATGGTTCTGCAGCTGCTTATTCCCAAATATTCACACAAAGGCTTATATTAATTGCACGGCCTATGGCTCAGGCTTATGACCAACTAGCTCTTAGAACTTAACCCAGTTCTATTAATCTATATGTTGACACATGTTCAGTGGCTTTACCTGTGCTTCATTACATCTTGCTTCTTGTTGGATACCTGCAGTGTCTCTTTGACTCTGCCCTTCTCTGTCTTTATCCCTGCTTGGATTTCCCACTGGTCCCTAAGCTTCCTTGCCATAGGCCAAAACAGTTTCTTTATTAACCAATGGTAATAAATCACATTCATAGTGTACAGAAAGATATCCTGCCTCATTGAATAGATGTTTTAAAACTTTGATATACTTGTATGGAATATAGATAGTTTACCTGCATTATGTCTGTGTAGCACATCTATGCCTGGTGCCTGTAAAGTGTATAGGAAGTCATCAAATGTCCTTTGACTGAGTGGAGGTAGAGAGGTTGTTCTGTACAAAAAAAAATGAGTTTGCTAGGCATTGGATGTGGTTCCTCTGAAATAACAGCTAGTACTTTCAACTACTGAGCCATGAGTCCAGCAGAGATAAAATGGTCTTAATTTCTTCTCGCAAAACTGGTTTTATCATCACAGTAACTGAAAGCACACAGATAAATTGAGTAAATTGTATTAATGTTATAGTAAGTTAATCATTTTATTCCAAGAAATCACATATCTTGTATCTGACACTGTGCTTGCTACATGTTAGTAACATGATGCTATTTGGGGGTTCTTTAAAGTATCTGTATGTTTCTATCTGTAGATAATACTTTCCAAAGTTCTGAAAAATTATATTAACTACATTCACTTTATAAAATCCCAGTGTACCAGTCACAGAACTTAAACTCACTGAATTTCTCTGGTGTTATATTCATGAAGGTTCTTTGCAGAAATAAAGATTTAAATGTGAGTTAAACTAAATAAGGAATATACAGTAAAGTTTTATTTTATACCTTTCTATACTTTCTATGTTGATTAAAAATATGATTTGCCCTTTTGGAAGATGAATAAATAGTGCTATTGAAGCAGATGGAGTCTTGTTTACAGCTGACATTTGCCTAATGTTCTCCACACACTATCCAGCAGTTTGTCATCGAAGATCTGCAAAAAGATTTGATTCTACATTTGTTTAAATGATGGATTTGCTGCTTAATTTCTTAAATTGGATCCACATAATAAAATAGTGACATGGGTCTAGGAATCTGATAGACTCATTCTGAAAACACTTAGTGATATAATCATTAAACATAAAATCATAGAATGGTTAGAGGTGGATTTATGACTTATTTAAATAACTGCTGGGTCATATTTGACTAAACCCCCTGAAACATTTTACCTGCATCATGGCTCTAAATTAAAATTATGTGTAGGTATTTTTTTTTTGGTTACACTGTATATATAAAGCATTTAAATAAGTGATGTATATTACACTGTGCTATAGAGTATCAAATAGTTTGTGTTTCTAATATGAAGATTTATTTCTATGTATGCATCTGTGTGTGTGTATGTGTGTGTGTATGTCACATTTGTGCAGGTACCCACAGAGACCCAAGAGGACACTAAGAAAAAGCTAGAACTGTAGGTTTTCCTGAGTCCTATGAAGTGAGTATTGGATAAGAAACTAGGATCATCTGCAAGAGGAGCAGGTCTCTTAACTCTCACTCCAGCTCCCTGTCGTTCTCATGTATATGTGACTTGTCTGAAGGAACAGCCATTGCTTCTCTTAGTCTCACACTCTTGTGTCACAGCCTTCTTCCTGTGTCTGACATACAGGGCCAGACTAGTGAACACTTTCTCAGTCAGTCTGTGTAATTGGGCTCAAAAGGAAGGGATGTAAGAACAAGGAGAAGGAGTGGAGTTTAACCTGATTGATGAAGAGATTGTTCAACATTAAGGATAGACAGGAGAGATGACTCTGGGTAAAGTACCTGCTGACAAGTCGTATAACCCGATTTCCCTCTGAGGAGAAAACTGACTCCCACATGTTGTCCTCTGGACTCTCTGTACATGCTGAGACAGACACACATGAACATATATAAATATTTAAATAATTTAAAATTCAATAAATGGATAAATAGGAGATACATAATTGCTGACACAGCATGAACAAGAATGGTCTGGATTCTGAGCAGCATATAGAGTTCCTGTGATCAATGTTTCTCTACAAAAATTGGGAAAAAAATCAAACAAAAGCTTAATCAGAACATAAGTTAAAAATTTAATACATGATGAGAATTCTAAATAAATAGAGGATAATAAAGACAACCCGAAAATGAAATGTAGTTATGTCATTGAAGTAAACCACATGAGATTTGACAGATGGATTAGTATAAACAACTTCATCATTTCCTTATGCTATATATATTCATTGTCACTAGCATGGACCTGTGAAAAATTATGCTAAATGAAATAATCATCTGTGTACAGACAAATAACACATAATTTGACTAATAAGTGGAATCTAAACGCAACAGAGAATAGAACCTTCAGTGTGTGGTGTGCAGCCCTCAGAATCTCCTACATCTGTGAACCCTGCTTGTGCTTGGTTCCTTCATATAGACAGAAATATGAAGCTGTGGCTACTCATAGCTTCCCAGCCTTTATCCTCTAATTTTCTCTACCATATGACTTTTCCTAGAAAGTTGTAAAAAAAAAATGGTTCACACAGGTAGAGTAAAAACTGTGCAAAAAACTGGTTCTATTCAAGTTGAGTTGTGTGAACCAGTTACTTGGATTACATGAATATATTGATATATATATATATATATATATATATATATATATATATATATATATATATATAGAGAGAGAGAGAGAGAGAGAGAGAGAGAGAGAGAGAGAGAGAGAGAGCATGGAAGACTCACACATACACACACGACCAGAAATACTGGCTCCAAAATAGGTTACAATCCTCAAAGATTTAAGAGAAAAGATTCCAAACCTCAATGAAGATTCCACCTCCTATGTACTTCCAAAATAAGCTGCTATGGTAAGAAGTGGAGACTGGAGTCTCAGGTGAAGCTGTGAAAACAGGCTCCACAACCCACGAGACTGTAACTTTCTTATTGCCAATACTATAGGACAAGCTACCACTCCACTGCTCCAAAGCTTACTGTCACTACTCCATGGTGGCCAATGATTATGCCCTGTCTAATTCCGTCAACTTGACACAAGCTAAAGTTATGTGAAAGGAGAAAACCCTCATTGAGAAGGTGCCTCAATAAGATCTAGATGTAGGGTATTTTTTAAATTACTTATTGATGGGGGAGTTCACAGACCTTTGTGGGCAGTGCCATTCTTGGGCAAATGATCTTGGGCTTTACACAAAAGTAGGCTGAGCAGCCATAATGAAGAAGCCAGTAAGCAGCCCCCCTCTACAGCCTCTGCATCTGCTCCTACATCCAGGTTCTTTCCCTGAATGAGTTTCCCTCCTGACATTCTTCGATGGTGAATAGAGATGCGGGAGTATAAGCCAAATAAACTCGTTTCTCCATGTAAGAACATGACCCAGCAATGGAATAGTTTGACTATTATTAGTGCGGTGGAAACACTCTAAGTAAACATGAAAAAAAATCTGTCTCAGTTTCTCCAAAACAGAAATTTTCATGCTCTCTCCAGGCATAGCAGAAAGTAGTGGGTTTATTTTAGATTATCTGTTACTGCTTGTTATCAATAACCAGTTAAACATTTAAAAGTCCATTGTGTGCTTCTGTGAAAACATGTTTCTGCCATGCTTAGCTTGTCTTTGTCATTGTTCACAGCTTGGACTCACATGAACTTTCTTACCTCAAAGTATAAATGGTCTGCTGCTCTGAATGAAGTTGGCTATTGCATGAGTCTGTCCATCTCTTTCCCCCAGGTCCCACGGCCTCCAGGCGTGCTGACAGGTGGTGACTGGGAAGGGATCTGAAGTTGGCTAGAGATCAGAGAGTGGAGACACTCATGGAAGATGTTTGAGAATAATGGGATATAAACCAGGGAAGGCTTCATCCTATGTTGTTTGTACTTCCCTTTTTTATTCTTGTAATTCTTAGAGTCTAAGTTTTTACTAGTACTAAGGACCAAGAATAATTTAGCAGATTTTATCTAGATAATGAATTTGTTGGGTATTTTCTCCTGGATTTTCTTTCTTTGAAAACATGATTCTACAGACATACTTGTATGTTAAAAATTACAACAGGAAATATACTGTACATGGAAGTGCTCATTATTTCACAGGGAAAAAACATTAATGACATGAAGGATCTTTGTTGTTAATTTAAAAATTTCTAGATGGGCAAGGGAGTGGTGGTGTATGCCTTTACTACGAGCCCTCAGAAGGCAGAGGCAGGCAGATTTATGTGAGTTCAAAGCCAACCTGTCCTACAGAGTGAGTTCCAGGACAGCCAAGACTACTTCGAGACACCTTGTATTGAAAAAACGAAAAAGAAAAAAAATGTCTAGATGGCCATATGTGCCATATGTGGTAGATCATACGCTTATGTATTTGGGAAAGTTATCAGGAGGACTGCTGTGAATTTAAGGCCAGCCTGGCTTACAGAGTGAGACCCTGCTCAGAAGTGGGGTTGGGAGATGATGGAGGACGCCATACAGGTGGGAGGTAGAAAGATCAGAGAAGCTGCAGAAGACAAACTTACAAAGGAAACCCATATGTATCCAGTAACAAAAATGGATTTTATATAATTTACAAAATGATGGTAAGTTTAAATTTTATTTATGTGTAAGGATACATAGCTATTTTGTTAATTTTTCTTTAAAATAAACTGAAACCCAAAGCCTGACAAGTAAGAACTGATGGGCTTCAAAGTCGCAACCCTCTTGACTACACCTTCCAAGTGCTAGAAAGAGGTGAACAATGATGCTCAGTCATAAAACGTAATTTTTATCATTAGAAGAGTCATGCCAGAATAACATGTGAAAGTGAAATGAACTATTTCTATAATGTTAACAACCCTTCTCTAAAAGTCTTCTCCTCACTGGAGTAGCTAACTCCCTCCTGCAAAGTGGTCTCCTCTTGTCATTATGGTCCTACTTCCAAAAGTGCTAAGGAAATTTGTAAGGATAAGTAAATAAACAATACAATTGTAAGTTCATTAAAGATCATGGATAATGGTCACAAAATATATGGGAAAGTTTTTAAAGGATAAATTGTCCTTCACGGGGTTTTATGTGGAATTGATGTTCCAAGTGAGGCTAGCCTTTACTTCTGCACATACTGTTGTGTATGTATCCCACACCAGCATATTGTATCATGGGCATTGCTACATAGCTGCTTTCTTTAGATTGAATTATTCCCTCCAGGAGGAAAACAGAATACTCACAAGCCTGGGAAAGCACTCCAAACAGAAAACTCACAAGTATCTTTCTCCAGGAAGACATAAGCATTAAACATTTGCTGGGGGAAGCAGAGAATCCTCTCCCACAGAGCAGCTGTCTGCAAATTGAGCAAAGAATGTCAGTGTGTTCCTTAATCTCCAGTCAAGGATGTACAGTAGTAGAGAAATCTGGGAAGAGGAAACTCAACAGAGAAAATGTAGTTGTACAGCCACTTTGGAAAGCAAAATGACGACTCAGAAAACTGGGAATCAATCTCCCCAATTATCCAGCAATATCACTATTGGGCATATACCCGAGAGAAGCACATTCTCTTACAATTGTATTGTTTATTTACTTATCCTTACAAATTTCCAAGGGCCTTAGCTCAACTACGTTCATAGGAGAATTATTCATATTATTCAGAACCTAGAAACAACCTAGATACCCCACAACTGAAGAATTAAATTTTTTAAAATGTGGTACAATTACACAATGGACTACCACTCTATAATATTAAGTTTCTGGTCTGGTCTTTCTGGGATAGCCCTGAGGTTCAGACCCTCAGACCTACAGAAACACAAAGATGCTTGTATATTATGTTATGTTGACTAGCCTATGGTTGTGGCATATTGCTAAAACTAGCTCTTGTGCTTAAACTAACTCATTATTCTTATCTTTTTCAGCCATGTGGCTCAGTACCTTTTTCAGAGCAGCATAGTTGTCCTCTGCATGTACTGACTTCTCTGCTGGTTTCTCTCTAGCATCTTTTCACAGCTCTTCTTGGTCCCAGAGTTTTATTAGTCTGGTTGCCCCGCCCACTCTGCCTCTGGCCAATCAGCTTTTTACTAGACCAGTGGGCAGGATAACTATTTACAATGTAACATAATTCCACTACACCACTCAGCAGAAAAAAAAAGTGACATCCTGAAATTTTCAGGCAAATGCATAGATCTGGAGAGTATCATCCTGAGTGAGGCAACACAGACCCAGAAAGACAGACATGGTTATTTACTTACTCATCAGTGGATTTTAGATGTAGTGCAAAGGATAAACAGGTTACAATACACAACTGCACCCCCAGCAGCTATATAAGTAATAGGATAAAGTTAAGATTTGTCATTATCTTGGGAAGAGAGAATGAAATCGGAGGAGGGGGTGAGCAACAGAGAGGGAGAAAAATAAGTAGATATCCTGATAGTGGGAGTCGTTGTGCGATTAGGGAGAAACCTGGTACTAGGAAACACCCAAGAATCCACAGGATGAGCCCAGCTAGGACTGCAAGCAATAGTGGAGAGGGAGCCTAAACTGGCCTTTCCCTATTGTCATTTAAATGACCACCATAACTGTCATTACAAACTGTCAACCAGCAGCTGATGGAGGCAAATGCAGAGATCCATAACTAAGCACTAGGCTGAGCTACTGGTCCAGCTGAAGAGAGGAAGGAGAGATTACATGAGCAGAGGGATCAGGATTATGATGGGGATTTTCATGGAGTAGGCAGTTCAGTGCTGTTAGGAGCTCACAAACTCTGCAATAACAGCTGATAAACCTTCATGAGCAGATCTGGACCCCTGAATGTAGATGACAGTCAAAAGGCATGGGCAGCTTCTGGAGCCTCTTGCAATTGGACCAGAGTCTACCTGGGTCAATGAACTGGCTCCTGGAACTCCATGCCTAGCAGGAAAACACCTTCCTCAGCCCTGATACTTGGGGGAGGGACTCAGTTCTACCTCAAGTGGATATGCCAGACAGAACCCACTCTCCTTGGGCTTCCTTGTGCTCTCCAGGAAGTGAAGAGGGGAGGGGAGAGACTGGGGGAGGATTGTGAGAAGAAGCAGGAGAGGGAACAGTAGAGGACATGGGAAAAATAAAAACAATAATAAAATAAAATAACTCCATAAGCCAAATAAAAAGCAAAATTACCTCCAAAATATATCAAGCTGAAAAACATCAGAGACTGAAGAAAGTTTAAGGTAATATTACACTGAGGCAGCAATATATAAAAATGAACATGATCACGACTTCCAAGAACTCTTTATGATCAAGAGTGCAGGCACTGGACGCCACAGGCTAGGAGATTTTATAGCTGCGCTCTAAAGGGGGAAGCTACATGTGAGTTTTGAAACACTATAGGAGGTTATTTTTACACACACACACACACACACACACACACACACACACACAACTTTAGAGAGAACCTCTAAAGCACACCTAGGTATGCCTAAGATTGAAGAAGAATTAAAGAAGAGAATGTGTCTGTACAGCAGCACACACTCAGAGCTGACTCTAAGTCTCAGTAAAACACAGGCTGATGTAGCAGAGCTGCCAGAGCCTCCCTTGTAGGAGAGTGAAGGACAGACCCAGGGCTGAGACCTCACAGGGTACCTCTGGGCAAATTAAAGAGCCCTCTTCTCTTCTACCCACCACCACCTCACTTATCACTTCAGCGGACAGATGCTCCTGTGGCTAGAAAAATCTTTTCTGAATATTAGTTCCCCAATATGACCACTCCACTGCGTTCCTTCACACCAGGAAGTGGATAGAAAAGAAGAGGTGGAGAAGTGTGAGCGGAGCCACTCTGCAGGGCTGGCTGTGTGGATGGTGTATCCAGCTCTCTCCTTGGATCTCCTCTGCTGTCTAAACTCAGATAAGAACTGAAAACTTCATTTCTCAAGGCGTTTTTAGATACCCATTTCAAGGATGCGGTTCTAAGAATCAATATACATAACCCTTTGCCACGTGATTTGGGCAATAACTGAACAATCTGACCTTCAAGAGGCAGAAGCCCATTGTTTGACAGTGAACATGTAAAAAGAGTTATGTACAAAGGAGAGGAGAAATGGGAAATTCAACTAGGAGGGAGCTGACTCCTCTATAAAGTCAGCACTCAGAGCTGAAAACAGACACAGTCTTCAAAATGTCTTCTGCTGCCTCATCCTGGACACCACACCTGAAGACCAGCCACTAACTCTGGCCCTGAACATCTTTTGCTTATGGTCTTACTGAGAAAAAACTTTATTTTTCTTTAAATTTTTAATTTTTATTAGATTGATTCATTTTATCTTATCTATCGTGCATTATTTTTTCTGTGCATTTTACCTGCATGTGTGTGTGTGGCATGTGTGGTTGATACTTAATTCCCAGGCTCCAGGAAACTCAGGGTGCTGTTCATCCTCACAACCCTCCTTGTCACCACACAGGGACTTAATTAGGAACAGAAAGTTTCTGCCTCATCAAGTGGCAGGCCACCGTGGAGAGCACAGAGCTGCCATCCAGGATGAGGATGTGCAGAAGGAGCCCTTTCCCCTGGAGAAGCCAAACTCCTGATGGTGACATCCTGACAGCAGTGACAGTTGCTGGGAACACAGAGCTTAAGTGTGATAAACAGAGCCTGGCTGCGCTGTGAGAACACTCACCCTGAACTCTGCACAGACTCCACAGGTAAGTGTCCCATCATGTCACAGTAGACTGATGCTGCTTTTCACCTTGACAGAGACGCTGTGAGGTAGGAATGGAGAGGGAAGGTGGTTGAATGGAACCATCTGGTTCCTCTGTCACTGTGAAGGAGGAAGATGACAAGATACAGAAAAAAGCAGACTCTCTTTTCTACCTGCCATGCAGAATAGTTTCCATGTCCACGAGGGAGCCATGTGCAGCTGCACAGGGTGCACTGGGCCAGAGATGCTCGTGACAGCCCAGGCAGGTACAGGGAACAACATGGGCTGAATTTTCAGCTTCAGTGTGAGGAAGCGTTTCTTCTCTGCAGTTTCTCCAGTTTGTGTGTCTGTCCCCACAGTAGTGGAAGGTTCTACTTAACAGTATCTGGTGTCCTTTAGCCACCTCAGACAGGGTGGAGGGTGTTTGACTTTATCCTTCTTTGTTATGGTTTTATTGTTCCTGAAACTTCCTTGTCCAGACTCAAAACTTAACACAGTATTCAAGTGCAGAGAATCATCATGAGGGAAGCTGACAAGACACAAAATCATAGAATAATGCTATTAGAGCATGTTTACACTCTGCACACACTGTTCTAAGCGCTATGCACCCCTAATCTACTGAATCCTCACAACACACATGAGTGCTACAAAGCAGCACCTCTACATTAGTGAGTCTCACAGGGGTCAAGCAAAATGTTCTAAGCAAGGTGTAGAACTATTAGGAAAGGCAGGGTTTGAAGGATGCATTAGCTGATTGCCAAACTTGAACTTGTTGATTTTGCAATTTGCCTTTCTCTAGTTCACTGATTTCTCTCTCATGCAGTTGGACCTTGCATCTGCTCCTCGAGTCCATGACCCATTTCTGAAAGAAATCCCCAACTCTTGACTAGTTTTTACAAAGGTTTCCCTTCTTACATGTTGAGGGAGTGGTGACTGAGAAAGCATATTAAATATATATATGAATATTATATAAATATATATTTCCAATCATGCTGAAATAAACATGTGTGAGAGAGAGAGAGGGAGACAGAGAGAGACAGAGAGACAGAGAGAGAGAGATGGAGGAGGAGAGAGAATTGCCTTTTCAACTAAGTTCTGACACTGTTGGCATCACAGACAATTTCACAGCTACATATTTTGCTATTGGTACCTCAGAGATCACATAGGTACATCTGAAAAGCTATCAGATTGTAAGTAGTTTAGTACAAAGGGATTTTGAGAGAAATTAGTGCATTGTTAGTAAGTTCTTTCATAAAAAATTTATTTGCTTATATTTTATGTGAATTGTGTGAAGGTATTAGATCCCCAGAAGTGAAATCTGAAACAGTTGTGTGATATGCCATGTGGGTGCCGGGAATTGAACCAGGATCCTCTGGAAGAGCAGTTGGTGCTTTTATCCACTGAGTCATTTCTCCAGCCTCATTGGTAAGTTCTTAAAGGATAACCCAAACACCCTACTAAATTGCTTTAAGCCTGAAATGTCACATCATTGCCCACGTGAAGAAGTGAAGAAGTGCTAAACACTTGCCAAATGTGCCGTTCAAATTGAATTGACTTTTTATCCATGTTAATAAAAGAGCCTAACTCAAATGTTTGTCAAAATTGCTTTGTCAGTTCATCTCCATGATTAAGTAGTTTTTCAACTAACAGTTTCACTGAGTAACCTCTAAACTTTTGAAGAGGCATTATGCTAATATTTACAAACTACATTCAGAACCAGTGGCCTGCTTATTGCCCAGTGCAGGAAGGGAGCACATATACAGCCTTCTGAGGGCAGGGGAAACATAAGAGATGAGACCTTAAGCAGGATGCTATAAGGTATGGTAGGTAGGTAGGTGTATCTCTGGATACAGCACATATTCCTGTGCAATGGTAAGTGCCAGTGCTAACATTTGCTTGGGGAGGTTCAAAGTCATTCAGAACTTCCTTTGACATGAACAACATGTCAAATTATGGGGGACAAGTAGGAAGTTCTATGTCTCTTGTGAATGAAGAAACAAATAGAATAAGTTTATGATTCAAAGGCTCATTTTGACTTCAATAAACAAAATAAAAGACAGAGATGATACCATTCATAAAATCATGATAATCACAGTGTGAGATATTGGGAAGGCCTGACAGGCTGGGGCATTTCTGACTAAGAACATCACTAACCTGAACCAAACCTAAAACAATAAGCAAGATACACTTTTGTTAAGATTTAACAAGAACAGTTTTCCTGATGTTTTTTGGGGGAGACATGTTTTCCTGATGTTTTGGGGGAGACATGTTTTCCTGATGTTTTGTGGGGAGACATGTTTTCCTGATGTTTTGGGGGAGACATGTTTTCCTGATGTTTTGGGGGAAGACATGTTTTCCTGATGTTTTGGGGGGAGACATGTTTTCCTGATGTTTTTGGGGGAGACATGTTTTCCTGATGTTTTGGGGGAGATATGTTTTCCTGATGTTTTGGGGGGAGACATGTTTTCCTGATGTTTGGGGGGATACAGAAGAAAGGAAAAAGAGACAGAATTAATAATTAAGTAAAAAGGAGACCCTTTTGATATGATTCTACCCATGAAGATCAGGGACACAATTTTCACCACACTTAGTCCCACCCTGAGGCCAGTGATCTAGACTTTCATGTCCTCACTACGTCACCAACATCTGTATAATTTATGATCAAAGAGCTTGGGAAAAGGAAAACGCCGTATCATCTTCCTGTCAAATTGGACCACTTGACCAAATAAAACTTTCTGAGATCCTGCAAGCTTTTTATTACTTCCACGAACATTTGAGTGATGGTTCCATATGGGACAGTGAAGAGGATCAGGATGAGGCACCAACACAGTCCAGGAGCCTGAGGTCATTGGGTGTGATGAGGGAAAAGGAAGGAGGCCTGTGAGGCCAATACACAGGACTGTGTTGTGTACAAAGTTGACAAAGTGATGTTATGCACTTAGCTTTTATCTAGGAAGAGTGTGGCCATGTAACTGTGAATGAAAAGAGTCTTTGTGACAGGTAGGATTACTGTTTATGATTAAGTTTATGAACTGATTGTTACTAGTACCGATTCTGTGGACATACAAAATAGACAAGCCAGTAAAATAAAGAATATTATCAGGTATCCTCAAGAAAAAAAATCATATGGGTTTACATAATTAATACCATAATTTTCAGCAGAGTAAACAGAAAAAATCTAACATGTATTTCTCAAATGATTTTCTCTAGTGTTGTGCATGAAGTCAGAAGATGAAGTGGAATAAAATCACCCAGGCAATAGTCTTTGTTTCTCTTGCTGGACCTGGAATTGTAGGAAATATCATAGTAATCATAAGATATGTGTACACTTTTTCCGTGGGGACTGAGAAAAAGCCTGTGGACATTGTTCTCATCCACTTGGCATTTTCTAACATGATCATTATTTGTACCACAGGGATGAAAGACATAGCCACAATGTTTTATTTCAGAAACTTCCTTGGAGATATTGGCTGTAAAGCTGTGGTTTATCTGGCAAGGATGGCACGTGGACTCTCCATCTGCACCACCTGTCTCCTCAGTGTGGTCCAGGCTGTCACCATCAGTCCCAGGACCACCCTTTGGACAAAGCTCAAACCACAGACTCCAAGGCAAGTTCTTCCCTTTCTCCTTCTTTTTTGGATAGTTAATGTTCTCATAAGCTCCAATTTGCTCAGCTATATCAAAGCAGGCAATGACTTGAACATCTCTATGCCTGAAACGTTTATTGGCCATTGCTATATGCTGCAATCAAGATACATAATCAAGTGGCTATTTCTCTCTCTCATGACTCTTCGCGATGTCATCTTTCAGACTCTGATGGGCTGCAGCAGTGCGTCCATGGCTCTCCATCTTTATAAACATCACAAGAGTGTCCTCTATCTTCACAGCTCCAGGCTTGAAAACAATTCCCCTCCAGAAATCAGAGCTACCTGGAGTGTTCTCATTCTAATGACCTGCTTCCTTTTCTTCTATTGGTTAGATCTCGTTCTCTCCTTTTACACAGGTTTCACAATGATACATGATTCTATTTCACTAAACATTAAAACATTTT
The DNA here is from genome assembly GCA_033318265.1 of Phyllotis vaccarum. Classification (NCBI taxonomy): domain Eukaryota; kingdom Metazoa; phylum Chordata; class Mammalia; order Rodentia; family Cricetidae; genus Phyllotis; species Phyllotis vaccarum. The sequence continues at coordinate 27,418,745 of JARWLC010000011.1, read as the reverse complement.
TAGAGCTGGGTTATGCTGGTTTTAGCCCCTATGTTCTGATTAGCAGAGATGTCCATATCCCTAGAGTCTTTCATGCTCACTGAGAAGTGTATAAACTACATTCTATATATATTCTCTTTGAGCTCAAGTATGTATAGTGTAAACTGCTTTGTCATGATGAATTTTAGAGTTGGGGACATATGTTTGCTATATAGCACATACCGACCTGACAGTCAGTTCATAGCATAGGCTGACCTGAGATGCCTTGGAATATCAAATGTTGTTACAAGCCTTCCTCTTCTGTCATTTGCCTAAATATTCAAATGCAATGCAACATTAAATTAAATATTATAATAACATATTTTACTTTCTTAAAAAGCCTAGCACTGCACAATCTTAGGACTAGCATGGGATTATGGGGTTTCTAGGCAGGTAGAACACAGATTTTTACCATCCTCCTATTCCTCCATCCCTGTCATGTGATGTTTTCCTCTCATTGGCACTGGGCAAATGCTGGAGGGAACACTGCTGTCAGAAGTTAGTGTCACATTATTTTTTCCAAAGCCAGAGAAGGAAAAGATGGTAGGTTAAGTGGAGGTGAGAAGATCCTTATCTGAGGTGAGCCTTTACTGCAAAGTGGAGATGACCATAAGAAAAGCAATTGTTACCAATTGTTTGACATTCATACAGTCAATAGTGTCGTCTCCAAAAGTTCAATGCTGCTGCCCAATAGTAACTGGGTTAAAACTTAATATACCTCTAACTCCTACCAAATGAGCTTTCTCAAATGATGCCTTTGAGGTTCTGTAGACTATGCTCCAGGTGGGGACTCACTGGCACACTGATGTGTGAAAACATCGATGATAGATCATTAGCATTGGAGTTTCCACCTCTCACTCCCAGTCACTCACTATGGCTTACAGAGAACACCAGGTGTTTGCCAGGCTTCTTTGGCCTCGGAATCCCACACTCCATCTTCCTTAACATCATCCTGATCTGAGGACCAGGAGACCAAGATACTGAGGGTACAGAGAGGATCTTCTTGGGAGAACCCAGGTAGCATGGTCATGTCAAGCACCAGGACATTTGGGAGTCTTGAGAACTCAGCCTGAGGCCCCAAGGGATCTGAACAACCCAGAAATCATCCTGATCCAGGTCCTCAAGACACTGCACTGTAGTCATCCCAAGGAGGTTCGTGTGTCCTGCATGACTGTCATTCCTGAAGAGATACAGGACCAGGAAGTATTATTTACCACAGCTGTCCATCAGCTCACTGCACTTCCTCCCCAGAATAAAAAGAAAGACCCTAATAGACCTTCCAGGGAGTGGACTTGAACCGTTCTCCGTGTTAGCTTAGTACTTACTGTGTCTGGAAGTGAGCCAAAGCTGCCTGAACTCCTTTATGGGTCCAAGAATTGAAACTCTTCAGACTAAAGCAAATCTCTGAAAGACTGCTCATTGCTAAGATAAACTAGGTTATTAATGTTTTGATAATATAAAGATCACTATTATGTTTAGTTTTTATGTCAACTAATTCGGGGTGATTCATAATGGTAACTGCCCGCATTAAAGGCGTGTGCCTGAGGAAAGATCATCCCTGCTGGAGCTTGCTTGGCCTTCCCTCCTTCCTCTGAGTTGATTTGCTCTGTTGCTTCTGTTGGGGCTGATTTCTTTGCCAAGAGCAAAACCAGCAGCTCTCTAGGAAACTTCCAGGCTTCTGGAGCCACATGGGAATACTGAGGCACCTGCCTTGTGGACTAACTGTGGATTATGGACCCATTATGAGACAGCTATGGTGAGACTGCACTGACCTGTGAGGACCACAGGCTCAAGGACCTAGTGATTACAGTTTTTCAGCTGCTCCTGTGTGATTTAGCTTGTTACTATTTTAAATCTGAGTTAATAAATTCTGTCATTATATATGCATGTATATATCTCATTTTCTAGTAGATTACTATACATAATATATAATATTATATATAATATCACTATACCACTGTTACTATTAAACAACCCAATTAAGATCCCTATATGATATAGTTACTGTCTAGGAGTCTTAATTGGGTTGCTTAATCATACAGTTACTGTCTAGTGTTTATTTTATCTGCCACTTCAAAATTAAGAATCGGGGCAGGGGGAGGAGAATCCCATAAACAGAGATAATTAGCTGACAGAATAAAGAAAGGTTTTATTAACGCTGAGGTCTCTCTCTCTCTCTCTCTCTCTCTCTCTCTCTCTCTCTCTCTCTCTCTCTCCCTCTCTCCCTCTCTCTCTCTCTCTCTCTCTCTCTCTCTCTCTCTCTCTCTCTCTCTCTCTCTCTCTCTCACACACACACACACACACACACACACACACACACACAACGAAGCACACAAAAATAGGGAGCTTCTGCAAAGTGAAGGGGAGCCTTGGGAAGTTAAAGCCCCATTTGTGCTTGAGGGCTGGGTGTTCTAAGGGTGTTTGAGGAGTCATCTTCCCTCCCTTACTTTAATCTTAGTGAGTTTGAACAAAGAAGCAGATTGACCCACAACTTTAATGTAAAGGTTCTGATACAGTCTTGAACTTGTGGGACCAATCTATAGGCAAAGAGGCCCTCCTTTCAGGAGAAAAAGCCTGCCAGGCATTTAGACCTTTCTATCTGGATCTGGGTGCTTGCTTTATTATCTATCCATGGCCTCTCTGTCCACCTGACAATCTAGTACCTATCTCCCTGTCCTTAGTGTCATCCTGATACATAGTGAAATGAGAGGCTTTCTTCTCTCTCTGTCTCTCTGTCTCTCTGTCTCTCTCTCTCTCTCTCTCTCTCTCTCTCTCTCTCTCTCTCTCTCTCTCTCCCTCCCCCTCTCTCTTCCTCTCCCCCCTTTCTCTCTTCTGTCTCTTCCCTCTCCCTCAACCTTTCCCCTTGTTCTCCCTATACCTTTCTCTCTCTCTGTTCTCTTTGTGATGTACTCTTTCAGAGTCCCATGGGTTTGAGCAGTTGGTCAACCGTGTTCTTCCTGTGTAGATATCACAGGCGTGCGCTCTACTTCACAGCTGTACATAAGTAAGCAGTACCAGTTCAGAAATCAGTTCTGCACAAAGTGTTCTCATTCTCATGACCTATTCCTTATATTTTATTGAGTAGGTTTCATTTTATCTTTTTACATGTCTTCTAGCTGTTGGAATGACTTTGGTATATTGTAATGCTCTTCCGTTTTGATCAAACTGTGACAATTCCCATAAGTGACTTTCTAGAAATACAGTAATTCTTTTTCTAGATTTTTGTGTCCTTATCCTATGGACTTCCATAAAGGCTCATGCTTCTTACCCCTAACAACAGCCAAGTTCATACCAAAAAAGTGGGAAGTCTTCAGTCTCTTTCTTACCTATCTTTCTGTAAAAAAAAAAAAAAAAAAATCTAGCAGAGACTTCACTGTGCCTTGTGGGGCAGATCTCACTTCAGGGCCCCTGCATGCTGCTGTCCCTACCCAGGGTTAATAACTCTAATGAGCTTCTTATACTTAAAAGTGAATCCACCTCAATGCCTTCCTAAACCTCCCTTGGCCCTAAACCTGAAAGCTTTCACTACCTTGATCTATGCCTGTATAGTGGAAAATTGAGATATTTCTATGACTTGGCTTTGCTCTCAGCCCCCTTGCTCTGATCAGCAGCGGTGCTGTTATTGCTAAATGATGAGCATTTCCCTGACAAATCACCAGTGACTCTTACACCTGTTTTTCCATAACATGTACTCTCTCTCTCTCTCTCTCTCTCTCTCTCTCTCTCTCTCTCTCTCTCTCTCTCTCTGTGTGTGTGTGTGTGTGTGTGTGTGTGTGTGTGTGTGTGGTGTGTGTGTATACATCCAGTTGCTGTGCCCTAATGTTCTCACTTATCAAATCATTAAGTTAACCAAGACTTTTAGAATAGGTTTATATATATATAATCCATTCTGGGCAATCTAAGCCTGGCTGAGCCATCTATAAATCTGAAAGAACAGATCCTTACCCACCTCCCACCCCACTACACCCATCCATCATGTGATTTTACATCGCTTACTCACTTGGGGAAAAGACTGGAGGTGATTCTGTGCCAGGAAGCTAGAATTACAAATAAGGAAGAAACAAGTAACCGTCTTCCATGTTTATATACCGTCAGTGTGTTTCCATGGCTATCACGCCAGGGAAATACCACAGCTTTTCCTAATTATCATGGGCTCTCCCAGGAGCAATGAGCATGAGACCAATAGATGGCAAGGGTCATGGGACTATACAGCATTTGACAAACAATATTTTACAGATTGTCCTACCAGATGAATAACTTTGTTTTGGGAAACACCACTAGGCAAAGTCTTTGAAAAGTCCCACTAAAGAAAATTCTTAGAGTGGCACACTAGGCAAAGCCCATGAGGAAGTCCATAGAATGGTCCCTCTAGACAAAGCCAGTGGGGTTACAGGCTGTGGATACCTGGATAGTGGTTGTTTTCTGCCTGTAACTTTCTCAGGTGTCACTGCTATATCTCCCTAATAAGAACATGTGTGGGGTTCTTTCTACAGCCTTTGGTAGTATGTTTTACATCTTTGGGCACACTTATAGTTGTGTATAGTCAAGTCTGATATAAAGAAATAATATCAGAATATTCATCTTTACTGACATGGGAAAGTAAAAGTATTTTCAGTCTCAAAGACAACTAATTTTATAGTTTTGGATCAAATTCAGACAGACTAAACTGCTCCTTTATATATTACAAGGACTAATTCCCTGGCATTGTTTATTTCTAAATCAAGACCAGGCTGTTTTGAGACATACCACCCTTGCAATAATTGACTTTCTACACATACTCTGACACCTAAAAGTTCAATCTGCTACTGTTATTGTTATGCCCTGAATTTCAGTATCACTCTGTCTGGAAAAAACTTACATGCAAGGCCAAGAATTTACACTGGATGATCTTTGTAGCCTTACTAGCCTGAGAAAAACTATATGATTTAATATGTTAATATGTTATGAGAACGGGTTGGGCCCTGAAAATGTAACATATGATTGTCTATAGTTTGGCTAAGAAGAGAGGGGGAACAAAAAAAAATAGGGGAGAATAGAGAAGGAGGAATGAGTGTGATGGGATTCAGGTGTCAGCTGATAAGGTCTGAAGATACGTATCCAGGGTCCTGGGCTCCTGGAGGGGGTATGGCCAACCCCATTGATAAGGGGCTACTGGGACCCTGGGAGTTCTGCTGTTCCTGGTTCCTGGCTACTGGAGAGACCAGTTTGAAATCCATTGTCCATTGCTCCGATACTCTAGTCCCTGTTCAGGCGCCACTATAAGCTGTTACCTGTACCGTGAGTGTTGATTGATATTTTAATAAATATTAATCTTGGACTAGTGCCTTATAAATAAAACTCCACCTACATCTGGCGCCCAACGTCCTCAGGCCTGTGCCCACAGGCATAGGGAGTCCATTTGTGTCATTGTTACTTTGTAAATAATTGTCCCACCCACTAGTTTAATAAAAAGCGCTGATTGGCCAAAGGCAGTCAGGGAGTGTGGGCGGGGCTACCAGACTAAAACAACTCTGAGAACAGGAAGCACAGAGCAAAATGCCAGCTAGAAGCCAGAAGAAGCAGAGGGCAACTATGCTGCTCTAAGAAAAGGTACTGAGCCGCATGGCTAAACAGTATAAGAGTAATGGGTTAGATGAAGGGTAGAGAGCTAGCAAGCTATATGCCTGGGCCTTAGGCCGATCAGCCTAAAACTATAATATGCATCTGTGTGTCGCTGCAGGTCTGTGGGTCTGTGGGCCTAAACCTTGAGTGAGGTTAGGCCCAAAACTCTGGGTAAAAAAAAAAAAAAAAAAAAAAAAAAAAAAAAAAAAAAAAAAAAAAAAAAACACCGACTACAAATGGCACCCAACGTGGGGCAAATATATCCACAAAAAAGCCACAGAAAGCTTAAAAAATAGTCTAGAGCCCAAAGCAGCCTCTGAATTGTGTCTCTCACATAAGCCATGATACAGAGACACCCTGGTAAAGCATGTGGGCTTGAGCTACAATGGCGGGCTTTTAGAGTGCAGCTTAAGGTATAAAATGGCTAGTTCCTGAAGTCTCACAAGAGCCTAGATATAAAAAAAGTTATAAATGATTTAAGGTTTCTGTTCATAAGGAAAAAAAGAGAACAGAATCAAAGAAGTCTTTCTAGTGGTGGTGTTTTCTTGGATCAGTTCTGTTTGTCGGAGGCAAAGTCAGGCTTGACTTTTTGAAGAGAAGCTTCCTGATTCAGCCTTAGAGGCAAAACACTTGTGAATCTTTTAAGAGGCCCTGCTGCTTAATACTTAAATGGAGTTAATGAGCAGCAGATGACAAAGATTTATGTGGTAACCATATGGACCCTAAAATTCCCCAGAGTACCTGAGTTAAAAAGATAAATTCTATGAAATTAGACTAGGAGCTGGGTGGAGCCATCCACCCATCCTACCAACAATGAACTTTGGCAGATTAAAGGTGTGTTCAGAAGCAGAAAGAAATAGAAGAATCTTTGGCAGATTAAAGAAAGGTGTGTTCAGAAACAGAAAGAAATAAAAGAATCTGGGTGGAGTCAATCACCCTAGCCAAGCAAAGGTGTGGTCAGTGACAGAAAAAGCTAAGAAATAAATATAGAGTAAAGACAGTTTTTTGTAAAAAAAAAAAAAAAGTCTATGTGGTTTAGAGTGTGTTGAAAATATACATACATAGGTTTAGAGAAAGAAAAGAAAAGGTAGAAAAAGCTCTTAAAAAAGAAATAGAGTTAAATAAATAAATAAATAAATAAATAAATAAATAAATAAATAAATAAATAAATAAATAAAAATAAGCCACGTAAAGCTGGAAAATATAAAGAATGTCTGGATACTGTATATCATTGTCTTATCTTTAAGCTTCTTGACTGAAAATGAAATAGTAAAAGCTGCTAAAACACAGTTGATTATAAATACTGTTGGTTTAATTCAACCTATTATTTTGTGAATGAGTTGACTTTAAAATTAAAATCCAAATATATGCTACTTTGGAGAAGAGGTTTTTTTTAAAAAAAAAATTTTCACAGAAAATGAGAGACTGTAGATTCATTCCTGGATAAAGAACATAAAGTTTGATAGATGAAGACCCCCTGAAAGATCTCCAATGGAAATGGATGGACCAGATGATTCAGCATTTCAGAATACCTCTGTGAAGTTTACTGAGCTCTGTATCCAGAACAATTTCAAGGAGACTGGCTGAGATGATCCAGTCTTTCAGACTACTCCACTAAAGACTTGTGCATAATCCTACATTTTTCTTTAGATTCCCATGATATTGCCATCTCCCCATTCAGCAAGAAATAGCCTAGAGAACGACACCCACATTACCAAAACATAGATTATGGATGTTTGTGTTTATTTGCAGTGTTGTTTATAAGTTGTTATAGATAAGGGGGAAGAAGAATATTAGATGTGGAGTTCTTTTGTTTTAAAAGAGAAAGGGAGATATATGGGAGATTGTGTTGTTTCATTGTAAATAATAGTCCCACTCACTGGTTTAATAAAAAGCACTGATTGGCCAAAGGCAGTCAGGGAGTGTGGGCGGGGCTACCAGACTAAAACAACTCTGAGAACAGGAAGCACAGAGCAAAATGCCAGCTAGAAGCCAGAAGAAGTAGAGGACAACTATGCTGCTCTAAGAAAAAGTACTGAGCTGCATGGCTAAACAGGATAAGAGTAATGGGTTAGATGAAGGGTAGAGAGCTAGCAAGCTATATGCCTGGGCCTTAGGCCGATTAGCCTAAAAGTATCATATGCATCTGTGTGTCTCTGCAGGTCTGTGGGTCTGTGGGCCTAAACCTTGAGGTTAGGCCCAAAAGTCCCAGCCATAAACCACCTACTACAACTGAGTATTGTGATTGAGAGTGTGTAACAGAAGGAGCAAAGTGGGAATGAAGATATGCAGAATGTGAGTGTGTGTGCTGAGTCAGAGATAGAGAAAAAGCCTAAAGATAGGGTGAGAAATATGTAAGAGAATGAATGTATAAAAGAATGAGTAAAGGATCAGTGAGTAAATGTGGAAAAACATTTATGTGGGAATGAATGTGTGAGAGATAAAACTATGTAAAAGAACTGTTGCTAATATGAGAACAATGTAAGGACTGTATAAGAATGTATATGAACAATACAAAAATGTTATCTGGTGAGAGAGCTATGTTAATGAGATGAATAGCTATGTCTGTGTGGAGATTTGTAACTGTGGAGCCAAGAAAGATGAAACTGTATAAAATAAGATGTAGAAGAGAATGTATGGAAAGGAAAGATATAAAGACATGTAAAAATATATGTAACTGTGTAAGAGATGTATGACCATATGTATGTAAAAAAGGATATGTGTTGATATGTAGCTGAATGGAGACAGAATGAGCCAGAGACCATTTTTAAGAAGTTAAAGAGAAAGTTACCATCTAAAGGCTTGTGTTTCTTTATTTTATTAGTCAGTTTCACAGAAATTTATTCATGATTATCTCAGATAAAAAAGTTTCTTATCCTTCCATTCATTACTTTGAGATGTTCCTTTTATTACTCTGAAGTAGACCATGGGAACTGTCCTCTCACAGTACACCTTAAATAGAAGAAAGGTGTCAGGGTATAACTGTTCCAGAAAGAGAAAAGATATTTTAAGGAGAGACATTTGTCCCCTCTATTTTGCTATCATAGTATTGCTAAAATAAATCCAAATAAATAACATTCCCAGTCTTGGGGAGAGAAAGGCTGAAGCCCTCAGACTATCAAAGGAGAAACTTGCTCCCTCACAGAGAGACTTTTCTCAATTCTGATGACACATCCATCTTTCCTGCAATTTTTTAGTTATAAATTGTAACATTGCTATGGAAAAGAGGGTAAAAGAGACAAAATATAAAGTCTTTTTGTTTATTTCTTTGGCTTTTCAATTTATTTCTTAATTTCCCTAAAGAACAAATGTATGTGGAGTTTACTTAGAAGGCACCAATACCAGATAGATATTTATTAAAATATAAACCAACACTCATGGTACAGGTAACAGATTACAGTAGCACCTGAACAGGGACTAGAGTCTGGAACGGTTGATGAGTGATAGACGGACAATGAAATCTGATCCTGTCTCCAACATCCAGGAACCAGGAAGAGACCGTCTTGTGTTCCAGAAGCCCCTTTTCAATGGACTTTCCCCGCCCCCTTCAGGGGCCCGGTGCCCTGTATAAGTGTCTTTTGACCTTATCTGCTGACACCTGAATCCCACATCTCCCCCTTTTGTCTAACTAAGAAGGTTCTAAACTAAGACTATGTACAGTAGGAATTACTATGAGGTAGTATCTAGGAGAGGACAAAGTACAATTTCTAATCAAAGCCTAACCTATATAAGGTACATCAAATAGTTCTAGAATATTGGTAGATAGTAGGGTGTATAGATTATTTTAAAGGGTTAATCTGGGAAAGTAAAAATTCAACACCTGAGTGTTCTTATCTAAGGGATAATAGGGTGATAACCTTAAATATCTATTCTTCAACCTCTTCAAGACCTGAGAAGGAAGGTGAATCACCTGAAAGTCAGAAGTACATGGAAGTAGTGACTTCCAAAATTTGGAAGAGGACAGCAACACAGCTACCTGGACAATCACCTCTGGATTTGTGCACCGTTAGAGCATCTATCATATTGGCTATAGGCCTATGGTATCTGACAGATCTTTTCACAAGCAGGGCAATTTTGGAGGGACTGTCTTATCCTATCCAGGCAGGTTTCATCAGTCTCCATCCATCAACTTGTTCATCCAGCTTGACACCATGTGTGTACTGTCAACAATCAAGGTAAGGACAGTTCCTTACTCAACCGGCCATTCTCTGCCAAAAGGACAAACTCCAATGGAGTATCTTCGATGCTCAACACCATCTCGTGAAGGGAGCAGTGACACCAGGAGTCGTCGTGTCTCTCGTGGCCGAATTTTAAATGTTAAATGCCATATTCTCTGGGTCTATGAAATGGTTGAAGATTCTTGTCTATCTATGATATTCTAACCTGTATCCAATACGACTGGGATATGATACCTTAAATAATGTTGACTGCAGATCTTATCATCTTAAGGAATAAACCCTGTACTAAAAATTAGAATACCTATATAAGGGGTGTACAATCCCTGAACAATGACCCTTAGTAGAAGTATCGAACATTAGCCAGGGGTATATTACCAGATAAAGTGGCCACAGCATTTTAGACATGTAAATACATATATATCATCTAAACAGAGGTATATAAAACATCTTGTGCATATATCATAACTAGTGCAATCATACATTATATCTAGTATAGTTAAATGGAGGTAGTAATTGCATAGTATACATGACAATGATATGCAAATATTTTAAACAAAGGTAAAAGCATATATAAAATACAGCAATTTCAGATTCAGTTTTACATAATAGTTACAGATTCAGATTTATATCGAAATACAAGTTGCTTTGGTTATATAAAACAATCTCAGATTAAACTTTTGTACCACTGTACAAACTATCACAATTAAACATATAAAATGATTTCACATTTGTATCAATATACAAATATCTATGACAGTGCAAATTGTCTTTAGCTTAGCCCATACATTCAGCTAGAATGGTGTATAGGTAGGTAGAACAGTCTACCTTTATCTATCCTATCTATCCCCCCTCTCTTCTTCAAAAGAGATCTCTGATGGTATATTATAGTTTTGTCCTTTACCTAGTTTTAACTTATAACTATTCTATTAGAATAATAGTTACCCACAACCTTCAGAGCATAAAACTTATTGGGAAAGGGGGGCATAGTCTTTCATAAGGTTGCTTCCTGCTGACTTAAGGGCGATGGCATCTCTTTGGGATCCTGTAAAAGCTAAAACAATGGTTAGTTCTTAATGGACTGACCACATACATCTATAACCATTCTTAGAACAGTGGTTAACTCCATCTGGAAACTTAATTAACAGTGTGATCTGAAGGATAATCATAAGGAGCTATCTTGCAGCTGTTTTTGAATTGTCTATTACCTGAAAACAATTATTGATTGGTGCGCATCAGGTTTTTGAGTTTCTTTTTTTTTGTCTGTCTACCTGCCTTTTAATCTCTCTCTTATATTTTTTCTGTTATTCTTGTTTCACTAATAGGAGTTGTTGCGGTGGGAGCCCCGTCTCGGTTCCATATTCTTTGTAGATAGCTGATAGGAAGAAATGTTATTTACAGTGGAAAACTTAAGCATTGTTGATATTAAAAAGATATTTATATCTTTTATGACTTTAGGAGACTGTATGCAGACAGGATGAGATGTTTGAAAGGTACAGAAACAGAGAGGAACAAGGTTTAAGATGAAGTCACAATAATATTGGTTCCTAAATATTCTGTCTTCTGTCTCACACCAGGTGGCTTTTCTGATATGAGACAGAATTTTTCACATTTCTTTACCAATATACTTGGGTTTAGAGAGGGAGAAAGCCACTTGCTCCCAATCCAAATCCAGCCTTATTAATAGTCAAATCAGGACCACTTTTTTTTCCCAAGGTGTAGATGCAAGATGTAAAGCAGTAAAAATTGAGAAATTACTCAGTAGTGCATATGCGTATCAGTTGGTCTCATAGTCAGTCTTGTACATTCCTTCATCATCAGTCTGTCTTCGATTACAGGTGAGTAATTCAATGTCTAGTCAATGCCTTAAAAATAGTTCTATCCGTTTTCCTGTAAAGACAAAATTGAGACCCTGCCCCAGGTTTGTTAAGTGTGTTTTCCTTACCATGTATCTGTTTGTTATATCAAGGATGAGCAGTTACTTTTCTTCCTCAGGAAGGGACTCCTTTTCGAAGCGGACTTTTATTAGTTTTGTCGGTACCCATATCTTTTCTGTCCCTGTTGAAACAAAAGCAAAACCCCTACTCCATCGAAGCACATATCCCAGCTTCCACTCAGAAGTCAACACATCTTTGAAGTAGATGGGTTGATTTAACTCAGAAGATTTCTCTACTACCCAATGTCTCTCAGCAGCTGATGTTCCCTTTTCATCAGCATTAAGAAAATTTAAAGTCAATAAGGCACTGTGCAACCTCTCTCTGGGATTTTTCATTTCTTTTTTTTGTTTATAAAGCATCTCTTTTAATGTGCGATGAGATCTCTCCACAACTGCCTGTCCTGTAGGATTGTGTGGTATCCCTGTAATATGCTTTATATCATAGTATCCAAAAATTATCTTCATTTTTCGGGAGTCATAAGCTGGAGCATTGTCAGTCTTAATCTGAGTGGGAATTCCCATTATGGCCATGGCTTCCAAAAGGTGAGTAAGTACAGCATCAGCATTTTCAGAACTCAGGGCAGTCGCCCATTGCATTCCAGAATAGGTGTCAATAGTGTGATGTACATATTTCATCTTTCCGAATTCTGGAAAATGAAACACATCCATTTGCCAGATCTCATTTCCCTGTGTACCCTTAGGATTACTTCCTGCAGGTAAAGATGGTTGGTTATAGAAAGAGCAAGTGTTACTTTTTTTTTACTATTTCCTTTGCTTCATTCCAAGTGATGGGAAAACTCTTCTTTAGCCCTTTGCTGTTAACATGATGTTTCTCATGAAATTCTGTGGCCTTTAGCGCGCTTCCTATTAGTAACCGATCTATTTCATCATTACCCTACGCTAGAGGGCCTGGGAGGCCCGTGTGGGAATGCGTTTATATATGTTGTAAGTCTCAATCTTTAAATAAAGGAGCTGTTTTGGGCCATGGCAGGCACCATAGAAGAAGTAGGAGGAGAAATCAGAACATAGGTAAGAGAAGCATGGCGGAGTCAGAGGCAGATGAGCTGAAGCCGCCAAAGAAGAAATATGTAGGAGTACAGGTGAGCCACGGGCCACGTGGCAGACAGATTAATAGAAATGGGTTGATTTAAGATAAAAGAGCTAGCTAGCAAGGTGCCTGAGCCATAGGCCAAACAGCATGGACTTAATATAAGCATCTGAGTCATTTTTGGGGATCTGGGCAGCTGGGCAGCTGAGGGGTCTGGCACGGCATGTCTGTGGATCTCAGACCTCTGGCTGCCTGGGACCGAAAAACCCCAATACTACAAACAACAGTTTCTATTTTTCATTTTCCATGTGTGTACATGAATGTACATCTTTATGAATGGACAGACATACTGTGTATGTGTGTGTGTGTGTGTATGTGGTGTGTGTGTGTGTGTGTGTGTGTGTGTGTGTGTACACTGCACATTTGTACTCACCTACATGCATGAGACTGAGCTTAATGTAAAGAATCACCCTTCATCATCCACTTTAATAAGTCAAGATCTTTTAACACAAAGCTTATCAAAAGAGTCAATTTTACTATCCAGGTTCTCCTAGGGATAGACTATCCCACACTTTTGAGGCTGGAATTATAGACAAACAATCACTAGACATGTGAGTTAGTACTCACATTTGCAAGGATAGAACTTTAGCCAGTGAGCCATCTTCCCAACCAGGGCTTATGAATTTTCAGTGCCACCCAGAAACACTGTGATATCCTTTATTTGAGATCAGTTTGCTGGCCAGAGAAAAGCTAACTTCATCTGTATTACACTCTCAAGATGGTAATTGTTTGGAATTCCTTTATTCCAATGCACTCAATTTGCTAAGAATAAATACAAGATGATTCCAGCCACATTGAAGATTTGAGACTTTGGTCCCTAAATATTTGAATGGATATGACTGTATCGGCCAAGAAGTGCAAGCAGGACCCAGAATGTGTGTGTGTCTTAGTCTTGCTCAGTGAGAGCCTTGTCAGGTATCTAGGTCATAACCCAGAATGGGATCCTGACCAAAGATGATGTCAAGAGGGTCGTAAAAACTGAGAAAGTGTACAAATAGATAAAAAGTGAATGACTATTGGTAACATGTTCCTATGAAGTGCGTCCCTGTGACTGGGGTAAAAGTTAGTGATAAAATGAAGAATTACAAGAGTGGTAAGAATGAGATAATATGACTTTAAGATGACCAGTGTGAAGAATGTCTTCTGGCCTGGATGACAGACACAAACAATGCAAATGAAGCTGTACAACAGACAACAAATAGAAAAGCAAAATGACTCAGACTCCTCAAGAATCCAGTGAAATGTCACCAAGCTATGCCACTGACGTGAATTGTTACAACTTTGGAGGGTGGGGTGAGAGGTATCCTGACTGTTCAGGAAGTCAGGCTATACCTGGAGCTGTTAGAACAGCTATGTTGGCTGGAGCTGCAGTAGAACAGCTCAGCTCTAGACTGAAAGATTTCTTGACTCTTCTGGGAAGTCAAGATATACATGAGCTGGGGTATGGTGAGAGATAATCTCCCCACAGAATATAGCAATCCAGCTCCACTCCTAAAGAACTACTATGGCAGAGTTTTGAACTGCCCCACCCTCCTTAAGGAGGCTTCCCAAAAAGATTCTGCTTCTTTTCTTTTTCTGGCCCAAGATATTACTTCTTTTGCATCACTCTGGTAAAGGGAAACCCCTGCAGAAGTGTAGCAGTCTCCTCCAGCTCAAGATAAAGGTTGTTACTGTTTTGATCTGCCTTGCTCAGTCCCCTAAAGGAGGTCTCAGCTAAGTTCTTCTGTTCTGTTCTGCTACACCTTGATCAACCCCTTAAGGGAATGTCTCTACAAGGTTTTTCTTCTCTGTGCCAGCAAATAAAGATCTTTACCCAAGACTCTTTTAAAAAGATATTTATTTGGGAAGAAGTCCAGAGAGTGGCTGCCTCTACCAGGGTGGGAAAGAATGCCCCGTGCCAACTTCTCGCCCGCAAGAAAAGGCACGGCACACGTAGGATCCTTCTGCAGCAAAGCTTTAATGCTCCTTGAGGGAGAGCATTAGCTTACAGACAATAGAGAGAGAACACGAGGTAGGAAAAGCCCAATTTTTATATAGACCAAAGACCTCTGCCTTGGACGTGTCACCTCTCTATAGGCTGCAGCTCATTATCCCACATGATGCCACGGGAGAGGCAGAGAGACCAGTCTCGGAAGATTACCAAAGGCATGCGCCGTTTACTGACTCAGGCGGGTTGGCCAGCACCGGATATCGGTGCCATCTTGAGGAGCTGGGGCCAGCGGCTCCCAACACCTCCCCCTTTTTTCTTTTCTAAGCAATGAGGGAATCCTGTAAGAGGGTGGAGGCAGTGGTTATCCCCCAGAAAACATTGTGGACTTGCATGGGCATCATCTCTAATCTCTCGACAGATCGAGATGCCCCCAGCCTGTCCTCTGCCTTTTGTTGGGAAGGGAGTTAAGGCAGGCACCCTTATGCAGGACAACATACCTCCCAGGACATAGCTATGTCCTGTGCGATGCCCTTGGCTCAACACTCCTCTCAGGAAAGGGGCCGAACACTCCACCCAGTGCAATGGACAGGACTGTCCTAGGTGTGCAGGAGCTGTTCGAGCCAAAATATCCCTATTGCTTTAGTATAGGTAGCCACATATCTACCGAGGCTCCTGAGTCTAGAGCCATTAAGGCTTGAGCCAAAACTGTTTTGTCTCTCGGACTTTGGATTCTGAGCCTGCAAACCATCTAGAGAAGAATGACCAGTCCTCCGCAAAAGGCTAGGCCAAACATACCCACCCCCACCCATTCCTTGGAGTAGGGGAAGGCTGAGGAAATCCACGTAGAAAACTCTCTGGTCAGCGACAGGTCTAGCCGAGTGGAATTGACCTGGACGATCGCCACCTGCAGGTCACGAAGGGTCTGCTCAAATTCAGACGACCAATTCTGTAACAAAATTGAGAAAGGCTTCTCGAAAGATTAGCTGCCTTTGTAAAATTTTCATATTGAATAGAGGTTATGCATAAGCCAGCAAGTTTTTGCTCACACCCCAACTGTGCCATTTACTGAGGCAGACAAATCATTAACCGCCTGCGCAGTCTGCACTGTTTCTGAAAGTGCAAGAGCTGAGGCAGTCACCGAGGCCCCCATGGCAGCTGTGGCAACAATCTCTATAATAACAGCAGAGATTCCAAAATCTCTTTTTTGTCTAAATAGCTGCAAGCTATTGGGGGTCTCTACTGGTATGGGCACAAATTGTGGCATGTGGGCCACTACTGCAAAGAAATAAAGCTGAGCATCTCAGCACAAGGCATAAAGGCAATTATCAAATTTGCATCTCAATTCATCTATAATTTCTGAAGCATTGCTAACAATCTAAATAAATGGTGGCCAAATTGGGAGGAAATGAAAATATTTTGGGCGTGGCCCAACCTATACTCCTGGATTGGCAACTGTTACATGGTAAAATTGAATCTTTATCCGGCCTGCCTGAGCAAAAGGGAGCCAATTTTGGTTTTATCAAACTCTGTTTCTTTTTGCCAGGCTGCCGAGAAATTTTTTAGTAATATACATGAACTATTTTCAACTAAAACATAAACTTCCCTTTAACCCCAAACTTCTATTTTCTTTAATGTTAGGCCTAAGTCCTTATCAGTGGTAAAAAATCAAGGGAAAACTTGTGTATTATACATCACCGGCATTGGCAGAGGGAAGGTGGACATTATCCCCCACCGCCGTTCTCCCCGGGTGTGATATGTTAGTAACATCCAACGCGTCAACTAGAGAAGGCGAGGGCTCTTCCTTTTGCAATATTTTCCTGGTGAGGCGCTCTGGGACCCAAACCGGATTTCTTTCATCCTGTGGAAAAACACAAACAGCTCCCCTGGATCTTATTAAAATAGGATCCGGGCCTTTCCATTTATTTTCCAAAATATCTTTCCATTTTACTAGCTCTTTTGGCCGTTGTGGTTCTGAGCAATGCCGCTCAGCAGCATTTTGATAATTATCATCAATATTTTAAAAATTTATGGTAAGCAATGCCAGGGCAATTGACACTCTTGGTGTTGGGGGCAACCCTATTCCCCCTTTTTGTTTTAACAAATAGGATTTTAAGGTTCGATGTGCACGTTCAATAATGCCTTGTCCTTGAGGGTTGTATGGTAACCCGGTAAGGTGTGTTACTTGCATTTGTGCACAAAATTGGGCAAATTTTTGGGAGCTGTAAGCTGGCCCATTATCAGTCTTGAGGTAAGCTGGTTTACCCCAGGCGCTCCATGCCTCTAAGCAATGTTGAATAACATGTATGGTCTTTTCTCTTGTAAGTGGTGTGGCATGAATAATACCTGAACATGTATCAATAGAAACATGTATAAATTGAAGCTTTCCAAAGGATGGAACATGTGTCACATCTATCTGCCATATTTGTAATGGTGAAATGCCTCTTGGGTTAACCCCAACAGTTTTAGCAGGGAGGAATTGACAGCAGTTTTGACATTGTGTCACAATTTCGCGAGCTTGTTGTCTAGTAAGTGAAAAACGCTTGCGTAAAGTCTCTGCTGTAACATGAAATTTTGTATGAAAATCTTTTGCAGCTTGCAATGGGTCAGCAAGGGCAGCCACGACCAGGCGTGTGGTTTGGTCAGCCAAATCATTTCCCCTGCTCATAGGGCCCGGGAGTCCCGAATGTGCCCGTATATGGGTAATATAAAAAGGCTCATGGCGTTGCAGCAAACAATCTTGTATGGTACAAAACAGGGCAGACACTGTACTGGAAGGATTAATAACACCGGCCGTTTCAAGTAATTGAAGAGCATTTACCACATAATGGGAATCAGACACAATATTAAGCGGACAATCAAACCTTTGTAAAACTTCTAACACAATTAGACATTCAACAATCTGGGGTGATCTTTGACCAAAATCTTTAAAAAATGTCTGTGAATTTATAACATAAGCACCCCTTCCATTTCTTGAGCCATCAGTATATACAATTAAGCCATCTTTTAAAGGTACTGAGGAAGTAACACATGGATATATCACAGGGTGACAGGCCACAAACTGTAACAAAGGATGTTTAGGATAATGATTATCAATTTTTCCAGGAAACATAGCAGTTAATATGGCCCAATCATTATTGGTAGCAGCTAGGACCTGAACCTGATGGGTGGTATAGGGTAAGATCATCAAAGTGGGATAAGTACCAAAATACTCAGCCGAGGCCCTCAAGCCCTTTTGAGCTAACTGGGCAATGGCGGCTGGATACCAGGCAATAACCTTCTGGGGTGAGGCTGGGGGATGAATCCACAATAAGGGGCCTGCCTGCCATAATACAGCAGTAGGCAATATTCTTGTTTTAAAAACACATAGGGAAAATGGCTTATCATAATCAATCCGAGCTAATTGGGCCTTCATTATAATCATGTGCCAATCTTTTGGCAATGCAGAGAGCATGGCGAGTCCCCGCTGAACGGGCCCAAAAAGATGCATCTGCACATTAATAGCTCTTAAGTCGTGTAACAGACGCCACCTTCCGGATTTCTTTTTAATCACAAAAACGGGTGTATTCCATGGAGAAGTGGAGGGCTCAATATGTCCTCCAGCAAGCTGTTCTGCAACAAGCTCAATCACTGCCTTAAGCTTGTCAGAGGTCAGTGGCCACTGAGGAACCCATACCGGCACCTCTGTCTTCTAAGGTATGGGTCGTGCTGCCCCAATGGCACCTAGGAAAAACCCAGGCCCTGTCTTTGTTTAGGAATCTTGGGCGTGGTTCGTCCTTGCCCCAATCGCCCCAGGCCCTGTCCTTCCTCATACCACGAGGAGCCAAACCTTAAATTTAAATTTTCAAGTTCCCGTACAGGGCACAAGGTGGGGGAACCAGGCTTTAGTTTCTGGTTCCCCAACTCCCCCATATTCTTTACTTTACCGGGGGGTCCTTTTTCCTTATTGAGTAGTTTCTGGTTTCTTAACTCCCCCATATTTTTTACTTTACCGGGGGGTCCTTTTTCCTTATCGAGTATTGTTACTTTATGGCGCACACCTAACCTCACATGGCGCTCGGTTTCTGACATGCTGTCCTGAACTTCTTCCATCACATCTTGCCCTTTAGCTATCAGATCTTTACAGGCTTTATCTTCTACAAAGTGCTTTAGGGTACGCTGTGCCATCTTAATATCATGCTGCTTAAGCAGGGAGTCTAGTGCTGTTACAATAGACTGGGAGGATCCCATGGACCGGTAGAAGCAAAAGGCAACCACGAACAACAGCACTGCTAAGACAAGCATCAAGGCCTCAAAAAATCCTTTCCAGGGTGGCAAAAGTCCCAAACCAAAGTCCAGTTCAGACATATCTCTCCGAGCAACCTACCTGCAGTTCTGAATCCACCTCGTCTCCGAGGGCTCTCCGACGGTGCAAATGGTGTTCAGTTCCCGGGTTTCGGCACCAGTTGTCCCGCGCCAACTTCTCGCCCGCAAGAAAAGGCACAGCACACGTAGGATCCTTCTGCAGCAAAGCTTTAATGCTCCTTGAGGGAGAGCATTAGCTTACAGACAATAGAGAGAGAGCACGAGGTAGGAAAAGCCCAATTTTTATATAGACCAAAGACCTCTGCCTTGGACGTGTCACCTCTCTATAGGCTGCAGCTCATTATCCCACATGACGCCATGGGAGAGGCAGAGAGACCAGTCTCGGAAGATTACCAAAGGCATGCGCCATTTACTGACTCAGGCGGGTTGGCCAGCACCGGATATCGGTGCCATCTTGAGGAGCTGGGGCCAGCGGCTCCCAACAAAAGAAAAACCCACAGATAAACAAGCAGATGATGTAAGATGTCTTTCTGTATGCTGTAAATACTATTGGTTAATAAAGAAGGTGTTTTGACCTATATGGCAAGGCATCTTAAAGGCAGGAGAAAAATCCAAACATAGATAAAGGGGAAGGAAGGCAGAGTCAGATGGAGAAGCTGTTAACTGCCTCCCAAAGAGGCAAGATGTAAAGAAACACAGGGAAGACACAAGCCATGTGGCAATACATAGATTAATAAAAAATGGTTTGAGTTAAGTTGAAAGAGCTAGCAAGTGATGAGCCTGAGCCATAAGCCAAACAGTTTGTAATTAATATAAGCCTTTATATGACTGTTTGGGGTTAAGCAGTTGTGGAACTGCAGGTCTGGGACCTCAGGCCTGGAGGGTCAGAAGTTTCAGGCCACAGGTAAGGGATTTTTACAGGAGCTCTTAGGGATGGAGTTTCTCCAAGGATACTTAAGGATAGTTTCTTTTTTCCTTGGTTAGGCTCTGTTTTCAGACCAAAACTATGTTTTTCACTGCCTTTTATTTTTAAAGTTTTTTGACTCTAATTCTAAGGCCAGGGCATATTTCTTTCACTGGCTCTGATTCTAGGGACCAAGCATGTTCTTTTGCTACTGGTTTCAGAGTCAGTACATGATTATTTGTTTCTGGGTTATGGAATCTGTGTTCAGATCCAAGATGTTTTTTTCACTAGCGTTGGTTTGAGGGTCTGGATGGGTTTCTTTGACTGCCCCTTTCCTACAACTGACACCAAAGCAAGAGAGACCTGAGCCAGAACAAAGGAGAGTCTTAGAGATGAAGACACTTCTGACAATCAGAACTCAGAGTCTTCCATGGAAACCTTACTGTACATATTAGAAAAAGCAGATTTTCAGAGCTGGGTCTGGCAGCAAGTTTGGACACTAATGACTGCATCATCTAAAGGGATGAAGCAGTCAAATGCTTGACTTGCCAAGATTTTATTCATCTGTAGTCTGTCTTTTACTCAATTAACTATTGTCTTACGATACAGAAGAATTTTAAATTCCTGAATTCCTGTTTATCAGTTGTCTTGTTGCCCAAGCAACTGGATTCTTATTGAGAACAGCCTTGCCTGTTTTATATCTTGAAAGTCTTCTCTCCAGATTTTCTCTAACAGCTTTTAGTTCCTTGTATCACATTAAAGTCTTTGGTTCACTGAGAGTCAATTTTTGTGAAAGGTGAGGTGGTACACAAATTAAAATTTGTCATAATAAAATCCTGGAGCCAGCTATTGGGGTAAATGCTAACAGATCATAGAAGCTGAGGAGCCAGTCACTAGATAAACTTCTACCATTACCCTGGGGTAGGGATGAATTCCTGTCTCCTCTGCCTTATATTTTTCTCGGCTCAGCCTATCCTTTCCAGTTTCCAACCTTTCTAGTACTTGAATTAAAGGTGTGTGTGCTTCCCAAGTACTGGGGGGAAAGGCATCTTTACAAACCACTGCCTGGCTCTGTTTCTTTTTTAGACTGGCTCCATTAATTAGTAGTCCAGGGTGGCCCTGAACTCACAAAGATCCAGATGGATCTCTGCCTTTGCCTCTAAAGTGCTAGGATTAAAGGTGTGTGAACCACTGCCTGACCTCTGTGGATAACTCTGTGGCTGGCTCTGTCCTCTGATCTTCAGGCAATCTTTATTGGTTAGATTAAAAATTATGTATCACCACAGCAGGATACATAGACCTACAGTTTCATCTTCTGCATGTGGTATCCAGTTTCTGCAGAAACAATTTTTCTCATCTACAGACCAAGTATGTTATGCTAGCAACTCAACACACAATACATGCCCACTGTTGCCATAAAGTTATGACTGATGTGGAGACAACCAGATACTTTCTGATTGGATTTAAAACCCAATATACAGAATGGAATTCACATTTGATGCTATGAACCTGGACAGAGGCCTGAGGCAGAGGTGGTATGTTTACAGCCCTAATAGGAAGTATATAGCTATTGTTTTGCAAAATGAACATGATGGGCCTCTCAAATTACAAAATTTGTGAAATTTATACTCATATTCATGCACATAGATTACTGTTACCTTAAGCTTTAGTCACAGAAACTTCTCTTTTAAGTGGCCAGTGATTACTGCAAAACCTCATAACTATTACATAATTGCAGAGAGTAAATTTTATAGTCATCAACATTCATCAATCATATTTCCTCTCTCTTCTTATAAGGAGGAATTTGGTGTAATGGGGCTAATTTAAAATAAAGTATATTTCACTTTAACATTTTTGTTTTTATATCTTATAGATAAGAATTTTCATTTTATATAGTATTCTCTTATTGGATCAGCATAAATTCAGTACTACTATAGCTTTTTTGCATAATAGCACTAACCTTTCAGTGTCAGAAGAAGGCTCTGAGGATAAAATAACCTGCTGCCAAGTCTGAGGACCTGAGTTTAATCCCTTGAACCTACATGGTAAAGGAGAAAACTAACTCCTGAAAACTATTCTGGACACACACCATGATGTGTAGGCATGCAGACAAAGACATATACAACAGAAATAAATCTTTTATAAATTTTTAAAGCATGACTTGGAGATTTAGATATATAGTTCTGTGTTTATCATGTGCAACGCAAAGTTCTGCATTTATCCCAGCACCAGATGTGCACACATACACACACACACACACACACACACACACACACACACACACAGACAGACACACACACACACACAATTTAGACAAACAGAAAGTACAGAGGTAAAATTTGAATCCAATATCTCTGGCTCCAGGTTCTTCTGGTTCATCTCTTTATCCAAACTATACATAATGTAGAACAGTTTTCTCTATTAAGTAAGTGCAATAAGTGAACATTGATGGTTTATTAAATTTTGATGTATAAATTGAGCTTTTGTGTATAAGAAAAATTTAGTAGACATTATTGTCATTAAACAATTTGCCTTCTAAATATATTTATCTATTTTATGCTATTTTTGCATCAACAGAAATCTGTTTCTGGTGTATTTTACTGAGTAGGTCAAAGCTCAGAAGAAAGTAGCTGGTGATATGAATGGAGTACCCAGCAATCTTGAGACCTAGTGAAAGTTCCTTGTTATATTTCTGCTTCAGTCTCTGGGATGAGTTTCATATGTACATTGTCACAAAAGTGATATGGATCTTGTTTAATTACCTCTAACTTCCTGCTTGGACAGTCTTTCCTTCTGTAGTCAATAGCATTATCATGCAACATTCTTTAAAACCACAGCCAGCAGTGCTAGAGAAATGATTCAGCAATGAAGAACGAGTGTTGCTCTTGCAGAGAACTCTGGTTTTGCTCCAAGCATTCACATAGCAGCTGCGTATTATTGTCTATAACCCTATCTCAGGGAATCTGAGGCCCTAATGGCCTCTGCAGCATAAAAGTGCTGTACAAACATATGTAAGCAAAATGCACATTTTTACAAAATAGACTTTTACTCTTCTCTCATACAATACATTCTGATCCTAACCATTCCTTTCTCAACTCCCCACCCCCCAAATTCTCCTCTCCCAAAATCCACTCTTCCATTTCCTTTCAGAAAAGAGCAGGCCTCCCAGTATAGAAACCCAACACAGCATAAGAAAATGCAATAAGACTAGGCACATACCCTCATATCAATAGTGCATGAATTCTACTTGGTCTTATAATAAAAAAAAAAAACCCAGAGCCAGATGTTAGGGAAAATCTGGAAAGTCAGAGAGACAGAGAAGTAAGCCACAGCCTCTTTTCACTTATCCAGCTCCTCATGTATCCTCAGAGAGAATGCCTCTGAGGCGCTAGCTGAATGGACAGGCAAACCAAGGCTAAAACTGCCCTCCTCTTTCTCTGCCCAGCTATCTCACTTCCTTATTCAACTTTCCTAACACTAGGATTAAATGTGTGTGCTACTATCACCTGGTACTCTTTGGTCTGAACTGACAGGGATCTAGTGGATCTCTGCCTCCTGAGTGTTGGAATTAAAGGCATGAGTCACAACTCTAAGCTTTATGGCTCTGCCTTCTGATTTTTCAAGCAAACTTTATTAGATATACACTATATTGCCATATATCACTTTGTGTCAAAGATAAAAAGGTTATAACTAATATAAGAAAAACTATATATATAGTAAGTACAATACTGTATACAATATATACAAGCAATACTTACATCAATAATGCCTAGTCTATTACAATTGACAAATTCAGAGAAAACACTTCGTTATAGACCTTATCTTGGTGAATCCAAAAGACTGTACTAAATTTACTTTCTATATAACTACTATTACCAACTGAATACCATCTTTTGATTGTCTCTAAAATTTATATACTTTACACCTCTTAGTGAGCTTCTTCTCTGAATCTATAGAAAAACTATAAATAAAAAGATTTAGTTTTTAACTCTGTAATAAGAAGTTTTTGGCCAGCACTAGCCCCAAGATCTGAACCAGCAGTTGTCAAGTCCCAAAGAAACACAGAAACTTACATTAGTTTTCTGATGATTGGCCTAAGGCTCAGACATACTCCTTGTTAACTTGTACCCTTAAATAACCCATGACTAGCCATGTGGCTTAGTACCTTTTCTCAGAGCAGCATTTGACACCACCTTTTCTTCATTTTCTCTCTCTGACTCTTCCTCTTCCCTCAGTTTTCATGTTCTGATAGCCCTGTCCACAGTTCCTATCTGCATTCTGGCCAATCAGTATTTTATTAAACCAGAAGAAGGAAAAATACTTACAATGTGGCTGTATATAATCCCACAGCAGCTCCCTTTTTTTTCTTTCTAAAACAAGAACCCCAAATCTAATTTTCTTTGTATAGTTGCTTTTTTTAACCACTATCTATAACAATTTGTAAGCAACACTGTGAACAAAGACAAATTTCTGCAATCCATTTTTTGGGGGGAACATGGACATAATTATCTAGGATACTTCCTGATGATTGGGGGCACTGATAATCTTATAGGAACCCAAAGAAAAGTTTATTATTATGGACAAGACCTTAGTGAAGTAGTTGTAAGGCTGGGTCATCTCAGCCAGTCTCCTTGAAGATGTTTTGAATGCAGAGTTCAGGAGAAACTGAAACAGAGGTGCTCTGAAATGCTGGGTCATTTGGGCCATTCATTGGCATCAGGACTTTTCATGGGGTCTTCTTTAATCAATCCTTGTTTTCTTTAACCAGAAATAAATCCATGGCCTCTCATTTTCTGTGGAAACAAAAAACATACTTTTCTCCAAAGTATGGGTAAAAAAAAATGTATTTATTGGTTTTTGTGGAACTATTCCATTTAACACTATTACAGTAGGCATAAGAGAGAGGCTATAACTTGTTCCAATATGAGTAAATATCAGACTCCACCCTCAAAACAGAATGAAAAGCTAAGGATAGAGGGGGTATCTATATATTTTAAATGACTACAGGGAAACAGGAGGCATAAAGGGGTCCTGGCTAAACAAAACTTAATGAGCTATTAATAAAAATGAACCATGTTGATTAAACATCACATGATGTGAAGGATGATGAGGCTGATTGAATATTGAGAGTGATTTTTTTTTAAATAGGAGTGATAAGAAGTCACAAACCCAAAACTGGATAACAATAAGCCAGTCCCCTCTTGGTCCACAGCTTACTAAGCGCTGACTGTGGGGATATGTTTCAAATTTAATAAAAACCAGTCTGAGATGACAGAGGGATCTACCCACAGTCAGTCTAGGAGGATCAGAGAGTGGTCACTCACACCTTTAATCCCAGCACAGAGAATATCAGAGAGTGGTGACCTACGCCCTTAATCCCATCAAATCTGAGTTTGAAGTCAGTTATAGTTTACAGAGGGAGTTCCAGGCTCCTAGGCAGGCAGTGGTGGTGCCAGCCCTTTAATCTTAATCTGGATATGAAACAACTGGGTAAAGAGGGTATTTAAGGTAGGCACAGAATGACAGAGCAGGCAGTAGAAGACACTAGAGTGTGGCTAAGGAATCTGGAAGACAGTGGGATGAGATTTGATTGTGGTGTTTCCACTTTTTGATATCTCAGCCTTTTCCTGAGATCTAGTTCTGAATTTCCTTTATTTGTGCAACACTAGGGCAGGAATTCCTTCATTCCCTTCCCCAAAAAAGGTGTTTGTCAGTCAGAATAACACTGGGCCAGAGGAATAATTATCAGCTGGCTATGCATTCTGTTCTCAGTTAACCTCCAGTCTTATGGACACCAGCCACACATGTTTTCATTTCATTTCCATCTGGATAAGTTTTTCAGACAATGGCTTCTTTCTCCTAGTAGGCTGTGGGTTGGTTTTTTTCTGTTTTTAGACCCCTCCTTGGGCTGTTATCATACTAGGGAGCTGCCCCACTTCATAGCTATCTGAATCATCAGAGACAACTAGATTGCCACCTGGAAGTAATCCTAAAGGTATAC
This sequence comes from Phyllotis vaccarum, assembly GCA_033318265.1. Lineage (NCBI taxonomy): Eukaryota > Metazoa > Chordata > Mammalia > Rodentia > Cricetidae > Phyllotis > Phyllotis vaccarum. The sequence continues at coordinate 27,392,770 of JARWLC010000011.1, read as the reverse complement.
ATAGAAATTAAATCTGACAGATGGATGTATTTCATTTTACAGAATTTGGAATTAAGATATGTATGTCATAGAATAGATACATTTTATGAATTTCAATGGGCAACTGCTTTGAGTTCAGAAAAGGCTGATTTTGCTGTAATCACACATTTGCTAGAAGTTATGGCCATCAAGGGAATACCTGTATAAATAAAGACTGACAATGCTCCAGCATATGTCTCTAGTAAAATGAAACAAACTTTGTTTATTACAATATAAAGCATATTACAGGAATACCACACAATCCTACAGGGCGAACAGTCATAGAGAGATCAAATCAAACACTAAAGCATATGTTAAATAAACAGAAAGGAATAACAAAGACACCTACAGATAGACTACATAATGCTTTATTGACTTTGTATTTTCTCAATGCTAATGAGAAAGGAACAACAGCTGCTGAAATGCATTGGACTATAGAAAAAACAGCTGAGCTAAATCAGCCTGTCTACTTCAAAGATGTACTAACCTCTGAATGGAAGCCAGGGTATGTGCTATGTTTGGGGAAGGGGTTTTGCTTTTGTTTCCACAGAAGAAGAGAAGTTATGGATATCATAAAAATTAATAAAGATGGCTCATCCACCCATATTACAATACTTTAAGTTGTAAGAAAAAACAAAAGGTTGGGGCAGGTTTTTGTTTTTGTCTTTACAGAAAAATAAAAATACACATCTAAAAGAAGTTAAAAGATCTTGGACATGTAGACATCTAAAGCAAAAGGGAGGCTATCCAGAAAAATTTTCAAGCAAAAGAATTTCGGACCTCTTGGTACCAGTATACTTCATAGGGTAAAATCTCATTGCTTAACCTCTCTATATTTTTTAAGTTGAAGTCCCAGTTAAATTATAATTTAAAGCTGGCTTTAGAGTTGGAATGTAGCTCTCTCCTCCTCTAAACTCAAGCATACTTGTTAAATGAAAATACAAAATCTCTGTATCATTTCAGAAGAGCCACCTGATATGGGACAGAATAATAACTAATAAGGGACTACTATATTTTTACTAATCCTATGCAGAATAAACAGTTATATATTTAACTTCCTGTACATTGTGTTGAGTTTTAGTCTCTTATCAGTTATCTGCACTGATCCATGACAATACCTAATTGCAAACTTGAAGTATCCAAAAGGAATATGGGGTCCCACGACATTGATTTCACATAGACTATGACAAATCCATGAGGCTGACAAACACCACCCAAAGATCAGATTTGGACTACAAACAACTCAGGACAATTTTGAGGGAGCTCACTGAGATGAACCAGCTTCACAGACTACTATAGCCAGAACTTGAGACAAGCCATGCACTTTCCTGTTATGCAGAGACTGGACAACAAATGATACAGCTACTTATTCAGGACTTGCAAATAAACAAAACTTTTGTTTCAGGATCCCCTGAAAATGTCCTTGCCCCCAGACAGCAGGACATAAATTTGAGAACATGGTTCCTGTATTGCCAAGAGGTAGGGTAGGTGGTTTTTGGTCTTTCAGTGGGTTATGGATGATTATCATTGTAGGATAATTGGTTAAAAAATTGTTATTGGTTATGGTTTAAAAAAGTTAAACAAGAGCAATTAGATTCAAGATTCTTGTTTAAAAAGAGAGAAAGAAAAAGGGTGTACAGATATAATAGGATATAAGGCTAGATTGTTGAATCTTCTTTTTTAAAGAATTTGCTAGCTTTAAATATTTTACATTGGATTGAATTTTTGTATATTGTATAAAAATTGTATAAACTGAGATTAATTTTGTTACTGTATGTATATCTCTATGCTTGTTCAAGGTATCATACTCATTGAGTTCATCTAACAATGTAATGCAAATTGCTAGTCCATTTAAAGTTTTTATTACCAATTAATTAGTATATAAAGTAATGCTAGTTAGTAGTTACATATTACATTTAAACTTAGTCATATTAGATATGTTTTCAAGATCAAACAGATATATTTTAGATGAGCAGATCTTCTTCAAACACTTCAGAGATCCATAGAATATGGCATTTAGTAATAAAGGTTTTTATTATTTTTATAACAATGAGACAATTGTTCCTGGCAGCACCAATCTACCTCAGGGACAATTATGGAAATCAGAGAAACTCCATACCCAGCTGACTTTCTTTGTAATGAAAGTTAGCCACTGGGCAAGAGAATACTCTTGCCTTGACTGCTGATGGTGTGATGTTCAAATAGGACAAGCAGGAGACATGTCCACAAGAGAATTGCAAAACCTTGCAAAGACAAGGTAGCAATATCTTTGAGAATATCCTTCTTCACAGAGAAATCTGTCAGACATGTTAGGCCTGTAGGCCAAGATGGATGCTTCAGTGATACCAAAGAACCTTGGGTGACTGTCCAGGCAGACAGCTGTTTCCTTTTTACAGTTTTTTGGAAGGTGCTTGCTTGCCCGTGTTATTTAGTTAGTTAATATTATTTTCTTCTGGGGTCTCTGAGGTAGTTTAAGATGAAATAGTTATAGTTATAGTTTTCTAGTAACATTTTCAGAAAAGAAAATTTGAAGCTAAAGTGTATAGTTTAAGAGACATAAAAATAATAGTTTTTAGTTAGCAATATAATTTACAAAGAAAGTGACTTAGGTATAATCTTTGGACTCACCAAATTATGATAATTAATGAAAAAAAATTTGAATTGTCAATTGTTAATGGACTGCATATTACTCATTTTTGTTTTCATATATTGTATATAATTATTGGACCTATTACATATGGTTTTTCTTATGTTAGCTATAACCTTCTTTTTTTAATTTTGACACAAAAAGGGATATGTGGAGATATGATTCAGATTTAATAAAATATTGCCTGAAATATCAGTTATCTACCCAGAGTCAGTCTAGGAGGATTAGAGAGTCATAACTCACACCTTTAATCCTAGCCACAGGGAATATCTAAGAATGGTGACCTGTGCCCTTAATCCCAGCACATCTGACTTTGAGGTCATCTTAGTTTGCAGAGGGAGTTCCAGGCTGTTGCAATGGGGTTTTTTTGGTCGCAGGCGGCCAGAGGCCCAGACTCACAGACCCGCCGCGCCAGACCCCTTAGCTGCCTGCCGCTGCTCAGGGCCCCAGAAATGACTCAGATGCTTATATTAACTTTATGCTGTTTGGCCTATGGCTCAGGCACATTGCTAGCTAGCTCTTACATCTTAACTCAACCCATTTCTATTAATCTTTCCTGCCACATGGCCCATGGCTCACCTGTGTTCCTTACATGTTGCTCCTTTGGGCTTCAGGCCTGGTCTGTCTCTCCTTACATGTTGACCCTTTGGGCTTCTGGCTCCTTCTGTCTCTGACTCTGCCCTTCCTTTCCTACCTATTCTGATTCCTCCTCCTACTTTTTCTATGGTGCCTGTCATGGGCTAAAACAGCTCCTTTATTTAAAGATTGAGATTTACAGCATACGGAAAGACATTCCCACATCACCTCCCCCCCTTTCTGTCTAATCAAAATGGAAGGTTTTAATTTTAACATAGCAAATTTACACATAACAAAATAGCTATCAAGCAAGAATTACAGTTGTAACATATAGTCTATTTGTATTTAGCAAACTTAAAGAAAATACTCTTATCATCTACCTTATCTTTATGAATCTAAAGTTTCATATCTAATATACCTTTCAAATGACTAAGAAAAACTATACCTATAACTATCTAACCTTCAACTACATCAAAGACCACAAAAGAATATATTTATATAAGTAAACTGGAAGTGCAAGTAACTTCTAAAATCCAGAAATGACAGAGATGACACCTATCTGCCTGGACAGTCACCCAAAGTTCCTTTATAAAGTTGGGGTATCCATCTTCTGCCTACAGGCCCAGAGTCTCTTTTCATTTCAGTGAAGCAGGAAATCTGCTCTGCCCATTCTGGTACAGTTCATCAGTTGCTTCTCCTCAAGTCCTGAAGAATGTCTGACAGTTTTCTCTGCAAAGCAGGAACCTGAATGACCATCATGGCTTGTTCTGCCAAAGTTCTGAGGTCACCTTCCTATGGAACCTGCATGTCCAGTTTAAATAGCATACTGTCCAGCAGTCAATATAGAACAGGTTCATGTCCAGTGGGTAAACAATGCCACAACGAAACTAATCTTCATATGGAGTTTCTTTGATGCCCATTTTTCTCTTGAAGTAAATTGGTGCTGCCAGGAGCAGATCCGTCTCACTGTCCAGAAAAGTCTAAGTTCTTAAAACATTTTAAATGCCATATTCTGTAGGTCTTAGAAGTATTTGAAGATTGCCTACCTAATTGAAATATATTTTGTAGACCTAAAAATCTAACTAACATGCATATCTTAATTATACTTTACAATTTTAAATCAGTTACATAAACATCATATCTTAAACAAGAGTAGAAAAACACATTCAGCATAATAGAATTAACCTTAAATTTGTATCAATAAACCAAAGTCCATACCAATGTAAAACATTTTGAGATTAACAGCTGATTTCCTGATCTAGGTAAATTCTATAATCTAATTTTTTAAAAATTATTCATATACCATATCCCCCTTTTCTTCTTACAAAGAGACTAATTATGACCATTAACCATTTATAATGAAAACAAACATTTATAAACAATATTTGAGGAATTTGGGCATAGTTTTCCATTACTACTTCCTGCTGATTAAGGGGCGTTGAAAATCTCATGGGTTCTTGAGACTGGATCATAGTCTGCAGTCCTGAAGCTGATAAGGCCATCTCTTCCCATCAGAGGTTTTTTCAGATGGTCTTGGTTGATGAAAACTTATTTGCCTGGAAGCAATCCATCCACAGGTTCTCATCTTCTGTGGAAACAAAAGCAGAACTCTTCCAAAGCAATAAATCCTTAGACACAAATTTCAAAATCAAAATACCTTTAAAATATATATTCTTGTTTATCTTAGTAGCCTTTGCATTTGTAATCCATTGTCTTTCTGCAGTTAGCTCATTAACAGTTAGAAATTTAAAAGAAAACACAATAACAACCAAAATCCAGATTTTGTGTCTATTTTCCATCTTTAGTGGCTTATTATATTTTTATTACTCTATTTCTCTTTTTAAAGACTTTATCCTCTTTCTTTTCACTCTGAAGCCTATGTACTTTTTACACACATTGTAACCCGTTTACAGGTTTTTCTTTTTATCTGAATCTGTTTTATTGTGAATCCTTAATAATCTTCTAACCATAAGAGCTTTTAAAACACTCACACTCTCAAAGAACCACATAGATTTTGCAAAGCTGAATCAGTAAGTTCTCTTAAAGGAACCGCATCTGTTTGTGGCCAGCAAACAGAGCAGACCCAGGAAAATGCTGCTACTAAGTATCTGTCTTTGTTTCCTTTTTGTTCAAAATAAGCAGAAACCTTAAACCAATCACATGCTACTGAGTCTTCTGTGAGATTTCAGGAACCAGTCTGATTGCAGCATACACTGCCTGCCGCCAGTCTGCCTGCACCATTTTGAATGTGACCTGGATGCCGTGCTTTCTCTGTACAATGACTCGCTTCAGATACACAATTTGGAAGCTTCTTTGGCTCAGTCTCTGTGCTAAAACCCTTTTTTTAAAACTTTCTCAGGCTTTAAGTGAATATTCATCCCATCTGGGATGCCATCTGTTACAATGTGGTCTTGGTCCTGGGCTGCCAGAGGCCCAGAGGCCCAGACCCACAGACCCACAGCTCCAGATCCCTTAGCCGCCTGCAGTTGATCAGGCCCCAGAAATGACTCAGACACTTTCATGCTGTTTGGCCTGTGGCTCAGACACATTGCTAGCTTGCTCTTACATCTTAACTCAACCCATTTCTATTAATCTTTCTTGCCACATGGCCCGTGGCTCACCTGTGTTCCTTACATGTTGCTCCTTTGGGCTTCAGGCCTGGTCTGTCTCTCCTTACATGTTGACCCTTTGGGCTTCTGGCTCCTTCTGTCTCTGACTCTGCCCTGCTCCTCCTACCTATTCTGATTCTTCCTCCTACTTTTTCTATGGTGCCTGTCATGGGCCAAAACAGCTTTTTTATTTAAAGATTGCTATTCACAGCATACAGAAAGACATTCCCACATCACACAGGAAGCTTTTTTGGCTCCTTTTCTGTGCTCTAGAACCCTAGTTAAGCTTTCTAGGGCTTTATGTGTATGTATATGGCCCATTGGTGTGATATTTATAATAATAAATTTCTGGCCTGACCTGTTCTAACCCCAAGGTTCAGACCCTCTTGCAGTCCTGCTGCCTCTTAGTCCCAAATAATCACACAAGGGCTCATATTAATTTTATGGTGATTTGCCCATGGCTCAAACATATAACTTGCTAACTCTTAACTCTTAACTAACCCATGATTAGCCAAGTAGCTTAATACCTTTTCTCAGATCAGCATTTCGACTTCTTTCCTCTCCATCTGCTGAAGGCTCTCTGTGACTCTCTTTCCAGAGTTTTCTTAGTCTGATAGCCCTACCCATACTTCCTGTCTACCTTCTGGCCAATCAGCATTTTATTAAACATGTAGGAAGGACAAATATTTACAATGAACCAGAATGTAATCCCACAGTGTAACTCTCTCAGAAAAGCAAAAATGAAACAAGATTAGCTCTGTAAACAGAAAGTACAAGCAAGCAACTTCTTAAAAATGTGATAAATGACAGAAACAGTTGGCTGCTTGCACAGTCACCAATTTCCTCTGCAGCATTGGGGTATCTATCTTCAGACTACAGTCCTAGCATATCAGACAGACTTATCTGGGAGCAGGATATTATTAAAGACCTTCCTTCCTTGTCTTGGCAAGGTTTGGCAGTTCTTTCTTCTGTGTTCTGCTCACCTATTTTTACACAAAAGTGTCAGCAGTCATGGCAAGATCAGTTTCTTGCCCAGTGGCTATCTTTTGCCACAAGGAAAGTAAATTCCATATGGAGTTTCTTTGATACCCATAATTTTCTCTGAAGTAGACTGGTGCTGCCAGGAGCAGACATGTCACAAGAATACAAAGAACTTATATTATTAAGATATCTTAAATGCCATATTCTATACATCTCTGAAGTGTTTGAAGGTAATATGTCTATCTAAAATATATCTCTGTGTGAGCTTGAAAACACACCTAACATGAGAATAATTATAACTGTAATAACTACTAACTTGCATTATCTTATACTCTAATTAGTTTGTAGTAATATCTTTCAAGGACTAGAAGCTCGTGTTACATTATTAGATGAAATATAGAGGTTCAATATTTTGAACAAAAGTGAAAATATATGTACAATAATAAAACTAATCAAAACTTTATATCAATATACTCAAATTGTATGCAAGATACAAAAATTCAATCCAATGTAAAATATTTAGAACAAGTAGCTGCTTCTTAAAAATAGATTCAATAATTTATCCTTATATCATTTCATATCTATATTCTCTTCTTTCTCAGAGTAGATTCAACAATCTACTTTTCTTCTATCATATCTGTATCCCCCTTTTATGTATGTTCTTCTTTTGTTCAAACAAGAGCCATGAATCTAATCTCCTTTTTTCAGCTTTTTTTAATAAGCATTACCAATATAACTTATAATCAAACATCTTAAACAATGACAATTAACAGTAACATATTTAAAGACCAAAAACCACCCACCCAACCTCTAGGAAATATGGGTGTCAAGTTCTTAAGTGTTCTTTCTGCTGCTCGAAGGTAATGGCATTATTAGGGGATCCTGAAAAGAAAAATCTGGATTACTTGTTAATTCCTGGGAACGGTAGCTGTAGCATGTGCTGTCCACACTCTGTATAGTGGGAAAATGCAGGACTTTGTAGTAAGAAGTTTTTGGTCTGGCCTTGCCCTGAGATCCAGACTTGCAGCAATTTTGTTCCAAATAATCACAGAAAGTCTTGTAATAATTGCAAGCTTTGGGCCTATGGATAAGGCTGATTGCACATTAACTCTTTCTCTTAAACAAACCCATGATCCTTTGTATGCTGAGCCTCATGACTTAGTACCTTTGCTTCAGTACAGCATTTTCATCTTCCTTCCTGAGTCTTGATGGTGTCTGCTGCTCTACTCTTCTGCTTCCCATTTTTTAAAGTCTGCTTGCTCTGTCTGTACTTTCTACTGGCTGATCAGCATTTTTTTAAATGTTTTCAAATGTGTTTTTATTAAAAAAGTTATTTTTCCATGTATGGCCTCCTGTTCCCGCTCCCTTCTCTCCTCTCAATCCCTCCCAGTCAGCCTTCATCTTCTCCCCTTCTTCTCATCCCTCTATACCCTTCCAAAAGGGCAAGAAGTCTCAAGTTGGTCAACTCGGCATGACACATCACTCCAGGTAAGTCCAAATTCCTCATCCCAAAGTCAAGGATGGGTTAGGTGTTCCTCTGCAGAGAATGGGCTCCAAGGTGCCAGCCCTTGCACAGGAACACAGTACGATCCCAACCCTCAAGGCTCCACATATTGCCCATGCCAATCGACAGTTGCCTACCCTTGGAGGGCCTAGTAACTTTTTCCTACACTTCCCCAGTGGCTGTTTTTAATTCAGTGAACTCCCCTGAGCTCCAGCCAGCCATCACTATAATCCTTATCCCCTAAAACAGACTCTCCTCTCCTGCTTTCAGTTGGAACAGAAGCTTGGCTGTGTGCTAAGCCATGAATCTGTCTCCACCTCTATTCATTGTTGGATGTAGTTTCTGTGATGACACTTAGGGTGGCTATTCATTTGATTCTATGGGAAGTCCTGTTTAGGCATCCCCTCCACTATTAGTTGGACACCTAGCCAGGGACATCCTGTGAGTTCTTGGATGTTTCTCTAGCACCTAGTCTCTTTCCAACCCCACACTGGCTCCCTCTATCAAGATATTCATCTCTCTTTTTTCTCCCTCTTTGTTACTCCTCTCACTCAGCCATCTCCATCTCTCATGATTTGTTCTCACCTCTTCTTGGATAAAACCTGTTAGGACCCCGACTTGCTAAGGTGATCTTCTCTATTTTCTTTTTCTGGGGGAATCTCTGGATGTTTCTCTTAAGTTCCTTTTGATCCCAAGCTGTTTAGGGGTTGTAGTTTGCAGCTTGGATATTCTTTTATTTTTCTCTAAAGTCCACTTATGAGTGAGTACATTCCATGCCTATCTTTCTGGGCTTGTGATACCTCACTCAGGAGGATGGTCTCCAAATCTACCCATTTTCCTGAAAATTTTAGGATGTCATTTTTTTCTGCTGAGTAGTACTCCATTGTGTAGACATACCACAGTATGAGGGGCATCTAGGTTTTTTCAGGATTTTGTTATTATGAATAATGTTGCTATGAACATAGTTGAGCTTAGGCCCTTGTGGGTAAGAATGTGACCCTTTGGATATATGCCCAAAAGAATTATTGCTGGATAGCTGGGGAGATTGATTCCCAGTTTTCTGAGGAACCACATTACTGCATTCCAGGCTGTACAAGTTTATGCTCCTATAAACAATGGAGGAGTGTTCCGCTTGCTCCACATCCTCTCGAGCATAGATTGTCATCTGTGTCTTTCATCTTAGCCATTCTGACAGGTGTAGGTGGCATCTCAAAAATTGTTTTGATTTGCATTTCTCTGATGGCCAAAGATGTTGAGCAATTTTTTAACTGCCTTTCATTCATTTGCAATTTTGTTGAGAATTCCCTTTTTAGCTCTGAACCCCATGTTTTAATTGGGTTACTTAGGTTTGGGGGCTCTAGTTTATTGAGTTCTATATATATTATAGAGATTAGTCCTCTGTCAGATGTAGGGTTGGTGAAGATCTTGTCCCATTCTGTAGATTGCTGTTTTGTCTTATTGACTGTGTCCTTTGCCTTACAGAAGCTTCTCAGTTCCAGGAGGTCCCACTTATTAATTATTGTTCTTAGTGTCTGTGCTACTGGAGTTATATTAGGAAGTGATCATATGTGCTAATGCATTGAAAGGTATTTCCACTTTCTTTTCTATGAAATTCAGTGTATCTTGTTTTATGTTGAGGTCTTAGATCCACTTGGATCTGAGTTTTGTTCAGGATGATAGATATGGATCTATTTGCATTCTTCAGTACTACCATCTAGTTATGCCAACATCATTTGTTGTAGATACTATTTTTTCCATTGAATATTTTTGGCCTCTTTTTCAAAAATCAGGTGTTGAGAGGAGTGTGTGTTAATGTCAGGGTCTTCAATACAATTTCATTGTTCCACAAGTTTGTTTTTATGCCAATACCAGGCTGTTTTGTTTTTATTACTGTAGTTCTATAGTATAGCTTGAAGTAGTCAGGGATAGTGATTTCTCCTGAAGTTCTCTTATTGAGCAGGATGGTTTTGGTTCTTTCATTTGGCATGATTGTTTGGGTTTCCTGTTATTTCATATGAAGTTGAGTATTGTTTTTTCAAGGCCTGTAAAAAATTGTATTGGGATTTGATGGGGATTGCACTGAATCTGTAGTTTGCTTTTGGTAAAATTGTCAATTTTACTAATTGATCCTACCTATCCCAGAGCATGGGAGATCTTTCCATTTTCTGATATCTTTTTCAATTTTTTCTTCAGTGATTCAAAGTTTTTTCAAACATGTCTGCTACTTCTTTGTTTAGAGTTATAACAAGATATTTAATACTATTTGCAGCTATTATAAAGGGTAATGTTTCCCTTAGTTTTTTAAGATTCTTTATCCTTAGTGTATATGAGGGCTATTGATTTTTTTCTTCTTACTTAATCTTTTAAAATACCTTCTTTGGTGAAGGTATTTATTAACTATATGAGTTTTCTGGTAGAATTTTGGGGGACACTTGCATATACATTCATATTATTGGCAAATAAAAATAATTTGACTTCTTCCTTTCCAATTTGTATCTAGTTAATCTCATTTTGTTCTCTTATTGCTTTAGCAAAAACTTTGAGAACAATATTGAATAGATAAGGAGAAAGAAGAGATAGCCTTGTCTTATTCACCACTTTAGTGGGATTGCTTTGAGTGTGTCTCCCTTTAATTTGATGTTGGCTGTCAGCTTGCTGTATATCACATATATTTAGGTGTTATCCCTGTATTCCCAATTTCTCCAGGACTTATATCAAGAAGGAGTGTTTGATTTTGTAAAAGGCATTTTCAGCATCTAAGGAGATGATCTCATGGTTTTTTTTCTTTCAGTTTGTTTATGTGATAGATGACATTCACAATTCTTTGTATGTTGAACAAGCCCTGTATCTCTGGGGATGAAGCCTACTTGATCATAGTGGATGATTTTTTTAATATGTTGTTTAATACAATTTGCCAGAATCTTATTGCATATTTTTGCATCAATGTTCATGAGGAAGACTGGGCTGCAATTCACTTTTTTGTTGCACTTTTTAATGGTTTGATTATCAGGCTGACTGTGGTTATTTGAATGTCTGGTATAATTCTGCACTGAAACTATCTGTTCCTGGGCTTTTTTTTAACTTGGGAGACTTTTAATAACAGCTTTAATTCCCTTGGAAATATAGGTCTGTTAGGTCATTTATCTGATCATGATTTAATTTTGGTAAGTGGTGCCTCTTCAGAAAGCTGTCCATTTCTTTTAGGTTGTCCATTTCAGTGGGTAAGATTTTCAAAGTATGACCTGACAGTTCACTAGATTTCCTGGATGTCTGTTGTTATGTCTCCCTTTTTATTTCTGATTCTGTTAATTTGAATACTCCCTCTCTGCTTTTTGGTTTGGATAAGGGTTTATCTATCTTGTTGACTTTCTCAAAGAACCAATTCTTTGGTTCCTTGATTCTTTGTATTGTTCTCTTTGTTTCTATTGTATTGATTTCAGCCCTAAGTTTGACTATTTCCTGCCATCTACTCTTTATAGGTGAGTTTGTTTCTAATTGTTCTAAAGCCTGTGCTGTTAGGTCTCTTGTGTGAGATTTCTCTAGATTTTCATATAAGCATCTAGTATTATGAGTTTTTCTCTTAACATTTTCATTGTGTCCCATAAGTTTGGGTATGTTGTTGTGAATTCATTTTCATTAAATTCTAGGAAGTCATTGATTTCTTTCTTAACTTCTTTCTTGACTCAGAGGTGGTTCAATTGAGAGATGTCCAGGTTTCCATGAATTTGTAAGGTTTCTGTGATTTTTGTTGTTGTTGAACACTAACATTAGACCATGGTGGTCTGATATGATATAAGGTATTATTCCCCTTTTTATTTATTGGCTTACTTTATGACCAAGTATGTGGTCAGTTTTAAAGAAAGTTCCATGGGGTGCTGAGAAATATGTATATTCCTTTGTGTTTGGGTGGAAGGTTCTGTATATATCTATTAAGACCATTTGGATCATAACATCTGTTAGATCCCTTATTTCTCTGTTGAGTTTCTGTCTAGTTGACTTATCCAAGGGTGAAAGTGGGGTATTGTAGTCTCCCACTATTAGTGTGTGGGGCTTGATATGAATTTTAAGCTCTAGTAGTGTTTCTTTTATGTATGTAGGTGCCCTTGTGTTTGGTGCATAAATATTCAGAATTGAGACTTCATCTTGGTAGATTTTTCCTGAGATGAATAAGTAATGTCTGTCCTCGTCTCTTTTGATTGGTTTTAATTTGAAATCTATTTATTAGATATTAGTATGGCTACACCAGCTATTTTCTTAGGGCCATTTTGTTGAAATGTCTTTTCCCAACCATTTACTCTGAGTCTGTGTCTGTCTTTGAAGTTGAGATGTGTGTCTTGTATGCACCAGAAATATGGATTGTTTTTTGTATCCATTATGTTTGGGTGTATCTTTTTATAGGTGAATTGAGGCCATTGATATCAAGGAATATTAATGGCCAATGATTGTTATTTCCTATTATTATTGGTGGTAGCTTGTGTGTATTTCCCTTCTTTGGGTTTTTTTTTCCCTGTGGGATTACTGATTGCTTCTAGTTTCATGGGTGTATCTGATTTCCTTACACTGGAGTTTTCCCTCTAGTGCTTTTTGTAGAGCCAGATTTGTGGATAAGTATTGTTTAAATCTAGTTTTGTTGTGAAATACCTTGTTTACTCCATCTACAGTGATTGAAAGTTTTGCTGAGTATAGCAGTCTGGGTTGGCAGCCATGCTCTTTTAGTATCTGTATAACATCTAACCAGGACCTTCTTGCTTTCATTGTTTTCATTGAGTAATCTGGTTTTATTCTGATGGGTCTGCCTTTATAGGTAATTTGGACTTTTTCCTTTGTAGCTCTTAGTATTTTATTTCTTTGTTCTGTAGGTTTAGAAGCTTGATTATTACGTGGTGAGCAGAATTGGGAGGGGTCTAGTCTATTTAATATTCTGTAAGCTTCTTGTATCTTTATAGGCATTTCCTTCTTTAGGTTGGGAAAGTTTTCTTCTATGATTTTGTTGAATATATTTTCTGTACTTTTGAGCTGGTACTCTTCTCCTTTGATTCCAATTATTCTCAGGTTTGGTCTATTCATTGTGTCCAAATTTCCTGGACGTTTTGTTTTACAACTTTTTTAGTGTTAGTATTTTCTTTAACTGACATATCTATTTCTACTATTGAATCTTCCGCTCCAGAGATTGTCTCTTTCATCTCTTGCATTCTGTTGGTTATGCTTGCACCTGTGGTTCTGGTTTATTTATTTGGGTTTTCTATTTCCAGCTTTGCCTTGGTTTGTGCCTTCTTTATTGTTTCTATTTCAATTTTTAATTCCTAGAATGTTTCTTTCACTTGTTTGTTTTCTTTTTCTTGGTTTTCTTTATTTTTCTTTCATGGATTTGCTAATCTCTTCCAATTTTTTGTTTGTATTTTCTTCTATTTATTGGAGGTAATTTTAAATATCCTCTTTTAAGGTTTCTATTGTCTTCCTAAAGTTGTTTTTAAGGTCATTTCCTTCTGTTTCTTCATTGCTCTGCTCAGGTCTTGATGTTGTATAACCACCAGCTTCTTCTGGTGGTGTCTTGTTGTTCTTTGTATTGTTATATGTATTCTTCACTGGCGTGCCCATTGCTTCTTTGGTTCACTCTTAGTCTGCTATTGGTCAGTTCTCAGCTCTTAGTCAGTTTGTGGGCCCGGGTGCTGTATGTCTCTAGTTGTTGCAGAGGTCATTCTAAATAGGCTCGTTGTTGACGCTTAGTAGGATGTAGACCAGGGGGCTACAGGGTCTCAGGTTGTAGATATGTGATGACTCCTTTTGTGGTTGGGATAGGATTTGGCCATGGGATGTACCTCCAGCTTTGTTTGGCTGGGGTTTGCAACTAGGGGAGCTCTCCTTGCTTTTTTGGTTTAAAATGAACCTGAGTGTAGGTAGGGTGCCAGGGACTGTGTCTCAGAGCCAGGCTTCAGTGACCACAGTCTCAGCTTGTCTTAGATATCAAGGTGGCAATCACCTCTTAGTCAGCTGCAGACCAGGAAACTATGGCATCCAGTTGTCGGTATATGATCCGCTTTGTGAAATGTTTATCCTCAGAACATCTGCACAGGTCACTCAGTAGACAGTGCATATATATTTGTCAAATGAATGGCTCAGTTGCTATTTGGATCCATTTTCATAGGCACATTCTGGATCCTTCAGAGCTTTGTTGGATGCTTAACATACTCTACAAAATGAAGATGTAGATTCCACTTTCTGGGATTAGAGGAATGTCATAAGAAAACTTTTTTTTATATTATAAATATAAAAAACAATTTTTTTATAAATGAGTGATGGGGCATGCTTTAGGTAAGGTAGGCTGCTCCCTGTGAAGCTACAGCCATGTCTCTGGACAAAAATCTCAGCATCTTATTAAAAAAATATGAGAAACAAATCTTTACAGTGTACAAAAACAATATTCTAGAGCTTTTCTCCCCTTTTTTGTTTTTAAAGCAAGAACCCCCAATCTAATCTCCTTTGTATTGATTTTTTCTTGACCATCATTCATAACAACTTGTAATCAAGACTCTAAACAAAGAAAAACATCCATAAACCATAATTTAGGAATGTGGGCATAGTTGTCTATCCTACTTTCGCTGATTGAGGATACTGGTAATCCTGTGGGGATCCTGAAAAAAATCAGGATTATGATCAAGTTCTAACTAGTGTATTCTGTAAAGCTGAGTCAGCTCAGCCAGTCTACTTGAAGCTGTTTTAGATGCAGAGCCCAGAAGAAACTGCAACAGAGGTGCCCTGAAACATTGGATTATCTGGACCATCCATTCTGATTGGAAGTTTTTCATGGGGTCTTCCTCAATCAAAATGTTTTTTCTTAACCCAGAATAAATCCACAACCTCTTATTTTCTGTGGAAATAAAAATAAAACCTGTTCTCCCAAGTAACATATCTTTGACTTTAATTTTGAAGTTAAGGCATTTACAAAATATATGGATTAATTCAGTAGCACATATAATCAAATGTTTCTTAGTAGCTCTTCCTCCTTCCTCAGCAAGCAATTCAAAGACAGCATAAGATACAATATTCTGACTCTCTGTGTATCTTATATCTTTATGTTGCAGATAGATAGATAGATAGATAGATAGATAGATAGATAGATAGATAGATAGATAGATAGAGATATATTACTTAATTTTTAAGGACTTTATCTTTTTTCTTTTTTCTCCCAAGACTATGTATATTTTTAAACACACTTTAAACTGTTTACAGGGATTTTGTGTGTCTGAATCTGCCTTTACTGTTTATCTTTTTTTTCTGACAAACACAGTTAATCTGCTAAAGTATGGCTAGTATTAAATGCTCAACTAGGATGGCAGGATGGCTCCACCCAGCTCCTTAGTCTAACTTCATAAAGAGTTTAGTTTCATAACAGAGGTATAGGCAGGAGCCACATTTACCACCCAAATTCTAGGAAATTTTAAGGTCCATATTACCACTAAGTAGAGTACTGCCACCACTGCTCTGAACTCCATGTAAGTATTTGGAAGCAGAGCCTCATACAAGAGCCACTTGGTTGTGTTTTAGGTCAAGCCTGCATGACACTCTGTACCATAGCCCACTTAAGAGAAAGAATTAGGAGCTGCTTTTGGCTCCAATTCTGTGTTCTAGAACCTATTTTAAGCTTTCTCAGGCTTTATTTAGTTACGTGCCCCATATTGGAATGTCATTTGTAATCAGAAGTTTCTAGCCCAGCCTAGCCCCAAGGTCTGGACCCTCAGTCCCACAGCTGCTTAGTATCAGATAATCACCAAAAAGCGTATATTAACTATAAGCTCATGGTCTGTGGCTCAGGCTTATTACTTGCTAACTCTTACACCTTAAAATAACCCATATTCTATTTATGCTTAGCCACCTGGCTTACTACCTTTTCTCACAGCAACATTCTCATTTTGCTCTCTCTTTCTTTTCTGGCATCTCTGCTCTGCTCTTCCACTTCCCAGAATTCACTTACTCTAGTTGCCCATAACTAATCCTGCCTAGCTACTTGATCAATCAGCATTTTATTAAAACAATATTTATAGTGACAAATATTAACAGTGTACAAGAGCATAGTTTCACAGCAAGGCTTATTTTTGTCCTGGCTAAAATATTCTGTGAGGCTGTGTCATCACAGCTAGCCACCTCAAAATACTTTCTGAGCAGTTTGTAGTCTAAAGCCGATCTTTAGGTGGTGTTTTACAGCTTGCTAGCATTATCATAGTCCATGTGAAATCATCATTGTAGGTTCCCTCTTTCTTTTGGAGACTTCAAAGCATTAGGCATTATCATGATTCACTGCATAAAACTGACAGAGACTCAAACCCAAAATAATGTACACAAAGCTAGATGAAGTTCTTTTTTTCTACAATTAGCTTTGTACTTTATATGACCATTAATATCACGACAAAAGCTTAATATATATGTATGTATTTATTTTATAAAATTTAATATTCAATTCATGTATTAAGAAAAACTTTTAATAGGTGAAGAAAAATAAAAAGATCCCAAGATTAGTAGTAATAGAATAGTCCCATAATTTTTTTCTTCAGTCCTATATAAGGTGACTTTTCTGATCTGATAAAGATATTTTGTATTTTTCTTTAGTAAACATGCTTAAGTTTAGGAAAGGAGAGAGCCACACTACAACTACAAAGCTACCTTTAATTTATTATTGAATCAGGACCTCAACATTTCTTAGAAATAAAGAGATATAGATATTAGCAGTAAGATTTTACTCTATAGAGTAAATATATATGTCTGATTTTTTCTTGATTGTAAGTTTTCTGTGAATAACCTTCTCTTCTGCATTAGAGGTGTAGATGTCCAAGGTCCCTGGACTACTTGAAGATGGGTATTTCTATTTTTCTGTAAAGACAAAAACAAAAAACTTCTTCAAACCATTTTTTGGGTGAGATTTTCTTATAACCTATATAATTGTCCCATTGGTGGATGAGCTATCATTTCTTATTGTAACAGGTTTCTCCTGTTTGAATGCAGTATTTATTAATTTTGATGATATGCATAGCTTTTCAACTAACATTGAGAAAATTATAAATTAATAAAATATTATGTAATCTATTCTTGAGGGTCTCCATTACCCCATTCTGTTTATTTAGTATATTCTTTAGAATTCAATTAGTTCTTTTTAGTGACTACTTACCCTGTAGGATTGTGTGGTATACTTGTAATATGTTTTATATTGTAATATAAAATTTCCACTTTTCTAGAGACGTATGCTGGAACATTGTCAGTCTTAATTTGTATACATATCTTCATGATGGCCATAGAAATTATCTTCCCATGATGGCCATAACTTCTAACAAATGTGTGATTATAGAATCAGCCTTTTCTGAGCTCAAAGCAGTTGCTCACTGAAATCCTGAAAATGTATCTATTGTATGGTGTACATATTTTAATTTTCCAAATTTTGTAAAAATTTTAAAAATTCATCTGCCAAATTTTATTTCTATGTATACCTTTAGGATTTTTCCTGCTGGCAATGAAGTTTGGTTATGGATGAAATAGGTAAAACTTTTAAAAAACAATTTCCTTGATTTGTTGCCAAGTGATAAAGAAATTATTTTTAAACCTTCTAATTGACATGATTTAAAAAAAACTCCAAGGCCTCAAGCATATTTTTTATCAATAGTTTATCAATTTTATAATTAGCTTGTGCTAAAGGGGCCCAGCAAACCCATATAGAATTGGATGTGTATTTTATATAGGGTATAATTCCTATTCCTGATCATTTTTTATAACAGAATAAATATTGAATTTAGTTCGACTCATCAGGAATAAAATCAGTAGTTTTAATGTGTAAACTACTTTTCTAAATACTGAGAGTCAGTAACTATATTAAAAGTTTCTGTGAAATCCATTAATACCATTGTGATAGCATATAATTCTGATTTTTGAACGTTATAAGGGCTTTGGGCCACTTTGCTTAAATTCTCTGATTTGTAACCTACTTTTCCTGATTTATGATTTATCAGTATAGAATGTAGGGGTTTCAGAAATTAGTGTTCCCATACAACATGAGGAAGAATCCAGTTAGTTCCTTTTATTAATTGAATTCTTTTGCTTTGAGGAAATTTGTTGTTAATCTTTTTTTAAAAAATGACTCCAGCTCTTTGCCAAGGTTCTGCTCACATTAGTCAGTTTCATCATTAATTAAAGCAACAACAATTTCTTCAGGGTGTATTTCTGTCAATTGACAAAGTCTTAATTTCCCTTTAAAAATCAAATCCTAAATCTTTTCTTGTGGTGATATGTTGTATATGTGGTAAATCAGTCTAGAATTTCAGAGGACAGAATCACCCACAGCCAAGCCCTGAAGGCCAGAAATTGGTGACCCACACCTTTAATCTCAACACTCTGAAGACAGAGGTCTGTCAGAATCTCTGGGAGTTCAAAACCTAACAGCAGGCAGTGGTAGCTCACACATTTAATCCTGTCTCTAGGAGAGTTGAACCAAGAAGTAAAATATCTGGGTGGGGAAAGAAATATAAGACAGGATGATGAAGAAATTTGATGATTCTGCCTGAGTGACCCATCAAGCTGAGGACCTGTGAAGATAGAACTTATCCTGTTTGGTCTGAGAAGGTGACTGGGTGAAAATGGGCTATGGTTTGTTCCATCTGTCAGATATTCCAGCTTTTTCCCATTATCTGGCTCTGGATTTTTATTATGATACCAAATAGTATTCATTTAATATTTTCTACATATGTCTATAATTTCTTGGTTTATGTGGTAGAACTATTCATTCCAATATAATATTTTTTCTTTGCATTAAAATTCTTGTAGGATAATGCTTACAAGGTAAAATAACCAGAATGTAACTAGGGTCTGGATGTACATGATCCATAAGTACATTCTGTAATTTCTTTTCCGCCAAAGCCAATTCTCTTCCTCAGCTTCAGCTGATAATTCTCTTTGACTATTTAAGTCCTTGTCACCATCTAAGGTTTTGAACAAATTATCTAGTTCATGATGTTTTAGCTCAATGGTGGTTCATAACTTGGAAATGTCTCCTAACAATCTTTGGAAATCATTAAGATTGTTTTAATCCTGATTTTAATTTTAAACAAAATGAGAATAAATGATATTGATGTTGTGTATAAAA
Source organism: Phyllotis vaccarum (assembly GCA_033318265.1). Taxonomy (NCBI): domain Eukaryota; kingdom Metazoa; phylum Chordata; class Mammalia; order Rodentia; family Cricetidae; genus Phyllotis; species Phyllotis vaccarum. Next base: position 27,373,313 of record JARWLC010000011.1, on the reverse strand, counting down.
ACATACAATTAAATACTACTTTCCTGTCCAGGACTGATAAAATCACTAGATTTATTAACCTTTTAAAATCAAATTGTTAAGGTGTACCTTTGTTGAGATCTCAAAAGAAAAATAAATACACTGAGAACTAAGATTTGGTAAAAACGTTCTTAAACAATGGTCAATAAACCCATGAGTATGGAGATATGCTACTTTTAATATGATCTGATGAATGAAATGACAGGGAGCAAAAATTACTTTTCAAGGTGAAGTAATTATCCTGCCAAATTAATATGTGCATTATTTATTGACAAAGTCAATTCAGAGTTGAATACAGAGAACCACATGACTTTTCCTGGGAAGTAATAGCATTTGGACAAGTATTACATGCCTTTGAAGTAGCTACAATTTGCTATTAGTTCAATACTTGAGGAATGGGTGTGTACACAATGGCAAAGAGGATCTGGTAACAGAGTCATCTAAGTTGATGCTCAGTATCATGGCTTAAAATTTGAGTGATTTTTCCTTTGTGTGAGTGTTGTCCTGGAAAATAGTTTAGAGATGGAGAATAAAAAGAACTATCTTCCATAAAGCAGTGAATTCATCAACATGCTGTTTATGCCCAATTGTCATGAGCATCATTTCTGTATCTGTGGAAGCAAGAACAGAGGGACAAAAAAAGAAAATTATGGATCTATAAGCAAAGGAATTTGAATTTGTGTAATACACTGTTCTTTTCACTAAAGGAAACAGAACACCCACAGGCATGAACCATATAACTTTTCCTTCCTTGTATTTCTCAATGGGGATTTTCTAGTTCTAAAAATATCATGATGATAATTTGGACAGATGTCATCCGGAGATTTATTTTCATTTCATTACTGGACTTAGAGTTTTAGAGAACTTCATCTTATTTGTGACACATGTGTACGTTTTTATGATTCCTGAAAGAAAATAAATGAGTGAGGATAGTAATTACCCTCGTATCAGATTATATGATGTTACACTTAAATGACCCTAAAGGTTCCACTAGAAATTTCTTGAATCTGATCAGGACAAAAAATAAGAAATAAAGTCAATATATAAATCCAAATATATTTTATGTGCTAATAAAAACACCACTGAGAAAAAATTAGCAAAACAATATTTTTAGGAATAGTCCCAAACAATAAAAATAAATACCTAAAAAATAAACTTAAATAACTTTCCTGGGAAAATAAGAAAACAACATGTAAAGAATAATCTTGCACTCTATTTCTCATCATGGATAAAAGACAGTTTAAGGAAATCACAAACCATCATGAAAAGCCCCAAATTCTGAGACTACACAGTAAAAATGCAGAGAAAATAATTCAAGACGTAGATGTAGGCAGACATGTTCTACACAAAACTTCTGTGTCAAATCATGAGGAGCATAGCTCAGATCTACATGTCTCTTTCCATAGATCAATCTAAAACCAAAATATAAACATGTATCTGTAAAGAAATGTTAACTTACATAAAAGCAATACAGTAAGACATAGTAATTAAGCCTGAGGAAACTTGAGAGTTAAATGAAGGAATTGTGGAAGGGTAGAGATGAAAATTGTGTATCTGGCACTGAGATTCCACAGTGGGCTTGGTTCTCCCTGACATGGAGACAACTTTGGAAATTGAAGTTTCTCTGATATTTTATGATAGACAAAGAGTTCTGCAAACCCTGGAGATATACATACTAGAAAAAAAATGAAAAAATAAAGTAAATAAAACATCACCGGCTAGAAAAACTCAGCCAGAGCTTGTCTGCTCCTTAGCCATCATGGTGAGTATATCTGACAGTTCTTTGATTCAACTGCATATGTCCATTTCCCCTAGAAGCACAAATGTTGTCCCCCTTTGGATGATTAGGAAATTTGAAAGGGTAACCTAGAAGACCTTCTCTTTCTACCTGAGATAGAAAGTTGTGTGCCTGGGGCCAGAATGTTGGAAGTTCCACTGACAGATGTTGTCTAGAAGTCTTCAGGATCTCTGCCCCTGTGTTTAAGGATCTGTTCACATCACAGAGCTCAAAGGTAGCCTGTGCACTAGGTCATCTCAGTGTTTCACCCAGAAACTTTATGAAGGTTTCTTAGAATTCACTGTTCTTCAGCTTCCTCTATGTCCTGCTTTATAATGCTGACTGTATCATTACAGTTCAGAAATTTTATTCACCTGATTCTGGTGAGCTCCTGGGCTCCAATAGCTCACCTGATGTGAGATGCCTTTCTGTATGCTGTGAATACAATTGGTTACCATTTGTTAATAAAGAGTGTGTTTTAGACTATGGCAAGGCAGCTTAGAGGCAGTTAGGAAATACAAGCATAGATAAAAGATGAAGAAAGGTAGAGTCAAGGAAACATTGCAAGCTGCCACCCAGAACACAAGATGTGAAAGTACCTGTAAGCCACTAGACACATGGTAAGACATAGATTAATAAGATGGGTTGACTTAAGATGTAAGAGCTGGTTAGTAATGAGCCTGAGCCATAGGCCAAACAGTTGGTAACTAAGCATCTGAGTAACTATTTTATAAGCAGCTCTGGGACCATCCGTGGGAGAGTTTCCTCCAGACCACAGGCCTGGATGGGTTAGAAAACTACAAGCTACAGTTGCTTTCTGCTTTTTCTTTTTACTGTACTGCTCCAACCAGGTTGACTGAATTTAAATAATGATAATAGTCTTTGATGTGTGACCCATGGATTATCCCTATGGTCACATGTTAGATACTATACACGAAAATAATGACATTTTTGAGATGCTAAATAAAAGAAAATTTGCTTTCAAATGATCACCTACCTTAAAGGGGATTCAGAAAACAGGATGAAAGAGATAAATTCAGGAAGTAGGCCAGAAAGTCAGCAATCAATATTAGATATTCAGCCAGAGAACTGTGATATTGAAGGGAAAAAGAAGAAGAAATGAGAGCAGAAATGGAGAACTCAGCCAGGAGGGGATCTGACTCATCTCTAACATCAGCACTCAAAGCAAGAAATAGATAAAATTTCCAAATGTCTTCTGCTGCCCCACGCTGGACACCACATCTGAAAACCAGCCACTGACTCTGGCCATTGAACATCTTTGTTCTTGGTGTACTAAACTTTAAAAAAAAAAAAAAAAAAAAAAAAAAACTTTTTTATTATATTTATTTGTTTAATATATGTTTGGCTGCATATATGTTGGTGCACAATATGTGAACTTGATGCCTATAAATGTCAGAAAAGAATATTAGATCCCCTGGATCTCTATGTTGTGAATCACTGTACTGTACAGGTGCTCGGAATTGAACGTGAGGCCTCTGTAGGAGCAATAAGTCTTAACCACTGAGCCATCTCTCCAGCCCTGATATTCTTCAAATTTTCAATGGTTAGAAAACTGTTCAGTTTCTCAAAAGTTTCTCCCAATTCAGTTCCTATCTTGGGGAAAAATTCCCCAGGAGCCAGGAAACTCAGGGTGCTGTTCATCCTCACAACCCTCCTTGTCACCACACAGGGACTTAATTAGGAACAGACAGTTTCTGCCTCATCAAGTGGCAGGCCACCATGGAGAGCACAGAGCTGCCATGCAGGATCAGGATGTGCAGAAGGAGCCCTTTCCCCTGGAGAAGCCAAACTCCTGATGGTGACATCCTGACAACAGTGACAGTTGCTGGGAACACAGAGCTTAAATGTGATAAACAGAGCCTGGCTGCACTGTGAGAACACTCACCCTGAACTCTGCACAGACTCCACAGGTAAGTATCCCATCACGTCACAGTAGACTGATGCTGCTTTTCACCTTGACAGAGACGCTGTGAGGTAGGAATGGAGAGGGAAGGTGGTTGAATGGAACCATCTGGTTCCTCTGTCACTGTGAAGGAGGAAGATGACAAGATACAGGAAAAAGCAGACTCTCTTTTCCACCTGCCATGCAGAATAGTTTCCATGTCCACGAGGGAGCCATGTGCAGCTGCACAGGGTGCACTGGGCCAAAGATGCTCGTGAGAGCCCAGGCAGGTACAGGGAACAACATGGGCTGAATTTTCAGCTTAAGTGTGAGGAAGCTTTTCTTCTCTGCAGTTTCTCCAGTTTGTGTGTCTGTCCCCACAGTGGTGGAAGGTTCTACTTAAAGCTATCTTAGACTTGGTCCCCTTTAGGCTCCTCAGAAGGAGTGCTGGGAGCTTTACCCTTCTTTGTTATAGTTTTATTGTTCCTGAAACTTTCTTGTCCAGACTCAAAACATAAGACAGTATTCAAGTGCAGAGAATCATCATGAGGGAAGCTGACAAGACACAAAATAATAAAACAATGTGATTAGAGCGTGGTTAACACTCAGCAGGCACTGTTGTAAGCACTATGCACACCTGCTCTATTGAATCCTCACAGCACACATGAGTGGTACCAAGCACCAGCATCCCTACATTAGTGAGTCTTAAGGGGCCAAGGAAAATGTTCAAAGCAATGTATAGAATGGTTAGGAAAGGCAGGGTTTGACCGATAGGATAGCTGATTGCAATTTTACAGTTTCTCCTTCTCTATTTTATTTATTTCTCTCCCGTGCATCTGCCCCTAGAGTCCATTCTTTAAGAAAATCCTGACTTGATTAGTTTCACACAGGTTGCTTTTTGCTGTCCTTATTTCTCTTTTTAATTTCTTTTTTAAAGAATATCTTATGCACCCCAGGCTGACCTCCCAGCTCTGTATATATCTGAGAATAACCTTGAACTTCAGCTCTTCCTGCCTCCATCTCAGTGATAGGAATATAATGGTTCACCACTGTGCCTAGTTTTATATGGTGTTAGGGATTGAACCCAGGACTTATACATGAGAGGCAAGTGTTCTACATCCTCAGCCTTAAAAAACAATTTTATTTACATTATGTTTTTGGATGATTTACCTGCGTGTGTATCTGTATACTGTGGGAATGTGTGGCAGAGACTAGAGGAGGCTTTCAGATGCCCTGGAACTGGAGTTACAGACATTGTGAGCTGCCACATAGGTATTGATAACAACGGAACCCAGGTCCTCTAAAAGAGCAGCCATTGCTCTTCTGAGCCATCTCTCCAGCCCAGATCTTTGCTATTTCTTACATGCTAGAGGAATAAGGGTTGAGAAATTTGACTAACTATGTATATAAACATTTCTTCATAATCACCATAGAATAGATGTGTGTGTGTGTGTGTGTGTGTGTGTGTGTGTGTGTGTGTGTATCTTTGTGGGAGGTAGCCTTTTCAATTCAGGTGTCACACTGTTTAGAAAATCAAACAATTTTATCACTGTAAGTTTTGCTATTGACATCTCAGTGAATATCTAGGAACATCTGAAAAGCTATCAAATTCTAAGCAGATCAATAACAGGGATTTGGAGAGATAATAAGGCATTGTTGATGAGTTTCTTGAAGGGTAACCTATGTCCTTCACTGAACTGGTGAAGCCTGTTTTCTTACATCATTGCACAATCGATGAAATGTGGCAGCCCACAGAGATTCAGTTTCCCATAGAGACTCGGAAGTTCATTCTCATTGACAGAATAACAGAGTCACAGCGACTCAACATATTCTGAAATTCAAGAGAGCTCAGCTCGCTCATTTCTCTAGCCTTGATGGTGGTGAGACTAGTTTGATTAGCTCTTGGGAAAGAATTTATATAGCTAATATAAGCTGCTTGTGGTACCAGAAGGCACATGATATGAGCACAAAGTTGCCTCCTGCTTGATTAAAGGAAAGTACAGGGATGAGGTTTTCACTCAAATAGTGCCTGAGTGCCTATGCAGTGCATTGTTTTACTTCTGCCTTTCAATTTGTACGTACACTAACTCAATTAAACTTGCCACAGCTGCAGTTTCTGTCAGCCCTCTGGACACGGTTCTGTCAACTCCTTGTCTTTTCTTTATCTGCACACCCCCACCCACACAGCATCCTGGTTAACTCTTGTCATCTGACTCCAACAACAAACTATTACCTAACGTGCCACCCAAAGTGAATTGACCTCTCCAGGATACTCAGCTTTATCAATCTTAATGGAAGAGACCAATGCTTCTTTAAATTGGCCTGTCAGTTCATCACTGGTATTAAAGTGGTTTTAAAGCCAACAGCTTCCATGAGCAACCTCTGAACTTTTTTGAGCAGGTATTATGCTAATATATATAAAATCCCACTCATTTCCCAGTGCAGGAAATCAGCACATACACACACAACACATCCCTGTGAGAGCATGGAAGCATAAGAGATGATATTCTAAGTAGAGGACGATAACACAAATAGTTGGGAAAGATGATCCTTGGATACTACATATTTCTGTGGAAATGTAAATGCCAATGTTACATTTGAAAGAGGAAGTTCAAGGTAAGTCAGAAGTAATTTTGATGATAAAAAGACACCAAATTGTAGAAGACAAATAGAAGTTAAAGTTCTCATGTGAAGCTCTCTGTGTTCTGTGAGGGTCAAAACAAATGCAGTAAGTTTATGTTTAAAGGGCTGGTTTTGAATTCAATATAGAAAGTAAAGGACAGGGAAAAGATACCATGCATAAAATCACAATGTGAGATATCGGGGAGGACTCGAAGGCGCAAGGATTTCTGACTCAGCATATCACCAGATGGAAGCAATCTTAAAAGAATCAGCAAGACATGCCTTTGTTAAGATTTTACAGGAACAGTTTTCTTGATGTTATGCTGTGGGCAGTATTTCCATAAGGAAGAGTAACAACAGGATAAATCGTGGTAAACAAAGTTATCTCAGTATGGTTCTACCCACGAAGACTGAGAGCACGACTGTCAATCACACTTAGTTTCCATTGAGGTCAGTGATCTAGACTTTCTCCTGTCTCCACTACGTCACTGACCTTTGTATAATTTATAATCAAAGGGCTTTGGAAGAGGAGACTACCATATCATCTCTCTGAGAAATTGGACCACTTGACCAAATAAAACTTTCTGAAAAGCTGTAAGCTATTTATTAGTTCAACAGCCATTTGAGTGATGTTTGCAAATGGGGCAGTGAAGAGGATCAGGATGAGGCGCCAACACAGTCCAGAGCCCGAGGCCACACTGAGTGTAATGAGGGAAATGAAGAGGCCTGTCAGGCACTACTCAGGACTGTGTTGTTTAAAAACCTGACAGTGTTATGTCATGCTTTTAGCTTTTGTGGGGGGAAAGTATGATCATATGAACTTGAGGGATGAAGAATTTAGGTAAAAGGCAGAAAACTATGAAATTTATGTCTTGATTGTAATCATCATCATTTCCACTGGAATTGAAAACCAAAAATTAAAAGCAAAACAAACAAAAATAACAACAAACTGTGACCAGGCATCATAAAGAGCCATGTGTGTTTACATGAGACCATTCTTTCCATCAGAATAAGCACAGGAAATCCTACATGACTTTCGTAGATGATTTTTCCTAGTGTTGTGCATAAACTCAGAAGATGAATTGGAACAAAATCACCCAGGCAATAGTCTTTCTTTCTCTTGCTGGGCCTGGAATTGTAGGAAATATCATAGTAATCATAAGATATGTGTACACTTTTTCCATGGGGACTAAGAAAAAGCCTATGGACCTTATTCGCATCCACTTGGTATTTTCTAATATGATCATTATTTGTGCCACAGGAGTCACAGATATAGTCACACTGTTTTATTTCAGAAACTTCCTTGGAGATATTGGTTGTAAAGCTGTGGTTTACCTGGCAAGGATGGCACGGGGCCTATCTATCTGTACCACCTCTTTCCTCAGTGTGGTCCAGGCTGTCACCATCAATCCCAGGACCACCCTTTGGACAAAGCTCAAACCACAGACCTCAAGGCAAGTTCTTCCCTTTCTCCTTCTTTTTTGGATCATTAATGTTCTCATAAGCTCCAATTTGCTCTGCTATATCAAAGCAGGCAGTGACTTCAACATCTCTATGCCTGGAGCATTCATTGGCCATTGCTATATGCTGCAATCAAGATATGTAATCAAGTGGCTATTTCTCTCTATCATGACTCTTCGCGATGTCATCTTTCAGAGTTTGATGGGCTGGAGCAGTGGGTCCATGGCTCTCCATCTTTATAAACATCACAAGCATGTCCTCTACCTTCACAGCTCCAGGCTTGAAAACAATTCCCCTCCAGAAATCAGAGCTACCTGGAGTGTTCTCATTCTAATGACCTGCTTCCTTTTCTTCTATTGGTTAGAATTCATTCTCTCCTTCTACACAGGTTTCACAGGGACACATGATTCTATTTTACTAAATATTAAAACATTTTTAGAACTTGGTTATGCTAGTTTCAGCCCCTATATTCTGATCAGCAGAGACGTCCGTTTTCCTAATATCTTGCATGTTCACTGAGAAGTGTAGAGATTACATTTTACATCTGTAATTTATGATCTAAAGGAATGTACATTTTAAGTTTTTTTGCCATGATGAATTTTAGAGGTGGGGGACATACGCTTGCTATCACAGGCTGAACTTAAGGTGACTCAGAATCCTGATTGTTAATGTTACAGGCATTTCCCACTAAACTGCCAAATCCTTTAAAAATTTAGCACATCACAATGTAATATTAAATATTATAATAATACCTTTTATCATCTTAAGAAGCTGGCACAATGAAAGCTCAAGTTCAGAGCTTCTAGGAAGATAAAAAGTAGATTCTTACCGTTTTTCCATTCCACCAATTGTTATGTGACTTTTAACTTCTCATCAGCACTGGGGAAAATGATGGCGGTAAATTTAATGTCAGAAATTAGTATTTCATTTTGGCCCCAAAGCAGAGAATGAGAGCAAGAGAGGAAAGGCAGAGTATGTAGGTGACATTTAGGTGAGCTTTTACAGCAGAGTGAAGATGACAGTCAGAGGAGAGACATCACCACAGCAAGGCAAATATGGTCAGCAATTGTATGACAGCTAGGATCCAAAGCTGTTAGGAAAACTAGGGTCCGTGTGGTGTAACAATTATAACTAGGTCAGTCCTTAAAGTACCATGTAAAATGGGCTCTCTCAAGTGATGCCGTCATTGGTTGGAGACAGTGCTTCTGACCAGGACCTCACTGGTGCACTGATGTGCAGATATCTTGCTGACAGATTGTTAAAAATGAGGTTTCTACCACTGGCTCCCAATCACTCACTATGGCTTGCATGAACATCCAGTATTTCCTAGGCCTCCTTGCCCCTGAATCCCAGACTCCGTTGTCCCTTATGCTGTGCAGGTGCATCCTGCTGACCTACAGAAAGGGATCCTCAGTACTGAGGGAACACTGTGTATCTGCTTCTTGAAGCTGAGGGGTCATGAACTTGCCAAGCAGAGGAACATAGGTGACATCAAGAACTCCACAGCTTCCAGCCCAAGAGTCTTCTCAGCCAGAGAGTCCAGAAACCATATCAACTTCACACCCTCAAGACACTATGCACTGCAGTTGTCCCAGGGAGGCTTCTGTCTGCTCTGAGCTATGTGAGTGTCACTCCTGAAGGAATGTGTGGTTCTGAAGAGCTCTTCACCATAGCTTCCATCAGCTCACTGCAGGTCCTGCCCCAGGATAAATAAAAAGACCCCAACAGTGTGGAATGCAGCTGAGGAATGTGCCTGGAAAGGAGCCAAGGTTGACTGCACTTCTTTGCAGGTCCAAAAGTTGAAACTCTCTAGACTAAAGCAAGAGACAGGCTGTGCTGTGGGTCTCTGAAATACTGTTCTTTGCTAAGATAAAAACCAGCTTCTTAATGTTTTTTTTTTTTTAATATTGATTGAAGACCACTATTATGGTTAATTTTTTTGTTAATCTTCTGAGTAGGGAGCCTCAACTAAAGAGCTGATCTGACTGTCTTGATAGATGTGGAAAGCCCCATCCTAACTGTGGGTGGTCCCCAAAGGTAACTGCCCACATTAAAAGGCTGTGTCTGAGGGAATATCATCCAAACTTGGGCTTTCTTGGCCTTCTCCCTTACCTCTGAGTTTGTTTGTTCTGTTGCTGCTTCTGGGGTTGATTTCTTTTCCAAGAACAAAACCAGCAGCTCTCCAGGAAACTTTCAGGTTTCTAGGGCCAGATGGGAATACTGAGGTGCCTTCCTTGTGGAGTAACTGTCAGTATGGACCCAATGAGAGAAAGCTATTGTGAGACTACTCTGACCTGGGAGGACCACAGGCTCAGTGACATAGTGATTACAGGTTTTCAGCTGTTGCTGTGTAACTTAGCTTGTTACTGTTTTAAAGCTGAGTTAATAAACTCTGTCACTATATATGCACATATACACCGTATTCTAGTATATTACTATACATAAAATATAATATCTAATGTTTATCTAGATAAACCCTAACTAAAATTTTCTGGTGCTCTTAGGGAGATGCATGGTGGGGGCAGTGGGGAGGATGGCCTCTCCAAAGACCTTGTGAGTGTGACAAGTGTACCCACCATCTTTCTTATGGAGTGGGCAATGTGGTGAGAATGACAGGACAGTGCCCGACCTGATATTTCTATCCAAAGTCATTTCATTTTCTGTTTTTTCTCTTGCATTATGAAAAATAAAAAGATTATATAATTAATCTTCAATAGATACAGTTCTGACACCGATCTGAAATGTCACAGATAAGCTAAATTAACATATTCATGTGCTCCTTCATTGTCATTTGGTGGGTAAATGAAAGCCCTTGAAATCTTAGTGGATTACTAGTGTACACTACAGTATATGTCACAGTTATCACCCTATGTTTACTAGATCCATGGATTTATTCTTCCTGAGGGCAACCTTGAACCTATAACCAACAACTGACTTATTCCTCACTGCACTCAGTAGGTCAGAGGTGTGACTACAGTTTTTTTCATAATCTTTCCATCTGTTCTTCCTATCACCTCACTGTGGTCCAGGTTGTCACCATCAGTCCCAAAACCACGTGTTGCAAAAAGCTTCATCTTCAGACTATGATAAGTTATTGTCTATTTATTTGTCATTTGGATCTTTAACTTTCTGATGAGCTCCAAATCTCTCTACTATATCACAACAATCAGTATCATGAACAAATCTGGAGTTACAATGTATTATAGGTGTTACACTATGCCATACCAGTGTTACTGTTATGGAGTCCTGACTGCTTGGAAAAGGCCACAGACTCGGTGTGGATTATAATTAATTAAAACTGCCAACAGGACAACAATTTCTGAGTCAAACTTGAGATTGCTCCTGGAAGGCAGGTGAGGGAAGGATATTTAAAGGCAAAGTCAAGAAGACCTTGAATATCTGCACAAGCAAGCCAAGAGCTGTTTTGCTCTGCCAAGATTATGTGGTCAAGGTGACCTCAAAATAGTCCTTGAATGTCTTCATGAGTAGGTTAAAGAAGCCAAAAGCAGTTAGTCATATTATAACAAGTAGATAGTCAGGCACACACTTTTGGATGGAAGGGTTCAGTGAGGGTTATTGGGAACAAAGCTTATAGGAACTGAAATATGAAACAAATGACTAATGTGTACCAATAGATTCCCTGCATAAAATGGAAGTTCTTTAATTAACATGCCATGTAGGGAGCTTTATTGAGTTTATATTCTCTGCAGATTTAATTTATTTATTTACTCTGCAAAGTAAAGGGGAGACGGGAAGCTGAAGCCCCATTTCTGCTTTAGGGCCAGGAGTTCTAAGGTCTTTGAGGGTCGTCATACCCTGCTTTAAGTTTCCTCAGTCTGATAAAGATAGAGAAGCAAATAGGCCCACAGTTTTGTTGCTAAAGGCCTCATCTGATCCAGCTTTGAATGTGTGGACAAGTCCACAGACAAGGAGCCCTCCTAACAGGAGAGAAAGCCTGCCAGGCCTTTCAACTCTTGTGTCTGAATCTAGACCTTTGCTTTCATTGTTATCTATCTGTGGACGCTCAGTCTATCTGTTCATCACAGATTTAACTCCCTGTCCTTACTGCCATCCAGAGAGATAACGAAGGTAAGGGTTTCTCTTCTTTTCTCTTTTCTTGTCTTCTCCTGTTTCTCTCTCTCTCTCTCTCTCTCTCTCTCTCTCTCTCTCTCTCTCTCTCTCTCTCTCTCTCTCTCTCTCTCCTATACTCCCTCTTTACACCATTTCTCCTGTCCCCTCCTCCCTCTCTCTGTTATTGTTGTGATGTAACTTTCAGAATCTCATGGGTTTGAGCAATGGGTCAATGCTGCTCTTCCTCTATAGACAGGTGAGTCCTCCACCTTCTCAGCTGTGGATTAGCAAACAGTTCTAGTTCAGAAATCAGAGCCGCACAGTGTTCTCTTCTCATGATCTCTTGTCTTTATATCAATAACTCTGATTTTATCCTTTTACAGGGATCGGTCTTTAGGCTATGGCTATGCAACTTGGTAAAACTGTAAGAATTGCCATTTATAAAGGAATAAAAATAAATTATTTTTTTTTAGATTCCGTGTCCCTTCTCTGTGGACACCCAGTAATGACTAACTATGTTTAACCCTAACAATAGCAAAACAGGAAGGAAGCAAGGAAGGAAGGAAGGAAGGAAGGAAGGAAGGAAGGAAGGAAGGAAGGAAGGAAGGAAGGAAGGAAGGAAACTTTTTAGTTTTCACCCCTCTTCCTGTCAAAAATCTAAGAAATCTCTACGCATGCCTGTGAAGCAAATATCTCTTCAGAGACCCTGCACGCTGCTGTCCATCCCTGGTGTTAATAACTCTCTAATAAACTTCTTACCCTCAAGAGTTAATGAACCTCAGTGTCATCTTTGAACCCTAAACCTGAAACCATTCAGTACCTTGATACGTGCTTCTACAACACTAAATGTTAAGATGTTTCAAAATCTTGGCTCTACTGTTATCAGCCCCTTTTTATGATCAACAGAGATGTTGGCATTGCTGAATGATAAGGGGCACCCTCAAAAATGCATCAGTCACTGTTTATACAGTCCTCTGTGAACTAAATATGTTTTAGTTATAATTCCCTAATGTTCTAACATCAAATCATTAAGTTAATCAACGCTTCTTAGTAATAGGATTATTGTTTTTTCTTGCTGTTTTTTTTGTTTTGTTTTGTTTTGTTTTGTTTTGTTTTGTTTTACAAAATCAATAGTAGAGAATCTAAGACCTGCCCAAAGAGTCTGAAAGCTGGAGAGACAAATTCTTACCCACCTCTTACTTCACTGTGCCCATCATGTCCTTTGTGTCTCTTGTTCACTTAGAGAAAAGGATGGAGGTGACCTTATAGGGAAAAGGATGGAGGTGACCTTATAAGGAAAAGGATGGAGGTGACCTTATAGGGAAAAGGATGGAGGTGACCTTATAGGGAAAAGGATGGAGGTGACCTTATAGGGAAAAGGATGGAGGTGACCTTATAGGGAAAAGGATGGAGGTGACCTTATAGGGAAAAGGATGGAGGTGACCTTATAGGGAAAAGGATGGAGGTGACCTTATAGGGAAAAGGATGGAGGTGACCTTATAGGGAAAAGGATGGAGGTGACCTTATAGGGAAAAGGATGAGGTGACCTTATAGGGAAAAGGATGGAGGTGACCTTATAGGGAAAAGGATGGAGGTGACCTTATTCCAGGAGGCAGAGCTATAAACAAAGAAACAGCTAATGAATGTGCACGTTGATCCCCTTCAATGTGCTTCTGTGGTTGTCATATCAAGGAAGTTACTCAACACTTCCTATTAATCATTGGCTTCCTCAGGAGCAAGGGGGATGAGACCAGCTGGGAAAGAGGTGTCAGGATCTCACTGTGCTGGCAGAAGAGCAGAAATTCTACGAAGAGACATGTTTCCCTCATTTTCACTATCAGTGTTGGCATTTAGACCTGCCCACTGCGGATCCGGCCAATAAGCAGGCAATACCTTGGCCCACTCAGGGGCCTGACGGTGTTATGTGAGGAGCTCTTTGTCCTCAGTGGAAGAACACTGTCGGGCAATTGAACTGTGGGTGAGTGTACCCCCATAAAATATGGGCAGTCTCCTTCTAAGCCAAATCCTGCCTTAGAGTCTCTGTGAGTTTTACTTAAAAACGGGGGACTTAATCTTTCTCAGGCACTCCCGACGTGGACATATCTTCTCAAAGTTTTCCCCCCGGCTACCAGAGGGCAGCCTGTTTGATTGGGACACCTGGGATAGAGTGGAGACCCTAATTCATAAAGCACATATTGAAAAATGGCGATCCATCCTTTGGGAGCCACCCCAACTGTTATTTCCTAGAAGGGCAGCTTTCCACCCTCTAAGGTGGGTCGGGGAGGTCGGGAGAAAGGAGGCGTGTGGGAAAGAGAATGTACAGGTACAACCTACTCCTTCTCTGAAGCCCGGGACTCAGTCTGGCTCATTTAGTTCACTTTACCCATCCCTTGATCCTTTTAACAATGCCCCGTGGCCTTAGAAGGGCCATTCTGCACCTGACCCTCCTACTAATTCTTTCCATGCTCCCTCAGGGCCTGTGCCCTATCAGGGGGAGGGACACATCTGAAGGGTGGGGGGGCCATTGGTCTCTTCCCTATTAACACTGATCCTGGTGGCAACTGGCCAAATGGCTGGTTTCCCTTGGAGGCGCAGAAGCTTAAAGAGAAAAAAAAAAAGAAAGAAAGAGAGAGGGAGGGAAGGAAGGAAGGAAGGAAGGAAGGAAGGAAGGAAGGAAGGAAGGAAGGAAGGAAGGAAGGAAGGAAGGAAGGAAGGAAGGAAGGAAGGAAGGAAGGAAGGAAGGAGGAAGAAAGGAAGGAAATGAAGGAAGGAAGGAAGAGAGAGAGAGGGAGGGAAGGAAGGAAGGAAGGAAGGAAGGAAGGAAGGAAGGAAGGAAGGAAGGAAGGAAGGAAGGAAGGAAGGAAGGAAGGAAGGAAGGAAGGAAGGAAGGAAGGAAGGAAGGAAGGAAGGAAGGAAGGAAGGAAGGAAAAGTCCACCAGTGCGGGCATTCCACACCATGGGAGACTGAGACCTGGCTGCCTTGGTCTGACACTGTTGGTAATCACAGGAAAGTGCGCTCTCTAGTGGTCCCTGTGATAACTAACAACCTCCTTGGCCAAAATATTTTGGAAGAAGCTGAAGTATAAGTATCCATTGATAATAAAGCTCTGTATCAGAATTTACTTGACACCGAGAAATAAGAATAACAGTTTGAACAAGGACAAGCTGCCCACCCCAATTATAGAAATGATCCACATTTTGAAAAGCTTTCTCTCAGGTTCACTCCCAATCCTAAGGGCCACTGCTCACTCCCTGGTGCCAAAAAATCATACAGATACCTGAGGAACCCGAATGGGTCAGGCAGTGGCCTTTACCCTCTTTTAAATTACAACAGCAGGATGCCTTTGTTAGACGACAATTAACACTGGGTCATGTTTGACCCTCAACTAGTCCATGGAACTCCCCTGTTTTTGTTATAAAGAAGGCTAGTGGGTCCTGGAGATTTTTTACATTATTTAAGAAAAATTAATGAGAGAATGATCCTCTTTGGGACCCCCAGAGGGGGCTTCCCTGGAAACCAGCCCTTCCTAACAATTATTATTTAACTACTGTTGATATTAAGGATTTTTTTTCTTTATCCCAGTACACCCAGATGATATGGAAAAGTTTGCTTTTTTTTTTTTTTTTTTTTTTTTGCCCTCAGTTAATTTTCGGGGTCCAGACCAGAGATTTGAGTGGACTGTTTTGTCCCAGTGGATGGATAACAGTTCTCACATTTGTCAATATTTTATGTCATATTTTTTCCTCCTTAGTGAGATGCCCCAACATTTAGTTTTGTATCTATATAGACAATGTTATTTTAGGGAGCCCCACTTTATCCGGCCTTCATAAACTCACCACTGAATGCTGTACTGTTTTAAAAGAAAATAATTTTTAGGGTGGCTCCAGAAAAGGTTCAATCTATTCCTCCTTTTAAAATTCTGGGCTCCATTTTGACTCTTGGTTCAGTTTCCCCCACCAAACCCCACTTACATATCCAAGAGTCTTATACTTTATCTCTGCTTCAAAGGATGATAGAAGAGATAAACTGGCTGAGGCCTTGGGTCTCTGTATCCACAGAACAGTTGGCCCCATCGTATGAGCTCTTGAGGGGCCTTGACCATTTCCTCCCAAGTTGTTCTGTCTTCCCAGCATCCACAGGTTTTATGTCAGGTTCAGCAAGCCATTGATATAGTGGCCCTGAGGAGGTTTGGCCCTAGCCTGCCTGTCTTCCTATATATTTTTCCTGGGGAAACTTTATGCACTGCACTGTTGGCATGGGAAGGGGAACATCCATTGGGTTCACCTCTCAGTGGGTATATTCTATGACCACCCAGATAGCTGACTGTATCATCAAAAGCTGAGATATTGCAATCAGGATGTTTGTCACAAACCTTATTCACTGACTGTTCCATTCAAGATCACTGGTTTCACCTGGCTTCAATGAAATAATAATAGAATTGCTATAGCACTTGAAGGATTTTTTAGGAAAAAATGGACTGCCATTATGGCCCTTACAAATGGATGAGCTCCTTTCCCTGCTTGGAGTGGAGACCCCCTAGGATTTTCCTGTCTGAGCCCAATTGCTAATTTTTTTATGGTATTTGCTGACAGGGGGCATTTGGGAGCCTCCCTAGTTGTATTCCCACTCCTCATATGGAAGGAGGAGTCAACACCTATAAAATCAATCTCCCATAAGGTAGAAGGGTCCACATGATTTAAAGAGTTATTTGCCATTGTTATGGCAAATATGAAATAAGATTTCATACTAGAACCATTTAATCCATTTTTCTGACAGCCTCTATGTTGTTAATCTCTTGCCCAACTTGATTGAAGCCCATATTAAGTTGGGCTCCAATCCCAAATCTCCCCTTATGTTTCAGGCTCGCTCCTTGCTTAAACAAAGGCTCAGTCCCATTTATTCACAACATCTCAAGGGGCACCAGACTTAACCTGGATTCCTGTCCAAGGGAAATTGTCTGGCCAATCACCTGGCTTCATTGCCTCAATGTAATATTGTTACTGAGGCTACAGACTTTCACTTCTTAACTGATGTCAACTGGAGGGGGGCTAAAGCACAAGTTCCCACAGGTACCAGTTAAAGAACTCAAGAAAATTGTCCAGAGTTGCAAAACCTGCCAGCCTTTTCTCCAAATTTCCCCTCCCCTCAAAATGCAGGAAGTGATCCTGGAGGGCTTAGCCCCGATCATCCATCTTTGGCAGACTGATATTACACACTACTCTCCATTTGGAAAGCTTAAATATATTTTCCTTTCTGTGGATACCTTCTCCCATGCTTGATGCACCTCAACACATGCCAGAGAAAAATCCAAACATGCTATTAACCATAACATAAGCTCCAATATTTTGCCACCCTCAGGTTACCAAGCCAAACTAAACCAGATAACGGCCCTGCTTCATTGGCAATGCCTTTACAAGCTTTTTATATACCTGGACAATTTCTCACTCCACTGCCATTTTCTATAATCCAAGGGGCCAGACCATTGAGGAAAGATTTAATCAAATACTTAAGGCTCAATAACAAAAACAATAGGGGGGATCTCTACACTCACATGATCAACTAAGAAAGGCATTATTAACTTTAAATATTTTGATTTTTTCTAAAGAAGATAAACAGCTGTCTCCCTTTCAGAAACACTGGTCCTCATCAGTCACCTATTGCACCATTTGGGTTAGATGGAGGGACCCACTCCTCACTGCAGAAAGAGGGTTTGGATGTGTCTTTCCTCAAAATGAGAAAGAGCCCTTCTGGATACCAGCTAGAGGTCTTAAATATTTACCCCAACAAGGGGATAATGATGATGATGATGGCTCCAGGGATTGTCCCACCCCCGAGAATAGTCTTTCTGCTCTTTTACCCAGAAACAATTGATGCTTATGTCAACCATGTTGCCTCATGACAGGGGGGGGGGGGAGGGATTGGAAACCCACATGATGCCATTAAATTCCTACAAAAATAAATGGGAAAGCCCTGTGACTGTGACATTGAAACACATAAATTTCAGCCCCTTTCCGGCGGGCCATTAGTTCTATAGATTGTGGCTCTAAAATAGCTCATAGTTACATTAACTTGTCTGGATCCCTGGTCTCCAGAACCAATCAGTGGATAGGTATAGAAAAGCCAAAAGTCAGTGGGTATGCATAGAAAAGCCAAAAACTTATACCCCAGTAAACAGCAGACCAAGACCCTGCCCTGAAAGACCTTTTACTCCACAGTGCATTGCACCTCTTATAGCTCAGCCCAGATGTGTACTCTTACAGGATCCAATAAAACCTATTGGATGAGCACCAGGTGTCAAAATGGCATTGGAGGCCTCAGCCTCAGGGGAACTCAGGGTAGGGCAGTGGCAGGTCATTCTGGATCTGCTTCTTCCCCTTGCTATGGGCCCCCTGGGCAGACTGTCTGCTAGGAATTGGCCTCTCCCATTGGCTACTCCAATGGTGGAGGAGTCCAAGATGAAGCCAGAAAGCAACAGGTTCAACACAAAATAGAACAACTTGTCCTGGGGCTCTGTATCCAGAGCCCAGTTATCATCTGGTCACCCTTTCTGCAAACCAGAGCAACCTTGCGCTTGACTCCCAAACAGAATCTCTCCTGTATATGGTCTTTATTTACTGTGGTTAATCAAATAACTCCTTCCCTTGAGGAAAATTGTTGGCTTTGCCTTGGATCAGGGCCCTCCAGACCATTAGCCATAGTTAGCAACACTACTTTACTAATGTTACCTTTACTGATTTGCATAATTGTTCCTCCTCCATGCTTCCCATTACTGCTCAACTTCTCCCTCCATTCTCCTCTAACTCTTGCCTATTGGCTCCACCCTCTCCAGGTAACTTCAGTAGAGATGTGGGCCATATTTCTCCCTCCTTTTGCAACCAAAATGTGA
Source organism: Phyllotis vaccarum (assembly GCA_033318265.1). Taxonomy (NCBI): domain Eukaryota; kingdom Metazoa; phylum Chordata; class Mammalia; order Rodentia; family Cricetidae; genus Phyllotis; species Phyllotis vaccarum. Next base: position 27,354,574 of record JARWLC010000011.1, on the reverse strand, counting down.
CCATACCTAATACTCAACAATGTCCACCTCCCGGTACTGCAATAAATCTCACTTGCAATATACCAAATCCAGGATTAATATTTATTGGAGGATATTTTAACACTCATGATTACAAGTTAAACCTTAGGATGATTCCTTGGCGACAGGATGATTCAGGTGATGGATGCCGATCCAATCTCCAAGAAGGCAGGAACAAAATGGGGAACTCAAGATCCCAGCAGCCCCTTTTGAACGGGGCTGGCCACATCCCCTTCAGGCTCCCAGGACTCTAGAGACATGTCTCCCAACCTTATCAGTTAGCACCTAAATCTTACCACATCCCAGGATGGTGCTCATTTGTGGAAAGTGGATGGCCTATGACTTCCTCCCTATTAATTAGACAGGCCTTGTGCCCAGGCCTTTCTCATCACCAATATAGATATAATCCCTGGAGACAAGGCTGTTCCTGTGCTCTCTTTTGATTATATAGGGGGAAGATCAAAATGGGCCATTCAGATGAACCCCTATTTGCTGGGCTGGGGATGACTGTGGCATGGCCACAGGGGCCATAGGGACAGGCCTGTCTTCCCACCTTTTCAGAAAGTTTTCCCTTCAATTAATTGATGCTGTAAAAGTCATCTCCAGCACGACACTGGACTTACAAAGTCACTTAATTTCCCTTACAGAAGTAGTCCTCTAAAATAGGAGGGGATTAGCTCTACTAAGAAAGGAGGTCTCTATTTGTTCTTGCAGGAAAAATGCTGTTTTTGTGCTAATAAATCTGGAATTGTCCAGGATAAGATTTAAACAAACTCCAAGAAGACTTAGAAAAGAGACAAAAGATTCCTAAGACAACTCCCTGTAGACCAGCCTTCATGGATTCCTTCCCTATTTTCTTCCCCTACTTAGACCTCTCCTTCTCCTCCTCCTCTTTCTTGCCATTGGGCCTTGTATGATCAATAAGATCACAGAATTTATCCACCAAACACTAGAGACATGGACACACACCTGTAGGCCAAGTTTTACTTAGAAGGCACCAGTCCAAAATTGATATTTATTAAAATATAAACCAACACTCACTGTACAGGTAACAGCTTATAGCGGAGCCTGAACAGGGACTGGAGTCTGAAACGGTGGATGATGGATTCCAAACCAGTCTCTCCAACAGCCAGGAACCAGGCAAACAGGCTTTCCGGGGTCCCAGCAGCCCCTTATCAATGGGGTTGGCCACGCCCCCCTCAGGGTCCCAGGACCCTGGGTAAGCATCCTCGGATCTTATCAGCTGACACCTGAATCCCACCACACACATCAGCTGATCTGTTGATTTAGGTAAGCCTTAGACTGCTGCTAAATGTTGAAACATTCTTAAAATTCAGAGCAGTCAATAAATTCATAACAGGTACCCCTAGCCTGAGCCTGAACAAATTCAGGACTGTAACCTCAAAGCTCTGAAACCTCTAAAGCCCCTGCACAATAAAAGCCATTGCCTCTTGCTGCTCTACTGCATCAGATGGATGGACTGACCTGAGCTTGCTTGTCAATAGAGACTTATTGCTCTTGCATTGGAACCAGTCTCTTGGTGGTCTTTTGGAAGGTCTGGAATCTGGATATATTTGAGGCCTTGTCTGAGGATCCTCAAGTCCACCACAATTACACTTCCTGGAGTCTCAAGGTGCCCATCAGCAGGTAACTGTTTTTACTCAGGCAAAGTCTGGTTTCTATATCTGAGTACAGAGCTTTTTCTGTAAAGCCTGCAGGAAATCTTGTGGGGATATTTTGTAATATAATAAAAATATTTCAGAGATATGAGAGATCTACCCACAGTCAGTATAGGAAGATCACACCTTTAATCCTAGCATAGGGAGTATCCCAGGAGTGGTGACCTACGCCCTTAATCCAAACTGAGTTTGAGGTCATCTTAAGTTTACAGAAGGAGTTCCAGGCTCCCAGGCAGGCAGTGGTGGGGCCATGCCTTAAATGAGTGAAAAGAGTATTTAAGGCAGGAGTAGAAAGACAGAACAAGCAGAAGAAGCCAAGAGAAGCCAGACTGGGGAAGCTGGAAGACAGCTGGGTAAGATCTGACTGTGGTGTTTACTCTCTCTAATATCTCCAACTTTCCCAGAGATCTATCCCTGAGTCTCATTTATTTGTGCAACAAAATCTAAGTGACATGCTGGCAGATTTCAGGCTGGGGAACAAGAAGATGTTCCAGGACCCTGTGGGTATGTCAGGAGATCTTTCTGGTGGGGGGCTGGATTTGACCTGGTATGTCTGAAGTCACTAAGCATATGATTGCAGGACATCAGACCTTTGTCATATTTTGAAGTCTGTCCATGGCTGTCTGTTGCAATGATGTTTTTGGCCTGGCTTCTAGAGGTCCAGACCAACAGACCTGCAGTCCCAGACCCCTTAGCTGCCCGCAGCTGCTTAGGCCCCCAGAAATGACCCAAACACTCATATTAGCTTCATGCTGCTTGGCCTATGGCTTAGGCACCTTGCTAGCTTGCTCTTTCATCTTAATTCAACCAATTCTCCATCCTGCCACATGGCCCATGGCTCACCTGTGTTCCTGACATGTTTCTTCTTGGGCGGCTGGCTCGATTTGGTCCTAACTCTGCCCTTCTTTTCCTACCTATTCTGATTCCCCACCTACTACTTCTACTGTGCTCACCAAGGGCCAGAACAGCTCCTTTATTTAAAGATTGATACTCAGAACGTACAGAAAGACATTCCCACATGAGCTGTCAGTCTCATTAGTCTATCTATGTGAGTGTTTTACTGTGTTTGTGTGTTTGTCCTCTGTGGTAACTAGAGTGATTTTTAAATCATGGACCCAGCTGATAGTCATCTTATTCCCGTAAAATGTTCCTGGATCATTTATGAACTTTAATACCATGAACATTATACTGGCATGGACAGGCTCAAACAAGGACACCTCAGGTCTTTTTCTAAGTTGGAATGGCCCAATTTTCAAAATAACTGGCTCCAGAGGGCATTTTTAATCTCTCCATTATAGAAAAAAAAAATGAAGGATGCTGTTTACGAGGACCTGAATACCTAGACCAGAGGCCTTATATTTCTTCCTAGAGGGTATAATTTGCTCGCCTCTGCCTACCAAGACCACCACCAGTAGAGCCTGAAGCTGGCCAGTTAAGTTTGTATATTCTAATTTGTGTTTTTTGTGTGTTCTGTGCCTACTTTCATGTATTTTACGTTTACTAAATACCCTTTAGATATTCTTTTGTCTCAGCTTTGATTTTGTCTCCAGGCACCAAGAGAGCTGTTTTGTTGTCTTGTGTGTTAGAATTCTATTTGTTCTTTTTCTGACTTATGAAAACTGCAGGCTCTCATTCTTGTAGTGGGATTATGCTGTTACATTGTAAATAATTGTCCCACCTACTTGTTTAATAAAAACGCTGATTGGCTGAAGGCAGACAGGATATGTGGGCAGGGCTACCAGACTAAGAAAACTCTGGGAACAGGAAGAACAGGGCAGAGATGCCAGAGGGAGGCCAGAGAAGCCAGCAGATGCAGAGGACAACTATGCTGCTCTGAGAAAACGTATCACACCACATGGCTGAACAGGATAAGAATCATGGGTTCGATTAAGGGTAAAGAGATAGTGAGTTATATGCCTGGACCTTAGGCCAATCAGCATAAAATTAATGTAAACATCTGTGTGTCTCTGCAGCTCTGCAGGTCTGCAGGTCTGCAGGTCCGGGCCAATAGGCCAGATCCATCCATTTACCAGGAATGATTATTTAAAAGATTCCTCTATGTCATTCTGTAAGGCTGAGCCCCTGACAGAGTGACAGGGAGGGGGGAAAGCAAAGAAGAACACAAAATTTAGAGTTGGTTATGTGAACATTATGTACCTTGAAAACTATAAATTTATTTTGTTAGACATGATTAAAATCTGTTAAAACTAAAACTAGTAACACTGGAAATGGATAATTAGAAAGCCATGCAAGGATAAATTTAAAGAAACCATATGACATTATTCCATTTTGGGATGCCACCATTTTTAGGCAGCCACATGTCCAGCAGCCATCTTTTCTGGGGTTAGTAATAACATCTATTGTCTCCATGCTGCTCATCTTTCTCACCCTTGATGGAGAGCAAGGCTCTCCTGATCTGCTCTGAGGGCTGCTCACAAAACTTAGCCAAAGTTTGGCTCCCAGGGCATTGAGTCACTGCCTATGGTTGCTGAGCTACAGCAGCTGAGTCAAACACTGTACCCAGGGCTGCTTAGATCATTAAGATCCAATGGATTATAAATACCTGTCAACAGTTAAGGTGGTTGGTTACAAATTATTATTGGTTAAGATAAAATATAGCAACTGCTAGTTTCAGGTGATTCATATTGGTAGAATGTGGGTATGGTATAAGCATGTTTCTTGTTTTATATAAAATATTATACCCTACATATATCTTCTAGACTGCTGAGACAAAAACATAAGAAAGACTTTTATAGAAGTCTTTACGTTGTCCAGAAAATGAGAGATAAGGCAGGAGACTGAAATAATGAAAAGAAAAATTTGTCTGAAGTAAAGATGTCTGAGGAATCATGGGAAATAGACTGAAGGTATATAGAACTATGCAGAAGGCCAGAGGTTATGTGGACTATGTTTGTTCTGGTTTCTCATACCGGCAGATACTGAATTTTAGAAGAATCTATAGAGTAAGTTAAAAGTTTGTTCATATTAGGTTAATTCTGGTTTCTTTTCATTTTAGAAAGAGCTAATTTTTCACTTGGAAGTGTTTATATGTATGGTTATGTGGGCACATGCATGACTTAGACTTAACTTTATTTGTATAAATGTAAGCTAGCTTTAACTCTATATGTGCATGTATGTCTGTGCATGTATGTAACATGGATCCAATTGTGCCTATGTATACATGTAACTATTGTTTAGAAAACGTATTTAGGTTAATGAATGCATTTCTTAACCCTAATGGGCTCTCTTCTCTGTTCACTGTATCTGATTCTAGACTAAAAAAGCAACAAGTCTCAAATATTTTTTATTGGAAAACAATGCTTGTTAAATAAGATATTAAATTTGCACCTTGTTTTGACAGCTAACCTTAGTAATTTAAAAGTCATCCAGATGATAATGGTTTTAAAGACATGAAGGGCTTAAAACAGCATCACAGATCATGAGTTTTGACCCTTTGAGGGTTAAAAAAAGACTTTTTTACAGGAGTAGCGTAGAATGCCTGCATTTCAGAATTTTGTGACTGCTGCTAGCATATGAAAGACTGTTAAGAAACAGAAATAGGAAGTTATCCTTATAAGTACTCAAAGTTCTTTAATTGTAGCCAGGCTAAGTACTGATGTAATTAATTATAGAGATCAGCTTTATTTAGTCCCTTATATATGTTTTTAGGGTTGAGCTTAAAACAAGTCATTAGAAACAATGTTTGTCTATTCAGATATATCTGGGCAGTCCTCATACTTCAGAAATCTGCAGGATATGGCAATTAAAATATTTATTAAATCATATGATATCAGACAGAGACTCTCAGATCCTAAGAGTAACCCAAGATATCCTGAAGAATATTATAGGGCATCAGAATGTCTCCACGTGAACTGTGGCAGTACTGACCTGAGCAAGATGCCCTAGTACAACGCCCACCACCAGAACCCAGCCCAGACTGTGGACAAGGAGCAGGAAGTTGGAGAACTGATTGCACCCTTTTGCATAAACAAAGTAAGGTCAGTCTTCTTCTTTATGTCCCCTTTCCATGGGAAAAAAAAGTCCACCTTATGGGCCTGGCAGCTGAGGATTATGTTGTTCTGATACTTCTGCCTCCAACAGTGTGAAAATATGGATGTGGCTAAATGAATATGGACTTGTCTCTGTCATTTTTAGTATATTTGGAAGCTGCTCAGTCTCCACTATGGTATAATTTATCCTTCTGAGATATCCTCAAGTATTGATGGCTAGGGTAGCTATAACTTTGTCAGATAGGCAGCAGCAGACAACCAGATCCTTCTGCAAGGCAATGGCCAGCTTTCAAGCTCATTTTATATATAAAATAAAGACTTCCTTTTTCTAAAGCTACTAGGTCTCTTGGCAGATTGGTAATAATAAAATATCTAGAACTTTTAAGTTCTTTTGTAAAATAAAAATTTGTATAAGCTTCAGAGAATCAAGAAGCATGAAATGTGGATCCACTTCACAGAGATCGAAAGGACTCCAAAGAAGTACAGCCTAAGTTGTCCCACCTGTCTATTCCTGAGGATGATATTTTCCTCTCCTGGCTTTGGGACTCCTGCCCTTTCTACTTATTGAGACTATGGGCCTTAAAGTTATAAATACGTTCATAAATTCCTGTTCCTAGTTTTAACTTGTTTCCACAGATTTCCACTTGTCTGCCAAACACAAAGGACTATGAGCTCTGAACTTGCTGAAAGCCAGTGTGGACCAGTCCAGCCAACATTGTTTCCAGTCTCCATGGCTTGGCCAAATACTACATGCTTCTGACAAATGCCCAGTTTCCCAGCCTTTGACCAGCCTTTCAGCCTTATTGGGCCCTGACAACAATGCCCTAGTGTCAACTTGAAGAAATTACAGAAGAGAATGTGTCATCCTATTATCATTGCTCAGGCTGAAGTGCTGAGTTAAAAGGAAACTTTCTGGTATAAAGGACAAAATGGCCACCTATAATACCCTTTGACATACGAGGAAGTTTGACACTTGACCTTCTTTGTGCAAAACCAAAGAGGTATTATATTGCCTTGGGATTGTTTCTGTAGAAATCTGGTTGTACTCCAAGGTCAGAACTATAGGACCTTAATAATGAAAAAGATGCAAATGTCACTGCCCTAGAAAATTGTTAGATAATGAATCTTAAGTCCCATTGCCTTGAACCGCTTGGTAGGCAAGACCTATGATTAGGCACTGTCATCGGTACTTGTGAAAGGGGAAATGTGGGGCCCAGAACACTTTGAACACATGAGAATGGTCTACATAACTCCTCCCAAATGGAAAAGCTGCATGAAAGGCTTTCTTCCTTTGATTTAATGAACTAATCAGAGCACTGAAAGCTTTAAATTTTTTTTATACTTCAAAGACAAAGAAGAAATATAGAAGTTTTCTAAACATCAGAAAGCCATGTGGAGATAATGCATAACTGTAATCCCACCCAGCACTTGAGAGTTTTATCTCTGGTCTACAGAGTGGGTTCCAGAACAGCAAATTCTACACAGAGAAACCCTGTCTTGGGGTTGGGGAGGTCATGGGAAGAACATCAGAGAAAGTGGTCCTTGTTGAGCCAGAGTAATTTGTGGTGATATGTTTCATTTAATAAAAACCAGTCTGAAATATCAGAGAGATCTGCCCACAGTCAATCCAGGAGGATCAGAGAGTAGTAATTTACACCTTTAATCTCAGCACCAGGAATATCCAGGAGTAGTGACCTAAACCCACTCTGAGTGGTAACCTACACCCTTAATCCCAGCAGATCTGAGAGTGAGTCCAGCTTGGTTTACAGAGGAAGTTCCAGGCTCCCAGGAAGGCCGTGGTGGTGCCAGGCCTTTGATCCCATAATTCTAGAGACAGAAAAGATCTTCCTGTGTTTCTGTGAGTCCAAGACTAACTACCAAATAGTAGTGGCCCATGCCTTAATCTTAACCTGGATGTGAAACAACTGGGAGAAGAGAGTAGTTAAGGCAGGCATAGAAAGACAGATGAAGGCTGTAGAAGCCAGGAGGAATGAGGCTGAGGAAGCTGGAAGACAGCTGGGTGAGATTTGACTGTGATGTTTCCTCTCTTTGATATTTCAGCCTGTCCCTGAGATCTGGCTCTGAGTTTCCTTTATTTGTGCAACAGAAACTAATTTTATTTTTAAATTTCTTATCTATCATGACGTAAGTCATATACAGTATAGTTTTTCCACACCTGCATTCAACATTTCCCCAGAATGAAAAGTATATAGAAGGGCAAACATAAGTTACAAAAGTGTCCTTAATAAGTTTTATATTAAGTAAAGACTGCTTTTGGAATTAGGCCAAACTTAGGGAGACATTCAGATTTCAAGTCCCATGAGATATTTAATGTGCAGGAATGAAAGAATCAGTTACAGCAAAGACCTTCACCACTGGTGAACACAGATAGAACAAGGGACTCTAAACTTTTCTGAATGTTTGTGAATTGCTCAGGGAATCAAAACCCCGAGTGCTGAGCATCATGTGTTTCACTCTGATTTAATAAGATACTTAAGACAGAGAAGTAAGTGACTTGGTCTGTGTGTCAGAAGATGGTCCCTGCCAGGTCACAGCTTGTGTCTTTGAGACAGTAAAAAGTCAGGAGATGTGGGGAGCTCCCTACACAGGCATGTAATTAGTTGTACGTTTTTCACCTCACATCCTTTCTCTGAAAATAATTAAACCCTAATTAAACTTGAAATAACTTCTGAGAAAAACAGATGTAGTGACTGTGGACAGAGGGGAAGCTGCGCTTCAGGGACTGGGGCTCTGCAGAGGCCTTCCTTACCCCTGACACTGGGTCAACAACTTGAAGTCTGCAGTACCTGACATCAGCCAAGAGCCCCACAAACCCTGACAGTACAAATATGACCTGGCAAGTGTCACCTTCCCAGAGCTGCTCCAGAGCCTGTCTGCACCACAGAGGTCCAGGTAAGTCCATGGAGGTAATATCTATGATCCCCTCAGCTGTGCCATGGAAAGTTTCACTAAAGCAGAGTCTTTCTCGCTTTGACTAATCCAGGGAGCAGCTGAGAGGCTGTGTGTCCCTCAGGACCTATTCTTTCCTTCTGGCCCTGACCAGGCTGACCCCTGGCTCCAGAAAGATCAAAGGAGACTAGTTCCTGGAGACACAGAAACGCTGAGGCATCAATATTCATCCTCTGGCTGGAGTAACATGACAGAGCTCTGAGTTAGTCTTTTTAAATGAATCAGTAGGATAGATAAGATTTTCAGATGTCTGTCAAACGCTGGAGATAATCGTGATACATTTCTGTAACATCACCAATAGAGAGAGGAAGGCAAGGTAATTATCTTTCAAGACTTGCATGATTTACATAGGGAGACCTTTTCTCAAAAACTCCAAGATAAAAGAAATCAAATTTTCTTATTTTACCTCCATGTTTACCAGCATTGTAACATCAACAACATAGCTAGTGATTGTAAAGTTTTTCCTTTTCACTTTTAATGCATTTTTTCATTGACATGAAAATATCTTTCTGTATGCTGTGAAATAAAGGACTGTTTCAGCCATGGCAGACACTTTAGAAGTCAGTGAGAATTGAAGCATAGGGAGAAGAAGGAGGGTGGAATTAAGAGAGATCCAGCCACCCAGAAAGAAACAAGTAACGAAACAAGACACGTGACAGGACAGAATAATGGAAATCGGTTGAATTAAGATAAAATAGCAGCTAGCAATATGCCTGAGACATAGACCAAACAGCATGAAATTAGTATAAGCCCGAGTCATTTTGGGGCCTAAATGACAGCAGGCAGGTCCAAACTGTGGAGCTAGTGGAAGCCAGAAACCTCCTCCTACATTTCCTTTTCAACTGCTGCAATGTATTTTCTTTTACAATAGCATCATAAGTTCTAGTTTGAAGGTTTTTCCTCCACATCTTTAAAGTTTCTCAATTATATAATCTCAACTATAGTCATTGTATGCTTGGTAGACATAAAAAGGATAAATAACTAGGTATAACAGTCATCACTAACATCTTGGGCATTGTGGCTGTGAAGGATCCAGGCAGTGAGCTAGTGCATCCCAAACAGCTCTTCTTAAGTTTATCCCAGTGCTAAACAGCAAAGAGCAACAATCTTTTTTTAGCTTGGTTTGTTCATTTTCTTGCTTTTAGAAAACAAGGATGGACGGTGTAACTTCCCAGAGGCTCTGGGGAATTAAAATTATAATGATGAATTTATTTAACCAAACACGAATTCATTCTGTCTTTTAAATTGGTTTCCTATAGCTATAGTTTCCCCAAGATAATGTGGAGAGGAGTCCCCTCTCCCTCCTGACAGTCACTTCAGGTGAAGGAATCACTTATTAGGTCAGGAGTTGGTCTCAAATACAATTTAAAGCTTGGATAAGGAGAAAGAGAACCTAAAAAGGAGGGATCCCAGAAAAGCAAGTGATGTGGGAATGCATTTGTGTGTGCTGTATCTTTAAATAAAGGAGCTGTTTGATGGGTCATGGCGGGCACCATAGAAAAAGTGGGAGGAGAGTCAGTTCAGGTAGGAGAAGCAGGGCGGAGTCAAAGGCAGATCGAGCGAGCCGCAGAAAGAACAACATGTAAAGAACACGGGTGAGCTACGGGCCGGGCCCACGTGGGCCACAGATTAATAGAGATGGGTTGATTTAAGATGTAAGAGCTAGCTAGCAATGTGCCTGAGCCATAGGCCAAACAGCATAAAGTAAATAGAAGCGTCTGAGTCGTTTCTGGGGGCCTAGGCGGCGGTGCGCAGATAAGCAGTCCCGGGCAGGTCTGTGGGTCCGGGACCTCTAGGACATGGGACCCGACAAACTCACTACAACAAGCAAGCACTAAACAACCCGAAAAGCTAATATACTTATCCTGACTTGAGATGAACTGACAGCAGAGATTTTGACAGATTCTACTCTCTGACTAAACACTGAAAATTTATTCTCAAAATGTCAGTGAATACTGATGTGTTTGTTTTTAATGTTTGGAGCATAGTTCACTATATTCAAATATAAGATGGTCTTGTGATTTCTAGGACACAGTCCTACAGGAGATTACACCTTTCTCAGAGGAATTAGTTGAAAGACAGTAGTGACACTTCTAAAGCCATGAGGCCACTGGACACACATGGGGCAACAAGGCTATTTTGATAAAGGTCACAGATGAGATCAGTAGGACACAGATATTTAAAGCGATCCTGTGAGTTTTACAGGAGACAACAAAGGGAAGAGAGGCATTCTAAGTACTCAGAACACACAAGCTCATGAAATATCCAGATTCTTCTTATTCTAGAAAGGGTTCCCAAACCTTACCACACATGCCTGAGAAATGAGGATGGAGCTCCTGAACATACAGAATAGCATCCTGCCGAGATCTAACATTCTGTAGTCAGCCCAGACTGATGTAGAACAAAGCAGCCTGCCTGATAACCAGGCTGGAAAAGAAGCAAGAGGAGAAGCAGCTGCAAAGCAAATGGCATAACTGCTGCTCCCAAGGCCCCACTGAGACAAATGCCACCCTGGCCTCTTAAAGGGGTGAAGCCCTGCTCACACCTGAATACCCCGACTGCTGTGCTGTCTGTAGCTGCTATGGAAGACCCATAATGCAGAGACTGCACTATCTCATGGCAGCACATGAAACGTAATCTCCTTCTCCATCCACCTCAGCAGCAGCAGCTTGTCCAGAGATGTTCCATGCTCCCTTAGGTGCCCTGAAGTCACCCACTGTGATCACAGCCCTGTGCTACCCACTCTCTTAGGAAGCATCACAGGGCTCCTCTAGACTCCCTCTCTGGCTGTACCTGGTAGTTATGCAAATTTTTAGGCTTTGGATGACTCAGCTTTAACTGTTGGGCTCTATTGGAAAGGTTATTCAGTTTGACTTGATTATTGAAGATTACCTTAAAAATAGCTAATAAACATTTATATGAAGTGAAATTGCAAAATGATCAATACAGAAACTTAAAATATTAAGGTGTAGAAAAGGAAGTTATAAAGCTTTAAAGCTATTATGCAAAAATATGTTTTTCAGATCAATATTTGTCATTACTAATGCATTCTGGAAAAAGTTTTAGCATCCTGAATACAAGGTTTTCTACCCAGGAGGGGAAAAAATGCTTTTAAAATTTACTAAGGAACTAGTTTTCCTCTTCATTACCGTGCTTGGCACTCTGGGGAACATATCCATTTCCGTGAATCATATGTTCTGTTGGTGGAGAGGCCCAGAGAAGAAACCCATACACCTTATTCTCATCCACTTGGCTTTTACAAACACCATAATCCTTCTCACAAAAGGATTGCCAAAGACAATAGCAGCTTTTGGTTTGAGAAACTTCCTAGATGACATAGACTGTAAGATCCTCACTTACTTGGAGAGAGTGGCTCGTGGCATCTCCATCTGCAACAGCAGTCTCCTCACTGTGGTCCAGGCCATCATCATCTGTCCCAGAACATCTGGGTGGAGGAGGCTCAGGCCAAAGTCTGCATGGCACATCCTTCCATTCTTTTCATTCTTTTGGTTACTCAATGCTTTAATAAGTATGAACCTAATTCATTCAATCACAGGTATATATCACAGCCTGAATATATCACAGCTTAATAGTGAAGACTATTGTTATTTTATGCTAAAAAGTCAGAAAACAAAATGGATTGTCTCCCTCTCATGGTCCTGAGAGATGCTATGTTTCAAGGTGCCCTGGGAGGGGCCAGTGGCTACATGGTGTTTCTTCTCCACAAGCACCACCAGCATGTCATCTGCCTTCAGAACTCCAAGCTGCTCCACAGAACTCCCCCTGAGCTGAGAGCTGCTCAGAGTGTTCTTCTTCTGATGCTCTGTTTTGTTTTCTTCTATTGGATGGACTGTGCTTTTTCTATATGTTTAAGTCTCTCTTTAGGGAAGAATTTCTTGATGACAAATATTCGGGAATTTATGACCCTTGGTTTTGCAACTTTCAGCCCCCTTATTTTAATTCACCGAGATGGACTTCTAGATAAATGTTGGCATTCTCTCATTCTCAAGGGCAAAAATTGAGAAAATTTCTCTCATTTATCTGTTTAGTGGGTGTCGAAGAGCTCTCAGTTCTGCAACATGGTAAAGACAAAAATCTCACAAAGCAGTTTAGACATGTGTTTATTCTCATACAATTTTCTGGTGACTCATCGCATTGATGGAGAGTGAGAGACCATAACAATTGACAGTGATATCGGAACCTCACTCTCTGTATTTCTACCTTTTGGGAAGAGTTTTATATTTTAGATTTTTATAATTGTATCATTTATGTGTGTAAGTAGTTTACATGCATTTATATGTGCAACACATGTATACCCAGAGTCTGCAGTTGCTGGAAGAGACCACCAAATGCCCTGTGCCTGACTGCAACTAAATAAATGGCTCTGACACCAAATCTGACAGCTAGAAACTGAGCCTGGCTGCCCCAGAAGACGATCCAGCTTCTTAACTACTGAGCTGTGTCTCCAGCTTGAGAACGTAGCTTGATTAGGATTTGTGGGACTCATGTTACTAGTACCATGACTGGAAGCGTTCTGATGAATTTGGTAAATTTTATCAAAATTCATAGGTGTTTATTCATGTTAGACAAGAAATTCTTTTTCTTGTGCTTGCTAAATGGTAGTACCACAAGTCTATTTTAGGTAGTCCATAGTATCTGTATCAATCCATAGAAAAGATTTTATAGAAATGTGAAAGAATTACATGTACTCTGCATTCAGTTCATAGAAGCCCAATGACCCTGTCACAGAAATTAAATGCTCCCAAACATTTCTTTGGTGTTATATTCATGACCTTTCTCTGCAGAAATAAGGACTATAGATATGAGATAAACTAGAAAACAAATGCATGGTAAAGTTTCATGTTGCATCATTTATAGTTTCTATGTTGATAAAAATGTGTATTTGCCTTTTTGCAAGATGAATAAAGTGACTGAAGCCAACTGAGGCTTGTTTGCAGCTGCCCTTTGCTAATGCCCCCCTGCTCTCCACAATGCGATCCAGCTGTTTGTCACCAAAGAGCTACAAAATGAACTGGTTCTACATTTCCTCAAATGGAGGATTCACTGCTTGATTTCTTAGGTCCACACAACGGGATATTGACATGGCTCTAAGTATCTGATAGACTCGCTCTGAAAATACTTATTGATATAATCATTGAACATGAAATTGTTGATCATTAGATGTAGGTTTATGCCTTATTATTTAAAACTTATTTGTCTGACTAGAAATCCTGTAAACATTTGGTTTCATCATAGATTTACATTATGTTAATGAATATGTATTTATTTTTTGCTTAGTTACACTGTATACACAAAACTTTTAAGTGTTCTGTATTGTCCTATGAGATAGATTATTAAATAGCTTGTTCCTACTATCTAAAGATTTATTTTGATTTATGTGTCTATATGAGTTTGTGCCACATTTTTCAGGTGACCATACATCAGAAGAGGACATTGGGTCACTGGAAGCTAGAGCTACAGACAGTCATGAGTCATGTAGATGGTAAAGAACCAGGATCTTCTGCCAGAGGAGTAGGTCTCTTAACCCTCACTTTGGCTTCTTATCTTTCTCACATAAATATGACTTGTTTATAGTTAACATCTACTGCTTACCTCAGTCTTACATTGTTTTCTAAATAATTGATATAAATGACCAGACAAATCAATCAAACACTTTCTAAATCAGTCTGTATAATTTTGTTAAGAAAGAAAGAAAGTAAGAAGTGGCGTAAGAACATGGAAAATGAGTAAGGAATCATAATTTTTCAACATTAAGAACATACATGGGGGCTTTAAAGTAATTTAATTTTTTAAAAAAAGACAAGAGATACAGCATTTGTCAATACAGTGTGATCATGGATGCCCTGAGCTTAAGTGGCACACAAAGCTACTCTATTCAGTCTCTTTCTAAAAGTCAGAGTATGTTCAGAAAAAAACAAAAACACAAAAACAAAAAAAAAATCTTGACAGAGCACAATTCAGTTATGTCCTTCAGATAAATCTCATGAGATTTAACAGATGGATTAGTAGAAACAGCTTCATAATTTGCTTACACTAGATGCATTGCTCCTCACTACCATGGATCTGTGGGACATTATGCTAAAGGAAATACAACTGGATGTAGACAAATATGATATGATTTCACTAATAAGAGAATCCTAAATATAAAAGAGAGTAGAGCCTTCAGTGTGTGGTGTGAGTTGAACTCAAAGTATCTGCCAGCTTTAGTGTCCCAACTACTGAGGTTAAAAGCATTCACCTCCATGTCTGGCTTTAAGGGTAATCTTTCTCTCTCTCTCTCTCTCTCTCTCTCTCTCTCTCTCTCTCTCTCTCTCTCTCTCTCTCTCTCTCTCTCTCTCTCTCTCTCTCTCTCTCTCTCTCTCTCCCTCCCTATTGGGATGTAACTCTCAGCTACCCCTGCAGTGTGATACATGCCGCTGAAGGATCAGCTAAGGAAAAGTTCTCAGCACAAAGGAGGTTTATTTGCCTCAGAGGGTCAGAGAGCAGGAAATAAAACAAAAACAAAGGAGACAGAGGGCAAGAGCTTCCAGAGCTGTGCTCACTATGCTGGACTGGACAGAGTTCCTTCATCCATCATGTTCCTACTATACCCCCACCATAATGACAATGGACTACTCCCTTAAAACTGTAAATCCCCCAGTTAAATACTTTCTTTTTTTTAATAAAAAGGTGCCTTGTTCATTGCTTCTTCACAGCAATATGACAAGATCTAAGACAAGTAGATTCATAAGCATATTGTCACTTATGACAGCATTTGAGACTACACAGAACGATCTATAAAAATTAACACAGATAAAGATACAGAGTTCACGGAAAATGAGGGAATTGCAACCCTCCAAGTATGACAGTCCTTTACACAGAAGGAATGAGCTCTAAGATGAAATGTGGTTTGTTTTTTTTTTTTGTTTTTTGTTTTTTGTTTTTTTTTTTTTTTTGCAGATATACATTACTGTTACTGATGCTTTCTTTGAAAAGATAGTTGATGGATCTAAGTTTCTGTCTATATGTAAGATGGATTTGAGCTTTGTTAAGGCAGTTATCTACCTGTTCTAAGTAGATATGGGGAGTATCTCTATTCTTGTGAAATGTACATTCAATTTGGGCAGGAGTTGAAAAAAATCTACCTTATTCTCATCCATCTGAATTTTATCAGCATTATAATGCTTAATTAAATGCAGTGCTCCAAATGACAGTGGCCACTGCTTTGAGAAGCTCACTGGATGATACAGGCTAAATGCTGTTGTTGACATAAACAGGGTGTCCCAGGGTTGCTCTGCACCAGTAGTCTCTTATGGTGGTTTAAGCCATCTCCATGATCTCCAGAGTCTTCAGGTGGGGGAGGATCAAACAGATCTGTACAGCAGATGCTTCTCTACATGGTCTTCTTTTAGATTCACAATTCCTTTGTCAGCATGAACCTCCTCCTTTATGTCAGAAAAGTCAGCATGAACACATAACAGCTAAGGAAAGGAGCTCAGCACTGCTAATTTCTACAAGAAAGGTAGGAGGTAAAATAGACTTTCCTCATTCTCAGGCTCCTGCTCCAGACAGTGTTTCAGGGAGGCATGGGTGGAGCCAGTGGCTACAAGGAATTTCTTCTCCACTGACACCACCAGCATTTCTCTACCTTCAGAACAAAAGTCTCGTCTGACCTAAGAGCTGCCCAACATCCTCCTTCCGATGTGTTTTCTTTACTTTGGGTGGACAGAATGTGGCTATTCCCTATTTTTAAATTTCTTCTTAGAGAACAATTCCTTGACGGTTAAATATCATAAGTTTCTCACCCACAGTTATACAATTCTCGGGTCTTTTGTGCTACTTCACAGAAGTGGACATCAGATTGAATTTTGTCATGTATCATGAGAGACACAGACACTGAGAAATGTCTCTTTCATTCACATTGCTAACAAATATGTTTGAAAGAATTTTGAGTTCCATGTGAATCAAAATCTCATCACAGGAGCTGAAGCATATGATTTATTTAGGCAATAATCATGGTAAACTGAATCTCTGAGCAATCTAAAGTTCATAGTTAAAGAGACACCTCATTCTTCATTCTGCCACTCATGAAGTGATTTCATTTTAAATCTTGAAAACTGAGTTTATACAAGTATTAATGACAAGCAATCCTTTGCCATATTTTATCTAGATAAGAGTTCGTTGGTTCGTTTTCCCTGGATCTCATTTTCTAAAACATGATCCCACAAACATGCTTGTTTCTTAGAAACACAACAGGAAAGTGCTGTAGATGGGAGTGTTTGTTATCTCATAGAGATATAAAAACATAAAATATTTGTTTAATTTAAAATGTCTAGATGGTCATCTGTGGTGGATGACCTTGTGAGAGTGATCAAAGGACTACCATGCATCAAAAGCCCATGTAGCTAAGAGAATTCAAGGAAAGCCTGGTCTCAGAGTGGGGTCCTGCTCTGGAATGGGAGTGGGGAAAATGAAAGGCACATCGAAGGGTGATGTGGAGAACAAGAAGGATATCAGAAGAAGAAGACAAACTTAAGAAGGAATCCATGTGTGTCTATCCACAGAAATAGATTTCACATGACTTACAAATTGACCCAAGAAGAAAATAATATTAGCTGACTAAACAGGAGTGAAGTATTTGAATTGCAAAAATGTAAGAAATGACAGAAATAGCTGGCAGCCTGGCAGTCACTCGTTTCCTCTGCAACATTAGGGCGTCCATCTTCAGCCTGCAGGTCTAGCATCTCTGACAGACGTATCTGTGAAGCAGGATACTTTAAAGGGCCTTACTACCTTGTCTTAGCAAGGTTTGATGGCTCTTTTTTTTCTGTGTCCTTGCTTGTCCATTTGGACAACATACTGTCCGCAGTGAAGGCACAAGCAATTTCTTACCCGGTGGCTAAATTTTTCCACAAAGAAAGTAAACTCCATATGGAGTTTCTTCATTGCCTATCATCTTCTCTGAAGTATATTGGTGCTGCTAGGAGCAGACATATCTACTTTTCATTTAAAAAAAGAATATGTTATTAAAACATCTTAATGCCATATTCTGTAGGTCTCTGAAGTGTTTGTAGACAACTGTCTATCTAAAATATATCTCTGTTTGATTTTGAAAACATACCTAATATTAGTGCCTAAGAGCCATGCCCTCTGAACTCTGATGTCAAGCCACACCCTCCCCTGAACTCTGAAGTCAGGCTCCCTTTAAAGCAAGCTTCCCACAAATGCCCCCCTCCCTAACTCTCTTTGCCTTTGTCTTATATCAGAAGCTCTCTATTTTTCTCTTATCCCTCTTTTCTTCTCTTTCTCTTTTTTCTTGCTTTCTCTGCCATTATAATCATAATCTCTCTGTTAATCATAACCATATTCATCGGAAAATAAAGCTCTTTTCTACATAGAAACAGCCATTAAGAGTATCCTGCTATCTACCACTGCCTTCTGCCACATTCCCACATTCTCATGTTCCCACCTGTATCCATCAGAATCTGCTGCCAAATAACTGGGTATATGAGAATCATGCCAATATTTGTACAAACTCCTAAAACCTAACATGACTATAAGTTTGATTGAAATGAGTAACTACTAACTTGCATTTCTTTATATCCTAATTAGTTGGTAATAATAACTTTCAAAGCCTAGCAATTTGTATTACATTCTTAGATAAGATGTATATGTGTAATACCTTGAACAAGAGTAGAAATGTATGTACAGTATATTCTAACAAAATTGACCTCTGCTTTGTATCAATATACACAATTTTTATACAATATAAAAAATCAAATCCAATATAAAAGATTTTAAACTAGTAGTTGTTTTTTAAAAGTATATTCAATATCTACTTTTTTCTTAATATATCTTCTATATCATCCTTTTTTTATTTTGAGTAGATTCAATAATCAACCCTTTTGTCTTATATCTGTATTTTTTTCTTTTCAGAGTAGATTCAGTAATAACCTTTTTTTCCTATTATTTCTGTATTCCTCGTTTTCTTAGATAAGAACCCTGAATGCAACCCCTTTTGTTCATTTTTTTCCTCACCATTACCAATACAACTTTTAACCAACCACTCTGAATAGTGAAATTATCCATAACCCATTGAAGACTTAAAAACCACCCAATCTACTTCTTGGGAATATGGGATCATGTTCTGTAGGGGATTGTCTTGTTTCATGGTAAATAATTGTCCCACCCACTGGTTTAATAAAAAGAGCTGATTGGCCAAAGGCAGGCAGGAAGTGTGGGTGGGGCTACCAGACTAAGAAAAACTCTGAGAACAGGAAGCACAGAGCAGAATGCCAGAGAGAAGCCAGAAGACTGGCTAGAACAGTCTGTGAGGGTGGATCGTCTCAGCTAGCCACCTAAAATTATCCTGAGCAGTTTATAGTCCAAAACTGATCTTTGGGTAGTGTTTATCAGCTTAGTGGCATTATCAAAGTCCAGGTGAAATCATCATTGTGAGGCTCCATCATCCCTGTGGAGACTTCAAAGGTTCAAGTTAATCATAGTCATGGTTCACTGCAGAAAACTGATAAGAGACTCAAACCCAAAAGAGGGTACAGGAAACTAGATAAAACCTTTGGTATTTTATATGACCTTTAATATCATGTCAAAAAGTTTAGCATAAAATATATATATATAATATTTTAAATTTTGATACAAAATTTATCATTTAATAGAAGTTTTAAATAGTCAAATTAAAACTAAAAATTATGATATTAGTAACAATAGAATAGTCCTTTAATTTTGGTTTTTCTTATATCCCATATCAGGTGGCTTTTAAGATTCAGATATTTTGCATTTTCCTTTAATGAGCATGTTTGGGTTTAAAAAGGGGGGGGGGGTCACACTCTAACTCCAAAGCCAGCTTTAGTTTTCATAAACTGGGTTTACAAGAAGACCATTTGCATTATATGTCTGTAAAGAAAAGCAGAAACAAACACTTAGGAAGATTTTGAAATTTTATCTTACTGAATATGTGATATAACCATAGGCCAGTTTACTCCTTTGGGGATATATTCCGAATTATTTTTTGTTTTATCTTGTTTCACATGTCTAATTTGTCCAGTGATCTTCAGATTCCTTAGATGTAAGCCTTTATTCCCCTGAAAAACAGAAATTAATCCCTTTCCTGTCCCTGACACTGGAGAGATTCCCTCTCTAATCTTTATCAGTTTTGATTCATCATTTCTCCTGATTTTCTGTTGTTCTCCTGTAGCTTTTCTGGCATCCAGAGCAGTGTGGTTTTTATGACAGGTACTAGGTTCTTTAATTGCTCTGGGAAGTACTTTTGTCCATGATGGCAGGAAAATGCAGAAACAAATTTGATACAGGTGCCTTTGAGAGGCCCCTTATTATGTTTCCTGATGGCAAAGGCAAGTGATTACCTGTCTGTCAATTGTTGATTTGCATTTTTTAGTTGAATGTCTGCTTTTCCCACGCCTTCTACATAAACCAAAAGGAAGGGACAATCTGTTGTGATTATTTTTAGCTAAAACAATGTTTATAACAATGCCCTGTTTACAGTTCCTTTTTTGTGACCTTGTTTACTACAATTGAAATATTTGAAAATTTGATATTTCTTTAAACTTCTGGAAGTAACTTCTCCTATCCAAGCATCATCACAGTTATGAGATTCAATATTAATTGTATCTTGAATCCATTCCTCCAGCTGAAATTGTTTTTAATGGCCTATTTACTCGTTTGCATTGTGCATTAGCATTTTCTAAAGTCAGAGATCCAAAATCTAACTTCTAAAATTGGTATCATTCTATTTACTGTTGAAGTCAGTATTTGTAACAAATCAGTGATGGTTTCTTTTGGACCGTGTATAACTTTGTAAATGACTCAGTCTTCTTTTCTACTTATTCAACTATATTCCAAGCATTCAAGGGTGCCATTTGGTTTATGGCAGTGAGCCATAAAGCCTGGGTGTGTTCATCATATAAAGATTACATTTCTATATATGGGGATTATGTTGTTCCATTGTAAATAATTGTCCCATCCACTGGTTTAAAAAAAAAAAAAAAAAAAAAAAAAAAAAAAAAAAAAAAAAAAAAGCACTAATTGGCCAAAGGCAGGCAGGAAGTGTGGGCAGGGCTACCAGACTAAGAAAAACTCTGAGAACAGGAAGCACAGAGCAGAATGCCATAGAGAAGCCAGAAGAAGCAGAGGACAACTATGCTACTCTAAGAAAAGGTACCGAGCCCCATGGCTGAACAGGAAGAATCATGGGTTAGATGAAGGGTAGAGAGCTAGCAAGTGATATGCCTGGGCCTTAGACCAATCAGCCAAAAACTATTGAAAGCATCTGTGTGTCTCTGTGGGTCTGTGGGTCTAAACGTTGAGGATAGGCACGAAAGTCCAGAACAAAAATCTCATACTACATTTCTACATTTTCATAACTCCTTCCCAAAGAAGTTGGTCTTGGGAGATTTTTATGTCTCTAGACCTTCTGAGTTGTTCCATGGTCTTAGCCTTACCTGTCTACCAAGCCCTGTATTGTAATTGAGGATGAGTCTCCCAAAGTGCTGTAATGAAATTATTTCCATTCTCAGGGATAATTCTATTGTAAGTTGACATGAGATAAAGTTACCTGAAACCAAGAAAACAAACAAAAATCAAAACAATTCAAAAGGTAGAAGAGACAAATAATCACTGAACTTTAACTAAATAAAAGCACAGAAAACCTTCTGTAGTCCAATTACATGTGAGTCAGCTCCTCCTGAACATGCGGCCTGCCCTGCAGTGGTTGATATTCCCAGCGTTACTCTTAAAGAAAACTAGTTTTTACTTTCTGAGAAACTGTAAGTTAAAGCTTAGTCATTAACCTTTACCCTGTTGTCTAGGTTTTAATTAATTAATTCACTCATTTATTCATTCATTGTTTTAAAAATATATAATAAGATAAAATAATGACTATTACAATGATGTTGAATAAGGTAAGTAGAAGGAACAGAACCCAAGAGAAGATACAAGAATCAGAGACAAACTTATTTTCACACTCTGAAATTCTATAAGAAAATGGCGTCCTCCAGTCCTTCTGGCTTTAACATTCTATCTCCTTTGACAGGGTTCTCTGACCTCTGAAGGGAAGAATTTGATACAGACATCCTATTTAAGAGCTCAGTGTCCCAAGGTTTCTCCTTCTCTGTGTACAGTCTGACTGTAGGTCTCTGTATTTGTTCTAATCTGCTTCAGGAGGAAGCTTCTCTGATGATGGCTGGGCAAGGCATTCATCTATGTGTGAAGCTGAATATCGTTTTACTGTCAGATTTTTTCTTTTCTTAAACCAGTAAAACTGGGTTTTACTCTAGATTCCTAGGCAATCCTCTCTCAGGTTCTTAGTCACCTGAGCCTTGATCTATATGGATTTCATCTCATAGACTCCTTAAGTCAATCAGTCATCAGTTGGTCACTGCCAAAAGCTTTGTGCCACCATTGCCCTAGCATATCTTGCAGGCAAGATACCTTTGTAAATAAATGTTTGTGGTTGGTTTGATGTCTATGTTTCGCTTCTGAGAGCATACAGAGTACATTCCTGCACCAAAAATACTGAAATATAGGGGTGAAGCATCTATGTAGATGCCAACTCGACCTCTCCATTTTATGAGTTGTGCAGGTGTGGTCTTCAGCAGTGGGGCCTTGTTGGCAGTTTGTGAGGAGCAGCCTATCCTTAGCAGCAGCCCGGGTTATTGGGGTCCATTTGGCTGACAACTTTTATTTTCCAAGTTCTATGTACTCTGACATATGTAATGTATAACTTAGTTTCCCTGTTGCTGGATTCCCGTTTCAAAATCTGTCATCTCAATTATAGAGAAGTATTTTTAGCTTCTATTATGTGCCTATATATATGGAGACACCATCAAGCAGGGCACAGAGTAAGAGCCATGACCTAGAATTTCTCTCCCAAGGCAACCCAGTGGTGCTTTCTTTCAAGAACAAAATTAACTGAAGCCTTTTGGTATTTGCCCTTAAGGCTTTATTTCAGAGTCCTAAGTAGGTTCAAAAATAACAGAGGGAATCTGGGTATCTGAGCACAGAGGAATGAATCTACTCATGACATGGTCCATCTCTTTATTGTTATAAGTAAGATCACTGTTCTCTCTATTTTTCTACTGTGAGTCTCCACAGTAGCCAGTTTTTATACACAGTCAGCAATTGTCTGACCAAAGCAAGGTCACAAGGCTTGAATTCTTTCAGAATCATAAAGGAAGATGGTAATTAATACCAGGCAGTAACTCTCAGACTTTATGGCTCAAGGAGAGAGTGATTTGTGAAAGCCTCAGTGAACTCTTAAAGGGAACATGGTCAAATAAGATGAAGAGAGATCTAAAATCGACAAGGAATCTAAGGATGAAAAGGGGGGATGTGTGTCTAATGCTACATTGCTAAGTGCAGTTAGATAATAAGCTAATCAGTAAACCAAGGAGAAAGTAACTATAAGGAGTTAGGTTTTATTAGTGCAAAAATAGTGCTTCCCTATCTGCTGGCAGGGTAAGCTTGCACCCTATCTAATTAAAGGCTGTCTTTGGGTGCCTAAAACTGTCTCAAGTAAAATACTTTTGTCTGGACATTTAATACTGACCCAATATCTGCCAATGGAGAGGATTTTAGGAAGGCAGACCTCTAGGCTTATGTGGGAAAAAGAAGCAAAGGCCAAGATGTGGGAAATAGAGGTTTTGACTGTGAATGTTTTCCAATGCATAGCTGTGAAGTCATCCAATACATCAATGCACAGGGAAAGTTGTGATCAATAAATGATCAATCACTGCTAACAGCTTGTGGGAAATAAATCCCAAAGTTGTAACAAATGGGAAAACTTCAGCTTCACACAGAAATTCACAGTATGAAACTGCAAATTCATTCAAAAGGCAGTAATTCCAAAACACTCTGGGTCTTGGTTTAACTCCTCCAGCAGAATCCTTAATCTTGATAGATGAACTTGTTAAATGACAGCTGTATCCCCACTGCATAATTCTGCAGCTCACAGCAAAACATGAGGATATTACCATTTTTAATCTCAGTCCTGAGCCCAAGGTTATTTACATCATTTTGCATTTGGGATAGGAAGGACATCCTAGGAACCAGAACGAAAAGCACACAGAAGAACCAGTCTTAGACACACGTAAGTGAAAAGGGGTATTCTTGGAGTTTTAGAAGTAAAGATTGTTTTTGAAATAAGGTCATTATTGAAGAGGCATTTGTATTTCAAGTCTCATATGATACTTAAAGTATTAAATGTGCAGGAATAAAAGAATCAATTACAGAAAAGACCTTCACTACCGGTGGACATGGATAGAACAAAGGTCTCTAAATTTGTCTGGTCCGTGTTTTGGACTTGATCAGAAAGTAGAATCTCCAGTGCTAAACATCATTTGTTGTACTCCTGCCTGATGAGGAGTTTGAGAAAGAAAAGCAGAAGACTTGGTCCATGTGTCTAACGTCGATCCCTTCCGGGTCACAGCTTGGCACTTCAGGAAAATGAAAGCTAATTGGGAGATGCAAGAGCATCGATCACAGAAACATGAGTAGTTGTTCATTTTCTCACCTCACATACTTTCCTCTCAAAATAATTAAACCCTAATTAAATTTGAAATAACTTCTGAGCAAAACAGATGTAGTAATTATGGAGAAAGGGGAAAGCTTTCCTTCAGGGACTGGGGCTCTACAGAGGCCTTCCTTACCCCTGACACTGTGACAACTTGAAGCTTGAAGTCTTCATACCTGATGGCAGCCAAGAGCCCCACAAAGCCTGACAGTATAAATATGACCTGGCAAGTGTCACCTTCTCACAACTGCTCCGGAGGCTGTCTGCATCACAGAGGTCCAGGGAGTTCATGGAGGTAAGATCTTTGATCCCCTCAGCTGGGCCATGGAGAGCTTCACTAAAGCAGAAGTCTCTCTCTCTTTGACTAAGCTAGGGAGCAGCTGAGAGACTCTGTGATCCTCAGGACCTCCACTTTCCTTCTGGACCTGACCAGGTTTGTGCTGACTCCTGAAAGATCAGAGGAATCTAGTTCCTAGAAATACAGACATCCCAAGGCATAGCTATCCATCCTCAGACTGGAGTGTATCATGGGAGATCTCTAGCTGGGTCTTTGTTTAAGGTTACCTTTTCAAATGAATCAATAAGATAGGTGAAATTTTCAGGTGTCTGTCAAACTCTGGAGATAATCCTGACACACTCTTGTAACATCAGCACTAGAGAAACTGAGACAAGGTGATTATTTTTCAAAATATTTCTGGTTTTCAAATGGAGGCTCTGCCTCAAATGTAACTAGATATATGAATCACAAACAAAAATCCCTTTTTAAAGTATAAGTTTGCAAGCATTGAGACTTCCACAATGTCACTGGTGTTTGTAATATTTGCATTTTAACTCTTGATATAGTTTCACCTTTCAGGTATTGACATATTTTTACAATCGCTTTATAACTCCCATGTTAAAGGTTTTCTGTCTGTATCCATCCTTAAAGTCAGTCAGTTTTATCACATGATATTATAATACTTATCTTAAATGCAGTCATTGTGTGCTTGGTGGGTGTGAAGAAGTATGTAACAGTTATTATTACCCTCTGGAGAATTCCTGCTGTAAGGATCTAGGCTGTGAACTAGTACATCCTGAAACAGCTCATTTAAGTTCATCCCAGTGCTAAGCAGCAAAGAGCAACAATGTTTTGTTTCTTTGCTTCTTTCTTTTATAGAGAACATATCTCAGATTCTTGGGCATTAGACTCCTTATGCCATCATCCATCATCTAACACAAGTCCCTCCTGTTTTCTACATTGCTTTCCTTTAGCATTTCCCAAATAACGTGGAAGGTGAGTCCCCCTCCCTCCTCTGACAGTCACTTCAATAGAAGGAATTACTTATTAGAAGATCAAAAGTTGGTCTCAAAAATGAGTTAAAGTTTGGAAAAGAAAAACAAGGACTAGAAAGGTAGGAATCTCCAGGAAAGGAAGAATTAAACAACCGTAGAAATGTTAATATTCCATCAGTACTTGGGTGAACAGAAAGTAAATATTTTTAGATTCCAATCACTAACAAAATAATTATTCTAAATATGTCAATGAATGCTGATGTACTTTCTATTACTATCTGGAGCATATTTCATTTGTACAGATACTTAGGATGATATTGTGATTTGTAGAATTCACTGATGTGGGTGATAATCATCTCTTTGCTAGAAGGGCAGTTGAAAGCAATACCTGACACTTGTAGAGTCATGAGGCTACTGGACACAAGTCTGGGAACAGGGCTAGGTTGGTGAAGGTCACACATGAGATCATCTGGACATAGACATTTAAGCAACCCTGGGAGTTTAACAGAAAGGAGGGCAGTGAACAGAGGCATCCCAGGTACTCAGAACACACAAACCCATGCAGCCACGGTAACATTCAGATTCCTCTTATTCTAGAAAAGATGCCCAAAACTGTCCACAAATGCCTGAGAAATGAGGATGGGGCTCCAGAATATGATGAGTAACATCATACCCAAGTCCAGGTTCTGTAAACATCTCAGGTTGGTGGATAAAAACACAGCCTGCCTGAGAATCAGGTTGGAGGAGAAGCAGGCTGCAAAACCAACTGACATAATTGCTGCTGAAAAGACCCCACAGAGGCGAATGTCACCAGGAACCTTTAGATAGTGGAATCCCTGCTCAGACCAGAAATCCCTGACTTACTGTGTTACATGCAGTTGTATTGATGACTCATAACTTAAAAACTGTATTCATCTCATAAAAGTATATAACACCTCATAATTTCATTCTTAGGTTTACCTCATCATTATCTCCTTGTCCAGGGCTATTCCATGCTCCCTTATATGTCCTGAGGTGACTCACTGGAGATACAGATACCCTGAAATCAACCACTAGGATCACAACTTTCTGCTACCTGGTCTTCTAGGAAGCAACAAGTTTCTGCTAGACAAGATCCCTAGCTACAAACTGGTAATTATGTGAAATTTTTCACGTTATATTTTCATGATTTGGCTTTAACTGTAGGGCCTTATCTGGAAAGATTCTGCAATTGGATTTGACATTGAGAAGTTTGGTTTTTTTTAAAAAAAAATAAATAACCAGTAAACATTTATGTGGAGCAAAATTATAGAATGGTCAACATAAAAACATTTATAATATTAACAAATAGGAATTGAAATTATAAAGCTTTGAAGACAAATACAAATCTAGAAATTAGTACACTAATTAATATACAAATAAGAAAGGAGCCTTGATCTTTGAAAATTAGGTGTGGAAATATGATGAAACAGAGAGAAAAAAGAAATTTGATTGAGGAAATTTGATTCAACTCAGCTATACTGAGAGTTAACTAGGATAATCCGTGCATTCAGACAAAGGACACACACTCAAGTGTATATGTACTATACATATTTGAGACTGTCTAGAGCTCAAACATGTCTTCTTTAAAATTGTAAATATTATCCTACTTACTAACTTACTTGTCAGAGCACACGTTACTGCATATCTGAGTCCACAGGAAAAGGTGGAGTTTCAGGGACAGAATATGCACCATTATATGTGTCCATCACTGACTCATATATACCAGAAAATACTATTGTACAAGTGATGCTTTTAAAAAAATTGTATCCTGAATACATGATTCTCTACTTAGGAAGAAAAGAAATGCTTTTGAAATTTATTAAGGGAATAGTTTTCCTCTTCATGACTGTGCTTGGCACTCTGGGGAACGTATCTGTTTTTGTGAATTATATGTTTAGTTTGTGGGAAAGCCCTGAGAAGAAACCCATACAACTTATCCTCATCCACTTGGCTTTTACAAACATTATAATCCTCCTTGCAAAAGGATTGCCAACGACAATAGCAGCTTTTGGTTTGAGAAACTTCCTAGATGACATAGGTTGTAAGATCATTGTTTACTTGGAGAGAGTGGCCCGTGGCATCTCCATCTGCAACAGCAGTCTCCTCACTGTGGTCCAGGCCATCATCATCTGTCCCAGAGCATCTGGGTGGAGGAGGCTCAGGCCAAAGTCTGCATGGCACATCTTTACATTCTTTTCCTTATTTTGGATACTCAATTCTTTAATAAGTGTGAACCTAATCCATTCCATCACAAGTACAAGCCTGAATATATCGCAGCTTATAAATGAAGACGACTATTGTTATTTTATGCTAGAAAGTAAGAAAACAAAATGGATTGTTCTCCCTCTCATGGTCCTGAGAGATGCTGTGTTTCTGGGTGCTATGGGAGGGGCCAGTGGCTACATGGTATCTCTTCTCCACAAGCACCACCAGCATGTCCTCTACCTTCAGAACTACAAGCTTCTCCACAGAACTCCCCCTGAGCTGAGAGCTGCTCAGAGTGTCCTCCTTCTGATGCTCTGTTTTGTTTTCTTCTATTGGATGGACTGTGCTTTTTCTCTACTTTTAAGTCTTTCTTTAGAATACAATTCCTTGATGGTAAATATACAAGAACGTCTGATCCTTGCTTGTGCAACTTTTAGCCCCTTTGTGCTGATTCATAGGGATGGACTTCTATTTCAATGTTGGCATACTTGGTGGGAGAAATAGAGAAAATGTGTCTCTTATTTATCTGTTAAATGAGTGTGAAATAGCTCTCAGTTCTGCAATATTGTGGGTAAGAAAAGAATTTTCACAAAACAATTTAAGCATGTGTTTATTCTCATACAATTCTCCTGGTGACTCATAGCCTTGAGCTGATAGAGATTTTAGTAAATTATAGTAGTAAATGAAACCTCATTCTCCACTTTTACTTTTTTGAAAGGGATTTTTTTAAACTTTTCTATATTTGTGTTATGTATGGATAGTTTGCCTGCATTCTGTCTATGTAGCACATCAGTGCCTAGTGTCTGCAAAGGATAAGAGAGGTCATCAAATGCCCTTTGACAGAGTTCAAGTAAAGAGGTTGTTCTGTATGAAAATGTGGTTGCTAGTTATTGGCTCTGGGTCCCCTGAAAGAGCAGCTAGTACTCTCTACTTATGAGCCATGATGTCTCTAGCAGAGATAAAATGGTCTTTATTACTCTTAGAAAAACTGGCTTTACTATTACCATCACTGGAAGCCCACAAATGAGTTGATAAATTGTATCAATTTTATAGAGAATTTATCATGTTATTCCAAGAGATCCCATTTCTTGTATCTGACACTGTGTTTGCTATATGTTAGTACCATGGTGATATTTGGGCTTCTTCAAAAATGTCTGTATGTTTTCATCTGTAGAAACACTTTACAAAATTGGAGGGGCTGGAATGATATGAATTACATTTACTTCACAGAATCCCAATGTACCAGTCACAGAACTTAAATTCACTGAAGTTCTCTGCTGTTGTATTCATGAAGGTTCTCCACAGGAGTAAACCAGGTGCTAGGGAAATCTCCAAGAACTCACAGGATGTCCCTGGCTAGATCTTAAACAAAATGGAGGTGTGCCTAAACAGGACTTCCCCTATACTCAAATGAATAACCACCCTAAGTGTCATCACAGAACCTACACCCAGCAATGAATAGGGGTGCAGGCAGAGATCCATGGCTGAGCACTGGGCTGAGCTCCTGGTCCAGCTGAGAGTGGGGGAGGAGAGTCTGTATGAGCAAAGGGATAGGGATTATGAGGAAAAGTCCCACAATGATGTCTGGCTGGGGCTCAGGGGGAGCTCACTTAATCAAGAACAGCCACTGGAAATCCATCAGGAAAAGGAATTAGGCCGTCCAAGAGCAACTGTCAATTGGCATGGACAGAATGTGGAGCCTTGAGCAGTGGGATCAGACTGTGTTCCTGTCTGGAACCTTGGAGTCCATTTCCTGCAGAGGAACACCTAACCCAGTCTGGATATTGGGATGAGGAAATCGGACTTGCCTGGAGTGGATGTGCCATGCTGAGCTGACCCACCTTAGGACTTCTTGCCCTTTTGGGGGAGGAAATGGAGGGATGAGAAGTGGGGAGGCTGAAAGCTGGGAGGGATTGTGAGGAGGGAAAATATTTTTCCTAAAAAAAAATTAGGAAGATTGTAGATATGGGATTAATTAGATAATGAATACACAGTACAGTTTCATTTTATATTCATCTATAGTTTCTATATTGATTAAAACATGGATTAGCCTTTTAGCAAAATGAATAGGTAGTGCTATTGAGCCAGACTGAGTCTTGTTTGCAGCTGTTCTTTCTTAGTACCTCAGTGTTGCTCAACCACATTGTCCTGCTGTTTGTCATCAAAAAGCTGCAGAAGGATCTGATTCTACATTTGTTTAAATGACAAATTCACTGCTTGATTTTTTTTAAATTTCATCCACACAGTAAGATATTTGCATGATTTTAAAATTCTGATGGACTCAATCTTAATAATACTTATTGATATAATCATTGAACATGAAATCGTAGAGTTGTTAGAGGTGAGTTCGTGTCTTTAAAAAATTCTTCTCTGTCATATCTGACTAAATCTCTGAATTGTTTTGGGATCATTGTAGCTCGATTTTACAATGTCATATAAGTATATTTTGCTTGGTTGCACTGTATATACAGAACATTTAAGCAAATGATGTGTTTGCACTGTACTATAGATATTAAGTAGATTGTTTTTCTAATTTAAAGATTTATCTTTATGTATGTGTCTGTGTGCATGTATGTCACATTTGTGCAGGTACTCAAACAGAGCAGAAGAGGACAGTGAGACCCGGGAAGCTAGAGCTATAGGTTGTCATGAGTCCCATGAAGTAGATGTTAAGAAAGAAACAAGGGTCATCTGCAAGGGGAGCAGATCTTTTAACCATCCTTCTAGATTTCTGTCTTTCTCAAGTAAATGTGACTTGTCTGTAGGTAACAGCCATTGCTTCACTTAGACTCACAGTCTTGTGTCAGAGCCTTCTGGTATCTGACATACAGGGCCAGACTAGTGAACACTTTCTCAGTCAGTCTGTGTAATTTGCCTCAAAAGGAAATGGTGTAAGAACATGGAGAAGGAATGAAGAAAGATGTGTTCAATATAACTGATGAAGAGATTGTTCAATGTTAAGGATGGACAGGGATCTGGAGAGACGGCTCTTTGGGTGAAAGTACCTGCTGACAAGACAGACAACCTGATTTATCTCTGAAAGACAAAACTGACTCCTACATGTTCTCCTCTGACCTCCATATTCATGCTGAAATACACACATGAACACACACACACACACACACACACACACACACACACACACACACACACACCGACAACAACAACAATTTTAAAATAATTTAAAATGGAAAAGCAGATGGGCAGGAGACAGAGAGTTGTTGACCCAGCATGAACAAGGATGGTCTGGATTCTGAGTGGCATAGAGTTGCTATTGTCAATCTTTCTCTATGAGAAATAGTACATTGGAAAAAGTAAAACAAAAGCTTGATCAGAACATAAATTAAAATTTTAATACATGGTGAAAATTCTAAAATGTATAGTAGTGAAGGTAAAGCACATGAGATTTGGCAGGTGGATTAGTATAAACAAAGTCACCATTTCCTTATACTGGACATGCTTCAAATTTATTACAAACAATGTTATCATTTCCTTATGCTAGATACATTGCACATCAATAGCATGGACCTGTAGGACATTGTGCTAAATTAAATAGGTCAGCTGATTGCAGACAAATATCACATTATTATACTAAAAGTGGGACCTAAGTACACAAGAGAATAGAGCCTTCAGTGTGTGCTGTGCAGCCCACAGCCCTCAGAATCTACCACCATTGTGAACCCTGTTTGTTGCTGGTTCCTTCATATAATTAGAAATATGAATGTATGGCTATTCTTTAGTAGCCTCCACCTTCAAATTTTCACTATCACATGACTTTTGCTAGAAAGTGATTAAAAAATATTCCCCCAGATAAAGTAAAATCTGTGCAATGAATTAGTTCTAACCAAGTCTAGTGAACCAGTTAATTTGGGTTCCTCAGTACATCACAATTTATAGGGCATGGAAGACTCAAATGCACCTCCATGGCCAGAAATCCTGGATCCAACATAGGTGACAACCCTCAAGGAAACGGTGTAAGAGAAAAGATCCCAAACATCAATCAAGATTCTACCTCCTAAGAGCTTCCCAAGTCAATAAGCAGCTATGATAAGAAGTGGAGACTGGAGTCCCAGGTGAAGCTGTAAAAACAGGCTCCACATCCTCATGAGACTGTAACTGACTCATTGCCAGTACTGTAGGGCAAGGTACCACTCTACTGTTGCAAAGCTATTCTGTGGACTTACAGTCATCTCTTCAGAGTAGCCAAAGCCATGAACTAGCTAGTTCTGTTAACTTGACACAGGTTAGAGTTATCTAAAAGGAGGAAACCTCCATTGAGAAAATTCCTCCATAAGATCCACATGTATGGTATTTTTTAATTACTAATTGATGGGGGAGTTCCCAGCCCTTTGTGGGCAGTGCCTTCCTTTGGAAAATGTTCCTGGGTTTTGTACAAAAGTAGGCTGAGTAGCCATAATGAAGAAGCCAGTAAGCAGCCCCCTCTATAGCCTCTTCATCTGTTCCTGCCTTCAGGTTCCTGCCCTGGGTGAGTTTGACTCCTGACATCCTTTGATGGTGAACAGCAATGTGAAAGTGTAAGCCAAATAAACCCTTCACTCCACATAAGAACATGATCCAGGGAATGAAACAGTTTGAGTATTTTGAGTGCTTATGGCCACATGCAAAGAAAACAGAACTAAAATCTTTGTCTCAGTTTCACCAACCACAGAAAGTTTCTTAGAATGTATTTTAATATTCCCTTTATTGCTTGTTATCGACAATCAGTTAAAAAGTCAGTTTTAAAAGTCCATTGTGTGCTTCTGTGAAGACGTGTTATTGTCGTGCTCAGCTTGTCTTTGTTGTTGTAAACAGTCCGACTCACATGAACTTTCTTACCCTCAGAGTAAAAATGGTCTGCTGCTCTGAATGAAGTTGGCTACTGCATGAGTCTGTCCATCTCATTCCCCCAGGTCCCCTGGCCTCTGGAGTGGTGACAGGTGGTATCTGGAAAGGGACCTGCAGTTGGCTATGAGATCAGACAGTGGAGACGCTCACGGAAGGAGATGTGTGAGAATTATGGACAGAAACCAGGGAGGGCCTCATCTTATGCTGAGTTTGTACTTCCTTTTTAAAAGGAAGGAGGAACGCTAGTTCACTGTTAGGTTGCTTTCAAGTTGTTTGTGATTACAATCCCTGGTTTCCAGAAGAAGGAAATTTAGATGAGAACATATAGGACAGGGTCTCAGAAGATTGCTGAAAATGTATGTAAACAAGGTGAAAAAATCCCTGTTCAACTTTGGGAACATTCGGCATTAATCTGGACAGTTATATAAGTACCTGGGGAAAATAAGGATGTTATAAGAAAGAGATGGCTAATTCCTTTCATGACTATAAGATGGATGATGAAATCTTAAAATTGGTAAAAAGAAAAGGAAAGAAGCAAAAAATAGGATTTTCCTTGTTCAGTAAAAGCCAAAAGTAAACATGGCGCCACTGACAGCTGTTCTGGGGACTGTTCCCTCAGCTTCCTCACTGGAGCCTCTTTCAAATATGTGTCCTCCTCTGCCTGCAGACTGCCCTAAAGTGTGGGGTGAGGAAGATGATAATCAATATAATCTTGACTTATTCACCTTTCTTGATGAGGACTTAAAAGAACCTATGAAAAAGCTAACTTTAGAACTTAAGCTATCTAGGGCAGGGAAAAGGAATTTATTCATCAGTTTTTCCATAGCCTTATGAGCTGTGCTTGGTATTTCCAGTTCAATTTCAACAAAGTCGAAATGTTTATCATGAACTGAATAGGTGTTGGAATTGGCTGACAAGTCAACTGTGGTGGGGGCTGATATTAAAGAAAAGCAAAGGAGACAGGACTGAGTCTGGAGAACTGTCTTTTAACACTGCAGCCCCAAGTGATTTTTCAGCCTGCCTATGTATAAACTGAAAGGCAGAATATTTAAGACTAGCAATTGCTGTTTGGACCAAAGTAGATTCAATTATCTACCTGTTTATTTCCTCGTGTCTATATTATATCTCCTTTTTTCTTCAAAAAGAAATCCTTGAATCTAACTCTTTTGTTTAGTTTTTTTAACCTTGACAAACAACAATTTGTAACCAAACTCCCTTAAATGATAACAAATATTTAAAACCCATCTTTTGGGAATATGGGCAGTGTTTTATCTAGACTGCTTTTTTTTTCTCTGGGGGGAACTGGAATATTTGGGAGAACCTTGAGAAAATAAGAATAGTTAATAATACTTAAGTCTTCACTGGAGTAGTGTTTGAGGCTGGACCATCTTAGCCAGCAACTTGAAGTTGTTCTGGATACAGAACTCTGAGGAAACTGCAACACTGGCACTCTGAAATGCTAGAGTAATTGGGCCATTTGTTTTTAATTGTGTCTTATTCCCTTGTTCTGAAAATACATAAACTTTTAAAGGTAACATACATATTTGCATTAATACAAGTATAAACCATGTGTTGTATACGAATCAGCCAAAGATGTTTTATTTTATGTTTGAGCAGGTAATATATACATCACATGTCTTGCAGTCTTTCTAACTTTATTTCTTTATGTTTGTAGCCAGGATTTTCATGGGGCCACACTGATGCCAAGCATCTGGGCAGCTACCTGTGCCATTGTGGTGTCTGAAGGCCATGCTATTGCAGGAATCACGGTGATTCAAGGACTAGGCTTCTTCCAAGGATTATGTCTGGGTCTGTGGTCCTACCACAGTTGTCTGTGAGAGTTTAGCTTCATGGCAGAGGTGCAGGCAAGAACCATGTTTACCACCCCAACTCTGGGGAATATTAGGGTCCACACTGCCACCAAGTATAGCACCTCCACCTACTGCTCATGAATACAGTTGAGTGTTTGGTTGCAGGGTCTCTTTCAAGGATTTTGCTGCTAACAGTCAGGAAGCCTCCCTTTAAAGAAGCCATGCCTCAGCTCACTACCAGCAAAGGGACTCCACAGAGAAGCTTTTGGCTACATGTCTTTTAGTAAACTAATGAGAGAACTACAAGTTTTAAATGGTTTGATTTTCTTCATGTTTCAAAGACAAAAATATAATTAGAAGTTTTTCAAAAACAACACAAAGAAGTGCTCCTTGTTGAACCAGAGATATTATTTTTAAATTTCTCTTATTATCTATTATTACTATATTTAATGACTAAAATAATTTTCTTTAAGATAGACTTTCATTTATATTCTTCCCCTCTTCCAAGTGCTTCATGATTCTCTCCTCCTCCCTACCAATCAAACTTAGTTTTCTCAAAAAAACAAACAAGAACAAAAGCCCCAAAAGCAAAAAAATAAAATTAAAAAATACACATTCCAGAGGAAAAATAAACCACAGAATTGTAAACAAATAAAATTACACGTACACGAAGCAAAGGAAAACAAAACCCCGTGGAATTCAATTATATGTTGCTCAACTACTCCTGAAATGAAGTCCTGGAGTGACTGATATTCCGAGGGCCACACTATTGGAGAAAACTCTTTTTCCTCTCCCAGCATTGTACATGACAGTTCAGTCATTGACCTTTACCCTAGTGCCTAGGTTTCCATTCATTCATACTTTTAAAAATTATTTAATAAGATGAAACAAAACCTATCACACCAAAGTTAGAAAGACAAACAGAAGGAGAAGAATCTAAAAGATGGCACGTAATCAAAGGCCCACTCACTCCCATTCTCAGGAATCCCATAAAAACTCAAAGAACATGGATGATCTGGTGCAGATCCAAGCAGGCCCTGAACATGCTGCTTGAGTCTCTGTGAGTCCCTGTGAGTTTTGCTCATGTTGATTTAGAGGGCTTTGTTTTCCTGGTGTCTTTCATCCCTGCTGGCTCTTTAATGCTCTTTACACATCATCTCTTCCTGAGCTCTGAGGAGAGGAATTTGATTGATATATTCCCGTGGAGGGCTGTGTATTCCAAGGTCTCTCCTGGTGATGTCTGACTGTGGGTCTCCGTATTTATTCCAATCTGCTATAGAAGGAAGCTTTTCTGCTGATAGCTCAGTAAGACACTGATTTACAAGTATAGCATAATATCACTAGGAGTCATCTTAACAATACATCTTCCCCCTTTTTAGACTAGAATTATCTGGATTTACCATGGGTTCCTGAGTTATTTGTCAAGCATAGGTTCATCTTGTGGGGTGGCTTACTGCCAAAAGCTTTGAGCTACCATTGACTTAGCATATCTTTCAGACAGTACACCATTGTAGATAAGGGGTTTGTGACTGGATTGGTCCTTAAGTTTCTCTTTTGAGAGCATGCAGAGTTCCTTTCTGTAACAAAGATGATGGAACACAAGAGTGATGCCTCTAGATAGGCATGGACTTGACCTGTCCTAGTTCAGTGAATAGTGTAGGTGATGTGTGAAGCAATGGAGCCTTGGTGTTAATTTGTGGGAAGCAACTTATAGTCTTAGCAATAGCTATGATTGTTTGGGGATTCCTTCTCACCCTTTGACCAACAACCCTTATTTTTCCATTTCTATCTCCCAAGACATATGTAATATACAACTTACTTTCCCTGTTATTAAATTCCACATTCAATAGCAAGAATAAAAATTCTGGTTTCCTTAAAGGTTCCTGTTTTATTTACCAAAGAAGCATTTTTACCTTCTAGTATGTATCAGCTGTGTGTATATTTATGACATCATCATGCAGGGCACAAAATAAGAGCCATGAGCTCACTCATCTTCTAGGTCAAGTGCTTTCTTTTCAAGAACAAAATAATTATTTCATCACTTCTAATCTTAGTCCTGTATATTTAGTTACATCATTTTCTATCTGTGATAGGTAAGGCCATCTAGGAACTAGAATGAAATGTATATGGAAGGGCCACTCCTGGAAACACATAAGTTTTAGAAATATCATTGAAGTTTTATAATGAGTAAATATTGCTTTTGAAATAAAGTCAAGAAGACATTAATTTCAAGTCCCATATAGTATTTAATATTCAGGAATGAACCAATCAGTTACAGCAAAGACTCACTACCAACAGACATAGGTAGAACAAAGGGCTCTGAATTTGTTTAAGTCCATGTTTAGAATTTGCACATGATCCCCAGTGTTGAGCATCATTATTCTAATACAGCCTAAGAAAGGATTTAAGAAAAAGAAGAAAGTGCCTTGGTCTATGTGTCAGAAGTCGGTCCCCTGCCAGATCATAGTTTGTCTCTTTGGGAGGATGAAAACCAGTCAGGAGACTCGGGGGGAGCTCCCTACCCAGAAACATATATAGTTGTTAATTTTCTCACCTCACATCCTTACTCTCAAAATAATTAACTCCTATTTAAATTTGAAATAACTTCTGAGAAAAACAGATGTAGTAACTGTGGAGAGAGGCAGTACTTCAGAGACTGGGGTGATGTGGGAATGTCTTTTTGTATGTTGTGAGTATCAATCTTTAAATAAATGAGCTGTTTTGGCCTATGATGGGCACCATTTAAAAAGTAGATAGAAAATTAAAATACATTTTAAAAAAAGGCAAAGTTAGAGACAGACTGAGCCAGCCACCTTAAAAAAAAAAAAAATAAGTTAAGATATAAGAGCAGGCGAATAAGTTGCCTAAAACATAGGCCAAACAACATAAACTTAATATAAGTGGCTGAGGAGTCTGGGGCTGTAGGTTTGTGGGTTTAGACTTCTTGGGACCAAAAAAAAAATAAAACCCATTGTAACAGATGGCGCCCAACTTGGGGCTGGGGGGGGGGGGGAGAACGGGACTCCAAGATCCCAGCAGCCTTTTATGAATGGGGTTGGCCACTCCCCCTTCAGGAGCCCAGGATCCTGGATAAGCATCTTTGGACCTTATCAGCTGACACCTGAATCCCACCACACTAGGGCTCTGCAGAGGCCTTCCTGCCCCCCCCCACACACACACACTGTGAGAACATGAAACGTGAAGTCTGTAGTACCTGACATCAATCAAGAGCCCCACAAAGCCTGACAGTAAAAATATGACCTGGCAAGTGTCACCTTCCCAGAGCTGCTCCGGAGCCTGTCTGTACCACAGAGGTCCAGGGGAGATCTTTGATCCCCTCAGCTGTGACATGGAAAGATTCATCAAAGCAGAAGTCTCTCTCTTTAACTAAACCAGGGAACAGCTGAGAGGCTTTACAATCCTCAGAACCTACTTTCTCCTTCTGGCCCTGACAAGTCTGGTTCCCTGACTCCAGAAAGATTAACAGAGACTAGTTTCTGGAGATACTGAAATGGGACATCAATGCTGAGGCTTTGCTATCGCTAGTGTTTCTAATATTGGTACTTTTCACTTTTGGAACATTTCACTTTTCAAATGTTGGCCTGTCTTCATTTACAATAACATCATAATTCCTAATTTTAAGGTTTTCCTTCTGTATCCATCCTTTATCTCTCCAGTCTATCACATAATATTATGCATGCTCATATCAGCTACAATCTTTGCATGCCTACCAAGTGTGGAGAAAAATAAACCACTAACCCTTACAGCTATCATTACCATCCTGCAAATTCCTGCTATAAAGGATTGTGGCTGTGAACTGTACACCCTGAAACAGCTCATCTGAAATTTATCCCAGGGCTAAGCAGCAAAGAAGAATAATCTGCTTTGCTTGTTTGTTTAAAAAAACAAAAAACAAACAAAAAACCAGGGATGGATGAATGTATTTACGTCAAGTTCTTAGGGTTTATTTGCACACGTTGGATCATCCATGTTATTAAACACAAGTTATTCTCCCTTTTAAATTAATTCCCTATAGCATTTCCCAATATAATGTGGAAGATAAGTCACCTCTCCCTCTTCTGACAGTCCACTCCAGTAGAGGGAATCACTTACTGGAAGATCAGAATCTGTTCTGAAATATGATTGAAACTTTGGGGGGATACAGAGAAGACCAGAAATGTAGGGATCCCCAGGAAATCAAACTTTAACAAAAATGTTAATATTTTTCATCAGAATTTGGGATGAATTATTGAATGAATTTTTACAGGTTACAACCTCTGATTAAACAATTTTTATTATAAATTGTTATTAATCTTCGTGTGCTTTATATTAATATCTGGAGCATATTTTATTATGTGCAGATGTTTGGGGTTTTATTGTGGTTTCTAAGATGCACAGATAATACAGGTAATAATTACCTGTCTGAGGAGCAGTTGAAAGGCAATGTTAGAGTTATGAGGCAACAGAAACCCAAAGCTGGGCAGAAGGCTCAGTTCATGCAGGTCACAAGTGATATTATCAAGACATAAGCAATTAAAGCAATCCTGTACATTTCACAGGAAAAAAAGCAAAGGGGACAGAGGCATTCCAAATACTCAGAACACACAAACCCAGTTTCCTCTTATTCTAGAAAAGGTGCCCAAAGCTTGCCATAAATCCCTGAGAAATGAGGATGGAGCTCCTGAACATGGAGAATAGCACCCTGCTGAGATGTAGCACTCTGGAGTCAGCTCAGACTGATGTAGAACAAAGCAGCCTGACTGATAACCAGGTTAGAAAAGAAGCAGGAGAAGCAGGCTGCAAAGCACAGTGACATAACTCCTGCTCCCAAGGCCCCACGGGGACAAAAGCCACCATGACTTTGTTGATGGGAGAATCCCTGCTCATCTCAGTCTACCCCAGCCTACTGCTCTGGATGTAATCAATAATGACGAGCAATAAGTCATAAAGTGCACTCATCTCATGGCAGGACCTAACACCGCATTAATGCTATTCTTCCATCCACCTCATCATTCCCAGGGTGAGAGCTGACCTATGCTCCTATAGATGCCCTGAGGTCACTCACTGGAGTCACAAATGCCCTGAAGTTATCCACTGCAGTCATAGCTCTCTGCTAATCCCTCTCCTAGGAAGCACTAGTGTTCTTCCAGGCACCCTTCCTACCTGAAACCTAGTGGGTACATGAATTTTTCAGCATATATTTTTATGACTCACATTTCACTGTCAGGCTCTATCTAGAAAGGTTGCACAATTTGACTTAACATGGAGAACTACCTTAAGAAATAACTAGTATACATTTATATGGAGTAAGGTCACAGAATTTCAATATAGAAAGTTTTTAATATTAAGAAGTAGAAATAGAAGTTATTAAACTTTGATGACAAAGTCAAATGTAGAAATTGTTATTTTAGTCAAGATGCAGATAACAAAGAAATATCAAACAAAGGAGAAGACAGTGTGGAGGGGTAAAGTTATTAGATCTGAGAGATGTTACAGGTGTTGACTCAATAGAATATTTTAGTATCTGTGAGTGTGATGTGGGGAAGGCAGACAGGTTCAGCATGAACCTCAGGCTTTGGGAATTGGGTGGGGAAATATGATGAAATAGAATGAGAAACAGAGGAAAAATTTTGTTTGAAAAATCTTGGAATTTAATTCATTTATGCTGAGAATTAACTAGAATAGTCCATGCATGCAGGTAGACAGAGAGACAGACAGACACACACACACACACACACACACACACACACACACACACAAATTTGAACAAGTAACAATTGCTATCACAGAACTCAAAAATAAAAATCTTGAAAACATTAGCTTTTGAACAGCAGTTACCAAACTCACCTGTCTGAGCACACACAATATCTCAGAGTCCTAGGGGTCAGGGGAGGCATTTTAAAAACCTAATCTGTAACATTACACGTGTCTATTACTGCCTCTTGCACACTAAAAAAAAATGCTATTGTTCTAACTGTGTTTTTCAGATCCATGTAGCATTACTGGTGCTTTCTTGAAAAAGTCTTTGTATCCCAGACATAAAATTTTCTGCATGGGAAGGATGAAATGGTTTTGAATTTTATTTTCTTAAGTTTTCCTCTTAAGGACTTATGGTTGGCACTCTGGGAAACATATATGTTTCTGTTAATTATATGTTCTGTTGGTGGAGAGGCCCTGAGAAGAAACCCATACACCTTATTCTCATCCACTTGGCTTTCACAAACACCATAATCCTCCTTGCAAAAGGGCTGCCAAAGACAATAGAAGCTTTTGGTTTGAGAAACTTCCTAGATGACATAGGCTATAAGATCCTCCTTTACCTGGAGAGAGTGGCCCGTGGCATCTCCATCTGCAACAGCAGTCTCCTCACTGTGGTCATCAACTGTCCCAGAGCATCTGGGTGGAGGAGGCTCAGGCCAAAGTCTGCATGGCACATCTTTACATTCTTTTCCTTATTTTGGATACTCAATTCTTTAATGAGTGTGAACCTAATCCATTCCATCACAAGTACAATTATGAATATATCACAGCTTGAGAATGAAGACAACTATTGCTATTTTATGCTAGAAAGTCAGAAAACAAAATGGATTGTTCTCCCTCTCATGGTTCTGAGAGATGCTGTGTTTCTGGGTGCTATGGGAGGGGCCAGTGACTACATGGTGTTTCTTCTCCACAAGCACCACCAGCATGTCATCTACCTTCAGAACTCCAAGTTTCTCCACAGAACTCCCCCTGAGCTGAGAGCTGCTCAGAGTGTTCTCCTGCTGATGCTCTGTTTTGTTTTCTTCTGTTGGATGGACTGTGCTTTTTCTCTATGTTTAAGTCTCTCTTTAGGGAATAATGGTGGCAAATGTTCAAAAATTTCTGGTCCTTGGTTATGCAACTTTTAACCCCCTTGTGTTGATACACAGGGATGCACTTCTGCCTAAGTGTTGGCATGTTCAGTGGGAGAAATTGAGAAACTCTCTTATTTTTCTGTTCAATGAATGTGAAAGAACTCTCAGTTCTGCAAGATTGTGGATAAGACAAAAATCCCACAAAGCAGTTTAAACATGGGTTTCTTCTCAGACAATCTTCTTGGAAACTCAAGCCCTGAATGGAGAGAGAGGGAGACCCTAGCAAATTATAGTAATATAGAAATCTCATTTCTATATTGTCACCCTTTAGAAAAGACTTTATTTTTTAACTTTTTAACATATGTGTTTATTGCTTGTCTGAATAGTTTTTCTGCATTACGTTTGTACAACTTGTACATTCCTGGTGCCTCTAGAGGCTGGAAGAGACCATCAATTGTCTTGGTACTGACTGGAATAAGACTTATGGTTCTAAATCAAAAGATGGTTGGTAGGAACTGAACCTGGATCCTCAGTGAAACCAGCTAGTGCTCTTAACTGAACCATCACTCAGGCACTGAGAAAATGGCTTTAATTAAGATTTATAAAAATTGGTTTTACTACTACCATAACTGGAAGCATGAAGATGAATTTGGTAAATTCTGTCAAAATTCATAGAGATTTAATCCTGTTAGTTCAAGAAATTCTGTATCTTGCTAAATTTTAGTGCCACAAGACTATTTGGGGATTCTTCAAAGTGTCTCTAGGATTTCATTCATAGAAAAGATTTCACAGAACTGTGAAAGGATGACATTTAGTATGCAGACAGTCACTATATGACCAATAAATCAGTTACAGCCCTTCAGTGCACTGAAACATTTCATTGACGTTATATTTGTGAACATTCTCTGCAGGAATAAACACTGTAGATATAGGACAAACATTTTTACTCAACATAGAAATGTGGGGCAATGTAGTTCCACATAAAACCTGACACAGCTTTAAAAAGGGGGCTCCAAACATACAAAAGTATCAAACATGGCTTCTTGGTATCCACCTTTTCTTGGGTAGGCTTGGTGCTAGCAGCAAACAGAGGTGCGATTCCTTTAAGAGTCAACTTCTTGTCTCAGCTCTAATGACAAATATGTGTGTGGCTCTTTTAAGAAGTCCTGCTCCTGACTACTTAAATGGGGTTTGTGGACAGTGGACAGCCTTCTATTGGGTGATATTGTTGCACAATAACTTCTCAGAGCTGTAGCAATAAATGTGGTTCCATACAGTATCCTGGCCATGAAACTAGGCTCTCAGGCAACCAAGGAGGAAGGAGCTAGCTGCTAATACCAT
Source organism: Phyllotis vaccarum (assembly GCA_033318265.1). NCBI lineage: Eukaryota > Metazoa > Chordata > Mammalia > Rodentia > Cricetidae > Phyllotis > Phyllotis vaccarum. Next base: position 27,312,019 of record JARWLC010000011.1, on the reverse strand, counting down.
GCTCCAGAATATACACTGAGCTGAGCAGTGCTGGCAACTAACATATGTAGTGGATTTATGATGTTAAATTGTAAATAATTGTCCCACCTAGGAGTTTAATAAAATGTGCTGATTGGCAAAAGGCAAACAGGAAGTATGGGCAGGGCTACCAGACTAAGAAAACTCTGGGAACAAAAAGAACAGAGATGCCAGAAATGCCACAGAGAAGGCAGAAGAAGAAGAGGACACTGTGCTGCTCTGAGAAAAGGTACCAATCCCGCATGGCTGAATAGGATAAGAGTCATGGGTTAGTTTAAGGGTAAAGAGCTAGCAAGTTGTACCTGGACCCTAGGTCAATCAGCATACCATTAATATAAGTGGCTGTATGTTTTATTGAGACTATGGGATTGTAGGCCAGAAAGTCCAGGCCACAAGGATAGCCTGAAAAGTCCGGGGTACAAGGGAAGACTGAAAATTCTGGACCATAAGTGTAAGACAACAAACATAGCAGCTTAAGATTCATCTCATGATCAAAGAACAATACAGATGCTCAGTAAATACAGATCAAGATTGAAGAAAAAAAAAATCTCTAAACAGGTTTACTATCTGTTTAAAAATATACAAAGGCTTCTGAGAGAAAGGATACATATAGTCATAGAATAAAAAATAGTATAGAATAATAAAATTCAGTCTTTTTAAAAGGAGTAAAGTAAAAAAAAAAAGCCACCTAAATGTGGGAAATACACAGAGAGTCTACAATTTGCATGTTATTGTGTTATCTTCAGATTTTCTGACTGACAAAGAAATGGCAGCTGCTAAAACACACTGGATTACAAAAAGTGCTGGATTAAACCAGCCTATATATTTATAAAATGTCTTGACTTCAAAATGGAGGTAAAAATATGTTACTTTGGGGAAGAGGTTATGCTTCCAAAGAAAATGAGAGGCTGTGGATTCATTCCATGTTCATATGGATCAGGTTTGATTGGGGAAAACACCCTGAAAATCCTGGCTACAGACATCTAAAAAAATGAACCTAGCAAAACTACAAAACATGTAATGTTGACAGGAAAAAAAGTGATGTAAGAATACGGAGGAAGAGTGACTAAAGGTGTATTCAATCTGAATGATGAAGAGATTGTTCAACATTAAGAATAGACAGGTAATCTGGAGAGATGACTCTGTGAGTGAAAGTCGCTGCAGACAAACCAGACATCCTGATCTTTCTCTGACAAAGAAAACTGATTCCTACACGATGTCCTCTGACTTCCATATGCATTCTGTGACATACATAAACACACAAAATAAGCTTTAAAATAATTTTAAACACTTTTTAAAAGGATAGATAGGAGGTACATAATTGTTGACACAGCATGCCAAGAGATGGTCTGGACTCTGAGTAGCACATATAGTTGAAATTTTCAATTTCCCCTTAAAATCAGAGTAGATTGAGAAAAATTAAAACAAAACCTTTTTCAGAAGATAAATTGAAAATTTTAATAAATGATGAAAATAGTTTAAAATTCAGACTACTAGAGGATTGTGGAGGAAACCTAGAAATGTGACTTACTTATGCCCTTCAGATAATGTACCAGAGCTCTGACATTGGAATCGGATCAGTATAAACATCATCTCAAGCTTTATAGTTTCTTTTCCATTCCTTTCATTTTTTTATTTTGTGTTTGTTTTGTTTTGTTTTTTGAGACAGGGTTTCTCTTTGTAGCCCTGTCTATTCTGGAATGAGTTCTGTAGACCAGACTGCTCTCAAGCTCACAAAGGTCTGTCTGCCTCTGTCTCCTGGGTGCTGGGATTAAAAGTGCTAGCCACCATGTCTATCCTATAATTTCTTTATATTGGATGCATCCTCATTACAAGCCATGAACCTGTGGGACATTATGCTAAATGAAATAGGTCAGAAGCACATAAACAAATACCACATGATTTTACTAAGTGGAACCTAAATACAATGGAGAATAGAGCCTTTAGTGTGTGGTGTGCATCCCACGGCCTTCAGAATCTACGTCCATTTGTGAATTCTGCTTGTGGGTGGTTCCTTCATATAATCAGAAATACGAAGCTGTGGCTACTCAGAGCTTCCCCGCCTTTACCTCCAAATTCTCCCTTTCATGTATCTTTTTTTAGGAAAACATTAAAAAGTATCTATTCACCCCCGATAGGGTTAAAAAGTGTGCAAAGAATTGTTTCCAACCAAGCTGAGTTGAGTGTAACAGTTTTACTTGGATCACCTGGGTGCATGTTATTTACAGGCGCACGAAAGACACAAAGTTGCATCTAGAAAGTCTGGCTCCAACATATATGACAACCCTAAAAAACTCTGAACAAGAAAAGACACTAACCCTCAATCAAGCTTTCACCTCCTACATACTCCCCCAAATGATAGGCAGCTATGGCAGGAAGAGGTGAGCATGTGAAAACAAGACGCAGCACCCATCCCCACGAGACCTTAACTGTCTTGTTAACAGTACCATAAGGCAAGCCACCCCTCTGATCTTCAGCACATATCATGGCGGAGATTGTGGGCAAGCGTATTCTATGGGACATACAGCAACACTGCTTCATAGTGGTCAACGGCCACGTCATGCTTAAAGGAAACAGATCCACCACAAAAGTGCATTACTTCTCTGGTTCACGTATTCTCTCCACTCCCACCAAACTGCTTATATCTTGAGGTGCTGACTCCCAAGCCCAAGTGGGTTCCTGAGCTGGTTCATAATTGGGAATGTGGGTGGAGGACAGGTCTGGGAAAAACGGAAATTAGTTTCAGACCATGTTTGGATTTTATGTTGTTCATTTTCTCAGTTCACATCTTTAGTTAAACCGTAACAACTGCTGGGATAACTTGTGTGTCAAACAACGGAAGAATTGTGGAGGAAGAAGAAAAGCTACACTGCAGGGGCTAAGAATCTACAGAGGTTCTTGACATGGTGACTATGAGGACTGAAGTCTTTATGGTGCTTCCTTGGAGCAGAGAACCACAAGAATCCTGAAAGCACAAAATGACCTGGGACTCACCTTTGGGGCTCACCACAGCAAGGAGACCTGGAAACCCTTTAGTTCACTCTAGTGTAGTGCTAGTATGATTTAGACAAGTTTACTGTTTATCTGTAAGTAGTTTCTAAGTCACAATCCTCCTTCTGCAGTCTCCCAGGTGCTGGGAAGACAGGCATGCAATACCAGTGTGGTAAAGACAGTCATAAGTTTGTTTGGGCAAGAGTTGCTTTTTGTTTTGTTTTGAAGGGGTTGTCTGTCTGTCTGTCTGTCTATTTGTTGAGACAGGGTCTCACTATGTCACCAGGGCTGGGACAGAACTGGCCATGTAGACCAGCCTGCACTGAAACTCATAGTGATCTTCCGGCCTCAGTATTCCTGTACTGGAATTAAAGAACTTCACCACCATGCCTGGCTTGAGGGCCATCACCTTTAACAACTTCCAACATCAGACTCTATAGTTATTCATTCATTTTAATAATGACCACCCTATGCTTGTAATAGAAAACTATCACAGAACTTATTAACTGTTGAACACTTAAGATTGTATACTGCTTCCATCAGTATATTTCTGGAGTTTAGTCTCCCTATATGTAAGAAAGGAAGCAGTAAAGACAGTACCTAAAGCCAGGTGCTACCTGCTACCAATCCTAGATACAAGGCAGGGCTCACATAGTTCAGGCTTCCAGACACCTGCAGGACAGAAAACTCTAAACCAATCATATAATAACTGGGAAATAAAAGAGGACAGTTCAGATTGGTTTTTCAATTATGCAAATATTGGGGACCAAGCATCATAGTTTCCTTTATCCTAACACACTGTCCCATATAAATTTGCCTATTTGTGAGATATGATGGGGTTCTTGTACGTGAAACAGTAAATTCCTCCCAATCTAGAAATCAGAAAATCAACTTGATCTGAAAGAGATCATAGTGATTCATTATTAACAAGGTTGAGGGGAAAGATACAGGTAAGGCCAAAGGAAAATGAAAAATTGACTGCAGAAATTTTTCTAATCCCATGACAATACACAACAGAAAATTATTCTCCTTCCTCCAACCTACCTTCAAAAGCATCCACACATGTAGAAAAAATCCAGGCTTCCCTCAGAGGCCAAGAATCAAATCTTGGACCATGTGGTTAAAGTGTCACCCCAGGGCTCATCACAGACACTCTCCTGGATAAACCAATAGATTATTTGATTTTGTTTCATCAAGAGACATTTTTTGATATGTTTGAGAGGTTTGGCTTTAATTGTTTGATCATAAATGGAAAAATTATGCGGTTTAACATAGTATTTATGCTTAAAATGCCATCATTAAAGCACACAATCAGTTTGAGGTTCACATATAATTCAGGTAATATCAAAGACACACATATTGGAAGGAAAACAGCAACTCTTAAAAGTCATAACAGTTACCAAATGGGAAGGCAGGAAAGAAAATTGAATCAAATTAGTGGGACAAAGAGATGCTTCTGCCAGGAAAAGTGCTTGCTGCCTAGTCTGAAAACCTGAGTTTCAACCCAAAACCGTGGTAGAAAGACAGAACCAAATTCCTGGGTATTATTCTCCAACTTACACACACACACACACACACACACACACACACACACACACACACACACACACACACACACACCATCACCATCACCATCACCATCACCATACTATGTTTGTGCCCAGACATATATGCATACATGCACATAAAATGAGTCAATGTTTTTAAAGATGTAAAATTAGAGACGCAGTATAAGTTGCAACACCTATAGACTTAGAGATGTTAATTTAAAAAAATAAATAAACTTAAAGCAACAGATTCCCCAAGTATCTGTGCATAGGACATGGTAAGATGCATTGATTTATCCCCTGGCATTTGGAATTGCATAATGGTAATATGAAAAAATAAAATAGAAATAAATGTGATAGAATGATAAAATTAAAAATAACTCTACACGTTAGGAAAAATGTGTTTTTCCACTCGTTTTATACCATCTTGAGCTTGACCATGGGCAAGATAAACAAGGATTCAATTTGATATTTCTACTATGGGGCTCAAACAGTGGGGTTAGAAAATTTAGATATTTGTTCTTTGCTGTAGAATATTCCTCTACACTGAGTGAAGATGTGGACTGTGATTAATTTAATAGAGAGCTGAATGGGCAATAGCTATGTAGAAAGAGGTTAGGCAAGTCTTCTAAGGACAGAGAGGACACAGAGAGGAAGAAAGCCTGAGTCGCCAGCCAGGTGCAAAGGAAACAGAACATGCAGGAGGAGAGGTAAAAGCCACCAGACACATGACAGCACGTAGATTAACGAAATGGGTTAATTTAAGTTCTAAGAATTATTTAGAAATAAGTCTAAGCTAAGGCCAAGCTTTAGTAATTAATAAGTATCCATCCGCTGTCATTGTTTAAGAGCTGGCTGGTGGGACAAAGATGCATTATAGTTCTACATTAGAAAAGTGGTGATTTGAATAAAAATGTCCCTCACAGGCTTACATATTTGAATGGTTTAGTCATTTTGGCAGGACACTATTTGAGCAAGATTAGGAACTGTGACTTTGTTGATAGGAATGTGTCACTAGAGATGAGTTTGGAGTTTTCAAAAGCCCACACCTGGCCCAATCTCAGTCTCTCTCCCTCTCCCTCTCCCTCTCCCTCTCCCTCTCCCTCTCCCTCTCCCTCTCCCTCTCCCTCTCCCTCTCCCTCTCCCTCTCCCTCTCCCTCTCCCTCTCCCTCTCCCTCTCCCTCTCCCTCTCTCCCTCTCTCCCTCTCCCTCTCTCCCCCTCCCCCCTCCCCCTCTCCCTCCCCCTCTCCCTCCCCCCCCCCTCTCTGTCTCTCTCCATATTAGGATGTAACTCTACTAATCTAGTGCTATGAGTGCCACCATGTTCCCACTTTGCCCCCAAAATGATGATGATAGACTAACCCTCTAAAACTGTAAACCAGCCTCCAGTTAAATACCTTCTTTCAAAAGAGCTGCCTTGCTCATGGTGTCTCTTCACAGCAATATAACAGAGAATAAAACAAGGAAGTGTCGTGTGTGTGTGTGTGTGTGTGTGTGTGTGTGTGTGTGTGTGTGTGTGTGTATTAGATAGTATAAGCATTCTGATACTTACAACAGCATTTGGAACTACAGAGAATGATCTATAAACATGACCACAGAAAGAGGGACAGAGTTCTTGTAAGGATAGAGGAACTACAGCCTCTAGCACAGTAAGGAAAGAGCTCTGTCCTGTATACAGAAGAAATGAAATAAAACATTTTTGCAGACACATTATTATTACTTATTCTTTATTTAAAATGGTGTTCTCAGGTTCCAGGTTTCTCATTCTATGTTGTAGTAATATGTTTCTGTTTGACCTCGGAAACATATCTAATATGACTGTAAGTTTGATTGTAATGTCTAGTTACTAAATTGTATTAGTTAGTAATAATGACTTTCAAGAACTAATAATTTGTATTACATTGTTAAATGAACTGCATAGGTACAATACCTTGAACAAGCATAGAAATAAATGTATTTATATATTTGTGCATTTATATATACATATATAATTTTATATTTATAATTATACTTATACATATACATATATATTTAGATATACATATATTATTTTGTTACATATATGTCTATATATGTATATGTAAAAAATTAATCTCAACTTTATACCAATATTCACAATTTGTATACTATCTACAAAAAAATCGAATCTAATGTAATTATTTTAAACTAGTATTTGCTTTTTAAAAGTAGATTCAATAATCTACCCTTATATCTTATCATATTCACATTCCCCTTTTCTCAGAGTAGATCCAATAATCTAACCCTTTTATCCTATTAGATCTGTATCCACTTTTTTCTTTTTTTAAACATGAACCGTGAATCTATTCTCCCCTGTTCAGCTTTGTCTCTAACCATAACCAATAACAATTTGTAACCAATCACCCTAATCAGTGACAACCATCAATCATTAAAAGAGCAAAAACAACACACCCCACCTATTGATAATGCAGTCATCATGTTCTTACATTTACTTCCTGCTGTCTTGGGGCAACAGAATCTTTAGGGGGGTCCTGAAAAGAAAAACATTGTTAATTTTCAGGTCATGAACTAAGTAGCTATATCATTTTTGTCCAGTCTCTGCATAATGGGAAAGTGCAGGGCTTGTCTCTCTAGTCCTGATTAGAGTAGTCTGTGAAGCTGGTTCATCTCAGATAGCCACCTCTAAATTATCCTGAGCTGTTTGTAGTCCAAATGCAATCTTTGGTTGGTGATTGTCAGCCTAGTATCATTGTCATAGTCCATGTGGGGCTTCATCTTCCTTTTGGAGACTTCAAATGTTACAGATAGGCACTGTCATTGTTCACCGCAGAAAACTGGTAAGAGACTCAAATTCAATACAATGTACAGGAAACTAGATAAAGCCTTTTTGAGAATTAATTAGTACTCTATATGAACATTAGTATCATGGAAAAAATCAAAAATTACATATAATCTTATAAATTTTGATATAAAATATACACATCATAAGATTAGTAACAATAGTATAATCCCTAATTTTTAGTTATTTTTCTGGCCCATATCAGGTAGCTCTTCTAATATGAGACAGAGATTTTGCATTTTTCTTTAACAAGCATGCTTGGGTTTTGAAAAAGAGAAAGCCACACTCCAACTCCAAAGCCAGCTTTAATCTAAAGTTGAACTGGGACTTCAACTTTTCTTATAAATAAATAGATACAGATGTTAGGCAATGAGATTTTACCCTGTAGAGTATATTGGTACCAATAGGTCTGATATTGCTTTGCTTGTAAATTTTTTCTGGATAACCTCCCTTCTACTTTAGACATTTAGATGTACAAGGTCTTTCAACTTCTTGAAGATGAGTTTTTCTAGTTTTCTGTAAAGACAAAAACAAAACTCTGCTCCAACCCTTGTCTGGTGAGTTTTTCTTACAACTTAGAGAATTACCACACGGGTGGGTGAGCCATCGTTTCTTTTTATCAAGAAGTTTCTCCATTTTGAATTGAGTCTTTATTAATTTTGATGGTATCCATAGTGTTTCTTCACCTAAGGGAACAAAACAAAAACTCTTCCCCAACACAGCACATATACTGGTTTCCATTGTGAGATCAACACATCATTGAAATAGACAGGATGATTTAGCTCTATTGTAATAAATCTCACTTGCAATATAACAAATACAGGATTAATATTTATTGGAAAGTGATTGGACACTCACAATCACAGGTTATACCTTATGAAGATATTTGAGCAGCCTCAGGTCTAGGTGATGGATGTTGATCTAATCTCTCAAACAGGCAGGAACAAAATGGGCCTGCTCAAGATCTCAGTAGTCTCTTTAAAAGGTGCTGGCCACACCCCCTTTAGGTGCCTGGGACTCAGGATAGTGCCTTTTAATCTTATTAGTTAACACCTGAATTTCACCACATCTCTCTCTTTTGTCTAACTAAGAAGGTTTTAAACTAAGACTATATATAATAGGAATTATTATGAGGTAATATCTGGGAGAGGAAAAGGTGTAAACTATAATTAAAGCTTAACACATATAAAGCATATTATATATTTTTAGAATATTGGTAGATGGTGGGGTGTATAAATTATTTTAAAACTGCTTATCTGGGATAGTGAAAATCTAACACTTGAATGTTTTTTGTTAAGGGATGATAGGATAGTAACCTTAAATATTTATTTTTTAACCTCTTTAAGACCTGAGAAGGAAAATACATTACTTGAAAGTTAGAAGCACATGAGAGTAGTAGTTTTTAAAATTTGGAAGAAGACAGTGACACAGCTACATGGACAATCACTTATGGCTTTTTGTGCCATTGGAGCATCTACTATTTTGGCTTCAGGCCTATGATATCTGACAGATATTTTTATAAGCCAGGAATTTTTGGAAGGACTGTCTTATCTTGTCTAGGCAGGTTTTGTAGGTTTTTATCTGTCATCTTGTTTATCTAGATTGGACATTGTGTGTGTGTGTGTGTGTGTGTGTGTGTGTGTGTGTGTGTGTGTGTTGTCAGCAATCGAGGTAAAGGCAGTTTTTTAACTAATTGGCCATTCTCTGCCAAAAGGACAAACTCTAAAGGAGTGTCTTTGATACTCAACACTATCTTGGGAAGGGAACAGTGACACTGGGAGTCATTGCATCTCTCACAGCCGAATTTTGAATAACAAAATGTTAAATGCCATATTCTCTGGGTCTATGAAATGGTTGAAGACTTTTGTCTATCTATGGTATTTTAACCTGTATCTGGGATGACTGTGACATGGCAACTTAAGCAATGTTGACTATAGTTTTTATCATTTTAAGGATTGAAGCCTGTAATGTAAAATTAGGTTATCTATAAAGGGGTGTTTAATCTCTGAACAATGACTTTGAGCATGACTATCAAATATTAGCCAGAGGTATATATACCATGCAAAATGATAACAGTATTTTAGATATGTATATATATATATATGTATATCATCTAAACAGAGTTATATAAAAAATCTTGTGTATATATCATAACTAGTGCAATTATATATTATGTCTAGTATAGTTAAATAGAGGTAGCAATTATATAGTGGAAATGATAGTAATGTGCAGATATTTTAAACGGAGTAAGAAGCGTATGTAAAATATAGCAGTTATAGATTTAATTTTATATAGCATTTATAAATTTAATTTTATATCAGTGTATAAGTTGCTTTGGACATATAAAACAATTTTAGATTTAAATTTTAGACAAATTACATAAGATATAGAAATAAGCCAAAAATAGTAGAACTGGGCATTGAAGCCCTCGAGATATTTATTTGACAATTTTTTAATCAGCATGGAAAAGTATGACCTGAAGTCATAAATAGAATAATTTTTAGCTATTACCTCAATTTAGTTGCAATGACGAGGTTTGGTCAGCAGGTGTTGCAGTAGCGTTTAATGCTCTGCTCATCAGCAATATGGTGGATGCCAGGACTCTCAGCAGCAGGAGGGTATCTACAGGCCCTATGTGGTCTTAAGAGGCCTCAGCAGGACACAGGCTGAATACGAACCTTAGGAAAGGCAAAGTCTCACAAGATTAAGACAGGACTGTATAACAGGATCTGCACCCGCCACGCAGACGGCAACCAGGATCGCAGTTCGGCTGTGGCCCGGGACCTTATGCTCAGTGAGCAGAAACCGGGTGCAGACCTGTCTCAGGAGCAGCTGCCATGGGGAACGTGAGTTGGCTATGGCTCGGAACTTACGTTCAGTGTGCAGAAACCGGGGCTCAGTGTGCAGAAACCGGGTGCAGAATCGGCACTCTCCGCCACAAGCACCCTCCGGAGTGATAGTTAGGAAAGAGGGCGGAGCTTCCAGCCCACACACTGGAGTGCAAGCTCCCAAGGCTGAACACTCTGCCTGGCCTCGGCTTTCTGGCAGTGCTTAAGTCAAGGATGGGCTCCTCTACCCACCCAGGAACTCTAGATATCGCAATAAATCTCACTGTATAGCTTGGGGTCAGAAGGAACTTAAGAGAGACATTCAAAGATTCCCCTAGGAGAAAAAATAGAGATCTCCTTAGCAAAATGGGATCATAATGGGTTGCAACCAAGAAGAGGTGGGAACAAATCATGAGAGAAGGAGATGGTTGAGTGAGAGAAATGTGCATTCTTCGGGTATATGCCCAATAGTGGTACTGCTGAGTTTAGGGGGAGATTGATTCCCAGTTTTCTGAGGAACTGCCATACTGTATTCCTGTACAAGTTTACACTCCCACCAACAATGGAGGAGTGTTCCCTGTGTTCTGGAACCTCTCCAACATAGGCTGTCATCTGTGATTTTTTTTTTTATCTTAGCCATTCCAACATGTGTAAGGTGGTATCTCAAAGTTGTTTTGATTTGCATTTCTCTGATGGCTAAAGAAAAGTGCCTTTCAGCCATTTGTAATTCTTCTGTTGAGAATTCCCTTTTTAGCTTTGAACCCCACTTTTTAATTGGGTTATTTAGGTTTTTGGTCTCTAGTTTCCTGAGTTCTCCATGTATTTTGGACATCAGTCCTCTGTCCATGTAGGGTTGATGAAGATCTTTTCCCATTCTGTAAGCTGTTGTTTTGTCTTATTAACTGTGTCCTTTGCCTTACAGAAGTTTCTCAGTTTCAGGAGATCCTACTTATTGAGTGTTGTTCTTAGTGTCTGTGATACTGGTGTTATATTTCAGAAGTGGTCACTTGTGCCAATGCATTGGAGTGTATTTCCTTCTTTCTTTTCTATCAAGTTCAATGTATCTGGATTTATGTTGAGATCTTTGATCCACTTGGATTTGAGTTTTGTGAAGGTGACAGTTTGGATCTAATTACATTCTTCTACATAATACCATCCAGTTATGACAACACCATTTGTTGAAGATCCTATCTTTTTTTCCACTGAATATTTTTGGCCTCTTTTTCAAAAATCAGGTGTTCATAGGTGTGTGTATTAATGTTAGGGTCTTCAATTCAATTCCATTGATTCACAAGTCTGTTTTTATGCCAGTACCAGGATGGTTTTATTACTGTAGCTCTTCAATGTAGCGTGGGGTGGTGATTCCTCCAGTTCTTTTATTGAGCAAGATTGTTTTGGCAATCCTGAGTTTCCTGTTATTCCATATGAAGTTGAATATTATTCTTTCAAAGTCTGTAAAAAATTGTGTTGGGATTTTGATGGGAATTGCATTGAATCTGTAGATTGCTTTTGATAAAATTGTCATTTTTACTTTGTTGATCCTACCTATCCAGGAGCAAAGGAGATCTTTTCTCTTTCTGATATCCTCTTCAATTTCTTTCTTCGGTGACTTAAAGTTTTTATCAAACAGGTCTGCTACTTTTTGGTTACCCCCAAGATATTTAATGCTATTTGCAGCTATTATAAAGGGTGATGTTTCCCTTATTTCTTTTTCAGCCCTTTTATCCTTAGCATATAGGAGAGCTATTTTTTTTAAGTTAATCTTGTATCCTGTTACCTTGCTGAAGGTGTTTATCAGCTATAGGAGTTTCCTGGTAGAATTCTGGGGGCCACTTATGTATATGATCATATCATCTGCAAATAAAGATAGTTTGACTTCTTCCTTTCCAATTTGTATCCCCTTAATCTCCCTTTGTTCTCTTATTGTTTTAGCGAAAACTTCAAGAACTACATTGAATAGATAAGGAGAGAGAGGACAGTCTTGTCTTGTTCCTGATTTTAGAGGAATTGCTTTGAATTTTTCACCATTTAGTTTGATGTTGGCTGTCGGTTTGCTGTATATTGCCTTTATTATATTTAGGTATTTTCCCTGTATTCCTGATCTCCCCAGGACGTTTATCATGAAGGAGTGTTGGATTTTGTCAATGGCTTTTCCAGTATCTAATGAGGTGATTGTGTGGTTTTATTTTCTTTCACTTTTTTTTTTTAATGATGGATGACATTCAGCTTTTCAGATGTTGAACCATCCCTGCATCTCTGGGATGAAGCCTACTTGATTGCGGTGGATGATTTTTTTTGATATGTTGTTGGATTCAGTTTACCAGAATTTTATTGAGTATTTTTACGTCAAAATTCATGAGGGAGATTGGTCTGTAATTCACTTTCTTTAATGCATCTTTGAGTGGCTTGGGAATCAGGGTGATTGTGGCCTCATAAAAAGAGTTTGGCAATATTCCTTCAGTTTCTACTGTATGGAACAGTTTAAGGCATATTTGTATAGTTCTTCTTTGAATATCTGGTAGAATTCTGCACTGAAACCATCTGGCTCTGGGCTTTTTTTACATCAAATATTTTTAACAAGAGCTTTAATTTCCTTTGGGTTTACATGTCTGTTTAGGTCTTTAATCTAATCTTGATTTAATTTTGCTAAGTGGTACCTGTACAGAAAGCTGTCCATTTCTTTTAGGTTTTCCATTTTAGTAGAGTATAGATTTTCAAAGTATGACCTGATCATTTTCTGGATTTCCTTGGTATCTGTTGTTATGTCCCTCTTTCCATTTCTGATTCTGTTAATTTGGATTCTCTCTCTCTCTCTCTCTCTCTCTCTCTCTCTCTCTCTCTCTCTCTCTCTCTCTCTCTCTCTCTGCTTTTTGGTTAGTTAGGATAAGTGTTTATCTTTTTGACTTTCTCAAAGAACCAACTCTTTGATTCATTGATTCTTTGTATTGTTCTCTTTGTTTCTATTGTATTAATTTCAGCCCTAAGTTTGACTATTTCCTGCCGTCTATTCCTTCTATGTGAGTTTGCTTCTAAAGCCTTAAGCTATGCTTTGTGTGAGATTTCTCTAGGTTTTCCTATAGACATCTAATGCTATGAGTTTTCCTCTGAACACTGCTTTCATTGTGTCCCATAAGTTTGGGTATGTTGTGGATTCATTTTCATTAAATTCTAGGAAGTCTTTGATGTCTTTATTAACTTCTTCCTTGACCCAGCCTTGGTTCAATTGAGAGATGTTCAGTTTCCATGAATTTGTAGGCATTCTGTGTATTTTGTTGTTGTTGAACTCTAACTTTAGACCATGGTATTCTGATATGATATAAGGAGTTATTCTGAATTTTTTTCTATATTGATATTTGCTTTATGACAGAGTATGTGGTCAATTTTAGAGAAAGTTCTGTGGGGTTCTGAGAAATATATATATTACCCTGTGTTTGGGTGGAAGGTTCTGTATATAACTATTAAGTCTATTTGAGTCATAACATCAGTTAGATCCCTTATTTCTCTGTTGAGTTTCTGTCTGGTTGATCTATCCAAGGCTGGGGTATTTAAGTCTCCCACTATTGGTGTGTGGCATTTGATGTAAAGTTTAAGCTTTAGTAGTGTTTCTTTTACATATGTAGGTGTCCTTGTGTTTGGGGCATAAATATTCAGGATTGGGACTTCATGTTGGTGGATTTTTACTGAAAGAATAAGTAATGTCTATCCTGGTCTCTTTTGATTGATTTTAGTTTGAAGTCTAATTTATTAGATATTAGGATGGCTACACCAGCTTGTTTCTTAGGACCATTTGATTTGAAAGTCTTTTCCCAACCCTTTACTCTGAACCTATATCTGTCTTTGTAGTTGTGGTGTGTTTCTTGTATGCAGCACAAGGATGGCTTCTGTGTCCATCATGTTAGGAGACGTCTTTTTATGGGTAAATTGAGTCCATTGGTATGGGGGGATATTAATGACCAATGATTGTTATTTCCTGTTATTTTTGGTGGTAGCTTGTGTGTATTTCCCTTCCTTGTGTTTGTCTTCTGTGGGATTATTGATTGTTTGTAGTTTCATGGGTGTATCAGGTTTCCTTAATCTAGAGTTTCCCCTCTAGTGCTTTCTGTAGGGCCAGATTTATAGATAGGTATTGTTTAAATGTGGTTTTGTCATGAAATATCCTGTTTACTCCATCTATAGTGACTGATAGTTTTGATGGTTATAGTAGTCTTAGTTGGTAGCCATGCTCTTTTAGTGTCTGTATAACATTTTACCAGGATCTTCTTGTTTTCATTGAATAGTTAGGTGTTATTCTTATGGGTGTGCTTTTATAAGTAATTTGGCCTTTTTTCTTTGCATTTCTTAGTATTTTTTCTTTGTTCTGTAAGTTTAGTGTCTTGATTATTATGTGACAAGCAGATTTTGGGGGGGGGGGTCTAGCCTATTTGGTGTTCTGTAAGCTTCTTGTATCTTTATAGGCATTTCCTTCTTTAGGTTGGGAAAGTTTTCTTCTATGATTTTGATGACTATATTTTCTGTGCCTTTGAGCTGGTATTCTTCCCCTTCTTCAATTCCAACTAGTCTCAGGGTTGTTCTTTTTATAGTGTCCCAGATTTCCTGGACACCTTGTTTTTCTTAGTTTTAGTGTTTTCTTTAGCTGACATATCTATTTCCACTATCGAGTCTTCCACTCCAGAAATTCTCTCTTCCACCTCCTGCATTCTGTTGGTTATGCTTCCATCAGAAGTTCTAGTTCATTTCTTCAGGTTTTTTATTTCCATCTTTGCCTCAATTTGTGCCTTCTTTATTGCTTCCATTTCAACATTTAATTTCAGAAATATTTCACCTGTTTGTTTTCTTTTCCTTGATTTTCTTTATTTTCTTTCAGGGATTTGTTCATCTGCCAATTATTTGTTTATATTTTCTTCTATTTCTTTAAGGGAGTTTTTTTATATACTCTTTTAAAGCTTCTATTATCTTCATAAAGTTGTTCTTAATGTTGTTTCCTTCTGTTTCCTCTTCATTGTTATGCTCAGGTCTTGATGTTGTAGAACCACCAGCTTCTTCTGGTGGTGTCTTGTTATTCTTTATATTGTTATATGTATTCTTGCACTGGCGTCTGCCTATTGCTTCCTCAGTTCACTCTTAGTCAGCTCTTGGTCAGTGCTTAATCTGTTGTAGGCCCAGGGGCTGTGTGTCTCCAGTAATTGCAGGGGCTGCTCTTATTCTGCTCTTAGTTGGCTGTAGGCCAAGGAGTTCTCCATCTCCAGTTGTCACACTGGTTGTTCTTGGTAGGGTCTTAGCTGGCTCTTAGCTCGCACTTAGTCTGCTCTTAGTCAGCTGTGGACCAGGAGGCTTCCGGGTCTCCAGTTGTTGAAGTGTGGCAAGGTTTATCTTATGGAATATCCCTCCAGCTGTGTTTTGCTGGGCTTGGGGGAGGACGCTCTCCCAGCTTTCTTTGGTTTAGGGCAGAGCTGGGTGTGGCTGGAGTGCGAGGGCCTGTGCCTTCGGGTTGGGATTCAGAGACCACAGTCTCTGCTTGGCTTTGAGGATCAGGGTGCTACTGACCTCTTAGTCAGCTGTGGACCGGGAGGCTTCAGGGTCTCCAGTTGTCAGTGGATCTACTTTTCTAAAACATGATCCCACAAACATACTTGTTTCTGAGAAATACAGCAGAAATATTCTGTACATGGGGGTGTTTGTTATTTCATAAAGATATAAGGAAATAGCAGGCAGGTATTTGGTTAATTTAAAATATCTAAATGGCCAAGTGTTGTGGCTTACACTCAGTCCAAGCACTTGTGAGGGTGATCAGGAGAATTGCCCTGTATTCAAGGCCTATTTAGCTATATAGTGAATTCTAGGAAGCTGGTCTCAGAGTGGTCCTACCCTGAAGTGAGGGTTGGAACAAATGAAAGACTGAAAGAGAAGACGGTCAGGGGACAAACTTAGAAAGGAACCCATGTGTCCAGCCACAAAAATAGATTTTACATGATTTACAAATTTATGATGAGTTTAAATTTTATTCACGGGTAAGGAGATATAGCAGGTTTTTTTTTTTTTTCATAAAAGCAAACAAACAACAAAACACTAAATCTCAAAGTAGAAACTGGCAGTATTCAGTTGTAATCCTCTTGACTCTGTCCCAGTGCTGGAATATAGAAGTATTCCATGTACTGTGTTCCTTCCTTCCTTCCTTCCTTCCTTCCTTCCTTCCTTCCTTCCTTCCTTCCTTCCTTCCTTTCCTCCTTCCTTCCTTCCTCCTTCTCTTTCTCCTTCTAGTTCTAGATCCAAAACAAAACAAAATGTATTGTCACAAAGAACTGAGTGAAAAACAGACATAAGGACACACAGTAATACTTACAGAAAATGATTTGTTATGGGACTTTTGTTGTTTGTTTGTTACCCTCTTGGGGACCATCACCCAGCCCCTAAATAAATTACACATGGAAGCTTATTCTTACTTAAATGTTTGGCCTTAGCTTGGCTTGTTTCTTTCCAGTTTTTCTCAACCTAAATTAGCCCATCTACCTTTTGCCTCTGGGCCTTCACTTGTTTCTATTTCTGTAGATCCTTTTTGCTCACTACGGTGCTGGTTGTGTAGCTGGGAGGCTGATCTTCCTTTTCTTCTCCTCCAAGATTTGTCCTTATATTTATTCTCTCCACTTGCCAACCCTGCCTATTCATTTTTCTCTGCCTCACTATTGGCTGTTCATCTCTTCATTGGACTATCAGGTGTTTTAGACAAGGGCAATAGCACAGCTTCACAGGGTTAAACAAAAGCAACATAAAGAAATGCAACACCTCTTTGCATCATTAACCAAACGTTCCACAGCATAAACAAATACAACATATCTTAAAATAATATTCTACAACAATGGTTCTTAAATACCTGCTGCTAGTTTACATAAAGAGTTTGTACCTCCTACTGAATCTGTAACGTATGCCTGTACAGTATATGCCATGGCTCCCCTAGTAACACTGTGCAAAAGACAAAAATGAGAAAGAAGTGTCAGGAGATGTCTAAACTAGTGCTATTACAACATAATCAGCCTCAGAAGAAGATAGAAGAAATGTAATTAGCAAAATATTTGTGACTATCAGCAATATGTCTAACTTTAAGTTTCTAAGTAACCACTGCCCCCTGCAGAAAAAGAAGCTTCTGTTACTAAATCTAATAGCAATACTAACTACGGGTATAATCAAGTATATAGAATTTGACAGGCCCATTATGTCCATTTAGTAAAATAACATCTTCAGTCTCTGTAGCAGTGAGGTTTCTTGGTCCCGGGCGGCCAGAGGCCCAGATCCTGCCTTGCCAGACCCCTTAGCTGCCCAGCCACCTGCCACTGTTGCTCGGGCCCCTAGAAATGACTCAGACGCTTATATTAACTTTATGTTGTTTGGCCTATGGCTCAGGCACATTGCTAGCTAGCTCTTACATCTTAAATCAACCCATTTCTATTAATCTGTCTGCCATGTGGCCCATGGCTCACCTGTGTTCCTTACATGTTGCTCCTTGGGCAGCTTGCTCCATCTGTCTGACTCCGCCCTGCTTCTCCTACCTATGCTCTGATTTCTCCTCCTACTTCTTCTATGATGCCTGTCATGGCCAAAAACAGCTCCTTTATTTAAAGATTGAGATTCACAGCATACAGAAAGGCATTCCCACATCAAGTCTCCCCATTAAGGCCATGAACATACATACTCCCTCCACATGCTTTAGACCAGCTATATGGAGTCAGATATTTATTCTCTTCTGCTTATTTGGTTTGAAGTCTAATCACAGAGCATCTATCAGGTTGTCTCAATATCTGTCATGACTTTGCAATAGCAAGTCTTGTGTGTCTAGGTGGTAGTACCAACTTGGTCCACAGCTTGTTTGGCCCACAGAGAAACTGAGTACATCTTGTCTTCCAATTAATAAACTCCAAGTTGGTCAAAGACTTTAATGCCAATAGTTAAACTATTTGAAAAATGCAAAAAAGTAATAAGCAAAACATAAACAACTTCAAGATATAAACAAGAACATTCTCAATAGGATTCCAGATGCTCAGTAAATTAACAAATGATTGACAGAAGAGACACCACAAGGTTCAAAGTCTCTGTATGCAAAGAAAATATTTAATGTGGTAAAGAGACAGTCTACAGAATGGGGACACTCTTTCTGAGCTGTGCACCTGAATGTTTCATCTCTTCATTGGGTGTGCTCCTTAGAACCAGAAATCTCTGCTGCCAGCCCCACCTCTGCAGATCTGCTTTTTCTGATCACTTCATTAAGTTTTCCATGGAAGACTCTGAGTTCTGCTTGCTGGAAGTATCTTCAACAGTGGGCACTCCCTCCTGTGTCTCCTCTGCCTTGGTGTCCATGCCATCCCAGGGTCACCTTTTACTGGGCACTGGGGGAGGTCTGAGTCATTGCTGTTCTCTATCTGATAGGGACATGTCTGGTGTGCAGCACTGCTTGGTGACATCACCATCCTTGTCTATCATCCCTGGGGAGGAGATGGTCTCCAGAGAGTTTTTCAAGCCACACTTCATACCCTTATCTCTCTTATTCTTGTTTTCATCATTCACTTTTGGCTCCTTTCAAAGGACATTCTTGGCATTGTCATCTTTGGGGAAAATCCAAATCTAAACTGAAACCATCTACCTGATGGGGGTGGGGCTTGGAAGCACACCTGACAGTTCTGTCTGTGCCCTGTGTCATCCATAGCCAGGCCCCTTCTATGTCACCAAGATCCAAGGTCTTCAGTGTGCCTAGGTTTATCCTATTTCATTTATTCTACTTTGTCTTTCCTCTCTTTGGAAGCAAGTAATGCCAGACAACAGCTATCTAAAAGTATATGGCAGGGAGTCTTTCACTATTAACCTCCATTTTGTCCTGCAAGCTGACCTCATATAAAGAATATTTCCTTTTTATAGGGTGGCACTTAAGAGTAACCAATCCTGGCTGGAGAAATCACTCAGTGGTTAAAGTGCTTTTCTTCTAAATGAGAGTAGCACCTCAGTTGAATGCCTGGTGTGGGGCCAGCTTGCCTATAATTCCAGTCTCAGAAGCAAGGGACAGGGTATCTCTAAAGGAAGCTGGGTAGTGAGATTAACTATTTTGGTGAGCTCTGTGTTTGACTGAATGATCCTAACTCAGTAAAATGGAAGATGGAGGAAGATTCTTGACACCAACCTCAGAACAACCTCTCTCTCTCTCTCTCTCTCTCTCTCTCTCTCTCTCTCTCTCTCTCACACACACACACACACACACACACACACACACATACACACACACACACACACACACACACACCTGTGTCCATTCACTTGTAAGCATGCACACACACTCATAGCACACACACACACACACACCACATGAAACATGGAAACTGCAAAGATTTCACAAGGCCTGCTCCCCTCACACCTCCATCCCTGTTGTCTCATGTTCATGGCTCCTGGGAGAGACTGTGACAAGAAGGAAGTGCTGGGTTAGTTTCCTTCCACAATAACTACTCAAGTTTATTGGGGATACAATGGGGGCCACCATAAGCTCTTCTCTATTTAAAGAGACCTAGTGCAAGGCAAGTGGTCAACTGTCTCTACTGTGATGTACAATGGGAATTTGCTAAGAGAATTTTCAAGTGTTTTCACTATACCCACCAAATAGCTCCAGAGTAAGTGGGTAAGTGAATTATGCTTTCCTCTGAGAATCATTACACACTGTGTATCAAAGGTACATTAACAGAAGTTTAGTTATATAGTTTATTTAAGGTTAGTTGTATATCACTTTTACTTTTAAAGAAGCATGATAAACTGTAGATGATATATAGATCTGGAGAGAAATAATAGGTGAGTAACATCTCTCATTCTGTTTACACTGTCCACTTATAAGAAAGATTCGTACAACTGTAATGTAGTAGAAGGTTTCTGGCTCGGACTTTCTGGCCTAGCCTCAAGGTTTAGGCCCACAGACCCACAGACCCGCAGACACACAGATGCTTACAATAGTTTTTAGGATGATCGGCCCAAGGCCCAGGTATATAACTTGCTAACTCTTTACCCTTAATCTAACAAGACTCCTATCCTGTTCAGCCATGAGGCTCGGTACCTTTTCTCAGAGCAGCATAGTTGTCCTCTGTTTCTTCTGGCTTCTCTCTGGCATTCTGCGTTCTTCCAGTTCCCAGAGTTCTCCTAGCATGGTAGCCCCACCCACACTTCCTGTCTGCCTTTGGCCAGTCAGGGCTTTTTATTAAATTCATAGACGGCGACAATTATTTTCAATGGAGCAACTTAATCCTCTTACAATGTAAATATAAATGTTGTAGAAACAGCCTTCCTCCCTGCCCATGAGTCTACTTCATAATACTCTTGAACCTAGTTAGACCTTATTAAAAACCTAGTTTATCTTAACAAAGAACAGTATTTTACAAACCCACCGGCTGGCCTCTCTCATTCTTGGTCTGGAAACTTTCAACTCTTGGGTAGGGGAAAGACCAGGAAGGAGTGGGCTTCCTTCTTGCCAGGTGCTTGTTTGACAGTGAGCTGCAGAGAGTTGTTTAGACTCTACTTCTTGAGTAACTGTTGAGGTATTTCTGTTTCTCTTACAGAAGGAACCGTAATGAGCTGATGGACAGCTTTGGTGGACAGCTTCACTGCCCCCCCAGGTACTGCAACACTACAGTGACCAAAGCTTCAAAAAAGGAAAAAAAAATAAAGTCTATAACAGAGATCTTGGAGTCACTGGGTAAGAGCTTTCTAGACCTCCATTTCCTCTGGAACTAGAGACTGTGGAGTTCACAGAGCCAACAATGTCCTTCTACTTGGCAAGGCTGAGTCCCTTGGCCTTCATCTAGCAGATTGCCAGTGCCTCCTCAGTTCCTTGGTCTCCTACTCCACAGCTCAGCTGCATGGATGTGTGTCTGCTCAGCATAGGGGACAAAGGACCCTGGAATTATAGGCAAGTGGGTTTTCAAACCCAGATGTTCAGTATCTGCCATTGTGAGTGACAGGGATCCAGAGGTCAAAGCTCCAGGGTTAACAATCTGTTAATGGGATATTTGCACATCAGCGTGCCAGTGTGATTCTGGCCTGGAGCATAGTCTACCCACAAGGGCATCATTTGAGAGAGTCTCTTGTGATGATTATTTAGATCTAACATGGTTAGAATTGCCCCACATTGTCATCGCTAGTTTCCTCATTTTGGAACCTGACAACATGAAACAGTTGGTGACCAAATCTGCTGGGCTGTGATGGCTTCACTTGTCTCACTGTCATCTTCACTCTGCTGTGCAAACCCACCCAGAAAAGGGCCATCTGGTCACCTTGTCACCTCCAGCTACACTATCTCTCTCATCCTCTGGTTTGTGGGGAAATTACTAATTTCTGACAATGTTGCCTCTATTGTTTTTCCCAGGCCAAATGAGAAGTTAAAAGTCACACGTTAGGGACGTGGATGGGAAGATGGGAAGAATTCATTTTCGCATGTCTAGAAACCCTGAACTAGTTTTAAGTGACCTTGTTCTACTTGTCTTTGTCAGAGATGAGAAGCGGTCGCTATGAAGAGACACCATGACCACAGAAAGTCTTATAAAAGAAAACATTTAATTAGGGTGACTTACAGTATCAGGATATTAGGCCATTATAATCATGGTGGGACATTGTAGTCAGAAGTTTTCAGCCTGGTCTAGCTCTGAGGTCTGGACCAGGAGTCCCAAATAATCACATAAAGTTTTTATATTAATTACAAGCTGTTTGGCCTATGACTCAGGCTTGTTTCTTCCTAACTCTTACTCTTAAACTAAACCTCTGCTTTTATTTTTGTTGAACCACATGATTTGGTACCTTTTTGCTCAGTACATCATTCTCATCTCACTTCCTCTGCATCTCACTGTCTTCACTTCTTTGTTCTTATGCTTCCCAGAATTTTCCTACTTTGCTAACCCTGTCTATACTTCCTACTAGCCAATCAGTGTTTTATTAAATCAACACAAGAATCAATACAGTGTATAAGAGCAATACACCACAGTGCTTCTCCCTTTTTTCTTTGTAAAACAAGAACCCCAAATCTTATCTCCTTTGTTTAGCCATTATCCATAACAACTTCTAACCAGCACTCTAGAGGAAGACAAACATCTGTTACCAATTTTGGGAAACGTGGACATAGTACTTTAGACTATTTCCTGCTGATTGGGGGCACTGGTAATTTCATAGAGATCCAAAGAAAATTTAGGATTGTGGACAAATCCAATATATAAGGCTGGATCATCTCAGTCAGCAGCTTTGAAGCTGTTCTGGATGCAGAACTCAGAAGATACTCAGACAGAGGTGCTCTGAAATGTTAGATCATCTAGGTCATCCATTCTCACCTGAGATTTGTCAGGAGGGTCTTCCCTGATAAAACCTTACCTTCTTTAACCCTTCAGCCTCTGATTTTCTGTGTAAATAAAAGAAAAATCTGTCCTGAAAAGTAACATATCTTTTGTCTTCAATTTTGAAGTCAAGGCACTTACAATATATATAGGTTGGGTTAATCCAGCAGCACTTATAATCAAATGTCTCTTAGCAGCTCTTGCTCATTCGTTTGCTGTCAAAAAACTCAAACACAATAACATACAGTATCCAGACTGTCTGTATAATTTCTGTCTGTACGTGTTTTTTTTTTTTTCTCTATTCCCTTTTTAAGGACTTTCTATCCTTTTTTTCTTTACTTTCCTAAGCCAATGTATATTTTTTAAGACACTGTGAATTATTTAGAGTTTTTTTTTCCTCAATCCATCTTTACTGTAATCTCTTATCTTTTCCTGACCATCTTTTAATCTGCTAAAAGGCATGGCTAGGACTAAAGGCTCTAGAATTAAAACCCCAGCTATGGTTGCTGACTCCACCCAGCTCTGCCCAGCTCCACCCAGCTCTGCCCAGCTCCACCCAGCTCCACCCAGCTCCACCCCCCCCACCCCCCACCCCACCATCCCCCCCCCACCCCACCATCCCCCCCCCCCCCCCCCCCCCCCCCCCCGCTCAGCCCCTTGATGTGTGAGAGTTTAGCTTCATGGTAGAGTTACTGGCAGGAACTACATTTACCACCCCAATTCTGGGAAACTTTAGAGTCCACACTGCCACCAAGTAGAGCACTGCCATCGCTGCTCATAAATATTATGTAACTGTCTGGCAGAAAGGCTTCTTAAAAGACCCTCATGAGTTTTCCCACTAAGGCTGAGTAAAGGAAGCCTCTCTTAATGGAGCCATGCTTCTGCTTGCCACCAGCAATCAAAGCCCACATAAGAAAATGTTGCTACTAAGAAGCCCTGCTTGACTCTATTCTCTTTTGGTCTGTAAGATCAATAACCTTAAATTGGTCATACATAGTTCAAGCCTGTACTGAGGCTCTGGGAGTAGCTTGAATAGAGGAGACCTCAAAGCCTGGCCCCACAGTGACACACCTA
This sequence comes from Phyllotis vaccarum, assembly GCA_033318265.1. Classification (NCBI taxonomy): domain Eukaryota; kingdom Metazoa; phylum Chordata; class Mammalia; order Rodentia; family Cricetidae; genus Phyllotis; species Phyllotis vaccarum. Next base: position 27,288,408 of record JARWLC010000011.1, on the reverse strand, counting down.
CTTCAACAAGGCCACACCTACTTCTTCAAGGCCGCATCTCTTAATAAAGTTACTCCCTATAATCTTATGGGGCCAATTACATTCAAACTACCACAATAGTCTTATCTTTTAAGTAAATTATTATAATGCTTAACTGATTTAATGTTTGATATACTAGAATACTAGAGCAAAATGTGGTGTCATGGCAAATGCTTGTAATTCCCGGGCAGGTACGTTAAATGGTCAAAGCCCAGGCTATAAAATGGCTTCCAGGACAGCTAATATACTATAGCAAAGCTGTGTGCTCAATACATAATCTCCAAACATTATGGCAAATAAATTATGTTGTATATCTTGTGCTCATAGATGAATGCAATCCTAACATTTCTCAGTGAGAACACAAGAATCTAGTAACAGGGATATCTCTGCACATTAGAATAAAGGGGCTAAGAACAGCATAACCAAGTTCTACACATGTTTTAATATTTAGTATAATGGAGTCATGAGTCATCATGGAACCTATGTAAAAGGACAAGATAGAGTCTGTCCAGTAAAAGAAAAGAAAACAGACCATGAGAATAAGAACACTCTGTGCAGCTCTGATCTCTGGACTGAAATTATTTACAAACCTGCAGCTATGAAGGTAGAGGACTTGCTTGTGATGTTTATACAGATAAAGAGAAATATACCCACTGCTCCAACCCATGAGACTCTGAAAGATGAGATCACGAACAGCCATGAGTGAGATGAAAAGCCACTTAACTGTGTGTCTGGATGGCAGCATATAGCAATAGCCAATAAATCCTACAACCCCAGATCTGTTCATGTTACTATCTGCTGTTATATAGTAAAACAAGTTAGAACTTGTGAGAACATTAAAGATCCAAAAGAGGAAGACATAGGTAAGAACTTGCCATGGGGTCTGCGGTTTGAGCTTTGTCCAAAGGGTGGTCCTGGGACTGATGGTGACAGCCTGGACCATAGTAAGGAGACAGGTGGTGCAGATGGAGAGTCTGCGTGCCACCCTTGCCAGATAAACCACAGCTTTACAGCCAACATCTCCCAGGAAGTTTCTAAAATAAAACACTGTGGCTATGTCTCTGATCCCTGTGGTACAAATAATGGTCATGTTAGAAAATATCAAATGGATGAGAATGAGGTCCACAGGCTTTTTCTCAGTCCCCAAACCAGAAGTGTATACATATCTCATGGACGCTATGATATTTCCTACAGTTCCAGGTCCAGCAAGAGAGAGGAAGATCATCGTGTAGGTAATTTTATTCCACTTCATCTTCTGACTTCATGCATAGCACTAGGAAAAATTACTTGAGAAATAACACATAAGACTTTCTATGCTTATTGTTTAAAAAAAAAACTGGGGAATTAAAAACCTCAAGCTTTGCAACTAGTGTTTCAAACCCTGCCTTTCTTAACAATTGGCTTTGAACATGTTGCTTGGCCCCTTTAAGATTCACTGATGTAGAGATACTGCTTGGTACTACTCTTGTATGTCATGAGGATTCAATGGAGCAGAGGTGCACAGCAGTTAGGACAGTGTCTGCTGAGTGTAAACATGCTCTCATAGCATTGTTCTATGATTTTGTGTCCTGTCAGTTTCCTCCACAATTCTCTGCACTTGTACTCTTTGTTATGTTTTGCGTCTGGACAGGGAAACTTCAGGAACAATAAAACTATCACAAAGAATGACAAATTCACCCCCTCTCCTTTCTGAGGAGTCAAAGGGCACCAAATATAAGATATCTTTAAGTAGAATCTTTTGCAACTGTGAGGACAAACACACAAACTGGAGAAACTGCAGAGAAGAAAATCTTCCTCACACTGAAGCTGAAATTTCAGCCCATGTCGTTCCCTGTACCTGCCTGGGCTGTCACGAGCATCTCTGGCCCAGTGCACCCCATGCAGCTGCACATGGCTCACTCGTGGACATGGAAACTATTCTGCATGGCAGAGTCTGGTTTTTCCTGTATCTTGTCATCTTCCTCCTTCACAGTGACAGAGGAACCAGATGGTTCCATTCAACCACCTTCCCTCTCCATTCCTACCTCATAGAGTCTCTGTCAAGGCAAAAAGCAGTGTCAGTCTACTGGGACATGATGGGACACTTTCCTGTGGAGTCTGTGCAGAGTTCACGGTGAGTGTTCTCACAGCGCAGCCAGGCTCTGTTTATCACCCTTAAGCTCTGTGTTCCCAGCAACTGTCACTGCTGTCAGGATGTCACCACCAGGAGTTTGGCTTCTCCAGGGGAAAGGGCTCCTTCTGCACATCCTCATCCTGGATGGCAGCTCTGTGCTCTCCATGGTGGCCTGCCACTTGATGAGGCAGAAACTTTCTGTTCCTAATTAAGTCCCTGTGTGGTGACAAGGAGGGTGGTAAGGATGAACAGCACCCTGAGTTTCCTGGAGCCTGGGAATTAAGTATCAACCACACATGCCACACACACATATATGCAGTCAAAACACACATATAAGTAAGAGATAAGATAGAATGAATAAATCTAACAAAAAATAAAGGTTTAAAGAAAAATAAAAAGTATCTCAGTAACACCATGAGCAAAAGATGTTCAGGGCCAGAGTTAGTGGCTGGTCTTCAGGTGTGGTGTCCAGGGTGAGGCAGCAGAAGACATTTTGAAGGCTGTGTCTGTTTTCAGCTCTGAGTGCTGACTTTATAGAGGAGTCAGCTCCCCTCCTAGCTGAATTTCCCATTTCTCTTCTCCTTTGTACATAACTCTTTTTACATGTTCACTGTCAAACAATGGGCTTCTGCCTTTTGAAGATCAGATTGTTCATTTAATCCCCATATTACATGAGGAAGGGTTATGTATCATTAACTCTTAAGAACCACACATCAGTTTTGGGTATCTAACAGAACCTTGAGAAATGAAGTTTTCAGTTCTTATCTGTGTTTAGACAGCAGAGGAGATCCAAGGAGAGAGCTGGATACACCGTCCACACAGCCAGCCCTGCAGAGTGGCTCAGCTCACACTTCTCCACCTCTTCTTTTCTACCCACTTCCTGGTGTGAAGGAATGCACTGGAATGGTCATATTGGGGAACTCATATCCAGGAGGTTTTTTTCCAGCCACAGGAGCATCTGTGCCTCTGTTAGCTGAGGTAGATAAGTGAGGTGGTGGTGGGTAGAAGAGAAGAGGGCTCCTTATTTTGCCCAGAGACACCCTGTGAGGTCTGCCCTTCACTCTCCTGAAAGGGAGGCTCTGGCAATCCTGCTGCATCATCTGTGTCTTACTGAGAATCAGCATCAGACCTAGACTGCAGGGGTGGGGGCTGCTGTACAGACACATTCTCTTCTTTTATTTTCCTTCAATCTTAGGCATACCTAGGTGTGATTTAAGGGCTCTCTATAAAGTTAAGGGTCTGTGTGTGTGTGTGTGTGTGTGTGTGTGTGTGTGTGTGTGTGTGTGTGTGCACGCGCATGTGTGTGGGTACATCAATAATCACTGCCTATGGTGTTTCAGAACTCACATGTAGCTTCCCCCTTTAGTGTGCTGCGTGTAAATTCTCCTATAAATTAGGACTACATAATGCTGTTTGTCCATCTTGAGTTTTAAATAGATTGGTTAGTGCATAATTCTGAAAGTCTTTAACTTTTTTAAATTTTATTTCATTAATGAAAAATGTTTTCTCCATCAATATATCCCCTGCTCCCCCTTCCTTCTCCCTCCCAGTCATCCCTCAACCTCTCCCGTACCCATCCACTCATTCCCTACCCCAAAAATTCAAGAAGTCCCAAGGTGGGTCAGCCCAGCACAGCACATCCACTCCAGGCATATCTGATTCCCTCATTCCAAAGTCAATGCTGGACTGGGTGTTCCTCTATAAGGAACGGGCTCCAAGGTGCCAGCCCATGAACAGGAACACAGTCTGATCCCAAAATTGTCTTGTCTAATGGATAATTTTTGTTGTTCAGTACTTGTTTTAGTAACTAGTTGTCCCAGATATTGCAGAGTGTATGATCATTTTACCAATTTAGGCACTAATAATAGGCCCATTTTTATGTAGCATATTTTGAGTCATGCTATATGTGCAGTGTAGCTCTTCTGCTTTAAGGTAACTACCAGTGTATCATCGGTACAATGAATAATATAAGCCTGAGGAAAGGCCTGCCTCAGAGACTCTAAAGCCTTTCCTATATAAATTAACACATTATCAGGGAGTGTGTCATGCCTTTAGGTAATACAGTCTGTTGATATCAGAGCTGAAGTTCTTCATGAATGAGTTAGAGAACCGAAAAGGTGAAGTTCATCTTATCATGAGGATGAATATGTATAGTAAAAGGAATCTTTTAAATCCAAAACTATTAAAGGCCAATCTTAGGAATAAGGGTGAATCTAAGTAAACCAGGCTGTAAAAGTCTCATTGGCCACATGGTGGCAGTAATATTGCATAAATCAATCAACAATTACTATTTACCAGATTTTAAAAATAAAAAATAAAAACTTCAGAGAGAAAAAGAATGCTCTATGTGCCCATTCTCCAAGTGTTCTAAATAACTGGTCAAGAGCCTGTAACTTTTATCATGAAAGGTGTCCAGACAGGCACACTGAATATCCATGTAATTTTTACAGGTGGCGTTTTCTCAATATTGCTTATCTCATTAGAGCTCATAGTGCCTAACCCTATCAGGGTTGAATTTACTTCCATGACAGATTATTTCAGAATACTTGATCACACGGTGAAAACTGGGTTTGCATTATTTAGTGGAAAAACCTGCTTCTCACTGTAGTGTGGCTCAGTCTAAGTACACATCTTACATCCAAGAGGGTTTTGTTTGAATGTTGTAACCAGATTTAAATAAAATCAGGCATAGGTTAAGAGGAGGAAGAAGCCACCAGCTGACAAAAAATAAAGAGAATAAGAGGAAGCAGAAGGTAGGAACATCTGGTTGGAGAAATTTTTGGCACAGTGTAGAAGGAAACGTTTTCTGGAACAAGGAAAAGGCAGCTGGGTGCTTCCACCGCCTCTCTGAGATAACAGGTTTACACAGAAGCACACAATGGACGTATGGTGAGTATTGATAACAAGAAGTAATAAATAATCTGAAATAAACCCACTCCTTCCTGCTTTGCCTGGAGAGAGCATGAAAACACATTCCAAGAAAAAATTCTGTATTTCAGAGAAACTGAGACAGGAGATTTTGGTTCTGTTTCCTTGAAGTTTTCCATAAGCACTCTGAATATTCAAACTACTCCTTTCCTGGGTCATGTTCTTACTTGGAGGGAAGGGTTTATTTGGCTTAGACTTCTACATCACTGTTCATCATCAAAGGATGTCCGGAGAGAAACCTGGAGGAAGTTTATGCAAAGGCCATGAAGGGGCTTCTTCATCATGGCTTCTCTGCCTGCTTTTGTATAGAACCCAGAACCGTTCATCTAAGGATAACACCACCCACAAAGGCTAGTAACTCCCTCATTAATCAGTAATTAAGAAAATTCCCTGCGCCTGAATTGTATGAAGAAACTTTCTCAGCAGAGGTTTCCTCCTTTCAGTATCTCTACCTTGTATCAAGTTGACAGAACTAGCCAGTTCATGGCAGCTGGCTACCGTGAAGCAATGACTGTAAGAATATCTTCAGAACAGTGGAGTGGTAGCTTGCCCTATAGTACTGATAATGAAACAGTTACAGTCTCATGGGGATGTGGAGCCTGTTTTCACAGCTTCACCTGAGACTCCAGTCCCCACTTCTTCCTACCATAGCTGCTTATTGACTTGGGAAGTACATACGAGGTAGAATCTTGACAGAGACTTGGGATTTTTTTCTCATACATCTTTTTTGGGGTTGTCTCCTATGTTGGAGCTAGAATGTCTGGATGTCTGGTCATGCAGGTGTATTTGAGTCTTCCATGCCCTATAGATTATGATGTATTCATGTAATCTAAGTAACTGGTTTACTGATGTGGGAATGTCTTTCTATATGCTGTGAATAAAGGACTGTTTTGGCCCATGACAGGCACCATAGAAAAAGTAGGTGGGGAAATCAGAATAGGTAGAAGGAGGGCAGGGTCACAGAGATATCGACCCAGACTCCCAAAGAAGCAACATGTAAGGAAGCCAGGTGAGCCACGGGCCATGTGGCAGACAGATTAATGGAAATGGGTTAAGATGAAGGAGCTACCGAGCAATGTGCCTGAGCCATAGGCCAAACAGCATGAAATTAATATAAGTGTCTGTGTGTTTCTTTGAGACTTTTGGATTGGTGCCCCAGATAAGCAGCAGCGGGCAGGTCCAAACTGTGGGGCCAGAAAGCTCAAAGTTACAGTTCACTCGACTCAGCTTTGATGGAAACAACTCTTTGCACAGTTTTTACGCTATCTGGGTGACCTTTCTAGGAAAGACCATACGATAGAGAAAATTAGAGGGTAAAGCTGGGAAGCTCTGAGTAGCCACAGCTTCATATTTCTGAAGCGTTATTCTATTTTGCATTTAGGTTCCACTTGTTAGCAAAATCAGGTGGTGTTTATATACATACATTCAGCTGACGTATTTAACTTAGCGTAATGTCCCACAGGTCCATGCTAGTGTTCAGTATACAAAAATGGTGACTTGGTTTTTACCAATAAATCTGTCAAATCTCATGTGCTTTACCTCAAGGACATAAGTGAACCATTTCCAGGTTGACTTCCCTAGTCTCTACTTACTTAGAATTTTCACCATGTACTAAATTCTTAATTAATGTTCTGTTCACACTTTTGTTTTGTTTGTTTTGTTTTGTTTTGTTTTGTTGTGTGTGTGTGTGTGTGTGTGTGTGTGTGTGTGTGTGTGTGTGTTTGTGTGTGTGTGTCTTTTAGAAAAAGGTTGACAATAGCAACTCTCTATGCCACTCAGAGTCCAGACCATCCTTGTTCATGCTGGGTCAACAATTCTGTATTTCCTGACCATCCATTTTTTAATTTTTAATTATTTAAAGCTTTTTATGTGTGTTCATGTTGTATGCCTCTGCATGAATATGGAGGCCAGAGGACAACATATGGGAGTCAGTTTTCTCCTCAGAGGGAAATCAGGTTTTCTGGCCTGTCAGCAGGTACTTTACCCAGAGTCATCTCTCCAGACCCCCTGTCTATCCTTAATGTTGAACAATCTCTTTGTCAATTCAGATTAAACATATCTTTCTTCCCTCCTTCTCCATGTTCTTACCATCACCTTCTTTTGAGTCCAATTACACAGACTGACTGAGAAATTATGTCCGACACGGTAAATAGGCTGTGACACAAAAGTATGAGAGAAAGAGAAGGAATTGCTATTACCTACAGTCGCTTTTATATGAGAAAGACAGGGAGCTACAGGATGGCTAAGACCTGATCCTCTCGCAGAGGACCCTTGCTTCTTACTGAACACCTACTTCATGGGACTCATGATAACCTACGGCTCTATCTCCTGGGTCTCAGTGTCCTTTTCTGGTCTGTGTGGGTACCTGTACAGATGTGACATACACTGACACAGACACATGTATAAAAATAAATCTTTATATTAGAAAAACAAGCTATTTAATAATTTATAGCACAATACTACACACATCACGTACTTAAATGCTTTGTAAATACAGTGCAACCAAGGAAAATGCAAATACTTATACGTCATTGTAAAGTGGAGCCATGATGCACCCAAAATGTTAGTTTGGTCAGATATTATCTAAGCCATAAACCCACCTCTAACCATCCTACAATTTCATGTTCAATGATTATATCAATAAGTGTTTTTCAGAATGGCTCTAGCAGATTCTTAGAACCATGTCAATATCTCATTGTGTGGACCTATTTTAAGGAATCAAGTAGTGAATCCTTCATTTAAGGAAATGTAAAATCAGATCTTTTTGAAGCTCTTAAATGATAAACAGCTGGATAGTGCCATGGAGAACACTGGGGTATTAGCAAATGGCAGCTGCAAATAGGCCTCAGTCTGCTTAAATTATACTACTCATTCATCTAGCTAAAAGGCAAATCCATGCTTTTTAATCAACATAAAAACTATAGACAGATAGAAAATGAAATTTTACTGTGTGTATTTATTGTCTAGTTTATCCCACATCTACAATTTTTAATTCCTGCAGATAACCTTCATGAATATAACCCCAGAGACACTTAGTGCACTTAAGTTCTGGGACTTGGGCATAGAGAGACTCTGAAGTGAATGTAATTCATATCATTCTTTCACAATTTTGTAAAATATTTTCTACAGATGAAAACATACAGACACTTTGAAGAACCCCAAATAGCACCATGGTACTAACATTTATCAAGCACAGCATTAGGTACAATTCCAAGAAATTCCCCAATTTCTTGGAATAACATGATTAAATCACTATGAAACTGATAAAATTTACCAAATTCACCTGTGTGCTTCCAGTCATGGTGACAGTTAAACCAGTTTTACTAAACAGAATTAAGATCATTTTATCTGTGCTGAAAATGGCTCAGTAGTTGAAAGTACTAGTTGATTCAATTCCTAGGAATCATGTTTTGGTTTGGAAAAAAACTCTCCACCTCCAGTCAGTCACAGGGTGTTTGATCTCTTCCACCCTTTATAGGCATCAGGCAGAGATGTGCCACACAGACAGAATGCCGGTAAAAATATTCATACAAAATACAAATATAGAAAAAAAAGGCTTTTGAAAGAGAGGAAAAATGGAGAATGAGGTTTCACTTATCACTATAATTTACTAAGATCTCTCAACTCCAGGCTGTGAGACACCAAGAAGTTTGTCTGATAATAAACACATGATTAAACTTCTTTGTGAGAATTCTTGTCTTGCCCAAAATATTGCAGAACTGAGAGCTCTTTCACACTCACTAAACAGAAAAATGAGAGACACATTTTCTCAATTTCTCCCACCGAGTATGCCAACACTCAGCCAGAAGTTCATCCCTGTGAATCAGGACAAGGGGGCTAAAAGTTGCATAACCAAGGGCCATAAATTCTTGAATATTTGTCATCAAGAAATTTTTTTCTAAAGAGAGACTTAAAAGCAAGGAAAAGGCACAGTCAGTCCAATAGAAGAAAACAAAACAGAGCATCAGAAGGAGGACACTCTGAGCAGCTCTCAGCTCAGGAGGAGTTCTGTAGAGAAGCTTGGAGTTCTGAAGGTAGATGACATGCTGGTGGTGCTTGTGGAGAAGAAACACCATGTAGCCGCTGGCCCCTCCCATGACACCCTGACACACAGCATCTCTCAGGACCATGAGAGGGAGAACAATCAATTTCGTTTTCTGACTTTCTAGCATAAGATAGCAATAGTTCTTTTCACTCTTAAGCTGTGACATATTTAGATTTGTACTTGCGATGGAATGGATTAGGTTCATACTTATTAAAGCATTGAGTGTCCAAAAGACAGAAAAGAATGGAAGGATGTGCCATGCAGACTTTGGCCTGAGCCTCCTCCACCCAGACACTCTGGGGCTGATGATGATGGCCTGGACCACAGTGAGGAGACTGCTGTTGCAGATGGAGATGCCACGGGCCACTCTTGCCAGGTAAATGAGGATCTTACAGCCTATGTCATCTAGGAAGTTTCTCAAACCAAAAGCTGCTATTGCCTTTGACAATCCTTTTGCAAGAAGGATTATGGTGTTTGTAAAAACCAAGTGGATGAGAATAAGGTGTATGGATTTCTTCTCAGGGCCTCCCCACGAACTGAAGATATAATTTACTGAAACAGAAATGTTCCCCAGAGTGCCAAGCACAGTCATGAAGAGGAAAACTATTTCCTTAATAAATTTCGAAAGCATTTTTTCCTTCCTTCCTGCATAAAAAAATCTTGTATTCAGGAGACAAAGTGTTTTTCAAGAAAGCATCAATAATGCTAGACATTTATCTGAAAAAGATATTTTGTGTAATAGCATTTTCTTGTATGCAAGAGTGGTAGACATATGCACTGTCCCTAAAATTCCCCCTTTTTCCTGTGGACTCTGAATTATGTATGTGCTCTGACGGGTGAGTTTGGTGACTGGGAAAAAAAAGTTTTAAAGGAGATATGTTTGAGCACTATATGGCAAAATTGGCTTGTGTGTGTGGTGTGTGTGTGTGTGTGTGCGTCTGTCTGTCTGTCTGTCTGTCTCTGTCAATTTGGCTGTGTGCATGGATTATCCTAATTAACTGTCAGGATTGCTGATTGAACTCCAAATTTCCCCAACCTAATTTCTATTTTTCTCTATCACATCATATTTCTGCACCCAATTTCCAAAGGCTAAGGCTCCTTTCTCATTTGTATCTTAGTGTAACAATTTCTAGATTAGTTTCTGTCTTCAAAGCATTACAACTTAATTGAAGTTACATGTTGACTATTCTGTGATTTCACATACAAATGTTTACTAGTTACTATTTTAAGCAGTTCTCAATGTCAAGTCCAATTGCATGATCTTTTCTGATAGGGCCCTACATTTAAAGATATATCAAAAATATAACATAAAAATGTTTATGTAGCTACCAGATTGCAGTAGGGATTGTGTCTAGCAGAAATGTGTTGATTTCTAGAAGAGCAGGTATCAAAAAGGCATGGTCACAGTGGATGACTTCAGGGCATCTGTATCCCTAGCGAGTCACCTCAGGACATATAAGGGAGCATGGGACAGCATGGAACAGCTCTTGACCAGGGGATGGTTATGAGGTAAATCTTAAGAACAGGATTATGAGATGTTATATATATATATATATATATATATATATATATATATATATATATATATATATATATATATGGTCATGAGATGTGTGCAGTTCTTTAGTTATGGATCCTCAATTCAACTGCATGTAGCACAGTAAGTCAGGGACTTCTGGTGTGAGCAGGGATTCCACTGTCTAAAGGTTCCTGGTGACATTCGCCTCTGTGGGGTCTTTTCAGCAGCAATTATGTCAGTTGGTTTTGCAGCCTGCGTCTCCTCCAACCTGATTCTCAGGCAGGCTGTGTTTTTATCCACCAAGCTGAGCTGTTTACAGAACCTGGACTTGGGTAGGATGTTACTTATCATATTCTGGAGCCCCATCCTCATTTCTCAGGCATTTGTGGACAGCTTTGGGCACCTTTTCTAGAATAAGAGGAATCTGAATGTTACAGTGGCTGCATGAGTTCCTGTGTTCTGAGTACCTGGGATGCCTCTGTTCACTGCCCTCCTTTCTGTTAAACTCCCAGGGTTGCTTAAATGTCTATGTCCAGATGATCTCATGTGTGACCTTCACCAACCTTAGCCCTGTTCCCAGGCTTAAGTGTCAGGTATTGCTTTCAACTGCTCTTCTAGAAAAGAGGTAATTATTACCTGTATTAGTGAGTCCTAGAAATCACAATATCATCCTAAATTTCTGTATAAATGAAATATGCTCCAGATAGAAAGACATCAGCATTCATTGTCATAATTAGAATAAAAATTATTTTGTCAGTGATTGGAATCTATTAAAATCACTGCTTTCAGCTCACTCAAGTGCTGATGGAAAATATTAACATTTTCCTGGTTACTTAATGCTTATTTTTCTGGGAATTCCTACTTTTCAAATTCTCCCTTCCCCTTTCCTAGCATTAAATCATATTTGAGACCAACTTCTGATCTTCCAATAAGTGATTCCTTTCTACTGAAGGGACCGTCAGAGGAGGAAGAGGTGACTCATCTTCCACATTATTTGGTAAGTGCTAAAGAAAATTAATTTAAAAGACAGAATGGACATTGTTTAGATTGATGGGTGATAGCATGAAGTAGGTTAATCCAACCATGCTCATTCTCTATAAAATAAAGAAGCAAGCAGCAAACAGATAAAACTAAAAACATCGTCGCTTTTTGCTGTGTAGCGCTGAGATAAAATTAAGATGAGCTGTTTCAGGATGTGCTAGTTCACAGCCTGGATCCTTTATAACAGCAATTCTCAAGATGGTAGTAATGGTTACACTTTGTAATATACTTCTCCACACCAACCGGCATACAGTGACTGAATTTAAGATAAGTATTATAATATTACATGATAAAATTGAGAAACTTTAAGGATGGATACTGATAGAAAACCTTCAAACTTGGAGTTATAAAGCAATTGTAAAAATGTCAATATTTGAAAAGTAGTATCTCATCAAAAGTGAAAAATACAAATGTTACAAACATTAGTGACACTATTTAAGTCACAATGCTGACAAAGTTATACCTAAAAAATGATTTTTGTTTGTCTTTATATATCTAGTTATTTTTGAGACAGTCTCCTTATGTAAACCAGGGTAGCCTTGGACAATTGCCATTCCCCAGTCTCTCTAGTGCTGATGTTACAAGAGTGTAAACCAATTGTCTCCAGGGTTTCTCAGATGTCTGACAAACATCTGAAAATCTAATCTATCTTATTGATTCATTTAAAGAAGGTAACCTTAGGCAAAGACTCAGCTAGAGCTCTGTCATAATACTCCAGCCAGAGGATGGATAGCAAAGCCTCAGTATTTCTGATCCATTTCTGTATCTCCAAAAATTAGTCTCCAATAATCTTTCTGGAACCAAGGACTAGCCTTTTCAGATTCAGAGGGAAAGTGGAGGTCTTGTGGATCTCAGAGTCTGTCAACTGCTCCCTGGCTTAGTCAAAGAGAGAGACTTCTGCTCCATGGCACATTTGAGGGGATCCAAGATCTTACCTCCGTGGACTCCCCTGGACCTCTGTGGTGCAGACAGGCTCCGGAGCAGCTCTGGGAAGGTGACACTTGCCAGGTCATATTTGTACTGTCAGGGTTTGTGGGGCTCTTGGCTGATGGCAGGTACTGCAGACTTCACGTTTCATGTTGTCACAGTGTCAGGGGAAGAAAGGCCTCTGCAGAGCCCCAGTCCCTGAAGTACAGCTTCTGCCTCTACATTAAAATGTTACTACATCTGTTTTGCTCAGAAGTTATTTCAAGTTTAAACAGGAGTTAATTATTTTGAGAGTAAGGATGTGTGAGGTGAGAAAATTAACAACTATATATGTTTCTGGGTAGGGAGCTCCCCCTGCATCTCCTGACTGGTTTTCATCCTCCCAAAGAGACAAACTATAATCTGGCAGGGGACCGACTTCTGACACATAGACCAAGGCACTTGCTTCTTTTTCTTAAATCCTTTCTTAGGCTGTATTAGAATAATGATGCTCAACACTGGGGATCATGTGCAAATCCTAAACGTGGACTTAAACAAATTCAGAGCCCTTTGTTCTACCTATGTCTGTTGGTAGTGAAAGTCTTTGCTGTAACTGATTGGTTCATTCCTGAATATTAAATATCATATGAGACTTTAAATAAATGCCTTCTTGTCCTTGGTCTCAAAGCAGTATTTACTCATTATAAAACTTTAATGACATTTCTAAAAATGTATGTGTTTCCAAGAGTGGACCTTTCATACACATTTTATTCTTGTTCCTAGGAAGCTCTACCTATCCCAGATAGAAAAATATATAAATAAGTATACAGGGCTAAGATTAGAAGTGATGACTCTGTTATTTTGTTTTTGAAGAGAAAATACCATTGTGTTGCCGTAGGAGATGAGTTCGAGGTCATGGCTCTTACTCTGTGCCCTGTATGATGGTGTCTCCATGTATATAGATGTTGCTGACACATACCTGAAGCTAAAAATGTTTCTTTTGTAAGTGAAATGACAGCTTTTAGGAAACTGAAATTTCTATCCTCTCTACTAAATACGGAATCCAGGAACATGGAAACTAAGTTGTACATGACATTTGTCCTGGTGATAGAAATGGAACAATTCCAACTATTGCCAAGACTATAGGTTGCTCCCCACAAACTGACACCAAGACTCCATTGCACATCACTTACACTATTCACTGAACTAGGAAAGGTCAAGTCAGTCCCTGTTGCTGTGTCCTAATAGTCCTCTCAGGGGAGGTGGTAAAAAGGTGCAGAGTCTACAACATAGACTTAAAGGGTCTGAAAAGGACTAACTCATTTGTTCAACAACAGAGGAAGTCCCGTGTACCCTCCTCCCAGCACCCGGGCTGTGTCACAATCTGGTGATATTGAATGGCTGTCCTTCATTGGCTGGGTATGATCAGGAAATCTGACAGTTTATCTATTGCTAGGCAAATTCCTCCCAATGGTCAGGAACTCTGGGCAGTGCCTGTTGCTAGGCTGATTCCAAGAAATCAGGAACATTGGACAGCAGCTGTTGCTAGGACCTCAGGCAGAGTCCAGGTTGGTTCATAAGGAAGTACATTATATGCATGCCTTGGCAACTGGTTTGAGGCAGTTTCCTTCTCCCTATGGGCCTGTCCTACTAAAGATCCCTACATAGAGGCTTCACTCCTATGTTCCAGAATCTTCATTACAGGAAGATACTCTGCATGCTCTCAAAAGAGAAACATAAGCAGCAATCGAGTCACAAACCCCTTATCCACAATGGTGTAGTGTGTGCAAAATATGCCAGGACAATGGTAGCACAAAGCTTATGGCAGTAAGCCCCTCCACAGGATCCCCATACTTGACACTACTTGGCTAACCAATAGCCTGAGAATAAATTGCCCAGGGACCTAAGGTAAAACCAAATAATGTTGGTCTAAAAAGGGGAAAAATGTATTATTAAAATGATATTGTGCTATACTCATAAATCACTGTCTTGTTGAGCTATCAGGAGAGAAGCTTCCTCCTGTAGGAGATGAGAATAAATGAGACCCATAGTGTGAGAGCCCATACATTGACTCAGTTTCCCATATTGGCTTAAGAGTCTTTTCTGACTTGCAAAGTAAAAGAGTCAGCTATTCTAGAGTTCCAGTGAGTTCAGCTTGCTCCTTGCTTTAGGCTTGAGGGTCTAAAACTAGTCTGATTAGACCCTGGGAAATATCTTATTTTCATTCATTCATTATCTTTCTAATGTAGCCTGCTTGAGCTAGCAGAAGGCACATGATGTGATAGTGAAGCTGCCCTCTGAGTTTCCTGATTCAAGAACCAATCAGGGTTTTTTCAAGATAGTATCTGAAAGCTTGTACTGTTATTTATTTGAAGTTTGGCTTTAAAATATATATGTGCTTTCAGAAATAAACTCAAGGTCTTTGTGGTTTCAAATTATATGGTCTTCTCAATTTCTATTTTCTTCCTTTTCTACAGCTGTGTGCCTGTCCCTAGATACCCTGGTGACTTGTCAGCTGGATCCAAAACCATAGTCAGAAATTACCCAGATAGTGAGAGACCTTGGAACACACAGCCCTAAACGGGATATCTCCATCATATTCCTCCCCTTGAAGCTCAGCAGACCGCACAGAAGAGGATGTGTAAAGAGCATTAGAATTAGAGCTGGAGGGGATGGAAGACACCAAGAAAATAAGGCCCTCTAAATCAATATAAGCAAAGCTCATAAGAACTCACATTGACTCAAGCAGCATGCACAGGGCCTGCATGGGTTTGCACCAGATCCTCTGTTTACTTGCAGTTTTTATGAAATTCAGGAGTATGGGAATGAGTGGGCCTCTGATTCTTGTGCCAACATTTACATTTTTGCCTTGGGTATTATAATACATCAGATAAACCTTGCTTATTCTTTCCCATGTTCATTAAGAGGAATCTGAAATTTTTAGCAATAACAATAAATAACAATCAAATATAACTGATTCTAGAGATTTGATCTTGAAAATAATGTTGCAATTTGTGAAGGGTTTTGCTGTTTGTCTGATACAAACAGTTTGAGAGTAAAGGCAGGAGGAACCTCACAGCAAAGATCAACCTGTTCAGACAGTGAACTCCAAGTCTGCAGAACTACATAAAATGACTCTTATCTCAAGCTAGCATCGACACAAAATAAATAATTATATCTGCAAGATGGAATCTAGAACTGAAATTTCTAACTCAAAATGTGACTTTGAAAGTAATAATGGCCGAATTTCTAAGTTGTTAGTTTTTTCTTCCCCAAATATGTTTTATTTTGTTTTACTTTTTGGAAGTCAAAATATCTATATATGCAGACATAAGTGACCCAAAACATCATGCCAAAAAGTGGCCCCCAAAACTTCTACAGCTGATAAACCAGCAAAGTACTGGTTATAAAAAACTCACAAAAATCAGTAGCCCCTCTATGTATAAATGAATAACAGGCTAAGAAATATGTCAGAGGAAAAAACACTTTCCACATTAGTCTAAAATGGCATAAAATATCTTTTGAAAAAATTAATTATATGATTCTTTATTGATTCTTTGGGAATTTCACTTCATCAACCACAATCCTGCTCACCTCCAAATCCTCCCATAAATGCTGTGCACCCCTACAACATCCCCCCCCCAGAATAAGCTTCCCCCAAATTAATTACAAATATGTTGAACAAATTCTGGTTGTATTAAATCAAACTCAGAGCCAGATCTCAGGGAAAAGCTGAAATATCAGAGAGAGGAAACACCACAGTCAAATCTCACCCAGCTGTCTTCCAGCTTCCTCAGCCTCATTCCTCACGGCTTCTAGAGAACGGATCTGTCTTTCTATGCCTGCTTAAATCCTTCTTCGCCGAGTTGTTTCACATCCAGGTTAAGATTAAAGGTGTGAACTACTACTATTTGGTAGTTAGCCTTGAACTCACAGAAACACAGCAAGATCTCTGACTCTGCAGTTATGGGATTAAAGGTGTAGGTCACCACTCCCAGTCTCCCCCACATACACATCCCCAAATCTGGAATTAAGGGCATGAGTTACCACTCTCTGACCCTCCTGGACTGATTGTGGGTGGATCTGTTCTCTGATATTCCAGACTAGTTTTATTAAATATATAACATATCACCACAGGAACAAAACAAAACAAAAGATGCTCCTTCATCTTTCTTACCTTTCCCACACCTCTTTATAGAGACACAGGGAGCTTCAGTGTGCCATGCAGTATACCCTTTGTCCAGTCAGCCCCTCCCTCAATGTTCATTCCAGTGAGTCATGGGTTTGTTTCAAGGCCTCTGGCCTCTGGCACACCATCATCACTGGACGCTCACTTGCTGTTGCCCCACGTCCTGGAGATGTTGTGGCTATTGTTCTTTAGTACCAGACCCTTTCAAGTTCTCCATCAGGTAGTAAATGGGGTAGATGTAAGGGTAGTCCAACTCAAGGCCCAGGCAGACCACTAGGACTGTCTGCCTCAGTTGAGGGGCAGAGCCAGCTCTCCTGTGCCAATGCCATTGGAGCATAATGGGTGGGATCAGCTCTCCAGCTGTTTGTTCTGCAAAGGGCAGGGTCAGCTTTCCCAAGGTGAATGAAGGGCAGGATCAGCTCAGCACAGCCCTGGGATTTCAACATACATGATTCCTGTGGTTAGGGGGGAGGGGGCCCTGGACCTCAACACAGACCCCAGTTGTAGCAGGATCATTGACCCAGACATGGCCTTCAGCATCAGCTCAGGCCCATATGCCACCATGGTCTCATTGGCAGCACAGGTTACCCAGATCAGCATGGCCCTCATGACAGCATAGCCCTTGGACACCTACATGGTATCAGATGACTGTCTAAAACTCGGGCATTCTATGGTCCTCAGTGGTAACAGGAGCAATGGACATAAATTCAGATCTTGGCAACTGCTGGGCCACAAACCCAGACATGGGTCTAAGCAGCAAATCAGGCCCAGATGATGCCACGATCCAATGTGGCAGAGCAAGCCACTCAGATCAGCATGGTTCCAGTAGCAGCACAGCCCTCAGACACCAACATGGCAACAGGTGGCAGCCTAGACCTGAGACATCTGTGTGGTCTCTGTGGCAGCATGGACCACAGATATCCACACAGACCCTAGCTGTGGTAGAACCACAAACCCAGACATGGTCTTCGGCAACAGCCCAAGCACGGATTTCACTATGGTCCCTGCAACAAGGTGACCTTCAGGTATCAAAATGGCTCCAAGTGGCATCCCAGACCCCTGGCATCAGTGTGGCCTCTTGAAAATCCTGGCTACGGACATAAAGAAATAAATCTAGAAAAACTATAAGGCACATGAAATATATTTTACCTGGTCAAACATAAAACAAAAGATTATATTTAGCTGACATGTGTACAACACGCCGTCTATACTTGTATCATGCTGCAGGCAGCAGGATTATGCAATAATTATTCAGCTTTCATTATTAAGGTCAATCTACCAGAATTAAGGATTCTAATGGACGACTAATCCAAGATATTAGACTACTGGAGTTTAAAAAAAAATGGCTATTTCAGGACTTCCCCTATAATCAAGTGAGTGACTACCCTAATTGTCATTATAGAGCCTTCATCCAGCAAGTGATGAAGAGAGAAGCAGAGATCCCTAGCTAAGCACTGTGTTGAGCTCCCATTCCAGCTGAAGACAGGGAGGAGGGATTATATGAGCAAAGGGATCAGGATCCCGAGGAAGAGACCACAAAGATGACTGACCTGAGCTATTGAGAGCTCACTGACTGAAATAACCACTGAGGAGCCTTCATGGAAAGGAGCTAAACCCTCCAAATGTCGATGACAGTCGATCGGCATGAGCAGTTTGTGGAGCCTCCTTATATCCCTGGTGCATGAACTGGCTTTTCGGAGCCCATTCCCTGCAGAGGAACACCTAACCCAATCATAGTGCTAGGATGAGGGACTCGACCGACCTCAACTGGGTAAGGCAAAGTAAACTGACTCACCTTGAGATTCCTTACCCTCCCTGTGGATTGATGGGGGAGCCTGAGGGAGTGAAAGGAGGAGGGGAGGGAAGGGGGCTATAAGAAAAAAATCTTTTTAAATAAAAAATATTTACAGAAAAAAAGTTGGGCTGTTTCTGCTGTAGAGTTCTTGTAGCTCTTCCCATCTACTATAAATTGGGGACTTATAACCACAGCCTAGTAGTGCTTTGATAATTAATTGGGCACAACTTCCCCTATGAATTTGGGGTGTTTAGATAACATGCCCCAGCTGTGTGTGAAAGCAGTCGCACAGTCAAAACCTGTTTCCCACAACCCGGTCTATATTCTTTTTTCCAATGTAAAGGTAGTAATCTGCCTTCCTGCAATTATCTTTGTCAGCTAGCTTTTGGTCAGTTTAGTGTCCAGGCAAAAGTATCTCATTTGAAAAGTTCTCAGATACTCAATGTTATGTTGACAACGCGTATACCCATGTGGCTGACAAAGGGCAGCAGGGGTCAGCCCTTTGCCCCATGTGGCGCATGGAAGGCAGCACAATGAGAGGACACTTAGACTGGGCCCGTGTGGAGAGACATTATTAGAAAAGAGAGAGGGAAAGGTAGAGAGGAGGAGGGAAAGAGGGGGGCCAGAGACAACATCAGGATGGGGAGAGGGAAGAAGGAAGAGAGGAGGGGTGGAAGGTGGAGAACGTTCTTAGACCCAGCTTGACATAAGAACCCTTGGCAGGCCTGTGAATTGCCATTGGCCTGTGCTTCCAGGGCTAGGACAGAATCCTAACACCACAGCTCTGGAATTGTTGCTTCACAGCTACTTAAAGAGACAGGGAACAAACTTACCCTGGTTTCACCTTACCTGCACTTAGAGAAGCAATGGCCTAAACTAACCTAGCACTAAGAGATTCTTAACTCCTTACACTTACACTTACTTTCACGTCGGTTTTATTAATGGAAGATTTTACTTTAGAGATGTACTGCTTACAGTGACAACCATTTGCTGAGATCTGTGCCACTGCAACCAGATCAACTGAAGGGTGCCAGGTTCCACTTCTTGTGCAAATTAGGCTTAGTTCCTCTCTTTGTTCTAACAGCCTTAAGCAATAGGTGTAATCTTTTAAATCTAAAAAGGGCCCTTTTAAGCAGCTAACACTAGCAAAAGTAATTTGGGGGCAGACCAAAGGCTGTGTGTACTCCTCTACTGCTTACACGGGTTGCCTAGCTACCAGGGATACTTCTCCCACCCACTAGGAAAAGACCCACATGCTACTTGGATAGAAGCAGTGCAAAGAGAAAAGACATCTTTTACCTTATTTGTGGTTTTTGAATAATAAATTTATTAGCTTATTAACTAGCCACACTTAAAAACACAATTTCTCCCCCTTAGATTCCTTTGTTGATAATTTGTAGTCGGCCTCTTCAGGGAGCTTCCACTAACCACTCTTACCTTGTGCCATAAATGAAAACTAACAATTATTGTTCTGTGTGTGGATCTTATGTACTTTTATGAGCCTGCAAAATTCAAGCCTTGCATTACATTGCCAAAAGAATTATTATTTGTAAATGTATATAAGCTAGTAGACCTGTAGAGATAGAGCTGTTTTGAAAAACAATGCAGACATGGACAGAAAGAACATATTGTGAACAGATTCATTATTTTGCCTTCAGATATTAGTTTTCCCTTACATATTGTAATACCTTTTTGGAACCCTAGAAAGGAGGCTTTAAGGCTGATCCTGAAAGGTCTCTGTTAGTATTAATGTGGATATGTATGCTACCTTTAAAAGTATATGTATTTTCAGAACAACAGGACAAGACACCATTAAAAACAAAGAGCCCAGTTGGTTCAGGGTCTCCGAATGCCTCTGTTGCAGTTTCCTCAGAGTTCTGCATCCAGAACAGTCTCAAGGCTACTGACTTTCTCAAGGTTTACTGAAAGATTTCAGCACCCCCAGAAACAGGAGAAAACAATGCCCACATTCCCAAAAGATGGGTTATGAATGTTTGTCATCATTTAGGGGAGGTTGGTTGCAAATTGTTATTGGTAGTGGTCAAGAAAAAAAAAAAAAAAACTAAACAAAACAGTTGGATCCAAGGCTCTCATTCTGAAGGAGAAAAAAGGGGATACTGTGGTGGGATTCAGGTGTCAGCTGATAAGATCGGAGGATGCTTATCCAGGGTCCCGGGCCCCTGAAGGGGTCGTGGCCAACCCCATTGAGAAGGGGCTGCTGGGACCCTGGAAAGCCTGTTTTGTCTGGTTCCTGGCTGCTGGAGAAACTGGTTTGGAATCCATCCTCCATTGGTCAAGACTCCAGTCCCTTTTCAGGCTCCACTATAAGCTGTTACCTGTATGGTGAGTGTTGGTTTATATTTTAATAAATATTCATCTTGGACTGGTGCCTTGTAAGTAAAACTCCACCCACAGGATATGATATGATATGATATGATATGATATGATATGATATGATATGATATGATATGATATGATATGATATGATATGATATAATATAATATAATATAATATAATATAATATAATATAATATAATATAAAAATGATAAAGTAAACAGGTAGAAAATTGAATCTATTTTAACTCATAAAGCCACTTCTTGTCTTAAATATTTTACATTGGTATTGATTTTTACATATTAATACAAATTTAAGGCTATTTTTGTTAGAACATACTGTTCATGCATTTTTACTCTTCTTCAAGAATTATTTCATTCTACTCTTATTGTGTTTATGCTGCTCACTTAACAATGTATTCTTAATTTCTAGTCCTTGAAAGTTATTATTACAAACTATTTAGGATAATAAAGAAATGCAGAGTTAGTCATCTATTACAATCAAACTTGTAGTCATGTTAGGTTTGTTTTCCAGGTCAAACAAAGATATATTTTGGATAGACAGGTGGTCTTAAAACAGTTCAGAGATCTATAGAATATGACATTTAGGATGTTTTTAATAATATAAGGCTTTTTGTGACAATGAGACATGTCTGCTCCTGGAAGCACCATTCTACTTCAAAGAAGATAATGGGCATCAAAGAAACTCTATGTTGAGTTTTCTTTCTTTGTGGCAAAAGTTAGCCCCTAGACAAGAAACTACCCTTGCTTCTACTGTTGACAGTATGCTATCCAAATCTGTCAAGCAGGACAAGAAAGAAAATGACTGCCTAACATCGCCAGGACAATGGAGAATAGTTCTTCAAAATTCTTGCTTCACAAAAAAGTCTGTCAGATATTCTAGGCCTGTGGGCTAATAATGGATATTCCAATGATATCGACAAACCTTTATAGACTGTCCAGACGACAGCTGTTTCTTTCATTTCTTTGTTTGGGAAGTTGTTGCTCTGTGGTTCCTGTTTACTCAGGTAATATCATATGTTCCTCAGGTCTCCGTTATCATTGAAGACTGGATAATTATACTTATAGTTTTCTTTGATACCAAATTTAAAAAGGAAACTCACAAAAGGGGTATAAAGTATATAATGCTGAGATACATAAAAGGATAGTTTGGGGTTGGTACAAGTTAGGATAGAGAGTAGGTACAAAACCTCAGACTCACCAAAATATAATAGAAAATGGAGCATTTTCTCTGAACTTGACAAATGCAAATGGACTGGAAATGTTAATGTAATTCTTACCTGATATTTATTCTTATTGTATATAATTTTACTATGTTAAAGTTAAAAATCTTTTTATTTAGACAAAAAGGAAAAAATGCTATGGAATAATTCTTTAGTATACTGTGAATATATGTGGCTCTCATTAATTAAAAATTGGCTGATGACTAGGCATGATTTTTTGGAGCAAAGATAATGCTAGGGAAAGGGCAGAGTCAGACAAGATACCATGGGATACAAACCAAACAATGTGAAATACATAGATAAGGTAAATAAGCCTTAGAGCAGCACATAAATGAGTAGAAAAAATTAATTTAAGTTACAAGAGCTAGTTGAAAAATAAGCCTGAGCTACTGGCTAGTCCTTTATAATTAATATAAAGTCTATGTGGTTATAGGGATCAGATGGAAGGACAGAGCTGACTGGCCGTCTAAAAAGAAAACTCCACCTACATAGGCTGACCAGTGCATGACTTTCACCAACTTTGGCTAAGTGGCACAAGGCAGGCCTGCGGATACTTTAGTGAGCCAAGACTATGAGGATCCAGCCTGACCTATAGATCTGTTCTTCAAAACTAAATGTAATAAAATTATTTTCACTGAAATAATAAACAAGTTAATTGTATAATTCAGTGAGACTCACTGTGATAGTTACACACTGCCTCTATTATTTATTAATGGTGTGCTTCCATGATTCTGTCTACTACTAGAAGTGGTGATCATGAATGATCCTTTATACAAACAAGAGAATGTTGGCTATTTCATGAAGGAAGGCGAGATAAGATAAAGAGACAGTTGCAGCTTTAAACTTTCTTCATGTTAACTAAGCATGGTCACCCTTCAGTGAGTGAGAATTTACTCTTATGTATTGAAATACTCTTAGTATATCTGCTATTGTGTGCATCAAAACAAAGCTATCAAGATTTCTATTTCACTATGCTGAAAGAATAAATGGATATTTATCAGTGCCTGATCTCTATTACTGAGTATGACAACATTTAGTCAGATGTTCATCTCTCTGAATAAGTATAAAGGGGCTGATAACTGCATAACCAAGGGTTAGGAACTCTGGAACATACAGTAATCTTGAATAATTCTCTATGAAGAAAGTAAAATATAAAGAAATAAAGCAATCTGCCCAATAAAAGAAAAGAAAACAGAGCATCAGAAGGAGGACACTCTGAGCAGCTCTCAGCTCAGGGGGAGTTCTGTAGAGAAGCTTGGAATTCTGAAGGTAGAGGACATGCTGGTGGTGCTTGTGGAGAAGAAATACCATGTAGCCACTGGCCCCTCCCATCGCACTCTGAAACACAGCATCTCTCAGGACCATGAGGGTGAGAAAAATCCATCTTGTTATCTGGCTTTCTGGAAGAAAATAGCAATAGTTGCCACCTTTTTTAATTTTTGATATGTTCACACTGTTGATATTTTTAATGTAATATGTTAAGTTCATGCTGATCAAGGAATTGAGTATCCAAAAGAAGAGCAGTGAGGAAAGAATGTGCTGTGGAGTCTTTAGGTTGAGCATCTGCCACCTGGAGCCTCTGGGACTGATGGTGATGGCCTGGACCACAGTGAGGAGACTGCTGGTGCAGATGGAGAGGCCCCGGGACACCCTTGCCAGGTAAACAACAACTTTACAACTGTTGTCATCCAAGAAATTTCCAAAATTAAAGGCTTCTATTGTCTTCGGCATCCCTTTTGAAAGAAGCATTATGATATTTGTGAGTGCCAAGTGGGCAAGAATTAGGTGTATAGGTTTCTTCTCAGTGCTTTGGAACATGTGTATGTAACTCACAAAAACTAAGATGTTTCCCATGGTGCCAAGCCCAGTGAGACAGAGGAAGACTGTGCCCCTGACAGGGTCCAAAACCATCTTTATATTTGAGGCAGAAATTCTTGATCCAACAAATACCTTTTTGAACAAATCATAAAATTATGGTGAGTATCAGCAAAAAAAAAAAAAAATCATTTCAGTCCCATCACTTTCCCAAAGGATATGGTCATGATATATATTATTGCTCAGATTTACTGACACAAAACTTCCTTGAAAACTTACTTTCAAAAATCTAAATTTCCAAGCTATATATTTAACTTATATAAAATCTAATCCACTTGTTCTGCCTCAGAATGGCTGGAGTATCACCAATAGCTCCAACCAGAATTTCTCCAGGCATTTTTTATTTCATTGAGTCACATTCCTGTAATTCAATTCTGTAAATCATGCTAACCTGTCAGCTTGTGACGGGGGCATATACAAACATTTGTGAAGTCCTTTTGTTTTATTATATTGAACACAAATTTAACCACATTTTGACTTGTAGCAAACCCCTTATTTGCCCAATATTTCATTATATCTATCAATTAAAGCCTGTAACATATTCTGTTTCTTCCCTCCTAGTGTATGTTAGAAGCTTATACCCAGTATTTCCAGATACGTATTGAAAACCAAAAGTGATTCTAGAATTGTCTAATGATGCACACAAATTAAGATTTTTAAAATTATCTTCCCCAGGCCTAGCTTTCTCCCAGGACTATCATATGGGAGTGGTTGTGGTTAGCCACCAAAGCCCTGAGCCCTGGCATCAGGAGAAAGGTTTATCTCAGCTCTGGAAACTAAGACCAATAGCTATATGTATGCCTATTTTCTAAGCTTTGTTACATATTTTCTGTAAAGATTAGGACTACTATGGGGCAATCTGGAGACAGACTGAAAGTAACTTTCCCCAGTTTTAGCACAAATTGTAAATAAACATATAATTTGCATATACATATGCACATATAAATTTTATTTTCTCTTAATGCCAGTTTAGTTCTGACCCAGAATTAAACCGTGTAGTTAGATCTAATGGTTGCAATTTTACTACTTAGAAATATCCACTGGTCTTCTGTAGTTCTTCAACATCCAAAGTGTACGTCTTCCTAGATAAGATCTACTAGTTACAGCAGAATTAGCAAAGGCATCAGGAATTAATTTGTTTTTATTATTATCTATGTTCATAAACCGTACCAAAACATAGATTTGACTGTGGTATTTTCACACATATATACTTTGTGTTCTCCATATAACCACCTTTCCTGTCCTACCTTGTCCTTTTCATTTCTGTGCTTATCATCTTAGCCAGGCAATAAGGCAAAGGAAATACACAGAAAGGAATTAAAGAAGAAATACAAATGTTTCATTTGCAGATGACAACCCCTACTTAAGAGACAACATACACTATAGCCAGAATGTTCTTGAAGATGGGAGGATTCCCGAAAGCCACAGGATATATGATCAGCATACAAAATCAGCATTTTACAGTACCAGCTAAGAAAGAAAACAGTAACATTCACAATATTTACATTAAGATAAACAAAAACTAGCCAGTCAAAAATAAATATGTAACAGAATTTGCCTTTTCTCTGAATCTTTCCTCTAATCCTCTCCCCAATTTTTTTGATTCATCCTTCTTTTTCACTAGTTATTCTAAATTCTAAAGTATGGGTTATTTAAAATGCCTTTTCTCTTTACCTCCACTGAATTAAGTTGTGGGAGATTAGTGTGTTTGTCTAAAAGGAAAATGCAAGTACCACCTGAATAAGTGTTAATTCTGAAATTTACCAGAAATACCAGTTCCACAATTTTGGCAGAATTTGGGCAAGCTTTTACTAAAATATTAAATACAGACCAAGATGGAATTTGGTCAAAACCATCACCTGGAAATTTTCCAGCTTTTTGGCCTGGAGACATGTGTTAACAGGGTTTTTATAGCCAAAAGCCATAGACTACCATGTATGTGTTACAGCTCTGGAAGGACAGGTATTCTGACCATTGGAAGCCAGACTATGCTTGCAAGTGTTACAGCTCAGATCCTCACCATCAGAAGACTGACAATACCTACCATGCTATTCTGGAGGGGAATGGTTTCTCTGCAAAAGCATAGAAGTTCTACTCATCTGAGAGAGCTGTTACTTCCTTACTCCACTCTGCTAAGAGAATTTCCCTGCATAAAGTAGTTACTTCTCTGGTTCACTCAGCTACAGGAGTTTCCCCCACAGAAATGTAACAATGTTATTCAGGTCTGGCAAAAGTTGTTACTTTGTTCTACTCTCCTTAAGGAAGTTTCTCCCACAGAAATGGAGTCGTTCTTCTGCTCTAGTGAATGTTGCCTCTTCCCTCTGCCCCTCTCCATTCTGGAAAAAGATCTTCATCCAAATCTTTTTCAATGGATTTATTAGGAAGGATAAATCTAGGAGAGTGGCTGCCTCTGCCAAGTTGGAAAAAGGCAGCTCTTCACTGATGAACAGGTACAGTTATATAGGACTTCACAGGGGCCATGTTTTTCCAGGGTGAAGATTTTCAGGGTGGGACTGGTTGGACTTCAATCCCTGAACTTGGAGAAGCTCAAAGGAAATTGGCTGGATTTTGTGTTCAAGGCTTGGTTGATTTTTAATGCTCAGTACTGCTTGGTTTTCACATTGAGTTGGTCAAGGGCAGAGTGTATTTTTTTGGCTCTGGATTTTCTTCCACTGGATGTTTTTAATCTTTTGGCTCTGGTTTCAGGGCCAATGAGTTGGCTCTGGTCTAGGGTCAGGATGTATGCCTTCAACTCTGGTTTTAGGGCCAAAGTGTGTGTGTGTGTGTTGGGGGGGGGGGTGTTGTTTGTTTGTTTCTGGTCTCAGAGTCAAGGTATGTTTCTTTTGCTGGCTCTTTTTAATCTTTTGGCTATAGTTTCAAGATCAGGATGTGTTCTTTTGGCTGGCCCTCTTACCTTACACACTGTACTTTCCCACCAGGCTATGGTGTTATTTTCCAAGAACTATAACTCCCAGAATCCCAGAAAGTTATCTGGTCTTTGGGAAGGTGGGGATTTCAGGATAATTTCAGGTCTAACATTTCCCCCTGAAGTTTTATCCTGAGTCAAATCTCTGACTCTATGATGGTCGTGAGTTTATAGTTGGATCCATTATTTAATGGTACCCAAGCAAGAATTGTCACTTAGTTGTTGTATCAATGTTATATGACAGTAAGCCAGATTTCCTAGAACAGCTCTGACCCCGTACCAAATTTTGAATTAACTGTTTATAGGCTTTTAACCATATCTAATAAGGTATTAACCTATAATCAAGATATATAGGACACAGTACATTCATATACATATTCAAGACCAGTCAGAAAAAATGCAGTGGCCACATACATTTAAACATTTCATTGAAACAAAGGCAATTTTGTGTGGCTTCCTGTTTATAATAAAACTTACAGGTAGGGCTGCATCAGTAGCAATGAGATGCAACACCTGAGGCTCCACATTGCTCACTCA
Source organism: Phyllotis vaccarum (assembly GCA_033318265.1). Lineage (NCBI taxonomy): Eukaryota > Metazoa > Chordata > Mammalia > Rodentia > Cricetidae > Phyllotis > Phyllotis vaccarum. The sequence continues at coordinate 27,260,937 of JARWLC010000011.1, read as the reverse complement.
AGTCATAGTACACAAAGACAGACCAAGCACATAAGACAAGAAATAAACAACAGGAAAAAAATAAAAATAAAAATGTAAATAAACAACAATTAAAAAAAAAAAAAAAAAAAAAAACAACCTAACACGGGAGCATGATCTTCAACAATTGTAACTCATCAGTTCTCCCTGTACAACCCAGACCCTAGGTAACCATCAGGCTGAGCCGCTCCAGGGTTTCCCTAGCCCCCAAATCCAAACTGGGCCAACCCTTAGTCTGGTGGAAATACCAGGATAGAACGCTGTTTTAATTACCTCATTCTGCCACCTCTAGACTGCCTGACATTCCCATACTGTCCTTGGCTTTGTTGTGCAGCCTAGGCATTGGGACCCTGCTGTGAGCACCAAGGTGCTGGACCACCCTGAGTCTGACTCAGTTCCCAGCATCATCAGGATGTGAAATCAGATCCATGACTGGTCGGAAAGCAAGTAGTGGCTCTTGTTGAACTCTCAATTAACTATAAATGAATCCAGAAATAACCAGAGGGCAGTGGGAAATCTCCCTGTGACATGGATGATGGGCCTTTGTCCCCAGTAGGATACCCCAATACCAGGATCCAAAACCAGGCAGAAAAGTGTCATAAAGTCTTAAAATGTTTTCTGTAACTTACCAAAAACAAGAGGGAGGCATGCATAAAAATGTGTGTGAGAGAGCCAGGCAAATAACATAACAGGCCTCTAATAACTCAACTAAGAGTTAGCCCTCACTCAGTTCACAAAGGGAAATCAGTCACCATAACCTGACATTGGACAAAAAGAATGGCACCTATGCCTGGACCAGCTCCCCTTCCTCCCCCCACAAGTAATAAACAGATAAGGAAAAGCCCCAGGTTTGTCCAGACCTGCCCAAGATTGGAAAAGCTATTATCTTAGCCCACCCCTGATAGCCCTAACTAATTAGAAATGTGCTGATATGATTGCCACTTGCTGAGACCAATCCTAAGTAGAATGGGCACATTGCTTTTAAAATTCCTTTTGTAGTGCTAAAAAGGGGCCTGCAAGCTTATCTCAGGGTCGACATCTTGCCTTTTTGTCAGGTATGTGGGCCCAGAATACTGGTACATTTATTCTCTAGATAGTAAGAGTAAGTGCTCTTGCTGATTACATCATGTTTAGTGGTCTTTTAAGGGACTTCTCAATGACCATGACACTTGGTATTCCTCTTTCAAGCATTATTGTTCACTAAGGTGGTCCCCCAGAGTCTGGGTGAAAAAAATCCTAGCTTCAGAAATTGGGTGGAATTATCTTTGTAGGGTGTTCCATATACTAATCCTGAAATTCACCAGAAAAACTAGCTCTACTCTTTTGGTTGAATTTAAGCAAACTTTTATTAAAATTTTAAATGCTGACCAAGATGGAAATGAACAAAACCACCAGCTGTGTGGCACCAAAACACTTGTTGATGGGGTTTATACGGACAAAACCCATCGGCCACCACACTAGAGCTACAACTCCCAACATCCTGGGAGGTTATCTGGTCTTTGGACTTGCAGGAAGTCCACATCTGAGGTCCCAAACTTTTGTTTCTCTGAACAGGATCTTAGTCACTCAGATTGTCCTTGAACTCACAGCAGTCTTTCTCCCTCAGAGTGCTGGATTACAGCTGCCAGACACCATAACCCACTTCTGAGGAGAGAAAATTGCATTCTAGAGCAAAAGAAAACATACACATGGGGGACAGACAGATTGCCTGCCTGTCTTACTGTAATAATTTGTCATATAAAAGTCCTTCATAACCCTTGAGGACACAAATGTAGAGCTATGACACAGAACGTCTGCCTCTGTTTCCTACAGGGCCAGCATTGAACACATGCATTCCATGCAACACTTCATTTCTCCTGGTTTCAGATAATAAACCTAAGTCAATCTAATCAAGGAAGTGCAAGACCTCTATGATGAAACCTCAGGAGACAGGAAATCTCAAAGTTCATAGTGCAGCAGGATCAGTGTCACTGCCATAGTCACTGTATTCAGTGAACCTCTGATCAAGGTCCCAAAGCTATAGCCAGATGTGGGAGGGAGACTTATAATTCTTGCACTGAGGAAGATGAGACCATTGGAGGCTACTTTAAGATTTATAACATTATTCATGGAGCTAAAAAATATTCTAAAATTCATATGGAGATACCAAAAAATCCACAGGCAAAGCAATGAATACAAATGAGCTAAGATCAATGTATCCAGTTATATAACTTCAAACTATACTAGCAACAAAAATAAGATTTTGACACAAACCAGGTATAGATCAATGGGATAGAGCAGGAATCTAAATATAAACCAGAGCAGCTGTAGTTAAAACACACTGAGGAAAATGTAGCCTCAGACAGAAACTAGATCCATATTTCTTATACTTCACCAAAAAAGTGAAAATGTGTAAAAAGCCATGATATAGGAACTGAAGCACTGGGTACGTACAAACACAAAGCAGAGGACAAACAACTCAGGACACAGTGTGATCACTAGAGGAAGATCCTATCCAGCCTGAGCTGACAACAGCCTGAGCCAGTCATAGTCTGGACACTCTCATGATACCTGTGCTGGGGAAAAACAGGGACAAACAGCTACAGAGCCACCTGAAAACAGTGCTGCCCTGATGTCACCTTGTCACATAGCAGCTATATGGAGCCACCCTGGATACACAGTCCAGTCAACATACAGACAAACCAACAGAACACCTTCTGTAAGAAACAGAAAAAATGACAACAAATAAGGAACCATGTTCTCTATTTTGGGTCACCAGGGACAACTCTTGAAAAAAGAATCACATTATCATCAGGCTGCCTCCAGGGAGGGCACCATGTAGGAACCCTAGCATTCTGTCATGGAGGGTGTTCAGGAGAGCACTAGACTCCTAGTGAGTGGCTTTAGGGCCTTTAAGGGAGCCTGGATCAGTTCTAGATGTGCTGAAGTTTTTCGTGTGGATTAAAAGATTAATAAGGCATGTTAAAGTTAGGGACTCCTTAAAACTTTATTTAAAAATAAATGAAAGTTCTGGCACCCTCTTTCTGTCCATGCAGTACAAGTCATAAGAGCAGGGCACTAACTTGCTAGCAGGCAAAGCACACAGAGATATTACAAAATAAAATAAATCTTTTAAAATAACTGGTTGGCACACCCCTGATGTGAATTACTCCATCACAAGGAAGGTCAAGGTAGCACTTCGCTGCTGCCATGTGACACCGGGAACAGAAGCGTTTTCACGGGTTTGTAGCTGTTTTTTTCCCTGCCTTTTCCAACACAAGTAAACAACATTAGAGTGGAGAGACTGAATGTTAGAGGATATTTTCAGCTGAGGATGGGATTGGATCTAATTCAACCTCTAAGATTAGATAAGATTCTCCCCAACTGGGAATTAATATCAAATGATGGGCACTTTCTACAAAGTAAAAGAGATCAGGCTTTGTACATGTTTTATATCCTTGACATGCAGTTCAGCAAGCTGCCTGCCTTTCCTTTGTAGTAAATATTAAAGCCCTCAACTTTCCCTAGGCCCTCTTATTTCCACTTTCATCCAAATCTACCGCTTCTCCATTCCCCTTCAGAAAAGAGCAGGCCTCCCAGGAGTATCAACCACACATGCATAAGAGAATGGAATAAGACTAGGCACAAACCCTCATGTCAGGGCTGGATGAGGAAACTCGGACAGAGAAAAAGGGTCCCAAGAGCAGACCAAAGAGTTCTCTGATCCCCCCACCCCCACTCTCACTGTTAGGAGTCTTACAAAAACCCCAAGTTAAACTACCACAGCATACATACAGAGGATCTAGTACAGACCCATCACAGGCTCCATTATTGCTGCTTCAGTCTCCTCTCTGTGAGGCCAGGTTAGTTGATTCCTTGGGCTATTCTGTTGTCCTTGTCCCATCTGGCTCCTAGAATGGTACCTCCCCTGTGGGGAGCCATGCAGGCTAGTCTCAGATCAGCATATGACTACATACCCAGTGGGTTTCTAGATGCCAGGCACCTGTGGACTCTCACTTGACAAGAACCAGCAGATCACAGAACAACAGCTTAGGAATTTGTAAAATTCATTCAGTTTACAGGTTTTTTTTCCTCTCTCTCATTTTATGTACTTTGGGCAGTTTTCAGATTTGCAATGTCAGTCACACGTGCAACAGCTGTAATTTTCTCTGGAAATCTATTCTTTCTGGAATATTTTTTCTTGAGATTCATCAGGGGAGTAGTACTTCTCAAATCTCTTATCTGGAATTGCCAACTTCAACTCCTAATGCTGAGAGCTTTTCTGACTCAATAAAGACAGGTACATATGAGAAACAACACTTGAAAGGTTAACTATGTCTCACAGTTCTGAAAAGGAGAGTAAGGAACACACACAAAGAATGGGGGGAAAGCATCAGGAATGTACATAGTGCCAACTGTTGAGAGTAAGTTCCCTAGACATCAAGCCAATAGAATCAATGGTAGGATCTGGAATTCTCCATGAGGAAAAAATGTAGTGTAAAATATGAGGTGAACAGATCCATCTTTACCATATGTAGGGGCTTATATTGGTGGAAGAAGTGTGGTATAGTGGGCTGGGGAAGGAAGGCCTTATCAAAGTCTGTCTTTTATAAGGAGATTGAAACTTGGGTCCTTCTTGTGGAAAAGAAAACTGTGTAAAACATATCTTGCATGCAAAAAAGAATTTTTGGGGGGGGGGTGAATATTGTTGTCCTTAAAGCATTGTGTCCATGTCTATTACCTTTCAACTTTGTAAGTGCAAGTAGCTGAAAGAGCAGGATGTGTGTGGCTAGATATGAAGTAACTCTGCAAAAATGCTGAACTCTATATCGAGAATAAGGTCATGAAGGGGGTGAGAAAGTGTATTCATGAAAGTATACAGGAGAACAATGGGAGCTTTTATAATTATTATAATCTATTTCTTAAAAGTCAAAATTAGAGGCCAATAATAAATATGGTCATGTAAGCCTGGTAGAAAAAAAAAAATCCATTAGTGTATAAATAAAAACAGTTTGAGCTATTCAAAGTCACTTTAGTGCAGTTCCCCAGTGGTCAGATTTTTGCTTGCTCTGAAGCCCATTCTCTGTTTCAGGACCTGAACCTGAGCCAAAGCTGGACCCCCACACCCCCCCTCTTCTGTGGGGTTCCCTGAGCTCTGTCTGAGGATTGACTATAGGTCCCTGCATTGACTTCGTAGTTCAACAGTAGTTCCTCTGACTTCAGGAAAGTAGTTTCAAACATAAACTTGGCAGGGAGCACCGGTGGGAGCACCAGTGGGAGCACCAGTGAGAGCACCAGTGGGAGCACCAGTGGGAGCACCACTGGGAGCACCAGTAGGAGCACCACTGGGAGCACCAGTAGGAGCACCAGTGGGAGCACCAGTGGGAGGGAAAGAAAAGGAAGAGGAAGTAAGACCAAGACAGGGAAACACAATGACAAGTGCATGACAGTGTCATAATGATGCCATTGTTTCCACAGTGACATAAAAACAGCAGCAGCAACAAAGGGCAAAGAACAAAACCAGGGTGGCTTTGCGTTCTGTTAGATGGATAATGTCTTATCTAGATTGGCTTCTAAATCATCTCAGGTGAGGAAATAAATCTATCAGACTCCGCTTTCTCAAATTAAAACATAACGTTATCGCTCCTTGATACTAGGATACAGTCATCTTGGCAAGTTCATGACTATGCTTTTAAAATCTTTGGTGTTATTATGAGATGCCTAAGTCTCCCCTAGACTGGCCTTGACCTCACAGAGGTCCACCTGCCTCTGCCTGCCTAGTGCTGGGATTAAAGCCTTGGCTACCATACCAGGCTTACTTTTTCATCTTTGTAGTTCTTAATAGTTCTCACCACCATCTAGAAACACAATGAAGATACTGACTTATGAGTCCAGTACAAAGTCACATCAGGATGTAGACTTTAAAGATGGATTCACAAAAGAAACCTTCCAATTAAGCAGCACCAGGCCTGGAGAGTTAGCAGGTAAATCAGGACAGACAAAGTTGCTGGCACAGAAAATGTAAAAAATTATTCAAATGTGAAATGGATGGATTAAATTTACATCCTTATAAGGCAAGTAAACTTTGAGGTGAGAGAAAATAAATATTTTCCATAGAAATTTGAAAAGTTTCTATTTATTTTTAGTAATTGGAAGAAAGGAAGTAACAATTAAGCAAGAATTCACCCAAAACTCTCTCATAATGGCAGACCCTAAACACAGGAAACTAAGCATCTGTGCTTTCCTAGCATCATGTGTCCTGGAATTGGCCCCAGTTATTTTAAGTGTCAGAGGAAGAGTGAAGGTGACCAGGCTCAGCCTCTCTCCTCTACTCCTTGGCTTAGTCAATCAGAGTCAGATATGCCTTTGACCAAAATGTGGCATGACTGCTGTGCAATATTGTGATTAAAAGAATTTGTAAAGTCTACTCACTGCAGTGATGAGGGGCAGACAGGCTCCGGGTCCTTCTGGCAAGTGAGTCTTCCCAGGTCATATTTGTACCTTCAGTGTTTGTAGAGAACTTGTCACCATGAATATTCTCAAGACACTAACACATCAGAGTGTCAGAGAAAAGGAAGCCCTCTGCAGAACCCCAGTCCCTAAAGTACGGCTTTTCCTCTCCCTCCTCAATTACTACATTTGTTTGTCTCAAAAGTTACCTCTGGATTAATTAGGTTTTCATTATGTTATAGAAACCTGTGACGTGAGAAAATGAACAATAACAAGGTTTTTATGTCTAGCATTTCCCTTGTTCCTGATCCCTTCTTTACCTTTCTAAACCAAGTCTACAGATCAGAATAGAGACCTGCTTCTGATGCAGGAAGAAGTCAGTTCTCTTTCTCAAGTTCTTTGTTATATGGTGGATTAATAAATGACATCCAACCCTTTACACTCTACTTTCTGAGCACATTCCAACCACATGCCTGAGCATAACAAGATGTCCTTGCTTCATCTGGACACATTCATAGTCACAGTCGGCCATAAGCAATGGTTTTACTCCTTCTTCATTAAATAAATTGTATCACCAAACCAGACGGACATCCCTTTTATAACTCAAATTCTTTCCTAACACCACCATGTCCTTATAACACAAAGATACTCCTGATACCCAACAGGATAAACATACTTGGGGGAGTAAATGAAGAAATGTCTTTCATTGCCTTCATCCTTGCTTTTGAATGGGAAATTGAATCCTGGATGAATCAAGTTGTCCCATCCCATTTTCAAGAGTGAATACAAAAAATAAAAATGCAAACTTTAATTTTCCCTGAAGCAAAAAAGCAGGAATTATCTCAATTTCTTATTTTAGAACATTTTACTCATACATCATATATACGCTCTTGCCTCCTTTGAGATGTTTTCAAAGTTTTGGTTTCATCAAGACAATAATCCTACTTTCTCTTAAAGAACCTAGAATCAATCAATGCTAGGGAAGATATTAGAGTTTGTAAGATCTGCATATATTTTTGTCATTGGTGCCAGGAAAAAATACAGACTTTATTCTCTCCCACTTGACTTTCTGAAGCATTTTTATTATGGAGAGACTGACTGTAGAGAGAGACATCGGTTTTTTTATTTTTTTATTTTTTGACCGGTGAAGGGGGGGGGGGGAATTTACTGGGACTTGGAGATACAAAATATAGACCTGTGCTTTGACTCTTGGCTGTCAAAATATGTGACTGCAAGACTTCTTTTAGGATGAGGATAGGTGTTGTGGGATTCAGGTGTCAGCTGATAAGGTCAAAAGACACTTATACAGGGCACCGGGCCCCCTGAAGGGGGCGGGGACAAGCCCATTGAAGAGGGGCTGCTGGAACACGAGACGCTCTCTTCCTGGTTCCTGGATGATTGGGGATAGCATCGGCTTCACCGACTGTCCTCACCGTTCCAGACTCCAGTCCCTATTCAGGTGCAACTGTAATTTGTTAACTGTACCGTGAGTTCTGATTTATATTTTAATAAATATTTATCTAGTACTGGTGCCTTCTAAGTAAACTCCGCCTACAGATAGGGCCACAAGAGAACTAATAAATGCTGGGACCCCATTCTTCTGTGTCTGCTATGAGGATCAGGATCTCTGGATTAAACTATACTTTCCACAGTGCCATAAAATACTACCTGGAGCCTCCAAGGCATTTCCCTTGCTTGAAGCGCTACTGGAGGGAGAGAAATCTCCCTTTATAGGCCATTTTGCCTTAGCAGAGATGTTAGAGTCCATGTTATTTTATTACAGATCTAAAACTGAGTTTTTCTGAATTTCACCTGGCCTCTCATCATCTACTCTTTACTGTAACACAGCAGTGCCTTTCCATACACACAGTTCTCCTCTCAGTAAGAACATCTGATGTTTTATTTCAGACTCGTGGCCATCTTTCCCCACATCACTGTTGCTATCTATCATAACCAGCAAAGCCTTTGCTGTCATAGTATCACACAGACCTGGCATTCCATCCAACACACTGAGAAGCAATGGAAACAGAGGCAGAGTTTTCTTTAAAACTCCACTGTTCTTTTTCTAAGGATACTTTCCTGGAATTGGCATTTGAGAAACAATGGACATTTGAGATTCCTTCAGTGACATGTATCTGAGTTAGGATTTCTATTGCTGCAACAAAACATCATAACCAAAAAGCCAGTTGATCACAAGAGGTGCGTTATCCTCCTCCCATCTGACCAGTAAAGCCATCCTCTAGGTCTTGGCAACAGGGCACCACCCATGCCCCTGTCCCTTCCCATCACAGCACCAGCTTCACACAAAGCAAGGAAGTCCCCTGCTGGCAATTCTGGCCACCACCACCCCTCATCAGACCCTGCAGCCTATAAGTCACATTCCACATCTTTAACTCATCTATCCCCTGGAGATCTCAACTGCTCCCTGAGTCACAGACTTCACTGGCTCCAATTTCACTAAGAGCTCCAACTGCACCAAGGACCTATTGGACAAAGAATAGTTCTCTGAAACACAGACAATGCTTACACCAATTGGAGGAGGATATGAGTAGATATCAGTGTAAAACTGCATTCAATAGCATAAAGAACAATATGACACCTCAAAAAAGTAGTGGTTCTACAACAGCAAGACCTGAACATTCCAATACAGAAGAAGCAGAAGAAAATGCCCTTAAATGTCTTTATGAATGATGGTAGAAGCCTTTAATAAGGAAATAAAAACACTAAAGGAACTGACTTAAAGAAACAGAGGAAAACACAAACAAAACTGGAAGAAATCAATCAATCCTTAAAGAAAACCAAAAAGAAGAATAAATCAGGTGAAGGAAGCAGTACTAGACATAAAAATTGAAAATAAAGAAGACACAAACCAAAATAATGCTGGAAATGGAAAATCTGAATAAATTAACAAGAACTACAGATGCAAGCATGACCAAAAGAATGAAAGAGATGGAAGAGGGAATCTCTTTCATGAAAGATACAATAGAGATAAGAGATTTGTCAGTCAAAGAAAACACTGAAGTCAAAAAGTCATAACGCAAAACTCCCAGAAATTCTGGAACATCATAAAAAGACCAAACCTAAGAGTAATAGGAATAGAAGAAGAGGAATACAGTTCAAAAGCACAGAAAATACATTCAACAGAATCATAGAAGAAATGTTTTCCCAACCTAAACAAGCAAATGCCTGTGGAGATACAAGAAGCTTACAAAATACCAACTAGACTAGACCCCCTTCAAAAAAAATATGCTCACCAAATAATAACTGAAGCACTAAACATGTAGATTAAAGAAAGAATACTAAGACCTGCAAAGGAAAAGGCCAAGTAACTTATAAAGGCATACCCATCGGAATAACACCCAACTTCTCAATGGAGACTTTGAAAGCTAGAAGGTCCTAGACAGACGTTATACAAACACTAAGAGACAACGGATACCAGCCCAGAATACTATACCCAACAAAACTCACAATCACCATTGTCAGAGGAAATAAGATATTCTATGAAAAGACCACTATAAACAACACCTAACCCCAAGTCCAGCCTTACAGAAACTACTAGAAGGAAAACTGAAACCTAAGAAAGTTAAATGCACCCACAAAAACACAAAGAGTAGATGAACCCACAGAAAAATATCCCCCAGAAAGAATCACTCCCTCTCCTCTCCCCCTCCTCCCACCCCTCCTCCTCTCTCTCCCTTTCTCCCTCTTTCTTGCACACGTGCACACATGCACGCACACACACTACCACCACCAAAAAATAACAGGAACTAACAATTACTGGTCATTAATGTTTCTTGATATCAATGAACCCAAAAAGACAGACTAACAGAATGGATAGAAAACTAAGATCCACCTTTCTGCTGCATACAAAAAAAACCTCAACATTAAAGACAAACACTAACTCAAAGCAAATGGCTGGAAAAAGACTTTCCAATCAAATGGACTTAAGCAAGCTGCTCTGGCTATCTTAATAGCTAACAAAATAGACTTCAAATTAAAATCATTCAAAAGAGATTTGAAAGTTCATTACAGAACCATCTCAGGAAAAATCCATCAAGATGAAATCTTAATTCTGAACATTTATGCTCTCAATACAAGAGCACCCACATGTAAAGGAAGCATTACTAAATCTTAAATCTTACATCAAACCCCACACACTAATTGTTGGAGACTCAAAACCCCACTCTCACAAATGGACAGGTCAGCCAGAAAGAAACTTAATGGAGAATAAGAAATCTAACAGATATTATGACTCAAGTGGACTTAATAGATATATTCAGAACTTTCCACCCAAACACAAAGGAATATACCTTTCCAGCACCTCTTGGAACATTCTCTAAAAGTGATTACATACTCAGTCATAATTTAAATACAAATAGATACAAAAAGTAGATATAACCCCTTGTATTCTATCAGATCACCATGGCCTAAAGTTAGTTCAAAACAGCACAAACTATAGAAAGCCTACAAATTGATGGAAACTGAATAACTCAACTGAACCACCTCTGAGTCAAGGGGGGGGAAGAAATTAAAGACTTCCTAGACTTTACTGAAAATGAATCTCCAACATAACTAAATATATGGGACATAATAAAAGCAGTTCTATAAGGATCACAGCAGTAAGTGCCTAAACAAAGAATTTGGAGAAATCTCACATAAGAGACTAAACAGTACACCTGAAAAATCTAGAACACAAAGAAGCAAACTTACCCAGGAGGAGTAGAAGGCAGGAAATAACCAAACTCAGGGCTGAAATCAATCTAATTGAAGCAAAGAGAACAATACAAGAATCAGTGAAACCAAGAGTTGGTCTTTGAAAAAAATCTACAAGATAGACAAACTCTTATGGAAATTAATCAAAACACACAGAGAGAATCCAAATTAACAAAAGTAGAAATGAAAAGGGGGAACATAACAACAGACACAGAGGAAATCCAGGGAATAATTAGGTCATACTTTGAAAACCTGTATTCCACAAAATCAGAAAACTTAAAAGAAATAAACAGCTTCCTAGATAGGTACAGCTTACCCAAATTAAATCATGACCAGATAAGCTACTTGAATAGACCTATAATCCCTAAGGAAATAGAAGAAATTATTGAAAGTCTCACAACCAAGAGAAAAAAAGCCAGGGAAAGATGGTTGCTGCAAGAACTCTGCCAGATTTCAAAAAATAACTAATACTAATACTTCTCAAATTGTTCTACACCAAAGAAACATAAGAAACATTGCCAAACTCTTTGTATGAGGCTACAGTCACAGACCAATCTTCCTCATGAACATTGATGCAAATACACTCAATAAAACACTGGCAAACTGAATCCAAGACCATATGAAAAACATTATCCACCATGATCAAGTAGGCTTTACCCAGAACTGCAGGGATGGTTCAACATACAAAAATCTGTCACTGTCATCCACCATTAAAAAAAAAACAAAAAAACAAAACAAAACACATGTTCATTTCATTAGATGCTAAAAAAGCCTTTGACAAAATCCAGCACCCCTCCATGATGCCAGTCTTGGAGATATCAGGAACACAAGGAACATACCAAGATATAATAAAGACAATTTACAGCAAGCTGACAGCCAGCATCAAACTACACGGAGAGAACTCAAAGCAATCCCAGTAAAAATGAAGAACAAGGAAAGGCTGCCCACTGTCCCCATATCTATCTAATATAGTGCCCCAGATTCTATCTAGAGCAATGAGGCAGCAAAAGTAGACCCAGGGAACAAAACGGAAAAGAAGAGGTCAGACTTAACTATTGCAGGTGATGTGATCGTATACACAGGTGATCCCCAAAATTCCACCAGGGAGCTCCTACTGCTGATAAACACCTTCAGCAATGTGACTGGATACAAGATTAACACACACACACAAAAAAAAAATCCACAGCTCTCCTTTACACAACTGATAAAAAGAGATGTAAAAGAAATCAGAAAAACATCACCTTTACGATAGCAGCAAATAAGATAAAATATCTTCAGGGTAATTCTAATTTTAAAAAAAGTGACAGACCTGTGTGACAAGAACTTTACATCACTGAAGAAAGAAATTGGAGAGGATATCAGTAAATAAAAAGAGCTCCCATGTTCTTGGATAGGTAGGATCAACATAATAAAAATGGAAATCTTGCCAAAAGTAATCTACAGATTCAGTGAAATCTCCATCAAAATCCTGACACAACTCTTCACAGATCTCAAAAGAACAATACACAACTTTGTATGAAAAAAAAACAATCTCCAAGACAATCCTGTTCATTAAAAGAACGTCTAAAAACAACATCATTCCTGACTTCGAGCTCTACTATTGAACTACAGTAATAAAAACAGCTTGATGTTGGCATAAAAACAAACATATGGATCAATGGAATCGAACTGAAGACCCTGACATTAATCCACACACCTATGAACACCTATTTTTTACAAAGAAGCCAGAAATATACAATGGGAAAAAAGAAAGCATCTTTAACAAATGGTGTTGGAATAACTGGGTGGTAGTATGTAGAAGAATGCAAATAGTTTCAAATTTATCACCCTGCACAAAACTCAAATTCAAGTGGATCAAAGACCTCAGCATAAACCCGGTTATTACATTGAACTTGATAGAAAAGAAAGTGGAAAATAGGCTTTAACACATTGGCACGGGAGATCATTTCCTAAATATAACACACAGACACTGAGAGCAACAATTAATAAATGGGACCTCCTGAAACTGAGAAGCTTCTATAAGGCAAAGGACCTGGTCAATTAGACAAAATAATAGCCTACAGAATGGGAAAAGATTTTCACCAATCCTACATCTAATTGAAGGCTGATCTCTAAAATATATAAAGAACTCAAACTAGAGGCCAAAACCCCAATAATCAATTAAAAAATGGGTTCAGAGCTAAAAAGGGAATTCTCAACAGAAGAACTAAAAATAGCTGAAAGACACATAAAGAATTGTTCAACATCAAGGAAATACAAATTAAAACAACTCTGAGATACCATTTTACACCTGTCACAATGGCTCAGATTAAAAACACTAATGACAGCCTATGCTGGAGGGGATGTAGAGTAAGGGGAATATTTCTCCGTTGCTGCTGGGAATGTAAATTTATACAGCCACTTTGGGTATCAGTATGGCAATTTCTCAGAAAACTGGGAATCAGTCTACCAAATGATCTAGCAATACCACTCTTAGACATAAACCCAAAGCATGCATACTCTTACCACGAGGACATTGGTTCAACAAAATTCATAGCAGCATTACCAGTAATATACAGAGCCTGGAAGCAGCCTAGATGTCCCTCAACTGAAGAATGGATTTTTTTTAAAGTGGTACAATTAAAAAATGAAGTACTACTCAGCAGAAAAAAATACATCCTGAAATTTTCAGGCAAATAGATGGAACTGGAAAAAAATCCTGAGTAAGGTAATGCAGACACAGAGAAACAAACAAGGTATGTACTCAATCATGAGTGGATTTTAGGCATAAAACACAGGATAACCAGGCTATAACCCTAGGTAACAAGGAGGAAACTAAGAATAGCATCCATGGATCCTCTGGGAAGGGGAAATAGATAAGACCTCCTGAGTAAAATGGGACCATAGTGGGGAAAGTATAAGGGGAGGTAGGAAGAGAATGTGAGGGAACAGGATGGTATAGTTGGGGGAGAGAAAAGAGGGGGGACAATGAAATGTCTGGATAAAGGAAGCCATTGTGGGATTAGAGACAATCCTGGTACTAGGAAAATATCCTCTTGGTTCTTACCTACAAAGATGACCCCAGCTAAGACTCCAAGCAATAGTGGAGAGGGTGCCTAAACTGGCCTTCCCCTGCAATCAAATTGAAGACTGCCCTAATTGTTATTATAGAACCTTTATCCAGCAACTGATGGAAGAAGATGCAGAGATCCACAGCTAAGTACTGGGTTGAGCTCCCAGTCCAGTCAAAAAGAGGGAGGAGGAATTGTATAAGCAAAGGGGTCAAGATCATGATGACAAAACCCTCGGAGACAGCTAACCAGAGCTATTGGGAGCTCTCTGAGTCTGAACTGAACTTCATGGGATTGAGCTAGGCCCTCTGAATGTGGATGACAATCCAATGGAATGGGAAATTTGTGAATTCTCTGGAAGTGAGATCGGAATTTATTCCTTGTGCACCAACTGGCTTCTTGGAGCTCATTCCCTACAGAGGAATGCCTTGCTCAACCTTGATATGGGGGTGGGTGAGGGTGTCCTACCCCAACTGGATATGCCAGACTGCATTGACTTGCTCTGGGAAATGAACGAGGGTATGGAGTGAGGGGAAGCTAGAGGGTGACTATAAAGAAGGGAGGGAGGAGGGAGGGCAAACAGTGGTGAGTATGTTAGGAAAAAGCAAGTTGGGAAGGAAAGGGTTTATTAAGCTTTAGCATTGTTTTTCACCACTGAAGAAAGTCAAGACAGGAACAGAAACATGGCTGGACCCTGGAAGCAGGAGCTGCGGGGGCCGTGAGGGGAGCTGGTCACTGGCTCACTTCCCATGACTTGCTCATCCCACCTCCTATAGACCCCAGGAACACCAGCTGAGGATGGCACTACCCATCATTGACTGGGTCCTCCCCACTGATCACTAAATGAGAAAATGTCTTACAACTAGATCTCATCATGGCATTACCTCACTGAATCCACTCACTCTCCTGCTCTATTTGCTGATCATGATTTTAGCTATGACTCCAGCTCCATGCTTGTCTCCATGTCATCATATTCCCTGTCATGATGGTCATGGACTCACTCTATGAAACTGTAAGCAAGTTCCTAATAAAATACCCTCCATTCTAGTTGCCTTAGTCATGGTGTCTCATCACAGCAATAGAATAGTAACTAAGAAACCTTGTAACTGTTTTCTTCACAAAACTCTAAATCTGACCTTGAATTCCTTGCATTTCTAAACTAGTGAAGAACCTAACAAGATATAGATTGATTACTAAGATTACCCTAATCCAGGAATCAGTGACTAGCCTTGACTCCAGCACTTGATCATCTATTATTATCACTGTTACTAGACTTCGAAAACATTTAGAAATTGATCCCTTGGGATCATCAATGTTTCTGTCAAATCACTTCCTGGCTTTAGTGTAAAAGGAGATGAGAACAGAACTGGAACCAAGTCTGAGAAACCAGCATCCTCAGGACCCTGCTCAGCCTCAGTTTCCACTTCATCACCAGCAGACTCTAATTACAGACATAATGGTTTTGGATCATCAAATGACTGAGAACCAGGGAGAGGACTGGCCTCAGGGATGGAGATGTGCAGAAGGAGCTCTTTTTCCCTGGTGAAGCCAAACTCCTGACAGCAGTGGGAGCTGCTGTGACACAGGGGCCAGGGAGTGATAAATGGCCTGGCTGGTGCAGTGAGGACATGCACCCTGAAGCCTGCAGACTGCACAGGTAAGACTGAGGCTACCTTTGACTTTGGAAGGGGAACTATGAGGTAGGGTGACTTTTTGTGTGAAAAAAGGAGGATCTCAGCTCATCTGTTACTGTGCAAAAGGAAGGTGGCAGGACCCAGGGAGCGAATGGTTATCATTTTTCAGGACCTTGGTTAGGCAGGGTTTGTAATAGTCTGTAGTGCACTGGGCCAGAGCTGCCCATCACATGGGCCAGGCAGAGACACGGCACAGGGGCCTGGTAGCATTTCAGTCTGAATGTGAGGAAGTATTTACTTTCTCCACAGCCTTTTACGTTTTATCCTCAAAAAAATTAAAGATTTTATTTGAGCTGTGTATCTGATTTCTCGTGTTCTTTGTTCTTTTGAATACAGGGCTTTCCTGTCTTCTAATTCTAATTTTATTTTTCTGAACTTTCCGATATATAACAGTGTAAAATTGTTCAGAATTGTGGGAAGTAGACACTAAGACACATAAGAGCAAAAATAATTTCTTTATAAAAATAATTGTTTCTGGTACTTGAAACCCCACAGTGTGCTTGAATGGGACAAAGCAGCATCCTCAGGTTACAAATGATAACACTGGATGTTGGGGAACCAAATAAGATGATCAATGTGATACATGCAGAAACTGAAAGAGCTAAGTTTGAGTCTGGAGTAGCTGACTGTAAAGAATGCTCTTGTATATACTTACCTTAATGGTGTGTGGGGGTGGGGGACAAGCTGTCAACCTCAGGTGTCTGAAGCTCTCTGCTTCTTTTAAACTGACTGGCTAGAGATTCCAGATTTCTTCCTCTCTCTGCATCCCCATCCATGGAGTTAAAAGCAGGATACCACAGATGCCTGCACTGCCGTAGTTTTACCAACTGAGACGTCTTTCAGCACACTAAACTTTGTACTTCTAACAGCAGCTCTAGATCAGAAACTTGTACTCGTTAGACGAGGAGTTCCCGCAGTCCAGATGCAGTGCTGCTAAGGAAAGTAGGGGCTAATTCATTATTACAAATCCTATTACTGATGGCTTCAAGAACATAGGCATGTATCTGAAAACCTAACCAAAGCACAAAATAATTAATACAGAGATATTAAAAGTAAATTAAAATCACTGTACTTTTCTTAAAAGATAATCAGTGTCTTTCACTAGACTGATAGAAGCCTGCAAATTTATTTACCAAATGTGTCACCCAAACTAAGTTGAAATCTTCAGGCCATTCAGTTGTTAAATATTATAGGAAAGAAACCAACCCAAGTGTTTCTCCAAGTGAGCTGCCAGCTTTTCTCTGTGTTTAGTTTGAAAAGAAGCACCTCTTTATTTGTAAACTAGTTTAATAATTTAATAATTTATTTATAAAATTGTTCTGAATATGAATAAGGCAGCAATGCTAAATCACTGAGATTCTCCAAACAAAAGCAGTGTCTCCGAGGCACTGGCACTATGCAGGGCAGGAAGGAAGCAGATACACAGGCAAGACTGCCTGGAAGGTTCAGAGAAAGCAGAGATGAAGCTGTGAGCTCTGCTGATACATGTAAGACAGAATGTAGCCGAGAAGTATGATGACATTACTAAGATCTACCATGGAATATTATGCATAGTCCTGTGACAAGGAAAAAAATCAATGTTACATTTGAAGGGGGTGGTGTAAGGAATTCATAAATGATTTTGATAAGGAAAAAATACTAAATCGTGAAGGACAAAAACAATTAAGGTTGAAAATATTTTGAGTGTTTTGGAAAAGGTGAAACAAAGAGCATTATTGTCTGTTCCAAAATCAATGTGTATTATGTGTATATTGTTTGGAGTGTGTGTGTGTGTGTGTGTGTGTGTGTGTGTGTGTGTGTGTGTGTGTGTGTGTGTGCGCGTGCGCGTGCGCGCGCGCGTGCGTGTAGTTAATCTTGCACAAGCGTGTGCAAGCAGTGACCGAATATCAGCATTGGCTGTCAGCTTCAGTAGCTTTCCACCTTAATTTTTTAATGAGGGTCCCTCTCTGAACATCGAGCTCACTGGTTCTGCCAGAGTAGCTGACCAGTGAACTCCATGAAAATGCCTATCTCCATATCAAACCCCTTCCCACAGCACTGGGGCTAGAACTCTGCGCTGTTTTGGCTAGTTTTTATTGGTTGATAGTGATCAGAACTTGGGTCCTCATACTTGTACAGCTTGCCTTTTTACAGACTATATCATTTCCCCAGCTCCTGAAAGAATATTTTGGCTTGAATATATAAGGACAAATATTAGAAAAGATACCTTTCATAAAATTTACACATTCATGTGGAATATTAGAGAGATGGAATTTATAGGCTGGAGTATTTCTGAATGAGAAACTGTCACTTTCAACAAGCCTTAAAAACATATAGTCATCTACATGCCTCTTTGGTTAGAGTCCGTAAAGCCAGTGCCTGAGCCTCCTTTAGAAGTTCTGGTAGAAACAGACAGTAAGAGCAAGGTAGATGGGAGGAAAAGGAAGTCACCTGCGATAAGGTTTGAATTACATTGAAAGATGGGAACAGAAATTTTATCAGACTTACTCCCACTTTGGTGTGACTTTTGTCCTCTATTTCTTGTAGAGTATTAGCCTCTGTTCCAGTTTTGGCAAAGGGATACAAGAAATGGAGTATGTCATATAATCACCCCTGAGAAGCTGGTCCATTCGGCCAAGAACAACTTCCTGAGAAGCTGCAAGCTTTTTATTACTTCCACAGCCATTTGAGTGATGGTTGCATATGGGGCAGTGAAGAGGATCAGGATGAGGCGCCAACACAGTCCAGGAGCCTGAGGTCACACTGGGTGTGACGAGTAAATGGAAGAGGCTTCTCAGGTTAATATTCAGGACTGTGTTGTTTAGAAAACTGACAAGTGATGCCACACATTTAACTTGTGACTGGAAAGAGCATGAACATAAGAACTTGAGGGATTAAGGGTTGTCATGAAAGGTATGGTTCATGCCCTTATTATAGCTATATAATGTGCATGAGAATGGAAGAAGATAGATAAACCAAAGCAAGCAAACAAGCAACAAAAGCACACAAAAACAAAGAATATTGTCGGGCATCATTAAAGAAAAAATAATATATGCATACATACTGAAACAATTCTTTTCATCAGAATAAGCAGAGACACCTTACATGTTTCTCAAAAAAATTTTCCTAGTGCTATGCATGAAATCAGAAGATGAAGTGGAATAACATTATCCAGACAATAATCTTTCTTTGTCTTATTGGACCTGGAATTGTGGGAAATATCCTAATGCTTGTGAGGCATATATACATGCTTGCCTTTGGGACTGAGAAAAAGCCTGTGGACATTGTTCTCATCCACTTGGCATTTTCTAACATGATCATTATTTGTACCACAGGGATCAGAGACATAGCCACAGTGTTTTATTTCAGAAACTTCCTGGGAGACATTGGCTGTAAAGCTGTAGTTTATCTGGCAAGGATGGCACGCGGACTCTCCATCTGCACTACCTGTCTCCTCAGTGTGGTCCAGGCTGTCACCATCAGTCCCAGGACCACCCTTTGGACAAAGCTCAAACCGCAGACCCCATGGCAAGTTCTTACCTATGTCTTCCTCTTTTGGATCTTTAATGTTCTCACAAGTTCTAACTTGTTGTACTATATAACAGCAGATAGTAACATGAACAGATCTGGAGTTGTAGGATTTACTGGCTATTGCTATATGCTGCCATCCAGACACACAGTTAAGTGGCTTTTCATATCACTCATGGCTGTTCGTGATCTCATCTTTCAGAGTCTCATGGGTTGGAGCAGTGGGTATATTTCTCTTTATCTGTATAAACATCACAAGCAAGTCCTCTACCTTCATAGCTGCAGGTTTGTAAATAGTTTCAGTCCAGAGATCAGAGCTGCACAGAGTGTTCTTATTCTCATGGTCTGTTTTCTTTTCTTTTACTGGACAGACTTTATCTTGTCCTTTTACACAGGTTCCACGGTGACTCATGACTCCATTATACTAAATATTAAAACATGTGTAGAACCTGGTTATGCTGTTTTCAGCCCCTTGGTGTTGTTGAGCAGAGATGTCCCTGTGGCTAAATCCTTGCATTCTCATTGAGAAACACTAGGATTACATTCCTGTATGAGCTCAAGATATACAGTGCCATTTATTTGCATAATATTTTGGAGGCTATGTGGTAAGCACATAGCTTTGCTATAGAGCATAAGGTGTCCTGGAAGCTACTTTATAGCCGCGGCTCTGACCTGTTAACCTACCTGCCTGTGCATTGTAAGCATATTGCCATGACACCACATTTTGCCCTATTATTCTAATATAACAAACATTAAATCAGTTAAGCCTTATAATAATTTAATTTAGAAAATAAAACTAGTGTGGTAGTTTGACTGTAATCAGCCCCTGTAAGCACTATTAGGAGGTATGTGGCCTCGCTGGAAGAAGTTTATCACTGTGGGGTCAGGCTTTAAGACCTTTTATGTCCAAGCTATGCCCAGTGTGGATGACTTTTGCTGCTGCCTGCCAATCAAGATACAGAACTCTCAACATTTTCTCCTGTGCTGTCAGCCTGCACACCACCAAGTTCCACCTTAATCATAATGGACTAAACTTCTGAAACTGTAAGTTACCCCAATTAAATGTTTTTCTTCTTAAAAGTTTCCATGGTCAGGGTGTCTCTTCACAGCAATAGAAAGCCTACGCCTAGAACAAGGCCACTTAAGAGCAGTTCACATTGTCTGGGCAGATGAAAGTGGATTCTTACCATCTTCCTATCCAATGTCCCTGTCATGTGACTTTTAGCTTTTCATGAGCTCTGGACAGACACTGGAGGCAACACTGTCAGAAATCAGTAATTTCCCCTCAAAGCCAGAGGATGAGAGAGATATTGTAGCTGGAGGTGACAAGGTGACCAGATGGCCCTTTTCTGGGTGGGTTTGCACAGCAGAGTGAAGATGACAGTGAGACAAGTGAAGCCATCACAGCCCAGCAGATTTGGTCACCAACTGTTTCATGTTGTCAGGTTCCAAAACAAGGAAACTAGTGATGACAACGTGGGGCAATTCTAACCATGTTAGATCTAAATAATCATCACAAGAGGCTCTCTCAAAAGATGCCCTTGTGGGTAGACTATGCTCCAGGCCAGAGCCACACTGGCACACTGATGTGCAAATACCCCATTAACAGATTGTTAACCCTGGAGCTTTCAGCTCTGGATCCCTGTCACTCACAATGGCAGATACTGAACATCTGGCTTAGCTAAACCACTTGCCTATAGTTCCAGGGTCCTTTGTCATCTATGCTGAGCAGAAGCAGAGGTATGTACTCTGCTGAACTGTGGACAAGGAGACCATAGAACTTAGGAGGCATTGGCAGTCTGCTAGAAGAAGGCCAAGGGGTTCAGCCTTGCCAAGCAGAAGGACATTGTTGGCTCTGGGAACTCCACAGCCTCTGGTGCAAGAGGAAATGGAGGTCTAGAAATTACTCAGACACAGTGTCCTCCAGGATCCCTGTATTGTAGACTTTCCGTGGAAGCTTTGGATAGTGCAGTGTGTTCACTGCCTGGAGGACAATGAGGTGTTCACCAAAGCTGCCCATCAGCTCACTACAGTTACTCTGGAAGGGAAGCAAAGACACCTAAACAGTTCCCGAAGAAGTAGAGATGAACCAACTTTCTGCAGCTCAGTAACAAACAAGAACCTGACAGAAAGGAATCTCACTCCTTCCTGGTCTCTCCCAGGTCCATGAGTTGAAACTCTCCAGAACGAAGAAAGAGAAAGAACAGGTTGTCTGCAAAATACTGTTCTTTGCTAAGATAAACTAGGTTTAAAATAAGGTCTAATTAGGTTCAAGACCACTTTCAGAGTATTATAAAGTTGACTCATGGGCAGGGAGGAGGGCTGTTTCTATGACATTTGTATTTACAGTTTGGATGAATCTTTCTTATAAGTGGACAGTCTTTCTTATGAATGGAGATCTGTTCTTCACCTAGCATTTATCCAGATCTGCATATCGTCTACATTTTTTCATACATCTTTAAAAGTAAACATGCTACATAACAAACCTTCTGTTAATGTACCTTTGATACACAGTGTGTAATGATTCTCAGAGGAAAGCATAATTCACTTACCCACTTACTCTGGAGCTATTTGGTGGGTATAGTGAAAATACTTGAAAATTCTCTTGGCAAATTCCCAGTGTACATCACAGTAGAGACAGTTGTCCACTTGCCTTGCACTAGGTCTCTTTAAATAGAAAAGAGCTAATGGTGGCCCCTATTGTATCCCCAATAAACTTGAGTAGTTATCATGGAAGGAAACTTACCCAGCACTTCCTTCTTGTCACAGTCTCTCCCAGGAGCCATGAACATGAGACAACAGGGACGGAGGTGTGAGGAGAGCAGGTATTTTAAAGAGACGTTTGTCTCCTTCATTTCACTATCATAGTATTGATAAAATAAACACAAAGAATTAACATTTGCCCAGGAATCAGTCCCACTCTTGGAGATTGGTAAAGCTGAAGCCCTGGGCACTGTCAGAAGAGGAACTTGCCTCCCAGAGAGGCTTCACACAGTTCTGATGACACATGGACAGTCCCTGGATTTTCTTCCTTTGTTATAAAATTGGAACATTGCTACAGAAGGGGAGACAAAGGGTGAGTCTTTCTCTCCCTGCTTAGGCCAAACCACAAATAAAGCCATTTGCTTTGTCAGTTTGTTTCATAACTTCCTTAAAGAGGCAGTGGGCTTGTGAAATCTCTGTGTGTGTGTGTGTGTGTGTGTGTGTGTGCGCGCGTGTGTGTTTGCATGCTTACAAATGGATGGACACAGGTGTGTGTGTATGAAGTTGTTCACATGCACATCTGTGCTCTTCTGAACTCCTGAGACTGAGGTTGGTGTCAGGAATCTTCCTCCATCTTCCATTTTACTGAGTTAGGATCATTGAGTCAAACACAGAGCTCACCAAAATAGTCAATCTCACTACCCAGCTTCCTCTAGGACTAACTTGTCCCTGTCTTTGAGGGGCAACCTGACACCCACCAGGCATTTAAATAAGGTAGTACTCACACTTGGAAGAGCAATCACTGCAGCCAGGCTTCTTGATATTAAACACCACCCTGTTACAAGGGAACAATCTTTATATGAGGTCAGCTTGGGGGACAAAATTGAGGTTAATAGTGAAAGATTCTCTGCCATATAAAGAGTATAGATGGCAGGAGTTTAGCATCCCTGCCATATAAAGAGTATAGATGGCAGGAGTTTAGCATCCCTGCCATATAAAGAGTATAGATGGCAGGAGTTTAGCATCCCTGCCATATAAAGAGTATAGATGGCAGGAGTTTAGCATCCCTGCCATATAAAGAGTATAGATGGCAGGAGTTTAGCATCCCTGCCATATAAAGAGTATAGATGGCAAGAGTTTAGCATTACTTACTAGAGAAGACGAGGAGGAGGAGACAGAGGATGAGGAGGGCAGGAGGAGGAGACAGAGGATGAGGAGGGCAGGAGGAGGAGACAGAGGAAGAGGAGGAGGAGGGCAGGAGGAGGAGACAGAGGAGGAGGAACACAAATGAAATAGGATAAACCTAGACACACTGAGGACCTTGGAGCTTGGTGACATAGAAGGGGCCTGGCTGTGGCTGACACAGGGCACAGGCAGAAATGTCAGGTGTGCTCCCCAGCCCGCCACCCTCCCCACACACCATAAATTTTTCAGGTAGTTGGTTTCAATATAGACTTGGATCTTGGCCAAAGGTGATGATGTTAAGAAAGTTATGACAGCTACCACAAAGGTACACAAAGGAAAAAAAGTAGATGGCCATTGGTGACACGTAGATGCAAATCTCCAAGTAAATCCTTTGGAAGGAGCCAAAAGTGAATGATGAAAACATAAATAAGAGAGGTAAGGATATAAAGTGTGGCTTGAAGAACTCTCTGGAGACCATCTCCTCCCCAGGGATGATAGGCAAGGATGATGACGTCACCAAGCAGAGCCACACACCAGACATGTCCCTATCAGATAGAGAACAGCAGTGACTCAGGCCTCCCCCAGTGCCCAGTACAAGGTGACCCTGGGATGGCATGGACACCAAGGCAGAGGAGACACAGGAGGGAGTGCCCACTGCTGAAGATACTTCCAGCAAGCAGGACTCAGAGTCTTCCATGGAAAACTTAATGAACTGATCAGAAAAAGCAGATCTGCAGAGGTGGGGCTGGCAGCAGAGATTTTTGGTTCTAAGGAGCACACCTAATAAACAGATGCAACTCAGGTGCACAGCTCAAAAAGAGTGTCTCCATTCTGTAGACTGTCTTTTTACTGCATTAAGTATTTTCTTTGTGATACAGAAGTTTTGAATCTTGTGGGGTCCCTTCTATCAATCATTTGTTAATTTACTGAGCAACTGGAGTTTTATTGACTATTTTCTTGTCTATATCTTGAAGTTGCTTGTGTTTTGGTTTTTACATTTCCTTAAATAGCTTCTTAATCAGTTATCTGACATTAAAGTCTTTGACCCACTTGGAGTGATTCATTGGAGGACAAGATATACAGACCTAGAATACATCTTCTACATGTGTGCACTCAGTTTCCCCAACACCATTTGTTCTTCTCTGTGGACCAAGCATGCTGACCCACAACCTTGACACATAAGACATGCTCAACTGTTGCAATAAAGAGGAGACTGATGTGGAGACAACCAGATGCTTTCTGATTGGATTCAAAACCTCCTAAACAGAAGAGAATTCCTATCTTACCATGTAGCTGGTCTAAAGTCTATGGGGGTGGTGTGTTCGTGGCCCTAGTGGGGAGGCTGCAGCTGCTATATTTTTAAGTGGACATAATGGACCTGTCAAATTACATTTTATGTACTTGGTTATACCCGTAGTTAGTGTTGCCGTAAGTTTAGACAGAGAAGATTTTTCCTTGCAGTGGTTACTTCAAAAAACTCAAAGCTAGATATATTGCTGGCAATAGCCTTTATAATCACCAACATTTTGCAAATTATATTTCTTCTGTCCTTTTGTGAGACTGACTATGGTATAATGGGACTAAATTAAAATAAAATCCATTTCATCCTAATATTTATAATTTATATAATCTTAGAATATAAAGATATTGCATTTTATGTAATATTGTCATCTTATCTTTATTATCATACATACAATATTATAATAATCAAAAAATTAGGTAATTAATAGTTTAGTGTAAGATGTAAATTGAAGCTCTGGCTGGTACAGACCAAGGCCCAGGCCCAGGATCCTTTCACCAGGTAAACAATAATGCTAGATAATATATAAAAGGTACTGGTGTTTGGGTCATTCTTTTGGAAAGGGGTATTGAATATGCGAAAGTTACATGCTTGAGATACTGTGCATGCATTCCTTCTTGAGGCTCCCATGTAGATCTATGATCCACAATACACGATGCTCACTGGCATGCCAAGTGCTATTAGAAAGAAGACAAGTGACCAACTGACAAGGCTCAGAACCTTTTCCACCTCTCAAAAGAAAAACTTGGATCCAGGCAACATCTTTCTAGGAAAAAAAAAAACAGTAATCAGTACTTATTTGTAACAAAGGCTTTCTATTACAGAAAATATCTGGAGTGTAAGAGGCGGTCATGATGAATGCAGTCATGTAGATATTTGACGAAGGACTTTATCCTTTGTTTTGTGGAAACCTTTGTGGGTCAGTCTGGAGTCTCTTATGCCTTCTAGATGACTGCTAGTCAAAGATCTATTTTTCAATTCAATGTTCATGAGCTTTATGCCATAGACCAATGCTTATTTAAGTTCTTACAGCTATAATAGTGAGAATCATGTCCTTGAACTACAAGCTAAATAAACGTTTCTTTATGAAGTTCCCTTGCCTCGTGTTTTTGGTAACAAAGCTAGGGAAGTAAACACCATGCCTGTAGACTTCCTTTTTTTGTTTGTTTGTTTTTTGCTTTTTGCTGTTGACCACTCTGTGTCTCTATGTCTGATACTCATATTACTCAAAAAATATACAGCTGCTGATAGTCTCTGTTTAGAAAAAATTAATACTCCAGCAAAACAGGACCATAAATATGGAAAGAAAGTAAACCATGAGTATAAATATGTCAGAGTATATAAAAGTGGTAATGATTGTTACTCTCTTTCTATCAGAAAACTGCATAATAAAATGGATTTTTTTCAGTATAATAATTCTGAGACATGCACTGTTGCAGGGCATCATGGTTAGCCCATTGGTTACATAGTGTTTCTGCTGCAAGAATACCACCAGTGTGCCCTCTATCTACAGAAGGCTGTTTTTCTCTAAAGAACTCATTCTGGCTGGAAACTGCAGGAAGGACTCTCTCTCTAATATTTTCTCACCTTTTATTGAATAAAGCAATCAAACCACTACAAGCTTTAAATTACCAAAAAGATCCTTAGAAATTTTATTAAAAACAGACAACAGAGGGAAGTACTCCTTGTTGAACCTGAGATAAATATTTTATTTTTATAATTTCTATCTACGCTGACATATGTAATTCACAACTTAGTTTCTTTGCATTTGGATGTTTCCATTCAAAAGAGATGATGGAAATCCTGGCTTCCTCAAAAGCTGTCATTCATTTACAGTGGAAACATTTCTGATTTCTATTACATGTCAGCTTCATCCACGGGTCGAAACAAAGAGAGACCTGTGACCTTGAATTCATCTCCCAAGCAAACACAGTGGCGCTTTCCTTTCAAGAACAAAATGATGATGTCACCATTTTGAAAATCAGGCCTATGGTCACATCTATTTACATCATTTTACAGGTGGGATATGAAAGACTCCTAGGCACTGGAATGAAAAGTTCCACAAGAACCACTCTTGGACACACACACGTTTTAGAAGTGTCCTTGGAGTTTTATAATAAATAAATTTTGCTTTTGGAATCAGGTTCAAGTAGGGGAGGCATTTGTATTTCAAGTCTCATATGATAGTTAATTGCATAAATGAAACAATCAGTTACAGCAAAAACCTTCACCACCAATGGGCACAGGTAGAACAAGGAACTTTAAACTTATCCTGGTTCATGTTAGAAATGTGCTCAATAAGCAGAATCTCAGGTGCTGAACATCATTTAAGGAAAGATTTAAGAAGAAGAAAATGACATGGTCTATGTGTTTGAAGCTAGTCCCCTGCCATGTCACAGGTTGTCAATTTGGGAAGGTGGAAAACAGTCTGGGGAGACAAGAAGCTCCGTACACACAAGTTAGTTGTTCATTTTCTCACCTCACATCCTTTCCTCTCAAAATAATTAAACCCTAATTAAGTCTGAAATAACCCCTGAGCTAAACAGATGTAGCAACTGTGGAGAGAGGAGGAGGCTGCACTTCAGGGACTGGGGCTCTGCAGAGGCCTTCCTTCTCCTGACACTGTGACAACATGAAACCTGAAGTCTGCAGTACCTGCCATCAGCCAAGAGCCCCACAAACCCTGACAGTACAAATATGACCTGGCAAGTGTCACCTTCCCAGAACTGCTCCAGAGCCTGTCTGCACCACAGAGGTCCAGGTGAGTTCATGGAGGTAAGATTTTGATCCCCTCAACTGTCCCATGAAAAGTTTCACTAAAGCAGAAGTCTCTGTCTTTGACTAAGCCACAGAGCAGATGGGAGGCTGTGTGTCACTCAGGACCTACTCTTTCCTTCTGGCCCTGACCAGGCTGGTCCCTGGCTCCAGAAAGATCAAAGGAAATTAGTTCCTAGAGACACAGAAACGCTGAGGCATCACTATCCATCCTCAGGCTAGAGTATCATGACAGAGCTCTGGGTGGGTCTTTACTATGATTACCTTCTTGCCTTTTTAAAAAGGAATCTATAAGATGTATAAAACTTTCCAAGAGTGTATCCAACCTTGAGACAAGGACTAGAGAGATGACGCGGTGGTGGAGAGCACTTGCTGCTCTCCCACAGAACCTGGCTTTGTCCCAGCGTCCACATGGTATCTCACAACCACCTGAAACTACAGATTTAGACCTTATGTCTTCTTCTCAGGTCCACAGGCACCAGGCAAGCATGTAGTGCACATAATACACGAGGACAAAACACCCACACACATAAAATTGGTAAAAACAAACAAGGAAAAAAATCCTTTGAGACAGGCAGGAGGGTATATACTCCTGTCATATTAGCACTAGGGAAATGAGTCAGGAAAGTTGCATGCCTGTTACATACGAAGACCTTATCTCAAAACAAAAAGAGAAAACCAAGAATAAATTTGTTTGTTTTCAGTATCCAGATTTATCAACATGATGATTCTAAAATATTATTATCACTGTTGTTTATAAAAATTGTATTCTTCTGTTTGGGTGCATTTCAAATACTGGCAAGTGTTTTCTTTTATGTGTTGTTAAGTCCTAAGCACATTTGTGATAAACTTTGTCACAAATGTCTACTGATTTTACCACATAAAATTATACATACTTATAAAAAGTTTAATCATTTTATGTCTGTAGGGCAAGGGACATATAAACAACTAAAGCTAATACTTATCATTTCTATCTTGAGAATTCTTGCTGTGAAGGATCCAGGCTATGAACTAGTACATCCTTAAACAGCTTGTCTTAATTTTATCCCAGTGCTAAGCAACAAAAAGTAATAATCTTATTTTAGCTGGAATGCAACAAATGACTAATGTACCTGAGGATTCTGCAGTTATACCAGGACGTGGCATTCCTTGTCTCTGTAATTAGAAATCACATATTATAAACTAATTTCCTAAAACATTTCACAAGATAATCTAGATGAATCATCTCTACCTCCCTGTGATTCTTCAGTTAGAGAAGACAAATCATGTTATCTTCTGGCTTCAAATAGGACCCAGAACATTAAAATCTGAAGAAAAGAAAGGAAGGTTAGAAAGTAGAAATCCTTAGTCCTTATACAAATGGAAAACATTCAATATTTTTACATCAGGACTAGATATGAAAAGATTACAGAGATTTCTACAGATTCTAACCTCTAAATATTTGATTATTATTCCAAATGTAGTATAGTAATGAATGTTGTTACACTGATATGCCTGCTATTAATGACTAAAGCATTTTTCATTACTTACAGACATATAGGATGGTATCATGAATTCTGGGGTGCAATAGTACAGGAGATAATTACCCCTTTGTTAGAGGAGGGGTTGAAAGACAATGACTGGCATGTCTAGAATCACAGACTGTGTTCACACAGGTCACAGGTGATATCATTTAAAGCAATATACCAAGTTTAACAGGAGGGAGTAAAGGGAACAGTGACATTCCAAGTACTCAGAACACACAAACCCATGGAACCACTGAAATATCTAGATTCCTTTCATTGTAGAAAA
Source organism: Phyllotis vaccarum (assembly GCA_033318265.1). NCBI lineage: Eukaryota > Metazoa > Chordata > Mammalia > Rodentia > Cricetidae > Phyllotis > Phyllotis vaccarum. The sequence continues at coordinate 27,231,772 of JARWLC010000011.1, read as the reverse complement.
GGTGCCCAAAGCTAACCACAAGTCCCTGAAAAATGAGACTAGAACATACAGAATAGCATCCTTCCAAGATCTAACATTTGGAGTCAGCCCAGACTGATGTAGAACAAAGCAGCCTGCCTGATAACCAGGCTGGAGAAGAAGCAGGAGGAGAAGCAGCTGCAAAGCAAATGGCATAACTGCTGCTCCCAAGGGCCCCATGGGGACAAATGACACCATGGCCTCTTAGATGGAGAATCCCTGCTCATCCCAGTATTCCCCAACTTACTGCTCAGTATGTGGCTAATCTGAAGACTCATAACTCAAAAGCTTCACTCATTTTAAAGAAGCACATAATAGTTCATTATCCCTTTCTCCTATTCACCTCATCCCTATCCCCTGGTCCAGAGCTACTCCAAACTCCTTTAGACATCCTGAGGTCACTCACTGGAGTCACAGATTCCCACACATCCACTGAGACCACAGCCCTCTGCTACCCACTTTCATACGAAGTACCCCACAATCCCTCTTAATGCCCTCCCTAGTTGCAACCTGGTAATCACATGACTTTTCAACACAGAAGTTTTTTCAATATGTCTTTTAATAATTCAGCTTTAACTGCTGGATCCTATCTGGAAAGGTTATTCACTATAACTTGATATTGAGGACTATTTTTTATCATAATCATTTATATCATAGAATGGTTAATGTTGAAAGTGTTAAATGGAGAAATCCAAATTATAAAGCTTTGAAGCCTACTGCAAACCTAAAAGTAGTTATACTAATCAAAATGCATATAGAAAAGGAATATCAAACAAAGGAAAAGACAGTGTGGAAAGTAAAGTTACTAGATCTGATAGGTATTACAGGTGTTATCAACAGGGATTCCCAGTGTCTGTGAGTGTGCTGTGAGGAAGACATAGCCTCAGGCTTTGGGAGCTGGTGGAGCAATATAGTGAAATAGAATGAGAAACAGATCCGAAATTTTGGTTTCAGGAATTTTAAGTTTAATTCACTATGCTGAAAGTTAACAAGACTAATTCATGCACACAGGCAGGCAGGCAGGCAGGCACGCACACACGCACGCACACGCGCGCACACACACACTTAAACTAGTTATTTCCTAGTGTAGAGTTCAAAAATATAAACCCCCTTGAAAAATTTAAATTTTGAATAGCAGGTACCAAATTCACCTGTCAGAGCACACAACAATTGTTCTCAGATCCACGGTGGGGAAAAAGGAGGCATTTCAGGAACCAAATCCATAACAATAAATGTGTCCATTGTTGTCTTTTGAACACTAGAAAATGCTATTATACAAAATGTGTTTTTCAGATCCGTGTCTAACACTACTTTCTTAAAAAGTGTTTACAACCTAGAAACAAGGCTTTCTACATAGGAAGAAAGAAATGGTTTTGAAATTTATTATAGAAATAATTTTCCTCTTCATAACTGTGTTTGGCACTCTGGGGAACATTTCTGTTTCTGTGAACTATGTGTTCATTTGGTGGGGAGGCGCTGAAAAAAAACCCATACACCTTATTCTCATCCACTTGGCTTTTACAAACATTATAATCCTCCTTGCAAAAGGATTGCCAAAGACAATAGCAACTTTTGGTTTGAGAAACTTCCTAGATGACATAGGCTGTAAGATCTTCATTTACCTAGAGAGAGTGGCCCGTGGCATCTCCATCTGCAACAGCAGTCTCCTCACTGTGGTCCAGGCCATCATCATCAGCCCCAGAGCATCTAGGTGGAAGAGACTCAGGCCAAAGTCTGCATGGCACATCCTTCCATTCTTTTCTGTCTTTTGGATACTCAATGCTTTAGTAAGTATGAACCTAATCCATTCAATCACAAGTATAAACCTGAATATATCACATCTTAAGGATGGCTATACCTATTGTTATTTTATGCTAGAAAGTCAGAAAACAAAATGGATTGTTCTCCCTCTCATGGTCCTGAGAGATGCTGTGTTTCAGGGTGCCATGGGAGGGGCCAGTGGCTACATGGTATCTCTTCTCCACAAGCACCACCAGCATGTCCTCTACCTTCAGAACTCCAAGCTGCTCCACAGAACTCCCCCTGAGCTGAGAGCTGCTCAGAGTGTTCTCCTTCTGATGCTCTGTTTTGTTTTCTTCTATTGGACGGACTGTGCTTTTTCTCTATGTTTAAGTCTCTCTTTAGGGAACAATTCTGAGGTGATAATTATTAGAGAAATTCTGGTCCTTGGTTATGCAATCTTCAGCCCCCTTGTGTTGATTTACAGGGATGGACTTCTGGCTAAGTGTTGGCATGTTCAGTGAAGAAACTGAGAAACTATTTCTCTCATTAATCTGTGTAAAAGAAGTCTCAATTCTGTAGTATTGTGGGTAAGTCAAAGTTCAACCAAAGTACTTTAAACATCATTTTATTCTTATATAGTTAATCTGCTGACTCACACCCTTGACTTAATAGATCTAAGCAAATTACAGTGGTATAGATACCTTCTCCAGCTAAGCACCCTGGAGAAGTGGCTTTAATAGCAAATTATGAAAATGATTTTCACTCACTAGTGGGATGTGTGAGGCAAATTAGGCAAAATTGACTACTTCTATCTCTTTTCCTGCCAGGAATTTCTTATCTTATATCTGAAGCCATAGGTTGATTTATTCTTTGAAAATTTATTTGGGGAAAAACATAATACATAACGGAATTGTTATTTCCTAAACACAATAATATAAACACAAAAAGCCTATTTTTGGGTTACTTAAAATCGGGTTAATTATCTAGCCACAGATATACTTTGGAATTGTGAAAAAATATGAAGAATCAAAACATCCTTTTCTGAAATGACATATACTGTGAAATTTCAGTCAATAGAATCCACTGACACCAGTCACAAAACGTAAATGCGTGGAAACATTTAGTTGATGAATAAAGAGTCTCTGTAGGAAAGTAGATTCAAAATTGTGTGATAACCAGGTAATACACAGGTAAGCTTTATTCTTATATCCTTCTATAATTTCTGTATTGATAAAAATGTGATTTTCTTCAATATTTATAAATACAGGTGTTTGCAAGCAGACAGGGTTTGTTTGTAGCTGACCTTTGTTGGTATCCTAGATCTTCACAGCACTTTCCAATTCTCTGTCACAAAAAATGTAAAAGGATACGATTCTACTTTAATTTAATTGACAATTTCTGCAACTGAATCCACAGAGTGCATTAGACAATATGGTTCTAGTCTCAAATATTAAGTGAAATCATTGTTAAAAAAAATACTTACTGTTAATTTATAATCTTTAAGCATAAAATTCTAGAATTGTTAGAGATATATTTGTATTGTATTTGAAAACATTTCTATCTCCTCTGGTGAGAACCCCTGTAAACATTTGGGTACATCATGGTTCTACTTTACAATGGTGAATACATTTTTATTTTGTGATTAGCTGAACAAAAATTTTGTTAGCAATTTCTTTTATAATGTTGTGCTATAGTTCCTTAAATAGCGTGGCTTTCTAGTATAATTGTGACCTTGTAGTGTGATTGTAAAAATATTTATCTTAGATTTCAAACATTTTTCAGTCTCATTTGTTCTATAATAAGGAAATGTTTTGTAGGCAATAATCACTGCAGGATGTTTTTCATATTTTTATTTTACTATCAACAAAATCTACGAAGCAAGTGAAAGTCAGATAATGAAACTAGTATACATTCCCTATTTTCAAATTCTGTTTCTTAGTCTCATGTAGATTTACAGCAGTTTTTAACTTAGCATTTCCTTATTTCTGTTTATTTTCTACATGTAGTCATTTTAATTTTGATTTAATTCTGCTTTTCCAGGGAGAAGTTCAAAATAGCACCAATTAAAGCAACTCAAATTCAGTCTGTCCTTTTTCATGCTATATCAATGGTCATGCAACTCCTGCCTATTTTTAATGCTCAGCAATCTTCTCTCACAAGTCAGATTTAACACATTGTTCTTCAACTCATGTTCATGCATCACTTCCTTTTGAGTCGGCTATCAATGACTGATTTAGGAAGAGCTTTTTTAAAATCTGGTACTTTCAGATCAAGGAGTTTTGCAAGGTATGGGTGTGCATACCTGCATTCTTAGAACTAGGAGGGTTAAGAAATGGAGAAAGGAGAGGGTGGACGATAAAGGAGGGATGTAGTTAGAAGTTTCTCTATCCTGCCCAGCTTATCCCATATCCACTTAGTTAGTCCCAGATAAAGACACAGAGACTTAATATTATAGTAATTGCTGGGCCAGTAGTTCATACATATTATTGACTAGCTCTTACTCTTAAATTAACCCAGAATTCTTATTCATGGTTAGCCACATCGCTTGGTACCTTTTCTTGAGTGCAGCATTCTCCTCTTGCTTCCTCTGCATCTGGCTGGCCTCTGCTTCTCTGTTCTTCTGCTTCCCAGAATTCTCCTTGTCTGGTCACCCATCTATACTTCCTGTCTGCCTAGCTTCTGGCCAATCAGCATTTTATTAAACCAATATTTACAGCGACAAATATTTACAATGTACACAAGAGTAAATCCACAGCATTCCCCTTTTTCTTTTTAAAATAAGAACCGCAAATCTAATTTCCTTTGTATAGATTATTTTCCTCACCATTATCTATAACAACTTGTAACCAACACTGTAAACAAAGACAAACATCTATAATCCATTTTGGGGGAATGTGGGCATAGTTCTCTAGACTACTTCCTGCTGAAGTAACCTTATGAGACCCAAAGAAAATTAAGGATTATAGTCAAGTCCTAACTGGAATAGTCTGTGAAACTGGGCCACCTCAACCAGTCTCCGTAAAGCTGATCTGGATGCAAAGCTCAGAGGAAGCTGCAATAGAAGTGTTCCAAAATGTTGAATCATCTGGGCCATCCATTCCCATCTGAGGTTTTCCAGAAGGGTCTTTCTCAATCAAACCTTATTTTTCTTTAGCCCAGAATAAATCTAAAGTTTCTCATTGTCTGTGGAAATAAAAACAAAACCTCTTTTCCAAAGTAACATTCTTTTAAATTTAATTTTGAAGTCAAGGCACTTACAAAATATGTAGGTTGAATTAATCTAGTAACATTCATAAGGAAAAAACAATACAATAACATACAATATCCAGACTCTGCATATATTCCAATTTTATATGACTTATTTTTTTACTCTATTCCTTTTTTCAGAACCTTATTTACTTTTATCTTTTCTCTCCAATGCCTACACATATTTTTAACATAATGTAAACTGTTTAGAGGGGTTTTTGTCTTAATCTGTCTATATATAGAGAGAGACATATATATATATATATGTTATATAAAATATATAGATATATAAATTTATATATAATATAAATATATAAAAATAGAAATGTGATATGGGAATGTCTTTCTATATGCTGTGAATATCAATCTTTAAATAAAGGAGCTGTTTTGGCTCATGACAGGCACCATAGAAAAAGTAGGAGGGGAAATCACAACATAGGGAGGAGAAGCAGGATGGAGTCAGACAGACCAAGCCAGCCACCAAAGAAGAAACATGTGAGCAACACAGGTGAGCCACAGGCCACGTGGCACACAGATTAATGAGAATGGGTTGAGTTAAGATGTAAGAGCAAGCTAGCAAGGTGCCTAAGCCATAGACCAAACAGCATGAACTTAATATAAGTGTTGAGTCACTTCTGGGGGCCTAAGCAGTGGTGGGCAGCTAAGGGGTCTGGGGCTTCAGGTCTGTGGGTCTGGACCTCTGGCTGCCTGGGACCAAGAAACCATACTATAACAGATGACATCCCAAAGTGGGCCGAATATCCACTTAAAGCCTGAGAAAGTTTAAAAAGGGTTTTAGCACAGAAACTGAGCCAAAGCAGCTTCCAAATTGTGTATCTGAAGAGGATCATTGTACAGATAGTGTGGTGTCCGGGCCACATTCAAAATGGTGCTGGTGGACTGGTGGCAGGCAGTGAGGGCTGCAACCAGGCCGGTTCCTGAAATCTTACAGAAGATTCAGTAGCATGTGATTGATTTTAGATTTCTGTTTATTTTGAACAAAAAGGAAACAAAGACGGTTTCTTAGTAGCAGCATTTTGGGGAGTCTGCTCTGTTTGCTGGTGGCAAAAAAAGACATAATCCCTTTAAGAGAACTTACTGATTCAGCTTTATCTGGAAGAACTATGTGGCTTTTAAGAGTGCGAGTATTTTAAATGCTCTTCTGGATGGAAAATGATTAAGGATTCACAATAAGACAGATTCAAACTTAAAAAAAAAAAAAAAACCTGTAAATGCGTTACAATGTTTGTAAAAGGTACATAGAGAGAAAAAAAGAAGGTAGAGAAAGTCTTTAAAAGGAGAAAGAGTAATAAAAATATAACAAGCCACATAAAGATGGAAAATAGACTATCTTATAGTCCTGAATTACTATTTAAAACAGATGTGCTAGCTAAAGCTGGTCTCACCCTGCATTGCATGGCAGATTAAGGGTTGGGTAGGCTTTCACAGTGCACTGGTACTGTCTTTACTCACCCTGTTTGTCAGAAGAAACAAGGATCAAAAGGCAGCAATTGATGTGCCAGAAGCCATGGGGCTCTTTAGTACCAAGCAGGCAAGCAGCTGTGTTGCCAGAAACCTTCAGGACAAAGGAGTCTGTTGCACACATTTAATAATTACAAGGTAGTAAAGTCCAGGGAGAACAAGGCAAAACTAGACAATTTATAAAATCTCATTCTAAGCATGCAGAATGCATGAACAGTGCAAACTGCTAGGTAGGGATAGGCTCAAGCATCCTGGTGTCTTTAATTCCCGAGAAACAGTTCCAAATCTTATGTGACTTCATAGTGGAGAGTCATACAGCACTTTCCTTGACTGGAACATTCTATCCTGCAGGGAAACTCTTTAAGTAAAAAGGTAAATAATCTAAAATAGCTCCAGAAAGTCTCTAAAATTAACCAAAGCACTAGACCCCTCCTTTCCAGAGTAAATGATAAAAGCTGAACATCTTTCTAAGGCTAAGTGAGCTAAGCTATAAAGAAGACTCTCAGCCAAGCCAAGATGCAAGGAAAATGGAGACAGACCACCTGCCTGGGAGAAGCAAAAACCTGCCTGGCTGCCTGAAAGAGGTATAGACCAACTGAGCCCCTTGGAAAGTACTCTCTCCAATCTACTGAGAAGCTTGTGGTGTCCTCCAGGTTCCCTGCATTTGTGAGCTGTTACTCAGGCTGGGGACTCATACAGCTGTTTTTGAGTTATCCTGTTAAGCAACCCCTCACCCATACTTGAAGTAAAGAACCTCAAGAAAACTCATTGGTTCACCAAGTTGGACTCTGGTAGTATCCACTGAAGGAGACCCCTGCACAGCAAAAGTTCCCTCTAGGACCAGATTAGGCATAGGCAAACATCCATTTTCACAGAGATATTTTTTAATTGGGATAGAGAACGTAAAAGTAGCTGCTTGCTGACCCGAGGAAGAAAAACAGCAGCAAAGAACCTTGCAGGTATAATTTTTAGGAAAACTAAAAAGGGAAGGTTTGTCTTCGAGTGGGCTACGATGCAGTAGTATATTTTGATTGAACATGTTGTTTAGGTAAACTAAAGGGAAAATTGCTGAAGTTTAATACTTTGAGAGCTGGACCTTGGTAGTTAGCCTCAGTAAGAGGAAGTGGCTTAATGAGGGAATAGACCTTGTAGCTAGCTTTAGGAATTTATTTAATGGTTTTTCGCAAAACAGACAGAATCAAGTAGAAGGGCAAGGTCTTCTAGAGCCATTCTTGGCTGGCTTGAGCTGGCCAGAGTCCCGTCATTCATACTTTGGTCTGTCGTGGACCCCTGTCTGGGGTGAGTAAGTGTGTGTTGCGTCTCCCCAGGAAAAGTTTTGTCACGCAACAGTGAGACACCAGATTGGCACTCACAAATAACAAAAAAAAAAAAAATAAAACCCTCAACTAGGCACATCCAGTAAGGCCAGCACTTGGAGGGTGGAGGCAGGAAGACTAGGAGTTCACAGTCATCATACTCACCTACATAGCAAGTTCAAGGCCAGCTCAACAGCTTAGAGAGCATCTTCACATAACTCACTTAGTAGGTCTGAGCCTGTGCCTGACAGCTTGGGGAATATCTGCTTCTCTCAGGCAGCTAGGCTTGTCTGAAAGTATTTGTCAATAGTTCTGTTTATGTACCCATTAGGAGTGGCGGGGCCTAGTGAAACTGGGACTTCCTGCAACTACTGAGTTCTTTACTTCCTAACTTTAATGAGTTTCTTTCCCTGTAGAATGACATGTTCGACCTCATCCCCTTAAAACAGCTTTTACCTCCCTTTAACATCGTGTATCTTAAGGAGCTTAATCTTAGAGAAAACCAAAACACAACAGACGTGCTCAGTGAAAACGAATGAGGCACCCCAAGTTAATAGTTGGGGTCGCATGGTTTGGAAACATTTATGTAGTGATATGCACATTTAGTGTGCCAGGCTGCTCATGTTTAGGTTTCTTTTCTAGGAAAAAAAAAAAATGATCATGTAAATTTCAGAGGTGAGAGACACAAAGAAGTATTTTAAGCAAATAGATGCATTAACATGGGATTTATGTCTAAAATATTGCTATCATCAGCATGTCAGTGAAGATAAGAAAATAAAAAAGAAAAGAAAAGAACCATGTACATTTTTATATTTCATAAATTTCTCATTGAACAGAGACAATTCAGGAAGGTGAAGGATGGAGGCTTCACTCATCTGTTTCTCAAAATATATATCCCTAGTTCTCTCCATGAAGTCAACAGATGATCTGGGGTGACCTCATCCAGCAAATAGTCTTCCTTTTTCTTACTGGACTTGGAGTAGGAAACTTGTTTATTTAAGAGATAATGTATATATGTTTATCATGGGCTCTGAGAAAAAATCTAGGCTTATCTTCACTCATCTGAGGTTTTCAAATGTAATCATTATTTATACTTCAGGGTGAGATATAAAGCCACAGAACTTCATTTCAAAAATGTTCTGGGTGATGTGGGTTGTAAAGCTGTTGTCTATCTGGCAAGGATGGCACGGGGCCTATCCATCTGTACCACCTGTCTCCTCAGCATGGTCCAGGCTGTCACCATCAGTCCCAGTGGTCACCCCTTGGACAACATTCAAATCACAGCCTCATGGCAAGTTCTTCCCTTTCTCCTCCTCTTTTGGATGGTTAACATTCTCATAAGCTCCAAGTTGCTTTAGCACATCACAGCAGGCAGCAGTTTGAGTAGATCTAGAGCTGGGGTATACAGCGTGTATTGCTATATGCTGCAATCCAGGTATACAGTTAAATGACTTTTTCTGCCTTTCAAAAAGCATTTTAAAAAATTGGAAGCTTCTTTTTAGTGAATAAATTAAATATTTATACAAAACATTACTGCACAATATGAAAACAAATTCCCAACCCAAGAGCATTCCCTCATGAACAAACATTTATTCAGGTAAAGGCCACTACTGCACAAAGCTTCACTGTAGTGTGTAAAAGGACATTTCCAGACTCATTTGTTAAAACCAGCACCATGTCAGTACAAAAATACTGAAAAAAAAATCATTGCAAAATAAGATAACCAGCAAACATCACTCAAGCACATATATGTAACAATTTCAAATTAAGGGTCAGTAAGTAAGAGCCAGTGGTATACATACAGACAGTCTGACACATTCCAATGTGTCTAATTACAGTAAATGGATTATTGTTGAATAAATCCAGTGATGTGATTGATCTCATAGACAGAAAGACAAAAAAAAACTTATTTCACTACAGTCACAAATGTATATGACGTTTTTCAATGACCAGCCATTAAAAAAATATAATTTTTGGAAATTCAAATGAGGATTTTTCACAACTTGTTATAAAGTAACTACCAGGAAAAAATAAGGCTGTAGCTAAGGTCACATATAGTTTTGACATATGAAACTATTCCAAGTTTAGAAATAGATATTTATTCCTGACCTGATTGATCTAAACATCTAGCCAGTGTAGGAAAAAGATAAAAGAACAAATGGTCCTTTGTCCACAATGAATATAACTGTGATCGTGTGTAAAAAGCAGTGAAAAATAAATTCATTAAGTTCAAATTTCCAATCTAAAGTCATTCTAAAAATGATTATACATTGATGACAAAAGAAAAGAAAATTGCACTAAATATTGAAAAACTGGGACCTGGAGAGATGGCTCAATGGTTAAAAACTTTGGTTGCTCTTCCACAGAACCAGGATTTAAGTTTCAACAAACATATAGCAACTCACAATTGTCTAACTCTAGTTTCAGTGAATCTTATATTTTTTTTCCTGACCTCTTTGAGTACCATTGTGTGTACCATGAATGTGATGCACATTCATACAGGAAGGCAAAACACTCATAAAATACAAATAAAAAATATTTAAAAATAAATAATACACAGGAAAACAAACACTTGCAAGATGTCTCCATAGAAAACTACAATTTATAAGCTAGGTTGAAGGAGGGCCTTTTGTAGAAAATCTCAGCATACTTAAGGCACCCCTCCTCCTGCAAATAACACTTGAGCCCCAAACAATGGTGAGGAAGATAACAAGGGACCCTCAGCAGTCAGTGCAGAGTATGTCCCCATTGGTGAGGAAGGCTTGAGTGACTTTCACAGCAGTGACTTCTGAGGTCTTCCTGACCTTTACCTTTCACAGCAGGAAAGGATCAGTGTTAGTCCTGGGTTTGTCATATGGGCCACTTGCAAGGCACTGGTACTGATGAGTAAGACACTATGGAGGTGGAGACTGAACATAAGCACATGTGGATGAGCAAAGCCTCTGGGTTGCATTTAGTAATGACGCTGATGTCCAGGGGAGTAAGCCTTTGCTGTCACATTGGTAACAATGTATGGCATGGATGACAGTGAGAAGGCAGAGCCCACTGTAAGTACAGTAGGTATGCAGAATTCAAGCAGCTCTGGGGTTGGGAGAGACTAGCTCTCATGTTCTCTGGCCCATAGTGCAGGTTCATGCAGCCAGGACTTGCTCCAGGGTTACATGTGAAGGTGCCTGCTACAATGGGTCCCCCACAGTGGACATAGTACAACCACACACACTGCCCTGGAACCTGGAGATGTGCAAGGCAGTGGTAGCTCCAGCTCCAAATTGACAATATGGCTGCTTTGAGGTAGAAGCTCCTCCCCTGAAGTCCCACATCAGTGGCAGAGTCTTGTCATGAAAAATGTGCAACCATGTCACCCTGCTGGGGTCCCCAGTGTGAGTGAGTGCTGGTTATATCACCATCAAAAGGTTCCAGGGTCCTCTGTGTCCTGGTGGCCCACTACAAAAAGCCTGTCTTTCTTCCTTGTTCCCAGGATGGTTCCCACAATCTCCTGACTTCCTGGGGATTCTAACCTCACCTGTAATCATTTCTCTGTGGAGAGTCTTCAATTTTTTCACCTCTTAGCTGTCTCAGAGTTTTTAATGGCCCTGAGTGCCCTCTGGTCTAAGGTGTTTCATGAACAATCTCCTTATGTTCTGCTCCACCCTCATCACCCTGCAGAGGCGAACATGTACTTCTTCCTTCTAAACTCTTCAGTATTGACTTATTTAAAATTAAATATCCCTCTACATAACCACATACAGCTGCAAAGGTCAGAAATTAAGTATTAGTTACCATACATACTCAGGCCTCAACAATTGTCACAGTGGTGATGTTATGGGGAATGGCTAGGTCCATACAGGTGTCTCTTTGTGCTTTTCTGGGACTGTCCAGAGTGAGGGGTTTTAGCAGGACTGAGCATGGCAAACATGGGGGTGCGGATGGATTTTGCCTTTTACACTTCTCTCCTTTACTAAAAAACCATTAGAGCATTCCTAAACCTAGCCCCCAAGGTCCATTTCCTTATTTGGTCACTGATTCATTCCTAAGACAAAACACCAGCGTCCAACAATAAAAATTCATTATTTGGCTGACATGTCCAATCAGGATTTACCAACTCATCCTGACACAGACTCACTCTTTTTCTTCTTAAAAACCCTCTCCTACAAAATCACTTTCTTGCATGCCTTTGCAGCCCCCCACCCCACCCCTGCTTGCTCCTCTAGGGCAACAAAACTCAAACTCCTTTGTGCTCAGGTGTCTGGATGTGCCCTGCACTGAAAGAGGGTTGGGGAGATGCTCCCCAGGTTCACCTTGCTCACCTAGTCTGCACTAGTTCTGGAATACATCTGAAGAACTTTAGTTCAACACGCCAATGAATGGCACTTGAAATTACGATCTGGGCATTAGATTGATTTGGAGCAGGTAATATGCTTTTATGATTTAATATCAAAGGGAACTTACTAAGAAACAGGACTCAAAATGGTGCCACTTTAATATTAGAGTCATGCTCAATGTCCTTAGTGCCAAGGAACCTGTATTAGTTTTCACAGTGGGTAGGTCTAGCTGTTTACATCAACACATTAAAACTAGAAAGAGACATTAGATTTAAGAGAAATAAATATCCGTATCAATAGGAGTAAAACTATAAGAGACTGGGAAAGAAGGTTGCATAGAGTCTCACCAACAAATGAACCTCAGTCAGGCTGCTTCCCCTAAGGAGCTCTCCAAACAGGACCTTCATGTGGGGCAGGGGGAGTTTTAACATAAACTGCACACCAGTCAATTATCAGAAAACCCATCAGCAAAAGCCTTTTCTACAAAAGTGACTTTAGAGGGTGTGATCAAAGACTTGCTTGAACACCTTTTCTAAACAAGAGAAAGGAAAGCATAAACGGAGTCATTTGTTTCTGAGTTAATCATAGGCCTAGTCAAGTTCAAAGGACATCTGTAAGGTTCCACAGGTTTATCAGCTGCACAGGGAGCCTCACTCAGATATGCTCTGGGAATCAATGAGAAATGCTGTCACACAGCTGCATCCTCGGAGAATAAGGATATGGTCTTCTATGGGAGCCACTGTCTCCTGCTCTCACTTTCCCTTAAACAGGCAAGATAATTACTCATTCATTCATGTGCACATTCTCCACTTTCTTCCTGTCTCTTCTTTCTTCCTCTTACTTATCAGTGATGGGAATTGAACTTAGGGCCTCACACATGCTAAGAAGCCCTCGGCCATTGAATCATATCCCCAGCCCTCATTCATTTTTTGAGAGTTTCACTAAGAAGTTCCTTGGCTGACTTTGAACTTTCTCTGTAGGCCAGACTGCCATTGAATTTACAATCAACCAACCTTAGAAATCCAAGGAATTGGAATTAAAGGTGTACACCACTAGATTTGGCCACAGCAAACCTTCTTTGACTGTCTACCTGTAACTTCTTCCTTCACAACAACCCTGTGGCACTCATGGATTCTTTGCTATTTCTAATAAGTCAGAATATAACAAGAGACAGGTCAAGTGATTTTCCTATCCATGGAATGTAAACAGAGTCTAAGTGACATATGATACCAGGATCAAAGATAGATAGATGACCTAGATGGACACAGGAAAACTGTAGAGAAAGGAACTATGGTTATCCACTGGGTAGATTCTCCATTCAACTATTTTCTGTATGTGCTCTAAAAAGAAAATTAAAAATAAAATATCTTGCCAAACCACAACCCCTTTGCATAGAGGGGGAAAAAATCTCATCAGTTTTTTAATTGGGAAACACCAAATCAGAAATCAATATAAATCAAAAGATTTCCATTTAAGTTGGGCTGGGCAGTTTTTAACTCAGTGTTCAGGTACCTGCATAGCAAGGGTAAGGGCCTTGCGTCAGTCCGTAAACCCTGTAACAAAAAGACGACTCATACATAAGAATGAAAGAAAAAGAAAGAAGCCAACTCCTGCAGCAGGACAATTTTTGTGATATTTATGAATAGAAAACTCAGCAGAGTACTGTTATAAAATGTTATTTTAAGAGGTGTTGCATGTGTTTATGCCGTGGAACATTTGTTTAATGATGCAAAGATATGTTGCCTTCTTCTATGTTGCATTTGTTTAACACTGTGAGGCTGTGCTATTTGCCTTCCTGAAACACTTGATTGGTCTAATAAAGAGCTAAAAGACCAATAGCAAGGCAGGAGAAAGGGTAGGCGGGGCCTGCAGGCAGAGAATAAATAAAAGGGGAACTTGAAAGCAGAAGAAGAGCGAGCGAGAAAGGTTAAGGAAGCAAGAAAAAGAAGGGGCCAGCCACCCAGCTACCCAGCCACCCGGCCTCCCGGCCACACAGCCACACAGCCACACAGCCACACAGCCACACAGCCACACAGCCACACGGCCAGCCACAGAGTAAGAGTGAAAGTAAGATTACAGAAGTAAGAAAAGGGAAAAACCCAGAGACAAAGGTAGACGGTGATAAATTAAGAAAAGCTGGCAAGTAACAAGTCAAGCTAAGACCAGGCATTTATAATTAAGAATAAACTTTTGTATGTGACTTATTTGGGAACTGGGTGATATCCCTCCCAAAAAGCCAGAGTAAAAATAAAAAGTATATATTTAATATACAGTATATATTAAACTGAGTTTGTGGTGGGTTTTTGGCCTTCACATTTTCTAGTTTAGCAATTTGAAGTACGGATTTTGAACCCAGGACATCGCCTTTCCAGTGATCATGGATTCCCCTCATATCTGGCATTGGCCCTAATGGTTTCCACAAGCTTAGCCAGAGCTCCTTTGTCTTTTTGGGTAGCAGTGATGCTTGTGTCCTGTGGACCAGCCACTGTGCCCTTCCCCTTAATGGTGTAGTATGGGACAGTAGGAAGAACACTATCTTGACAGGTTCTGTCAGTAGCAATTGTACCTTCTTGTTCTCCACCAAGTAGTGACAGTATTGTCCCCTGCTTGAAAGACAGGTGGTCTTTGCAAGAATGTACTAAACCTTTCTAATATAAACTATAACTCAATGTCAAATAAAGGACACATCATTTTGTAAAGCACAGTCTATCCTAAATTCAACTGATGACTGAGCTCCCTGTGTAAATTACTGCCTCTATCAATAAATCAGTCAATGACCTTCTCACATGTACTGACAGTGTTACAGGACAGGATTAGTCTTTCACATGGACTTCTGTTGGGTTTGGGGGTCCTAGCTGCTGTTTAATGGACAAAGAAGGAAACTATACATGGGAAACGTTGAACCACAAGATGCTACAGCAAAGGAGACTCTCTCGCTCCCAACTGTGTATTTCTGAGACTTTCTCAGAAAGGGGAATCTCCAGAGATGGGTGACATTTGTCATACTCTCATGTGTAAAACAGGTCAAAGAAAAAAACAGGACATTGTTTTTTTTCTGTGCCTGTAAAGTCTTCTAAATCACAACTTCAGAACTTTGAAGAGAGGACTGGAGACATACACAGAGAACCCAGCTACTGTTCAATAGCTCACTGCATGTCCTGCTATTAAAGTAATTAAACTCAAGACTGTACTTTCAGGGATCATTTCTATAGTTTGTTACATAAAGTAATTACATCCTAATTAAGTCTCAAGTAGTTTCTAGAACAAACCTATGTAGTAATTGTGAAGGGAGAGAGTTTCACCCTAGGGATGAGATTCTGCAGAGGGCTTCCTTCTCCCCAACACACTGCAAACTGTGAAAACTGAAGGCCAGTGACAGGTTACTGAAGACAAGAATTCTGCAAATCCAGAAGGTTCAAATACAGCCTCGGAAGGCTCACCTGACAGAGGACTCACCCAGAACCTGTCTTCCATGGCAGCTGCAGCAGAGGGCACATCTGACTCTGATATTCCTACCTGGGGCTGGAAATTTTCTCTCAGAAGTACATTAGCTCATTTTTCCTTGACTGTGAGGCATGGGGCTTGATAAGCCTGATCTCCACAGGTACGTACCACAGGCTGGAAAGATAACTAAGTGCCAGGCTCCCATGCTTAGGAGCCAGTGCCTTTGCAGAGCCCAGGGAGGGTTTTTTCCAAGTGTTGCCTCTTTCCTTTTGAGGGAGAATAAGAATAATACGAGAACATGTCCAGTTCCTAGGGGAAAACAAACCAAAACCACCTCTTCTCTAAGCCTCTGCCTTCACGTGTACCACGGATAACATCATTATCAATTTTTGTAAAATTTCTTCATGGTCTATGTGTCTCTTACATATGGACAAACTTTGTTTTTACCCATTAATATAATTAATTCCACAACTCAACCTCGTGTGTGTATGTGTACATGTGTTTATCTTGAATGTTCTTCTATGCTCACCCTCAAATCTCTCCTAATCTCATAGATAACATACTATACCTCTGAGTCACCTCAGAGAAAACTATGAACAATTAGTGTTAAAAATTATTCTTTATCTTGGCCAGGTTATGAGTCAATATAATACATTATAAATTAGACTTAGTTTCATGAAAAACCAAGCACCGTTGCCATTTTTAGTTTAGAAAACTATGTGTGAAATGGGCACAGTTGCCTGCCTGAGTTGTTACATAGGTCAGTGCAAAGCATGGCCTTTTAAGTAGTTTCCAATAATAATTCAATTATTTGGGAAAGTAATTGCCTGCTTTGTCCTTTATCACAGTTCAAATTTTTCACTCAAAAACTAGTGGAAGCACTGTAGTAGGTGCTTTACAGCTTAACTCAAATCTTATTTGGAGCTCTGAGCCCTCATTAACATAAAGGTGGAGATCCTAGGAAGATGGGAACCCTAGGCCAAAATCATAGAAACATAAAAGTATTTGTTAATGGCATGAGTGTATTGGAGAATAGTTGAAAATTGGTTTTTTAAGATTTTTAGATCTCTGACCAAACTTTTAATTAACTCTCATTTACACATACTAGTTTCAGCTTTTCTTACTGAAATGCCTGGTGTTTTATTGCACTATGAGCTGTGAATTTCAAATTACAGCCTATTTTGTTCAATGCATGGCTACAGAGTTTAAGCTCTCATTTTTCAGTCAAGGAAACTGAGGCTGGAAGAAACTTTCTGATATTTCCACTCATGAGGCCGTGTCAGCCCAGACTTGGGTACAAGCCAATGTTCACAAAATGTTCTTACTGCCAGTGGTCTTAAAGATAAAAGATAAAAGGCAGGCATAGTAAAACACACCTCTGAAACACAAAGATATATGAATCAAAGATACAGTAACTAGAGAGAGGTTATAAAACAGGTCTTTGCTATATTTGTTTTCAAAGAAAAACCACATAGTAACAAAGCAAAAGGCAGTACAGAAGAAGAAAGGTCTCCAACTCTGGAAGATGCTAACGTTGATGCAGTAAGATAGGGTTGTTTTGTTTCATATTGATTTTTGCTTTGTTTTTTGAGGTGTTCTAGAGATTTCTTGGGGGTGGGAGTTCAGACAGGGTCTTATTATGTAACTGTGGCTGACCTGAAACTCTCTATTTTGCCCAGGCTCAAAGAAATTACAGTGAATTCACAGTAATTCTCCTGCCTCGCCCTTCTTCAAGTGCTGGGATTACAGAAGTGAGTCACCATGCTTGACACAATTTTTCTAAAGAAGTGTCTGTTTAGTAGGTATGCAGGAGAGGAGATTAAGGGAAGATGCAGGTGTGGGGAACTGGGTCACAGAGATGGTAACAAAATTAAATAGAAAATGCAAAGAGACATTCAAGTTGTTGAACATTTGAGTTTATTTTAACATCTGCTGAGGTTCAAAATACATGAAACATGTAAACTTGTGAACATGTGATTTAATTTTGCTAATATGGAAGTTTATTTGCTAATATAAATCTGTTTTGTAATTTCAAATATTTTATCTTCCTCCATAGATTCCACCAAAGGACTAACAAGACAATAAAGTGGAATTTTTTTTAATAAAAATTGTGTTCCATTACACAGCAGGGCTGTCTTTTATATGCCACAAATACACTATGACATAAAATATATCATTTCCTCAAACTCTACTCAGACAATCCCAAACTTTCTGCCCATGAAGTCAGAAATGGTTTTGAATATTAGTGAAATAACAATATTCCTTCTTATAACTGGTCTTGGCACTGTGACGAATATTTCTGTTTTTGTTATTCACATAAGCACTTTTGTGGGTTCTGAGAAGAAATCTATACATCTTATTCTCATCCACTTGGCTTTTACAAATATTATAATACTTTTTTGCAAGAGCATGCCAACAACAATTGCAGCTTTAGGTCTGAGACATTTCCTAGGTGATGTAGGCTGTCACATTATCCTTTATCTAGAAAGGATGGCCCGGGGCCTCTCCATCTGTACTAGCAGTCTCCTCACGGTGGTCCAGGCCATCATCATGAGCCCCAGAGCCTCCTGGTGGGGGAGGCTCAGACTGAGGTCTACAGGACAGGTGCTTCTCTCACTGTTCTTCTTTTGGATTCTCAATTCCTTGATCAGCATGAACCTCCTCCATTCCATCAGAAATAGAAGCACAAATACATTACAATTGAGTAAAAATAATGAATATTGTTATTTCAAAAGAGAAAGTCGGAAAACAAACAACATGTATCTCCCCCTGATGGTCCTGAGAGACGCTGTGTTTCAGGGTGCCATGGGAGGGGCCAGTGGCTACATGGTATTTCTTCTCCTCAAGCACCACCAGCATGTCCTCTACCTTCAGAACGCCAAGCTTCTCTACAGAACTCCCCCGGAGCTGAGAGCTGCTCAGAGTGTTCTTCTTCTGATGCTCTGTTTTATTTTATTTTATTGGACAGATTGTATGGTTTCTTTATATTTATCTCTCTCTTTGGAAAACGACTCCTTCACAATGCATTTTCAAGAATTTCTGACCCTTGGGTATGCAGTTCTCAGCTCGTTTATGCTGATTCACAGGAATAGACATTTGTCTGACTGTTGGTAAGCTCAGTAAGATTTGAGAAGTCATGTTGCTTTTATCTTTTCAGAAAAAGTTTGATATAGCTGTATTTTCTATGCCTTGTATGTATTTTTAACATGGTAAGAAAAACTTAAGCAGGTAAAGATAGTCTCATACAGTACAGCTGGTGGCAAGCAGCCTATATCTGACACAAAGATTGTGGGGAGCTAGAGGGACCAGCTATTTTCTCATTTTTTATCACATCTTCTTTCAACATTTGGCGTGAACTCTGCATAGATGAAGGTCATTTGGTATGAACTCTGTATAGATAGATGAAGATCATTTGGTGTGAACTCTGCATAGATAGATGGAGGTCATTCAGTATGAACTCTGGATAGAAGGAAGTCTCCCTCTACTGAGCTTCATGTAGTAAAGATCAGCAGAGCAATGTGTCAGCACCTGCAAGAATTACTGAAGTGGATCTCATTGATAGGGAAACCTCATTTCTAAGAACTAATCCTTCAGATACACATGTTCACTGAAGAAATACAATTTATAAAATTATAGACATCATTTTAAACACATTACCTAAATATCAAACATGATGTGCATTTGTTAGCTACTTGAAAATTTCAGGGGCTGGGGGAGTAATTCAGTGTCAGAGTGACTTCCTTCATAGACAAGACCCAGGCTCAACCTCCAGAACCACAAAAAGAGAACAACACAGTAGGATATATCCCCAAGTATCCACGCTTACAAGAGAAGCTTATGGCACTGAGGACTGGCACTGTCACCAAGACGGACGACCTGAGCTTGATCTCCAGGTCCCACATGTAAACTGATTCTCTGAAACTGTCCTCTGACCTCTATATGTATACCGTGGAACATGTATGTCCCACATCCACAAATAAGTGTAATTTTTTAAAAATTAAAGATTTTTGGTATGATATTTATGAGATGATAAATAAGCTTAAAATATATTAATATGGAATAAATATCCAAGTGAGTTTTAATTTAATAAAATAAAAACATGAAAATAATGGAATATAGTAACATCTTTAATTCAATTTGCTCTCCATTATCTACAAGAGTAAAAAAAAAAATCTATAGCAATTATTACATTTGAGAAAAACCAGACAAATAGAAGCTTAATAAGTACTTCCTTTTACCTTTCTGAGTTTTTGTTTAAAAAAAAAAAAAAAATGAGGAAACTGAAGAGAGAGCTCTGCAGTAAAGATCACACACTGCTCTTGCAAAGGACCCTTGTTTGATTCTGAGTACATCAAATGGTTCACAACTGCATATAACTCCAGGTCCAGGAGGATGTGGCACCTCTGGACTTCTCATGCACCTGTACTCATGTGCACAGACATATACACGTAAATAAAAATAAAAATAAATATTTTGCTTGCTGAAATGTTTTTCCTATTTTATGTTTTTGCTACACTGTTGTTTTTCATTTAATTTCAGCCCTAATCAGCAGCTGCAGATATAAGCAGTGGTTCAGCCGGAAGGGCTGAGGCCAGCTGGAATTCTGTTCCCTCAGGCACTGCTCTCTCAGTGTCACCAAGGGAAACTTTACCTAGATCTCTGCCCCTTTTAAGGAACAAAATTCTCCTCTCTCAGAGAAGCTGACTAACAGTAGTTAACCTCTACTTGCTAGAATCTCCCCCAAAACAGGAAGTTCCACTCTGCACCCACTTAAGAATCCTCAATATACATCATTCCTCCCTACAACTTCCTGTCAGCTAATTGCTGACTCAGCCTCCTGACAGCAGAATAATTTTATTTAATCAAAAAATGTGACAAGTATTTGCACCATTAAACAAATTTTCCACAAACATATACAAATATAACATGTCCTAAATTACTATTCCATAAAACACAGTATCATGTAACCCAAATTGGCCTCAGCTTGCTTTAAAGTAGAGGCTGGCTGTCTTAATTAGCGGTTAATTGCTGTGAAGAGACACTTTTATGAACACAACTTTTATAAAGAAAAGCATTTAATTGAGGCTGGCTTACAGTTCAGGAGTTTAGTCTATATCATTATGGGGGGGAGCATGGTGGCATGCAGGCAGACACAGTGCTAGAGAAGGAGCTAAGAGTTCCACATCTGGATCTGTAGGCAGCAAGAAGTGAATGTCACAGTAGACCTGGCTTGAGCATTTGAGATCTCAGAACCCACCCCTACTGACACACTTCCTCCAACAAGGCCTCACCTCCTAATAGAGCCACTCCCTGTGAGCTAATGGGGGCCATTTTTATTCACACCACCACACTTGCCTTGAATGTTTGATCTTTCTGCCTCAAACTTTCCAACTGCTGAGAATAGAGGTATATGCCCACTAATACCTGGCTCAAATGTGTTTTGGTGGCTGTGTTGAAGAGATGTAGGAAGGGTGTTAGTCAATGTTCCTATTGACAGCTAGCATGTCAAACTGGTAGAAGGTGGGGAAGATTCAAGGTAGGTCTTTCATTGTAGTAGTGGGGTTTCTCGGTCCTGGGCAGCCAGAGGTACAGACCCACAGGCCTGCCATGCCAGACCCCTTAGCCACCCGACGCTGCTCAGGCCCCCAGAAATGATTCAGACGCTCATATTAACTTCATGCTGTTTGGCCTATGGCTCAGGCACATTGCTAGCTAGCTCTTACATCTTAACTCAACTCATTTCTATTAATCTTTCTGCCACGTGGTCCGTGGCTCTAAGTAAATTCAATAATCTAATTTTTTAAAAAATCATTCATATACTATATGCTCCTTCTGGCTTCTGGCTCAGTCTGTCTGACTCCGCCCTGCTTCTCCTACCTATGCTCTGATTTCTCCTCCTACTCTTTCTATGGTGCCTGTCATGGGCCAAAACAGCTCTTTTATTTAAAGATTGATATTTACAGCATACAGAAAGACATCCCCTCATCCTTTCATGATGAGGAATTTCCCTGCTCTGTTGAGGACATAAAAGGAGAGAAACATGAAGGTCTTACTGTAAATATTTGTGTGTGGTTTCGTAGATATGTACTGCTCCTATGCAGTCGCTGACTGCATTTAAGATAAGTGTAGTTTTCTTCATTATGATCTAGCAATCCCAACTACTGGATATACATCCAAAGGAAATGAAATCAGAATGTTAGAAACGCCTACCCTCCTATGTCTAGTCACAAAAGCATTCATTATTCGCATGGATTTAACCTAAGTGTTTGTCAATAGATCAATGCATAAAACTGTTACATATAAACCAAATTAAATAGTTACTTACAAAAAAGAAAGAAATCCTAACAGATTAGGTAGGAATAGGAGGTGAGAAGCAATAGAGAGAAGGAGATGGAGACAGAATCAACAAAAACCTAGCAGGCATCAAAATTCCACAATGAAGCAAATTATTCTGCATGCTGAGATAAAAAATGTTGTAATAGATAAATAAATAATAATCATCACCACAAAATAAAGGGCAAGCTTTATTTGTTAGAACACAAACAAAATACCACCAGAAACCATAGAGGAATGCTGATTACTGACCTGCTCCACATGCTTATTCCGCTGGCTCAGGACCACCAGCCCAGGAGTGACCTTATCAATAATAGGTTGTCCCACCCCTCCCACCCCATCAATCACTAATTAAGAAAATACCCTATAGATGGGTCTTAAGGAGTCATTTTCTCAATTGAAGTTTCCTCCTTTCAGATAATTCTATCTTCTGTCAAGGTGGTATAGAATTGAAACTAGCTAGAACACTAAAGATGCAGTGAGTGACACAGATCAGTGACAACCAACAGCTATCTAATTGGACTTAAGTCCACTCAGGAGGCAAATTATGCCTGGTTCTACAGACCTAGCCAGCTTCGCTGGGGAATACCAAGGTCATGACCAGTAGAAAAGAATCTCCTACCACCACTTCACTAGATCAGCAACATTCCTCACTACATAAGAAATCTTATCCATGTACCCACAGACTAATGTAACTAACACCTCTCATCAAAGAAGCCTCTCTTTACAGCACATGGAAACAATCACACACACACACACCCCCCCACACACACACACAGCCACAATGCAGAGGTCAATGGATTGTGGGGAATGGGGAGTCTAGTTTCAATAGATACAGCCACATCACAGCTACATCTGGTCTCAGGGAATACCAGAGAAGAAAAGACAAAAAGCAGCTCAACTAACAACAGCAACAAAACCCACGGTAGTTGGGATCTGCGGTTGATGGCTCAGTATCAGGACCTGAGGAGGCCCCAGAGCCCTCACTTTGCTTTGTTTGGTTTTTGTCAAGCATGCCATGTGTGCTGGGGAGGTAGAGACAAGCAGACCCTGAGGGTCCCTGGCAGCCTAGATGACTTGGTAAGCTCCAGGTCCCAGGAAGAGACACTACCTCTCAAAGAAACAATACTGGAGTTGCCCTCTGCTCTCCTCATGCATGCAAACGTAGGTGCATATTCACACATATGAACACGCACAGAAATGGGAGCAAATGGCAGTGGTACATGCCTGTAACCCAGATCGATGCTAGCTGAGGCAGGAGGATCACAAGTTGCAGGTCAGAAAGACCCTGTCTATAAATTAATAAATTATTTTAATACCAAATAATGAAAATCTTTGCCAGTACTAAAGGAAAATAAAGCCACTGTTTTGCTTACATGTATTTTGAAGCAAGTGAAACTTTAAAACAATTTAAAATCAGCTTTGATCAGAATTGTTAAATCACTCAGTTAAATTAAAAAGCAAAAGGTCAAAAATGCTCTGTGAAGAAAATTTCTTGTTGGAAGACAGTGATGTCTTCTTGTTGCAAAAACCAGAATAAGACTGGACACAGAGAGCAAGGTGGTAGGAAGCCGCTGAGCTGAGGAGCAAGCACGTCATGTAACAAAACCACAACATAAAGTCTCTTCACGGAAGAAGAAAATAGCTATACTTTATAAATATTGAATCCACAAAAACAAGCACTGAGATGCTGGTGCACCTTTAAGGAAAACTCATTTTTCATCTGACCACAAGTAACTGCCTGTCCACCTTTGCTTATTGCTTTCCTCTGAAATTTCCATTCTCTTCCTTAGAAAACTTATTTTCTGAGGTTGCAGAGATAGCTCAAGCGGTTAAAAGCCATCTTGCTCTTCTAGAGGACCTGAGTGTAGTTCCTAACATTTTCAGAGGACCCCATGCCCTTTTTTGGCTTCCTTCAGTATCCACATGCACAAGCATATATGCCCCCACACATACACCAATAGCAATAAATCTTGAGAAAAAAAAAAAGGAAAGAAAGAAAAGGAAGGAAGGAAACACTTTTCAAGTAGCCTGTAACTCAGGAAAGCCTGAAACAGAAGGGCTGTCGCGAGTTTGAATCCAGCCCAGACTATGTCCTCTCTCAACAAACAAAAGGCAAAGCAAAGCAACAACCAAGAGATTTGCTTTTAACTCATCGGACATTTATGACTCTGATTAGTCAGTAATCTCTATCCATGTTTATTGATTTTATTCATCATTCATTTCCTAAAACAAACAAAAAACGCTGAAGTAGTCATTTTCACCTCTTTCCTTTCCGGAATCATCTTGTTGCTCCGGGCATCCACCGGCCCCCTCCACCTTCCTTCTCCCTCCCGCTTGTCCCTCGCGTGCGCATGCATGTGTGCATGTGTGCGTGTGTTACGCGTACTTTTTCAAGCACCACGTTTCTTGGAAAATCAAAAGCCTACTAGGATCCCTCTAGTGCCAATGGCCCGGAAGAAGATCCTAGTAAACCGAAATCAGAGCGGATTCTGAGCACCGTCTACTCTGATCCAGCGACCTTGCTCCCCAGAGCTGGGCAGCAGACACACAGCGATGGGAACCCGCACGCGTCACGGGCTCCAAGGGGCGCTGTAGCCAGTCGGGCCTGGGCCACCTCTGTCACGCCCACCTTTGCCGGCCACCGCCCTCTCCTGCGGGGCCACACGCTGCTACATCTGCAGAGAGAGACCACCCAAGATGGTCTTTCCCGGTTTTCCTGGACAGGTGACTGCTTTGCAAACACTGCGAAAGCACACACATCCCAGCTCATTTTGTTGTTGTTGTTGGGGTTTTTCGACCCTCTCATTTTCTTCGTTTCTAGTTCATTCCTCTAGGGTCAAACCACGTGTCCCCGACTGCCCCCAATATTTCTTAGAGCGCCACAATGTGGCCAGGAGCGAGAAAACTCTGGCTGAGCCACGTGATACTCCTCATGTGTCCTGACGAGGTGGCCGAGTGGTTAAGGCGATGGACTGCTAATCCATTGTGCTCTGCACGCGTGGGTTCGAATCCCATCCTCGTCGGTTCAGGTTCTTTTGTTTATAATATAGGTTTAACGTGTAGCTGTGAATCCAGCTGGGATTTATACCTAACTATGAATTCAAGTCGAACTTGCTTAGGTCGGTGGCTCAGTTCCAGCATATTAAATCTTACTAATAAACTGGGTTTTAACCGTTGTGGTTGACTTGGTGCTCATTGTTACTAGGGTGGGAGCAAAGTGCTTGGTTTCATCATAACACATTTTTTTTTTCTGGCCATTGAAGAAAAAACAAAGGGTAAGAATAGAGAGAAGAGAAAGGAAGAGGTGAGGAAGGAAAGGAGAGCTGGACGAAGCTGAGATCCTTCTTTACTCCATTTTACTACTGTAATTATGGCATTTTCATATGTGTTTATAGGAGCATTAGCATTAGTGTGAACAATAAAAATAAAAGGTCAACACACACACACACCAGAACCACTATACCAGACTGAAATTATTACTGCTTACAGTTTGTACATAATGAAACACATGCTATATTTTCACCTGTATTTTTGATCTATCTAGTGGGTTGAATGGCTAGAATCTTACAAATTACATTCTTTAATTAATTAGGCTTTCATTTGCTATCAACCTGTCTGTCCTTAGAATTACTAACTCCCCTTCCCCCAGGCTGAGGAAGAAGCATCTTAGAGGAATCAAAAAACAAAAAAACAAAATAAAAAAAAAATTAAAATGTAAGAAACAGATAAGGTGAGGAGAGGGGCTGCTGTGAAATCTTCTGGCTACATTGATGACCTGTGCAAGATGGAGGCAGTTAAAGATTCCAGCAGACTGCAGAGGTTGCAGCCCTAGCTGGTGGCTGACTGCTAGGGCAGAGTCACTGTCTTTGAATGGGAGTGGCCACTGGTAGGCTCCCATTCCCCCACAGGACCCCACACCATGTGTAGGTGGGGAACACCTATTAGACTGGAAGGGGAGGGAGGGAGGAAGGGAGGGAGGGAGGGAGGGAGGGAGGGAGGGAGGGAGGAAAGGAGGGAGGGAGGGAGGGAAGGAGGGAGGGAGGAAAGGAGGGAGGGAGGGAGGGAAGGAAGGAAGGAAGGGACAGACATGAAGATGGACTGCAAATGTATGGGGACATTTAGGATAGTAGGATCTAGATACATTGTATACATATATACATCTTTCAAAAAATAAAAACATTGTTTTAGAAAACTACTAACTGCAAAACTTTTAAATAATCATAAACTTTTAAAAATACACTGAAATTTATGTTAGTATGAAATAGTCTTCTAAACTGGGTGTGGTGATACACACCTTTAACCCCAGCTCTTGGGAGGCAGAGGCAGGGGGATTTCTGAGTTCAAGGCTAGCCTGCTCTATGGGAGGCAGAGACAGGAGGATCTTTGAATTGCAGGCTAGCCTGGTCTACGAAGTGAGTTCTGGGACAACTAAGGCTATTACACAGAGAAACCCTGTCTCAAAAAAAAAAAAAAAAAAAAAAAAAAAAAAAAAAAAAAAACAAAAACAAAAACAAACAACCAAAATATCCACATAATTATCTCAGAACTAATAAGGTTTCTTTGTACCTCCAAAATTCCTGTTTTACAAAATTGGCTTTTTATTTATTTACTTACTTGCTTATTATTGTTGGTTTTGTTTTGTTTATGATACAGTCTCTCTACATAGCCCTGGGTATCCTGGAACTCACTGTGGTAGAACAGCCTGGCCTTGAACCCAAAGAGATCTGTCTGCCTCTGCCTCCTGAGTGCTGAGATTGAAAGGTGGTGCCACAACACCCAGCAGACTGCTTTCTAGGTTTGGTTGAACACCACAAAAGCCAAACAACTCACAAAATAATTGCTTAAGCAATCACAAAGCAAACACCTGCATAGCCATGACAAAGGAATCTCCTCCTCAAGACCAACCACTAACCCAACATTCCCTTTCACCCTTTCTTTCCATTTTATCATCAATTTATCAATCTTAAGCATTAATGCTTACCAAAGAGGCCTCAGAGTTGGCACAGAACACATACAGACACCAGTTCTCAGCACAAAGATTCATTACCCCGGAGAGGAGACAAGGTGCTGCCCAGCAGCAGGTGTCTCTGGAGGAGTGATTATATTTTTTAAAGATAAAAAGGGTGAGTCTGTGTTAGGATGAGTTTAAGTCATGATTGCACATTAGCCAGTGTAGCCAAATAATGAGTTTTGATCGCTGGACCTTGGTGTTTTGATATTTGGACCTTGTAGTTTTAGTCAAGCATAAGGAAGTGGCCAAATAAGCAACTAGACGTTGGTGAAGAATCATATGTATTTTTTTTTCTGCTTTTCTGTTACTCTCCAGTAAGGTTCATTATTATTGCTATAAATGTTTATACAGTATTTCTGCCTAATTATGTTATGGCATGATTACAAGTTATTTTTAAATTACTGATATGTAACACATAAAGCTAGTACTTTTGTTGTTTAAATTATCTTCCAATTTCTGAGGGCCGGAACACTAGGAAGGAGTGGCCTAGCTGTATCACAGCTTCCTTCACAAAGTTGCAATTGAGATACCAGCAGAAGCTTTAGCTGTCTTAAGGTTGTAGTACAGAAGGACTGGCTTTGGCATCATCACTGACCTGTTTATTGACAGAATGTTAGACATTCTAGACAGCTGTGGTCTGGTGGCCACTCTCATTGATTGTCATTTGAGTTCTATAGGTTGCTTACAATGTAGTGCCTTGTTTCAAAAGAGCCTTAAGACCCAGAGAGAGTGACAAAGGTCACCATCACTCATAACCTAATGAGAAGTAACAGGCCATCGTGTCCAGTATATTTTCCTTGGCAGTGTTTGAGTCCTATTAATCCCCACTCACAAGATCACACAAAGGGCTAGTAACAGAGGCCAGAATCAAGAGAAGCCAGCTGAGAAGCAGTCTTCCACACTTGAAAAGCCTCCATTTTCTCAAGAGCTGCAAGATGTTTTATTGTTTTGACTTAGTAATATGTGAGCTAAGGGGAGAAGGATCTTCAAACTTTTCTGACTACATAGTTTTGCATTTTGTTTTTAAGATAGAATCTCATGTGGCCAAGGCTAGCCTCAAACATTAGGTAATCAAATGTGACATTGGTCTCCTGCCTCCACCTCCTGAGTGCGGGCATTACTGATGTGTGCCACCTTCGTTGGCATCTGTGTTGCAGGAGATCAAACCCAGGGCTTTGTTTAAACAAGGAAAGCAGTCTAAAACGGAGGTACATCGCCAGGCCCTTAGAATGTTTATGAATAGATTTGTACCAAAAAAAATAATATAAACCTTTTCTATTTTACATAATATTCATATTATCCAGTTTGTTCCTTGTTCTCTAGCCTTGTTTCTAGTTGAAAGCTTCAGATGCAGGAAAATTAATACTGCTGTTGTTTGTATGTTCTGAATGAGATACTGAAGGACAGATAGAAAGGATCACCTTGAAATAACTAAGACTGTCAGCATCACACGCATCATCATCATCACTTCCCTCTGCTCTGGCAACTTGTCATGACAGAGGAGTTTGGAACCAAAAAGAAAAGGGCTCATTTCCACATCTGACACTTTGTCCCTTTTTGGTGCCTCAGAAGGGCTGCTGGGTCAATAAGTGAAGCTAACTTAGTAGAACTAGAAAGTGTGCCGCCGTCTAGTTCTAATCCTAGGATACAAATATAATGATCCAAGTGTCTGAGATGGACTCTTGTAAATCAGCCTCAGAAGGCACTAACTGTTTAATTGAATTCGAGTCCCCCTCCCCTGCAAAAAAAATCCCTGTTATTGAATGAAACTTTGGGCATAACATGAAACTGAGGTGCAGGTAGAGACTTTGAAACTACTTATCTGACTTTTAAAAGTTTCTTACACACACACACACACACACACACACACACACACACACACAACTCTACAACAGCTATTTACTGTCCAGCCTTGGGCAATTCATTCGCTGCCATTCCTATCCCTATTTTTCATGATTCCTCTTCTGTACATAGAGAGCTTTGGAGTTTCTAGTGTAAAGGATCTTTTAAAAATCAAATAAGCTACTATGCTCCAGAGATTGAGACCAAGTATGGATTTCTTTTGTATTTTACTCTGATCATTAATGTCCTTGTTAGAGTTTTATTCTTCACATAATGTTGTACTCCACACTGTCATCCATTCACAGTGAAAGAACTGGTTCCCCAATGTATACACATTTGCCCATGACCTCCTAAGCATCCGGTGTGGGAAGAGGTGACAGTCATCTCTGTTGCTTCTGCCCCGGGCTCATCACTTTATATCTGGCTGCCACTGTGGAAGCTGAAGTGAGAGGGATGGCAAAAATGAGTCATGGGAGTCCATTGGGTACCCGTGCATGACCAAGGCCCTCGCCTGGTGTCTTCAGATCTGTAATTCTTGGTATAAGACTGTCAAGGCCTGAGCAGGGGAAGCCACCAAGTCACACATTGCTTGTTTTTTTCCGGCACCTATGTGCAGCTTTGTCCAGTGTCCCAGTGTGAATCAACAATTTCTGAAGTTTTCATGTTGAGTTGAACACTGTCCTTAGATTATGTGATGGTCACTGCTCAGAAAGGGGATGTGTGAGACATAGATGCTCACTCACGGGGTTGATGTGGGAATGCGTTTATGTATGCTGTGAATCTCAATCTTTAAATAAAGGGGCTGTTTTGGGCCATGACAGGCACCATAGAAGAAGTAGGAGGAGAAATCAGAGCATAGGTAGGAGAAGCAGGGCGGAGTCAGAGGAGATCGAGCCAGCCGCCCAAGAAGAAACATGTAAGGAACACAGGTGAGCCACGGCCCATGTGGCAGACAGATTAATAGAAATGGGTTGATTTAAGATGTAAGAGCTAGCTAGCAATGTGCCTGAGCCATGGGCCAAACAGCATGAAGTTAATATAAGCGTCTGAGTCATTTCTGGGGACCCAGGCGGCTGGGCAGCAAAGGGGTCTCGGGCGGCGGGTCTGTGGGTCTTGGAACTCCAGCAGTCCGAGACCCAAGAACCGCTACTACAGATGACGCATCCAACGTGGGTCGATTATCCACTTAATGCCTGATAAAGTTTAAAAAGGGTTTTTAGCAGAAACTGAGCAAAGGCAGCTTCCAAATTGTGTATACAAAGCAGGTCTTTGTACACAGAAAGCGTGGCGGCCGGGTCACATTCAAAATGGCGTGGGTAGACTGGCAGCAGGCAATGTAAGCTGCAATCAGGCGAGTTCCTGAAATCTCACAAAAGACTCAGTAGCATGTGATTGATTTTAGATTTCTGTTTATTTTGAACAAAAAGGAAACAAAGACCGTTTCTTAGTAGCAGCATTTTCTTTAGTCTGCTCTGTTTGCTGGCCACGAACAGAGACGCGGTCCCTTTAAGAGAACTTACTGATTCAGCCTAATCTACAAAAATTATGCAGCTTTTTAAGCGAGTGTATTTTAAAAGCTCTTATGGTTAGAAGATTAAGGATGCACAATAAAACAGATTCAGATGAAAAGAAAAACCTGTAAATGGGTTACAATATGTGTAAAAGGTACATAGGCTTCAGAGAGACTAGAAAGAGGATAAAGTCTTTAGAAAGAGAAATAGAGTAATAAAAATATAAAAAGCCACGTAAAGATGGAAAATAGACACAAAATCTGGATTTTGGTTGTTATTGTGTTTTCTTTTAATTTTTTAACTGTCAACAAGCTAACTGCAGAAAGACAATGGATTGCAAATGCAAAGACTACTAAGTTAAACAAGAATATATATTTTAAAGGTATTTTGATTTTGAAATTTGTGTCTAAGGATTTATTGCTTTGGAAGAGTTCTGCTTTTATTTCCACAGAAGATGAGAACCTGTGGATTGCTTCCAGGCAAATATGGTTTCATCAACCAAGACCCCCTGAAAAAACCTCTGATGGGAAGAGATGGCCATATCAGCTTCAGAGCTGCAGACTGATCCAGCTCCACACGGGGTCTGTGGGAGTCTAGAAAAAAGGAGAGAGCAAAAAGAGAATGCATGGGCTTTAAAGGAAGAAACTAAAGAAAGAACAAAGTAGAGGCTACAGGCACAAAAGTAGTGACTTCTCTGAAGAAGAGAATCTATTAATCTGTTTACTTTCACAGGGAAGAAAAGGAATGAATATCAATAAGCTGAGGAAAACTGTGTAAAATGAGGAGTCATAATTTGAAATCCCAGTTAGGAGAGCAGAAGATCCTCTGAGGGATTTGAGCAGAGTTTACAAGTGTTGGAGACTGAGGACTTGGTCCTTTTCATATGCCTTGTGAAACCCAAGACCATAAGTTTCCTGATGATAAGGTGTTTTCTCTGATTGCTAGAATAGCTCTTAGTAACTGATTGCTAGAATAGCTCTTAGTAACTGATTGCCAGAACAGCTCTTAGTAACTGATTGCCAGAACAGCTCTTAGTAACTGATTGCTAGAATAGCTCTTAGTAACTAATTGCCAGAATAGCCCTTAATAAAACCACAGAATATTCCTTTGTCTGCTTTCCCGCCTTTCCAGAGTGGGTGGGATGGTGATGAGCCCATAGACATGCCATTTACCCTTCCCCCACAGCTGCTATTTGCCATCCACTATCCCCCTCCTCACTCCCCTTCCCTGAAGAGTATATATGTTACAGCTTGCAGCTCAATAAAAGGAGACCTTGACAAAATCCAGACTGACTCTGTCATTCTTTGCTTGGTCTTCGTCTCTCTCTCACCCCCCCATTGATATTTCAGGTGGAACCCCCTCGAGACCCACAAAATTACGAGTCCCGAGGGTCGGGGCATACAAGAACAAAGTGAACTCTGGAATCTGTTTCTTTCACTATAACAGGAAGGTTTAAGACGGTAAACGCTGAGGTACAAAATACCGGACTCACTCGAGCAGGGAAAGGCTTTAAATGCTGGGACATTTCACTCTACCAGCCCCTGTGTGTCACATATGTGACACAGCAGTTCTCCACAGGACTGCCATCATGAACGAAAGAATGTGTGAAAAAGAAGCAAGGACAGGGAATCAAGACGATGTGGCAGGCTGCTGACGTGAAGATGGAGGACATGGGAGAAATGTGCTGAAATGGAAGAATGTACACACTGTAAAGCAACCAGTTCCACATACACACACACACACACACACACACACACACACACACACACACACACAATTTAAGTAATAAAAAATACTCAGGCATGGAATAGCATGCCTTTAATCCCAGAAGTTTAGAGGGAGAGGTAAGATATCTGTGAGTTCCAGCCAGCCAAAGCTACATAGTAAGACCATGTCTATAAATAAATTTAACTATCTTTTAAATGTTCTAAATTAGCTGGGGGGGGGAGAATAACTTTAATCTCAGCACTCAGGAGACAGAAGCAGGCAGATCGATCTCTGTGAGTTCAAGGCCAGCTTGATCTACAAAATGAGTTCCTGGACAGTTAGAACTTACACAGAGAAACCTTTGTCTCAAAACACCAAAATAAATAAACAAATAATTCTAAAGTACAGCCAAGAGATACAAAATTTATAATGTGGTAACTACCTATCTTAGTATATATTTTTTAAAAAAGATCCTATAATTGTCAGTAAACATTTAGAAAAATGAAGAAATCTGCATTTTTACAAAATTGAAGCTTATTTTGTTTTTGCCACGTGGGAAAACTTGACATTGAATTAGAAGCACTCAGAAGAGCCATGGGAATGTTTTCAAGTCAAAGAAGCTTTTTTGGGACCCCTTTGACAACAGTGAAGCAAAGAATCATTACTTCAACTTATCTAACATATTATTTGTAGGATTATTGTTGCTATAATAAAACACTGTGAGCAAAAGTGAATTGGGGAGGAAAGGGTTTAATTTAGCTCATACTTCCACATCATAGTCCATCACTGAAGGAAGCCAGGGCAGGAATTCAAACAGGGAAGAAACCTGGAGGCGGGAGCTGAAACAGAGGCCATGATGAAATACTGCTTACTAGCTTGCTTCCTATGGCTTTCTCAGCCTGCATTCTTATAGATCCCAGGACCACCAGCTAAGAACTGGTCCCACCCACAAATGGGTTTGTTCCGTCCACACACATCAATCACCAATTAAAATCTCCTACAGGCTCTCCTTTCCAATCCTATGGAGGCATTTTCTCAATTGAGGTTCCTTTCTCTCAGATGACTTTAGCTGTGTCAAGTTGACATAAAACCAGCCAGGACAAACACTCAGTGCCAAGTAGGGGGATTATGTTATTCCATTGTAAATAATTGTCCCCACCTATGAGTTTAATAAAGAGTGCTGGCCAAAGGCAGACAGGAAATGTGGGCAGGGCTACCAGACTAAGAAGACTCTAGGAACAGGCAGAACAGAGCAGAATGCAGAGAGAAGCCAGAAGATGCAGAGGACAACTATGCTGCTCTGAGAAAAGGTACCAAGCCACATGGCTGAACAGGATAAGAGTCATGGGTTAGATTAAGGGTAAAGAGTTAGCAAGTGATATGCCTAGGCCTTAGGCCTATCAGCCTCAAACTATTGTAAGCACCTCTGTGTCTCTGTGGGTCTGTGGGCCTAAACCTTGAGGCTAGGCCTTAAAGTCCGGGCCAGAAACCTCCTACTACAAATGGCAGCCCAACGTGGGTAAAATATACCCACATAAAACCATAGAAAGCTTAAAAAATGGTCTAGAGCCCAAAGCAGCTTCTGAGTTGTGTCTGTCATGTGAACCATGGTACAGAGACACCCTGATGAGGCATGTGGGCTTGGGCTACAATGGTAGGGCTTTTGGAGTGTAACTTAAGGTGTAAAATGGCTTATTCTTGAAGTCTCACAGGACCCTCAATATAAGCAAAAAGTTGTAAATGATGTATTTAAGGTTTCTGTTCATAAGGACAAAAAGGAAACAGAATCAAAGATGGCTTTCTAGTGGCCCTGTGTTCTTGGATCAGCTCTGTTTGCCGGAAGCAAACTGAGGCTTGACTTTTTGAAGAGAAGCTTCCTCCTGATTCAGCCTTAGAGGCAAAACACTTGTGAGTTTTTTAAGAGGCCCTGCTGCCTAATACTTAAACGGAGTTAATGAGCAGCAGATGGCAAAGCTTTACTTCTGGGCCAGAAACCTAATACTACAGTGCCAGCTACTGCTCTAAAACCTAGGAAACTTAACTGATCAAAATATGTTCTACCCCATCTCAAAATATGCTCATCTTCCATTTCAAAACATTTTCTCCACTAAATCCAACTCCCAAGGTATTTAACTTCTAGTGCCAAGAATGGGAAGTGAAGCATGCCAGATCCCAGATCCTAGGATAGAAAATGCATATCAGTGAGGTGTGTAGATGATAAGATGTCAAAGAGGTCAACCATCCTAAAAATAACTTGCTATTGTCAGAAAACCTTCAATACAGAGTGGAAGTCCCAACAAGAAAGGGAATATTTGTCCACTCACCCTGCAGTGATCCTGGTCACAGAGTACCACATGAGAGCCCTTCCTCTCAAAAATAAGAATCAGGTTTATGCTCAGAGAAGATGCAGCGGCTGTGCTGTGGGGGTATTTTTAGATCAGGTAACCTGTATACCACTAAACTACAACTGTGTTCACACTACTCATAAATAGGAAGGCCATTGGCGAAAAGGCCAATGGGAAAGCTACAGGCAGAACAGGGTTAGCCTCTGTCATTTGAATCCATAAGGGTGAGAAAGCAAAGCCATTTGACTTTACCTGTTGTGCATGGGTACATGTAAGACTAATAAACATGGCTTTTTAAAGAGCATCAAAAATGAACACAGCTGCATATCCATTTAATACAGTGAAACATTTTAAAGACCAGAGAGGGAAGAAAGGTGTAGAACCCCATGCTTGACCTACTGAGAAGGAACGGACATGCCCAAGAAAAGATGGAATTACGGTGAGGAAAATGGCCCAAGTTATCTGACTGGGAGACAGGCTGACAGGTTCAGGGACTGCGTCTTTGTCACCT
Source organism: Phyllotis vaccarum (assembly GCA_033318265.1). Taxonomy (NCBI): domain Eukaryota; kingdom Metazoa; phylum Chordata; class Mammalia; order Rodentia; family Cricetidae; genus Phyllotis; species Phyllotis vaccarum. The sequence continues at coordinate 27,196,938 of JARWLC010000011.1, read as the reverse complement.
TTGGTCGAGTTTTCCTAAGTCACTTGAAGGCTTTTTAGTCATCCTGGGGATATGGTCTTGAACTGGTAAATTATGTCATTGTTTCGTGACATATAGTATGTCAAATAAATATAAATAGCACATGACATAGAGTATGTCATATGTTCATGTCTTTTTTTTTAACCAAGGTGGCTCCTAGTCCAGAAGTCTGATTAGAGTTTGCTGTAGAAGTTGAGAAACCTATATTTAAATATTCCCTACTAAAAAACTAAGGAAATGTGGCATAGGAGACTGTTGGGAGCAGGGCTGACTGGTCTTTTTTATATATGCTATTAAACCCTAGCTTAAAATTCCCAGCTTCGTTATCGCAAATGGCCACAAGATGGAGACAGATCTCAATACACCAAGCTTCCGGGCCTCAGATCATTTCAACTTCCTTATTAAACGTTCTGAGTGTAAAGACAAAAGTACCGAAGTCTTTCTGAAACATCTTGAAACGTATTAAAATCTTGACCTGACTTCCCCAGATTGCGGACTACAACCTATGAGCCAACTAAAACCTTTACTCTTGTTTGCGCCATCAAATCAACACAAACCAAACTAGGATTAAAAAAAACCGTTCATAAGTATCGGGACGGACTTAACCTTAAGCCCATATACCAGACTTATTTGGGCGGCTTTGGGCTGTAAAACCCGTTGTGTATGCAGACATTGGGCATAAGCAATAGCAAAGCACAGCTCTCTTCCAGGAAGCAGTGGGTGGCTCTGAAAAGAGCCTTTGGGATGCAGAGCGGGAAGGGCGCTCACTTGGAGCTGGTGTACTTGGTGACGGCCTTGGTGCCCTCGGACACGGCGTGCTTGGCCAGCTCCCCGGGCAGCAGCAGGCGCACGGCCGTCTGGATCTCCCGGGACGTGATGGTCGAGCGCTTGTTGTAATGCGCCAGGCGCGACGCCTCGCCCGCGATGCGCTCGAAGATGTCGTTGACGAACGAGTTCATGATGCCCATGGCCTTGGACGAGATGCCGGTGTCGGGGTGCACCTGCTTCAGCACCTTGTACACGTACACCGAGTAGCTCTCCTTGCGGCTGCGCTTGCGCTTCTTGCCGTCCTTCTTCTGCGCCTTGGTCACCGCCTTCTTCGAGCCCTTCTTCGGGGCGGGCGCGGACTTCGCGGGCTCAGGCATGGCAAAAGGCAGAAAGAGTAACTCAAGGAGAGTGAGAACAAAAAGAGTGAGGACGCGAGCTCTAGTGGCTGCTTTTTAAACAAACTTGTACCTATGCTTATCGCGATTAGCAAACGTCATTTACTAAATGCCCAATCAAAGCAAGAATATTGAAAATATCACGATGTCATTGGTTTAGACGAAACTGTTACAAGCAACCAATGAAATCACTCCGTTTTCGCGCCCTGCGTTGACTATAAACTGCGCCCCTGTGCATTTCGGCTCAGACTCAGCGGTTTCTGACAGCTATTTTTCTACTATGTCTGGACGCGGGAAACAGGGCGGCAAGGCTCGCGCCAAGGCCAAGACCCGCTCGTCCCGGGCCGGGCTGCAGTTCCCCGTGGGCCGCGTGCACCGGCTGCTGCGCAAGGGCAACTACTCGGAGCGCGTGGGCGCCGGCGCCCCGGTGTACCTGGCGGCCGTGCTGGAGTACCTGACGGCCGAGATCCTGGAGCTGGCGGGCAACGCGGCCCGCGACAACAAGAAGACGCGCATCATCCCGCGCCACCTGCAGCTGGCCATCCGCAACGACGAGGAGCTCAACAAGCTGCTGGGCCGCGTGACGATCGCGCAGGGCGGCGTCCTGCCCAACATCCAGGCCGTGCTGCTGCCCAAGAAGACCGAGAGCCACCACAAGGCCAAGGGAAAATAACTTAGCCTTGCGTTAATTTTGTAAATCTAAGGCTCTTTTCAGAGCCACCCACGTTTTCTAACAAAGAAGCGTAACATGTAACAAATTGGTACCGGTGCAAACATAAATCATTATGCCAGTTAGCATTCAATAGACCTAGAAGTGGAACATGCCACAGTCGGTCGATTCCTGAGACTGCATGAGGGTATTCTCAGTGATCGTGTTTCCCGGAATCAAGACAGTATTACTACGCTACGGTCAGGTCTTGGGTTTCTTATGTATAAGATTTAGAAAGCTCGATGTGTGGTTATGTCCACCTCAGCAAATGGAACACTTTTCTTCCCCACTAGTCTGTAAAGCCATCCGCACCTCCCGTGTAAAATCTGTACCTTGACAAAGACTTACCTAGACTTCAGGCAGTAGTGGCTCGTGACTTTAAATCCCAGCACTTGGGAGGCACGAGTTGATTTCTGGAATTCTTTATATTACCGCAAATATATGATTTTTCATTTTAACAAACTTAAATTATTTCAAATTCTGCCCTACTAGAAGTGTTAAACCATGTGTTGTGCTTTTAATCCTAGTATTTGGGAGGCAGAACCTTGCAGATCTCAAGACTTCGACTCCAGTATACAGGATTATCACGTTAGAAACATTAAGGAAGCTGTCTCAAAATAAGTGAAAAACAGTGACAATTGCAGTTTAAGTGGTTTTCACACTAAAACATTTCATAGGCTTTTTAGCTGCGTGGCACAATGATTTCTCTCATGTTTGACTAATGTATTCAAGTTAAATAACGTCCTATACAAACATTAAATGTGAAGAAAAGACGAAATTTGCTTCCTTTCCATGTACATCCTATACTGTTAAATTTTTCTTGTTTAAGAAGGATGGGGCAGGAATCACATTAAAAGAGAGAACACAAACTTAAATGAAGTAAAATAGAACTGAAAAAGCCATTGGATTCCTGCGCAGCTAAGAGCCCCTCCTCCAGCCTTAGGCATTTCCGCCGGGTGCTTCCTGTTTTCACTCCGGTCCGCTACTTCCCTATAAGAGACAACCAGCTTCCCAGCATTCTCCTAATCTATCGGTTAGGTAGTTGTTTGGATATCATTTTGCTGTCATGTCTGGTCGCGGCAAGGGCGGGAAAGGCCTGGGCAAAGGCGGCGCCAAGCGCCACCGCAAAGTCCTGCGCGACAACATCCAGGGCATCACCAAGCCCGCCATCCGCCGCCTGGCCCGCCGCGGCGGCGTCAAGCGCATCTCCGGCCTCATCTACGAGGAGACCCGCGGGGTGCTGAAGGTGTTCCTGGAGAACGTGATCCGCGACGCGGTCACCTACACGGAGCACGCCAAGCGCAAGACGGTCACCGCCATGGACGTGGTCTACGCGCTCAAGCGCCAAGGCCGCACGCTCTACGGCTTCGGCGGCTGAGCTCAGAGGTTTGCTCCCTTACATAAAATAAAGGCCCTTTTTAGGGCCACCACAGATTCAGCAAAAGAGCTAAACCGGCTCTAAGTGTTACTTAGTCGGTAACCTGCCTTGGAACTGCAATAGCCAAAGGCCTTCTCACAACGTCTGGCCTAAGTGGAAATCTGGGAACTTTGAGCAGGGAAGTTAAGACTTACCGTGTATTCATTTTGGAGGTAGTGATTTCGTCTAAAGGAAGCTTTTCTAAAGTAGCTAACGAATTAAGGTAGACATGGACTGGTTTCCCCTCTAATGCTCGTAGCTTGTCAGGTGAAAATTAAAGGTATCTGACGTGTTAAAATGAGTATGCTTAATTTGAGATTGTAAAACTGCTAACAGATAAAACCAGGCCGCCGCAGGTATGCTGCGTTCTTTTTAGTTTCGTTATTCGTCAGGGTGGGTTGTTGAGTGATGTTTTCGCAGTACTGATTAGACCAGGATATTCCATGTTAGAAACCCCCATTTCTAGGCCGTCCTAAAATTTGCAGTCTTATTAAGCCTCCAGAGTAGTTGGGATTACAACAAAGACAAAACTGCACCATACGATGGTGGCACGCACACCTTTAATCCCAGCAGGTATTGGCAAGAAGGTCTTGAGTTCAAGGCCAGTCTGGTCTACAGAGGCGAGCTCTACACAGAGAAACCCTTTTCGAAAGCGGTTGAGACTATAGAGGCCTGAATACCACCGTTCTTATGTCATAGCGATCTCAAATCAAGTCACTACCGGTGCCAGTAGTCCTAGAATGGAGAATGGAACAACTGGCAATTACTGAGCCAACTGAAATCGATTTTTTTGGTTGTTAAATCTTTCAGGATTTTGAGTAGCCTACCTGAGAAAGACATTTGTATTCTTTATATTTATTTGCTAAAGAACAGACACTTAAAATGTCCTTTTTTATATTTAAGCCCATTTCACTGACCACTCGTTCCCTTAGTAGAATAGTTGATTTCAGAAGGAATGTGAATCCTGCCCTAACATTTTAAGGTCACTCCTGCTCTTTGAATGTCAAATAATACTAGGCATGTATGTTTGTTTTGTTTGAGAGAGGGTCTCACTATGTACCTTTGGCTGTCCTGGAACTCTAGACCAAGCTAGGTCCACCTGCATCTGTCAACTGGCGTGAGTGACTTTTAAAACACCAATGACATGGCAGGTAACCGAGGAAGAGAAAGTTTAATTGTTTTGCTTTAGTTAATTTCCACTTAAAGTTAATCAGTGGAATCAGTTATCAGATTAATATTAACTATGATTAGAAAAATTTGGATACATAATCAAATCTGAATCTCCCTGAATAAGAACTCAAACGAAACTGGGCTTGTAACAACAGCACAGGCTAGATAGATCTCTATAACTCCAAAGCCAGCACAGAATATACAATGAGACTTTGTCTCAAACAACACAAAACAAGATAATTGAAATACAGATAAAGAAATTTGAGGGACTGTAAAAGTATAATACAGACACTAAATCACAAACACTTGTTAAATAAATAAACCACACACAAGGTCTACTTAAATACATACTGAAACCAATTTTTTATATAGTGGATCATATGGGACATATTAAAATTAATGTCACTCTTTACCTTGTTAAAAATGTGCTTGAGGGGACAGGAGAGATGACACAGGTTAAGAACACTTGACTACTCTTCCTAAACCCAATTTCCAGCAACCACAATGGTGGCTCACAACCTTCAATGATGAAATCTGGTGCCCTCTTCTGGTGTGGAGACATACAGGCAGAACACTGTGTACATAATAAATAAATCTTTTTTTAAAAATATGTGCTTGATAACTATGTTTATACTGTATTTCTCTTGAGCAGGAAATTTAGAGTAACAAACTGAGTTTATGCTTTCAGAGGCAAAAATAGGAATGATTTGTTGAAACTCCTGGGAGACTGAACAAATTATATTTTCTACCTGTTACATTTCTAAAAGTAGAGATAAAAGTCTCTGTTAGATTAACATGTCAAATTTTGCCAGGACAGAGAAATGGAAAATTATATGAACATGAGTGTGGTGATATATTTCATATTTAATAAAAACCACTCTGAAATATCAGAGATCTACACACAGTCGATCCAGGAGGATTAGAGAGTGGTGATTTACATCTTTAATCCCAGAACAGGGAATATCAGAGAGTGGTGACCTATGCCCTTAATCCCAGCAGATCTGAGTTTGAGGCCAGTTTGGTTTACAGAGGGAGTTCCAGGCTCCCAGGCAAGCAGTGGTGGTGCCTGCCCTTTAATCCCATAACTCCAGAGACAGAGAAGATCTTTCTGTGTTTTTGTGAGCTCAAGGCTAACTACTAAAGAGTAGTAGCCCATGCCTTTAATCTTAACCTGGATGTGAAACAACTGGGCACAGAAGGTATTTAAGGCAGACATAGAAAGACAGAGGAGGCAGAAGAACTGGAAGACAGCTGGGTGAGATCTGGCTGTGGTGGGTGAGATCTGGCTGTGGTATTTCCTCTCTGATATCTCAGCCTTTCCCTGAGATCTGGCTCTGAGTTTCCTTTATTTGTGAAACACAGGAGAATAGCAAAGAGCTCCTCATTCCGGAGTGAGGCCCGTAATCAGATGAGAACTGTGCAGTTTAGTGACTTTCTCCCATCACAGGTATGAAACGTGCAGTTTTCTAGGAAATCTCACCAGTAAAAAGAAGAGGAGGAGGAAGAAGTGTCCTACCTGTCTTCTTTCATTTCACTGGATTGTAATGATAGCCAAAACACCTCTAAACCTACCAATAATCTCATTATCTAAGAGTAACAGGAGAGGGAGAGGAAGGTCCCTTAGTACCCTGTGGAGCAATTAGATTTCAAATAGCTTCCAAAATCCTATACGTAGTCACCATTAGAGCACTTGAAATGAAACTTTCCACGGATGGAGGCTGAAACAGTGACTAGACTGTCAAGATGTTACGTGAGGAAGCTAGCACAGAGACACTGTTGTCCTAAGGTATACATTTATGGTCAGAAAGTGAATTTTTGAGAGCTGGTCTGCCCCTCATCTGATGGTGTGGTCCATTGACCCAGACTGACCAGCTCCACTACCACTACTCAACACTCTGGAACTCGGAGTGACCCACCCTAGCCGCTGTCTCATCCTTGTCATTACACTAGCTGAAGAGTCTCCATGACTCCGGCAACAACAGGATATCTGTGAGGAATGTTGATGAGGCCCAGCCCAGTGAGAATGGTTTGCCAGAGGCCTACCTAGATCAAAATCAATGACTCACTGAAATTTGGGGTGGGGTGGATGAACAAAAGGGATCTAGTGAGTGACCACCACAGCCCCTGTCGCCACCAGGAGGAATGAAGAGGTGTTGGAAAGATGAGGAGTGAGGTAGCGTTTGGTTTTTTGCTGTTGTTTTTTTAAATTAAATAATTTGAGGGGTGGATATGGAGGGCCTGCCTGCGGATGAGCAGAATTTGGGTCCATGATGTAAACTTTACAAAGAATCAATAAAGAATTATGTAACAAAAAAAAAAAAGAATATCCCTCCATCTCCAAAAGCTTTTCTGTGTAGCTCACACAGTGTAGACCAAGTTGGTCTGGAACTGAGATCCATCCACCTGCCCTTTTCTGATTAAAGGTATGTACCACCACCCAGCTTATGAAATGAACTCTTTTACAAGACAAGGGTGTAACAAATTCAACTTTTTAATAATTTAATTATAACAATACAATTAAAATTTTATTTTATCCAAGTTAAGTGGGACTAAAATATATGGCTGAAGCGGGAAGGAAATATAAAAATATTATAAGGGAAAGACACAGTTTTCCAACCTGTGCAGCCCTTCATAATTTTGTGCAGAATTTAAGGTCTGTGCATCAGTTTTGCTATTTCTGAAAGAACATTGATCTTAACTGATTCATTCCAGCTGTTAACTCTGTTCTCTCTATAGAAACAAAATAAGGTCAAGTGAAAAGAGAAAAAAGTAGTAACAGGCTTTCTTCCTACTAAAACTATATTTTCAGAATTTAAAAGAACAGATTTTGTAAAATCAAGATGATATATCTCTGTAAACTGGCTTACCAACACATATCTCATTAAAAATTCAGAAGCTGAAAGCTTAATCCAAGACTAATCAAATAAAGCTGAAGATGGAATTGATCATCATTCAGATGCCAGGTGAGGTGGCACAGGTTTATAATTCAAAATTTCAAATGGCCCAGAGTCTGTTCCACACAATGAATCCCAGGTCAACCAGGGCTACATAGCAAAAACTTGCCTCAAAGGGAAAAAAGAAAAGAAAGAAAGAAATAAACCCTGGATAGTAGAATACATCGAGAAACATTAAAGTAATTCTAAGTTTCTCGTTCTTTTCATGAAATTGAAGTAGGCAGTGTTTTGTCCTATCCGCTATTTGAGAGCTGCCTAAGGGTTATAAAGCCTTTCATTAAAAGTGAAGAGGAAAATCAGAAATTTGTACTGGTTGAGAAACACCAGAAAGCTCACATTATACCATCACCCTTGTGACAGATCCCTTCTCCAATTGCCTCTGCCCTTTCTCTTCTAACTGAAAACCATTTCTTTTATATCCTTCGTTTGCCTCAGGCATTATTTATACCTCCCTCACAGATTTGTGTAAAGATTCAGTGGGTGCATAGCATGTTAATAAGCACACGAGTGTTAAAAATCATGATATATTTTAAATTAACAGGTAAATCTCTCGAGAAGACTTGAATAGAAAATATGTACTGCATGGTGAAATGTTTCAGTCTGAACCCTACTCAGCTCTATATACACATCCACCAGAAAGTTATTTTGTATGCTCAGTAGCTGTACCCTCAAAACGTAGGAAAGTCAGTGTGGCAAGTGTATACGTCTCCGCAATTAATTGGGGGTTTTTCCAGAGACAGGGTTTTGTTGTGCAGCCCTGGCTGTTCTGAAATTAACTCAGTAGACCAGGCTGGCTTTGAACTCAAATCTACCTGTCTCAGCCTCCCCAGCCTCCCGTGCTGGTATTAAAGGCGTACACTGCTGCAGCCTGTTTTAGTTTTTAAAACTAACCTCAGTTTTTATCACAAGACCCTCTCACATAGGCCAACCTGGCCAGACATTTTAACACGGCACCACATGGCCTGGAAATTCATGACCTTACTTCCACTTAGCATAACACTACTGTAAATGTGTCTCACCCACGGATTTTTTCTAAGTAGCAAGCACTTTACCAGCTGAATCCACATCAACAACTTTGGTCTCTAGTACTAAAAAGTAAACGAGGCCATTAACACTTCCTTTCACCAAAAGTTTCTATCACTCCTAAGTCCTGTGGCTTCTCAAGACACAAAACTGGGCCACCCTGTCGCAGCCTATCCACATCATCCTTACGCTTACGCTCGTGCACTTAGATTTATCTAGAATACAGGACGAACGGCTAAAGCCCAAGAGGTTTGCAGCTCTAATACGGATAGTTTAGTGGCTCTGAAAAGAGCCTTTGGTGCTAGATGTTAAGTCACTTGTAAAGTTTTACTTGGCGCTGGTGTACTTGGTGACGGCCTTGGTGCCCTCGGACACGGCGTGCTTGGCCAGCTCCCCGGGCAGCAGCAGGCGCACGGCCGTCTGGATCTCCCGGGACGTGATGGTCGAGCGCTTGTTGTAATGCGCCAGGCGCGACGCCTCGCCCGCGATGCGCTCAAAGATGTCGTTGACGAACGAGTTCATGATGCCCATGGCCTTGGAGGAGATGCCCGTGTCGGGGTGCACCTGCTTCAGCACCTTGTACACGTACACCGAGTAGCTCTCCTTGCGGCTGCGCTTGCGCTTCTTGCCGTCCTTCTTCTGCGCCTTGGTCACCGCCTTCTTCGAGCCCTTCTTCGGGGCGGGCGCGGACTTCGCGGGCTCAGGCATGGCAATCAACAGAGTGAAAGAAACACCAGCTGAAAACAACGCGGATCAGCTGTGTGTACCCTTTAAATAGAGATCCGTATGCAAATAGAGTGAACTGCTCTGCGTCTTGCTAATGGTCAGTCAGGAAAAAGGCTGAGGCCGCTTTTGCCCAATGAGAATACAGGAGTCCCAGAGCTGCGTTTCAATTGGTTTAAATGAATTCAGACCATTAACCAATGATGAGTCTCCTTTTTCGCGCCGTGGTCTGACTATAAAAGCCAAGAGGGTTGGCGCTAATTTTGTAAAACTGTTAAATTTGTTCTGGTTGTCGTCATGTCTGGACGCGGGAAGCAGGGAGGCAAGGCTCGCGCCAAGGCCAAGACCCGCTCGTCCCGGGCCGGCCTGCAGTTCCCCGTGGGCCGCGTGCACCGGCTACTGCGCAAGGGCAACTACTCGGAGCGCGTGGGCGCCGGCGCCCCGGTGTACCTGGCGGCCGTGCTGGAGTACCTGACGGCCGAGATCCTGGAGCTGGCGGGCAACGCGGCCCGCGACAACAAGAAGACGCGCATCATCCCGCGCCACCTGCAGCTGGCCATCCGCAACGACGAGGAGCTCAACAAGCTGCTGGGCCGCGTGACGATCGCGCAGGGCGGCGTCCTGCCCAACATCCAGGCCGTGCTGCTGCCCAAGAAGACCGAGAGCCACCACAAGGCCAAGTAAGACGAGTTGAATAACACCATCACCTCCCAAAAAGGCTCTTTTCAGAGCCACTTACTGGGTCTGAAAAGAAGCTGGTACATTTAAGACTAAAAACTTGATCTTAGGAGTCCGTTTGGATTTTGAGGAATGGTTTACTTAAAGGATGCTAGGCTTTTCAAAAGAACCTGACATTTGACATGTCTAGTTAGCCTCTTCTCTGCTCCAAGAACATAATTATGATCTACTAGTCAGCTTGTAAATTTTTCAAGTCCCACACTGGGGAGACTTGGCCGGCGTCCAAAGTACGTTTCTGAGGGTAGTTCTTAAGTAAATCAGCCTAAAAAAAATTTATGACCATGAAAATAGCCTCCAGCTGCGGAAACGAAGGGCACTGATCAGGTGGTAGATATCCCAGGAAGAAAATGGAGAATAGATAAAAGAGGTTAATGGCTAGTAATGTTTTAGAGAAAAATATACAAAGACTACTTCATTGTAGGTGTTAATTCTTGAGAAGAAATTAGTTTATTGAATGAAATGTACAGGGAGACTACAAATGACTAATTAGAAGATTAACTCTGAAACATCAAACTGCTCAGTAGCAATATTCACAACTGTGAGATTATGGTCCATTTTCAGTGTGAGATGCACTATTCAGAATTATGCAGGAGCCAACTGGCACAGTCTATTTCAGAATTCTGAGAGATGGAAAAGTACAGGTGATCTTTTGCATTACTGAGCACAAAGAAAGTCATGGTCTAAGTCCTAAATTATTCATTAGGCAAAGCTCTGTGTCCTAACATCTATAGGGTGGGGAGTTTGGAAAGGGGGCAGGTGCTGAACAGAAAATTTTCCTGATAAAGGGACAATTCCAGTCTTGGGCTGGAGAGGTGGCTCTTGGATTAAAGCACGGCTGCTCTTCCAGAGGACCTAAATCCAATACCCAGCAGTTACATGGTGGAGGCTCACGATGATCTATAATGGGATACATGCAGACAGATCACTCATGCATTTAAAGAGGAAGGAAGGGAGGTAGGAGGAAGGGATAGAGAAAGGAAAAGGGGAAGTAAGTTTTTTTTAAAAAAAAGAGAAAAAAGTATTAGCCTAGTGGCAGTGGCCCTGCCTTTAATCCAAGCACTCAAGAGGCAAAGGCTGTTGGATTTTGAGGCCAGTCTTGTCTAGGTTGAGTTCCAGGTTAGACAAAGTTACACAGAACCATTGCCTTTTCAATATGCAGAATTGTATATTGAAAACTGCTTCATTTTTCCCTAGTCTCTTGAATCTATTACCTAATTTCCAACAGAGTGTTTGTTTAGTTCTCTACTTTCTCCTTTGTATGTTTATGTGTGAAGTGAATGATGAATTTAGATTAGTTCAGATTTTTTAATCTCAATATTTTTGAAAATCCTACTACTTGCAGTAGAAACTTTGGAAAGGTATACTAGGTAGGACATAAGGTGTGGCTGATCCTCCACAAAGGACCCGACACTCAGTGTGCACCATAAGATAGGGCAAAGCCTGTGTTTAGATTAGATGGGGCAGGGATTCTTGCTCAGATCCTATACGGGGAAGTGTAGGAGATAAAATCCTCAGTCTAACAGTTTACAAAGGCAAGTGAGTGATCAGCATAAAGAATACATATGTTCTGCAGTTTGCTCAAAACATAGAGCTTAATTGTTAGTGTTTAAATAATAAAGATTCCAAAATTAGACTTGACTTGAAAGCCCCCAAAATTGCAAGTAGTAAGGAGTCACTACTGAGAAGGATTTCAGGGATATAAGGTCTTTTAATAACAGCTATTTGCATCGAGAGAAGTTGGAAAAGAAGATTCAACAGCAACCCGGAAACAGAAAATTCTGCACATTTATGGGCTTGAGGAAAAAGGAATGGGAATGCACTTTTATAGAATGGTGTGAGTTGTAACAGGTTAGTAGTATCAGCATGTAAGGCAGTAATTTAGTAAGCTATGGTCCACCCTCCTGTGGGGAGGTAGCATGTTAGTTTATCTAGGTAGGACATAAGGTTTGATCCTCCGCAAGGGACCCAACACTGTGTGCACCATAAGATAGGACAAAACCTGTGTTTAGATTAGATGGGGCTGGGGAAGAGGGGAGCTGTTATCTAACAGGCTTCAGAGGCTGAGAATGTGACTTTTGTGTCACTTGCCTATGTGTGTCCTGTTAATACATTAAGATTTTCTATCGTTGACTTGCCTAACAGGAATCAATACTGGTGCAGTCCTGAGTATTGAACAAAGGGTAACACTCTGGTGATGTTTTCTGGTTCTTAAATATAAAAAGAGCCTAAAGTGCTTAGCTATACCACAAAATATCCTAAAAATTAAAATCTAGACTTTTTTAAGATGGAATTTTTTTTAATGTCACAATAGAAAAAGATCCTTTTACATAATGTTGTGGGGTACAAACCTAAAAACCACTCAGCATGACCAAAGTTCAAATTGAGAGTCTATATTAAGCCAGCTGATGACTTGCCTGGAGAGAAACACTTCTCACACAGCAGCCCTGAGTTTGTATTTGTATTACAGGGAGTTTTTAAGGACAAGAGAAAAAAACAACAACCTGGTTAGCAGTTGCAGAGAGAAGCAAGCAGTTAGGTGGGGCGTTGAGACACTGAGTTTCTAGAACAGTGCTTTCCCACAGGACTTTTCAGGGCTGGGATGGGAACCAAAAGTGCCTTACACTGAGTCAAGATGGAGGAACCTTTACCCCGTTGCAGTAACTTCAAAGGTACAATTGTGAGAAAGAGAAAGTAAATGTGACCATCACAAAGCCAAGGATCTGATGATAAGTAAATAGACTAATAATAGCAAGCACACAATATGACCAGATCTGAAATCTACAATCCATTGGACTGGAATATGAAGCACACCCTGATGTGGGAATACCTTTCTGTATGCTGTGAATCTCAATCTTTAAATAAAGGGGCTGTTTTGGGCCATGACAGGCACCATAGAAGAAGTAGGAAGAATCAGAATAGTTAGGAAAGGAAGGGCAGAGTCAGAGGCAGACAGAGCTGAAGCCCAAAGAAGCAACATGTAAAGAACACAGGTGAGCCACAGGCCACGTGGCAGACAGATTAATAGAAATGGGTTGATTTAAGATGTAAGAGCTAGCTAGCAATGTGCCTGAGCCATAGACCAAACAGCATGAAGTTAATATAAGCATCTGAGTCATTTCTGAGGACCCGAGCGGCGGGTGGCTGGGCAGCTAAGGGGTCTGGCACGGCAGGGTCTGGGTCTCTGGCCGCCTGAGACCAAGAAACTGCACCATTGCAACAGATGGCTTCCCAACGTGGGGCGAATATCCACTGAAAGCCTGAGAAAGTTTAAAAAGGGTTTTAGCAGAAACTGAGCAAAGGCAGCTGCAAATTGTGTATGGGAAGTGGTCATTGTACAAAGAAAGTGTGGCGTCCGGGTCACATTCAAAATGGCACTGGCGGACTGGCAGCAGTGTAAGATGCAATCAGGTGGGTTCCTGAAATCTCACAGAAGACTCAGTAGCATGTGATTGATTTTAGATTTCTGTTTATTTTGAACAAAAAGGAAACAAAGACCGTTTCTTAGTAGCAGCATTTTCTTTAGTTGGCTCTGTTTGCTGGCCACAAACCACAGACGCAGTCCCTTTAAGAGAACTTACTGATTCAGCTTCCTCGGCAAAAACTATGCAGCTCTTTAAGAGAGTGTATTTTAAAAGCTCTTATGGTTAGAAGATTAAGGATGCACAATAAAACAGATTCAGATGAAAAGAAAAACCTGTAAATGGGTTACAATATGTGTAAAAGGTGCATAGGCTTCAGAGAGAATAGAAAGAGGATAGAGAAAGTCTTTAAAAAGAGAAATAGAGTAATAAAAATATAAAAAGCCATGTAAAGATGGAAAATAGACACAAAATCTGGATTTTGGTTGTTATTGTGTTTTCTTTTAATTTTTTAACTGTCAACAAGCTAACTGCAGAAAGACAATGGATTGCAAATGCAAAGGCTACTAAGTTAAACAAGAATATATATTTTAAAGGTATTTTGATTTTGAAATTTGTGTCTAAGGATTTATTGCTTTGGAAGAGTTCTGCTTTTGTTTCTACAGAAGATGAGAACCTGTGGATTGCTTCCAGGCAAATATTGTTTCATCATCCAAGACCCCATGAAAAAACCTGATGGGAAGAGATAGCCGTATCAGCTTCAGAGCTGCAGACTGATCCAGCCTCAACAACCGTGAGATTTTCAACGCCCCTTAATCAGCAGGAAGTAGTAATGGAAAACAATGCCCAAATTCCCCAAATATTGTTTCTAGATGTTTGTTTTCATTATAAATGGTTAATGGTCATAGCTAATCTCTTTCTAAGAAGAAAAAGGGGGATATGGTATATAAATGATTTTTTTAAAAATTAGATTATTGAATTTACTTAGATCAGGAAATTAGCTGTTAATCTCAAAATGTTTTACATTGGTATAGATTTTGGTTTATTGAATCAAATTTAAGGTCAAATCTCATACTGTATGTATTTTTCTACTCTTGTTTAAGATAGGATGTTTATGTAACTGATTTAGAATTGTAATGTATAATTAAGAAACGCATGTTAGTTAGATTTTTAGACATATAAAGATATATTTCAATTAGGTAGGTAATCTTCAAATACTTCTAAGACCTACAGAATATGGCATTTAAAATGTTTTAAGAACTTAGACTTTTCTGGACAGTGAGACAGATTTGCTCCTGGCTGCACCAATCTTCTTCAAGAGAAAAATGGGCATCGAAGAAACTCCATATGGAGTCTACTCTATTTGTGGTAATGGTTAGCCACTGGACATGAACCTGTTCTTATATTGACTGCTTGACAGTATGCTGTTTAAACTGGACATGCAGGTTCCATAAGAAGATGACCTCTGAACTTTGGCAGAACAAGCCGAAATGGTCATTCAGGTTCCTGCTTTACAGAGAAAACTGTCAGACATTCTTCAGGACTGGAGGAGAAGCAACTGATGAACTGTGCCAGAATGGGCAGAGCAGATTTCCTGCTTCACTGAAATGAAAAGAGACTCTGGGCCTGTAGGCTGAAGATGGATGCCCCAACTTTATAAAGGAACTTTGGGTGACTGTCCAGGAGGATTGGTGTCATCTCTGTCATTTCTAGATTTTAGAAGTCGCTTGCACATCTGGTTTACTTGAGTAAATATATCCTTCTGTGGTCTTTGACGTAGTTGAAGATTAGATAGTTATAGGTACAGTTTTTCTTAGTCATTTGAAAGGTATGTTGGATATGAAACTTTGGATTCATAAAGTTAAGGTAGATGATAGAGTATTTTCTTTAATTTTGCTAAATACAAATAGACTGGATATTGTAACTGTAATTCTTGCTGATAGCTATTTTGTTATATGTAATTTTGCTATGTTAAAATTGAAACCTTTTTGATTAGACAGAAAGTGGGAGGTGATGTGGGAATGCATTTCTGTATGCTGTGAATCTCAATCTTTAAATAAAGGAGCTGTTTTGGGCCATGACAGGGGCACCATAGAAGAAGTAGTAGGAGGAATCAGAATAGTTAGGAAAGGAAGGGCAGAGTCAGAGGCAGACAGAGCTAAAGCCCAAAGGAGCAACATGTAAGGAGCACAGGTGAGCCACAGGCCATGTGGCAGACAGATTAATAGAAATGGGTTGATTTAAGATATAAGAGCTAGCTAACACTGTGCCAAACAGCATGAAGTTAATATAAGCATCCGAGTCATTTCTGGGGGCCTGAGCGGTGGGCGGCTGGGCGGCTAAGGGGTCTGGCACGGCATATCTGTGGGTCCAGGCCCCTGGCCGCCTGAGACCAAGAAACTGCACTACTATAACACCCCTTGTGTGTCATCATGAAAAATGTGTCAGCCTCACAAAGAACATGGACAATCAATAAGTTCATGTGTAAGGTGCAACCTGAAGGACTGGGAGAGTGGTCCAGTTGGTGGAGTGCTTGCCTTGCATTCATGGGACCATGAGTCCAGGCCCCAACACTACAAAAAAGAAATGCATCTCAAAGTAGATGGTTGGATTTAAGAGTTGATGGTAATGGTGGGGAAAAAAATGAAAAATAATGAAATAAAAATGAGAAAAGTCCTGGAGCAAATGTAAGCTGATTATCATCTCAGTGTTCAAAGCCACCACTGTCCTGTACCATCAACATCCCACTGTGGTTATCAATCTTTTTCTTAATTTTTTAAAATTAAAAAAATTAATATGTGTTCTCAAAAAAAAGCAAAAACAAACAAACAAAAAAACTATGGCAGTAAATCTCACTTAAAATATACCAATACAAGATTAATATTTATTGGAAAACAAATTAACACTCATGATAACAGGCTACAATTTAGGAATACACGAGTGATCAGATGGTCTAAGCGATGGGCGTTGATCTAGTCTCTCAAGGCAGAAACAAATGGGGCACTCAAGATCTCAGCAGCCCCTCTTGAAAGGGGCTGGCCACACCCCTTTCAAGAACCCAAGACCCTAGATAAGTGTCTTCTGACATCAGCTGACATTTAAATCTCACCACAAAAAAACCTGGGTAAGTTTGCCATTCTGCATTTAGTTATCACAGTAAAATACCCACATGGGAGCATAGAGGCCAAGAGGGTGGAAACAACATTTAGCTTCACCCCCGAGACAGAGAGTAACAGATAGTAAGCAGGGCATTGGCAGATGCTCACAGGAGGATTTTATGATGCCATTAGCCCTTATAAATGATTTATGTGTTGTGTACACAGGATAACTTTGGTGAGGGGGGGAAACACCTATATTCAAGACAGTGGTGTGTATATGCCTCTAATCCCAGCACTGGAGAAGCAAGGCGGGCAGGCATCTGTGAGTTCAAGGTCGGCCTAGTCTACAACTCAAATTCCAGAACAGCCAGCACTGTTGCTCAGAGAAACCCTGCCTCAAAAAAAAAAAAAAAAAAAAAAAAAAAAAAAAAAAAAAAAAAAAAAAAAAAATGCTTAGGTGGGGAGAATGGTAGGATGTGTGGACAAAGGGGATGACTTCTAGCTCGTTGTAGGAAGGGACACGCTGACTGAAGCAGGACTGAAAGGCAAGAGTTGGCAAGTGGCATCTCATCTCTCAGGTCCTGATTTATGAATACAGACACTGAATCTTCACAAAGAACATTTCAGGCAGCATCAGGTGTAGCAAATGCTTATAATGCCAGCACTTGGAAGACTGAGACAGGATGCTTGTTACAAGTTTGGAGCCAGCCAGGGCTACGTAGTTCCAGGCAAACCTTGACTATCTAGAGACCCTCCCTGTCTCAATTACAGAGAAAGAGGAGGGAAGGAAGGGAAGAAGAGAGGGATGGAGAGGAGGGAGGGAGGGAGGGAGGGAGGGAGGGAGGGAGGGAGGGAGGGAGGAGATTTCATACTAATACTATGCTCAGCTGCCTTCCTCTTTTGTCTGCTCTGATGCCCCATCACCATATGCAGATTATAAACTCTGACAGCATTCTGAAGGGATTGTCGCATTGCACCCCACTTCTTTATTCATTTCTCCATATCCTCCATTTAGTTCATAATCTGGAGGATAAGGATAGTCTCTTTTAACCTCATGGGGCAAGAGCCATACAATCCTGGAAGATGCGCAGAGCTTCCAGCATCAACAGCAGACCTTTGAGGAGGTCGGGGTATTTTTGAAAGACACGGGTGGGAGTGAGGGGGTCTCAGAACAGAGTAAGTGGGAGCTCACTGCCCGGTCTCCTACCTACCAAAGTCTTCCTCTGGGACTGCTTCCCTCTGCCAGATTAAAGTAGCAGGACGGGGCAAAGAGGCTTTAGTTCTAGTACTTGGGCAGACAGATCTCTGAGTTTGAGGCTATCCTAGACTAAGTCCAGGCTAGTCAAGTCTACACGTTCAGACTGTATCTCAAAAAAAGAATGAAAGAGGGGAGACAGAGAGACGGAGGGAGGAAGAACAAGCAGGAGGAAATGATGGGATTTCTCCGGTACAGTAAATTGGCAGGTTAGCAAGAGATCACTTCTATTCCATAGTTGCTTAAGAGTTTTTGCTTTATTTGCTCTTGTTTACCTGAGCTTTTTAAAACTTGCCTTTTAATCTCCTTGTAAGATGCAGACTCTATACTGAAATTTTTGTTGTTTTCTTTATTGTTTTACCTCCAGTATCTAAAAAAGTAAAGACTGAAGTCCAATGAAGAACAAAAGAAAATGAGGACATCAGTTTAAATGTACTGAATATATCTCTAGGGGGCGCAAGTCACCATGAAATAAAATTTTCAGACATTTTGATTTGAAATCAATTTTAATCCTTACATCACGAAAATATTTCTTAAATGCTGGAATTTTCTCTTTCTGTATGAAATTTGAAATATACATATATTTTCCTTGGTGCAACGTCAAGTAAACACGCAAAATTGCTCTATTTCACATAAGGCATATATATAATATACTCTGATTGAGCCAAGAAAGAAGAGGGGCTCCGTGGCTTAGCTGGTCAAAGCGCCTGTCTAGTAAACAGGAGATCCTGGGTTCGAATCCCAGCGGGGCCTTTTTCTGTCGTTGGTTTTTGTACTTTCAATAATATGCATTACCTCTAAGTATGTTGAAAATGCTTCGTGACATTTGTAGACAGTCATACTTGTACTGAGCTGAACTCTTCTGACTCTAGCGAAGCTCCTGAAGGGTAAATGCAAGAGTTCAAGGAGGCTGGGTATATACGTTATTCTCTTGCAGTAGAATGATATTATTTCAGGTTCTCAGCCTGTGCCAGCCATCATCTTCAGTCAAATAACGGTCTTGGATTATCAATACCAAACATAGCCATGCCATCTGGTTTGGAGTTAGGATTCATTTTTACTTTTGAGAACAAGAAAAATAATTATGCTCAAATTTATGCCCTGGCCATTCTGTATTTTAAGAACCTTAAGAATTTTGGGTTGGCTTGGTTATTTTGTATGTCACAGACAAGCTGTCTTCATTCTTTCTAGTTCCTGATCCTCCTGACTTAACTTCTCCAGAACTGAGATAACAGCCTGTACCACCATCTACATCTCCGTTCTTATGAATTCACATCAGATCTTGTTGTTTGAAATATAAATAAATACAACCATATTATTTTTCATCCGCACCATTTTGTTTTTGATGCTTCCTTCAGAGCCTTGGTCAGGGACAACCTCAAAGCCTCAACAAAAGCACAAACGTGAGAAATTCTGCGCATGCGTTTGGGTGGGTAGTTTTAAATCGATGCCAACCTGACAGATTTGGCTGAAGACGGTGGTTTTAAATTCAAGAAAATACTTGTGTGGCCCGTACGGGGATCGAACCCGCGACCTTGGCGTTATTAGCACCACGCTCTAACCAACTGAGCTAACCGGCCAGCACTTGGGCGGCTGCCTTTTCTAGCTCTACTTAATGATACGTAACTACCGTTCTTTATTCTAAAAGGTTGAAAGTTTGGTATTGTTACTTTAAAATTAAAAAAAAAAAAAAAAAAGATAAGCGGAAACTATAAGCAGCCACCCTTAGTGCTGGTACAGACACAACTCTGCTTCTCCAAGAAAAACAGAGAATCAAACTGCGGATTCGGACCTGGAAAATTTCCGAGAGTTTGGCTTCTCGTAGCCTGAAGGTCGTGGACTTCCCAACCGTTCTTGAGTCTCGGCTCTGCACCTCCGCCATTGTCCCTGGGACCTGCGATTTGACTGGCGGAAATCAGCCTTTAGCTGCAGTACCTCATGATGACGCCCGGTGGCGCCCGCCATCCTTTTCTTAAACAAAGCATGCCTGTAGCAATGCAAGATAGTCAACAACCCAGGGCATCTCTATTTGTACTATGGCATCTCTATATGAAGACTCCAGTACTCAAAAGGCTGAAGCAGGAGAATTCTTTTGTATTTGGGGATAGACTTAGGGAGTTCCAGGTTATCCTGAGCTATGCTATGAAACTTAGGTAAAAAACAAAAACGATGATGGTTTTCCAGAGGCCTTGAACCAGACATTAGACTCATTGCAATGAACATTTTGTGGGTGGGGCTGATTGGACAATAGGGTATAGTGCAAGACGCTCCACAATACCCTGTGCCACTAGGATGATGTTGGAAAGACGGGAGCGCTGTGGGGTTCTTTGTCTATTTTGTTTGAGTTTGGTTTTAATTGATTTTTCCCCCCTGGGGGAGGATACAGCAGGAGTGATGAGGGACTAGGAGGCGAGAGGTTTGGGGTGCACATGTGAAAGTCCCAAAGAATCAATAAATAATTATGTTAATTTAAAAAGTACCTGGGCATGATGATGCACACCTTTAATCTCAATATTCCATTGGCAGAGGCAGATGGGTGCCTGGTCTGCATAGTGAGTTCCAGGATATCCAAGGCTACATAGTGAGACCTTGTTTCAAAACAAACAAAAAGCTATAATCAGAAGAAGACAGAAACATTGAAAATTTATCTGTATTTTGTGTTCAATTATTTTATATTAATTACTATGTCTTTTCTATACTAGTAGTTTTGTGTTGAACGATAGCATTTATGTAGCTGAACAGCAAATAAAATAAGTTCAAATAAGTTCCCTTTTTTCCTTTTAACTCTTCACATAAAAAAAAAAAAAAAAAAAAAAAAAAAAAAAAAAAAAAAAAAAAAAAAAAACCTTTAGAACTCTGTAATTTGTATTTGGTGTTGTGTGATTATGTTTGTTAGTTTGGGCTTGGTATTCCGCATCACTACCACACCAGGACATCCTGTGCAACTTCTGCTCGAGGACTTGGCCTGTAGCACCCCACCCTGTGAGGTGCAAAACCCAAGATTCTCTGGAATCAGAGAACCAATGGGTAGATTGGTTCCTATATGCAAAAGTGTGGCCTTCCACCTTCGTCCCCCACCCAGCTGTAGAGGGACGTGAGCACCGAGGCCTAGCAGCCCCAACATCTTTGGTGGATTTCAAAAAGCTTACTGTTTCCGCCCGGTTTCGAACCGGGGACCTTTCGCGTGTGAGGCGAACGTGATAACCACTACACTACGGAAACAACTTGACAACGGCTATCTCTTGGGCCCCACCCATGTGGAAAAAAAAAATTTCCCATCTCATGCTTGGGTGTTTGCCAGGGGCAATTCCAGAAATGATCGCCTTTAGGAGACGATAGGATTTTCTTCCTCTTTTATATTTATAAATTATAACGCATAAAGCTCTGCCCAACTTTTTGATTTTTCAAGCTGTGAGCAAGAGAACAAAACTAAGGACACATTCTGCAAAAGAGGATTTCTAGACTACGAACACTGTCTATAGTATATTTGCGTGTAAGTTCAATGCATCCAGATGCTCATTCTTGGAGATAGAAAGTGACTCTTAGGGACTCTGAAGTTCGTGTTCTGAGCCCAGGAGAGTCGGAGGCCATCAGCACTGTGTGCAAATATAAGCGTTATTTCCTTTACAGATAATAAACTCGACGTAGCCACTTGTACCAGTTTTCTGGAAAATTAGGAGAAACAACACCTTGAAAGAATTCCATTATCTACAGCAGCGAGCAAATACAGAAAAGTATGATTTTTGTTTTCAAAGAAATAGGTGTCTTCTTATGCTGTCTTTGAAAAATCACGATAGTGTCTAAGTGTCAAGTTTCTGTTGTTTTATTGTCCAAAGCAAAGAAAATAATCTGTACAGATCTTGATTAAGTGCCCACCCCACTCCAATGTATCATCATCAGATCATACATTTTAATCTAACCATAGTTCTTATGGTCATTCATAATTAACCTATCTTCATCAAGCCTAACATGACAGATTTGCCTGTTTCTTTGGGGTTGCAAGTCCTTAAAATGCTGTTTATTTATTTATTTGCTCATTTATTTTAGTGATGGTATTACAAATGTGCACCCCCTAACCCAGTCCATATAAATCTTGGGCTTTTTGTTAAGTTGGTTGATTTTTGATTTTTTGAGACATTTCTCTGTTTAGCCCTAACTACCCTGAATCTCTTTCTGGAGACCAGGCAGACCTTGAAATCAGAGATCTATCTGCCTGTCTCTGACTTCCAAGTGCTGAGATTAAAGGTATGCACTATTACTGCCTGCTTTAAATCTTGTTTCAATACTAATAATATTTCTCTTGTCTATCTCCCCTCCCTTTTTCAGGCCTGAGTCATGGGTTTAGTGGTAAAGTGAGCAAAGATATTTCTTAGTCATTGGTAGAACAGGAAAACAAGGAAATTTCAGTAGATTGGAGATGCTTGTCTGTCTGGGTTGAGGTTTTGATGAGTTTTTGGGAATTTTGTATCTGTAATAAAGTAAGGCTGGGAAGTATAACCTTCCTAGACCAAGTTTACTGAAATGATTCTCTAATTCCATTTTTTTACTCACTAGTGATGGCTGATGGTAACTGTTCTACTCAGTCTAAGAATGTTAGTGTCTCGTGCTGAGAGAAATAGGGGAATATCCTGTCTGGGGGAGCTGTGCTGTGAGACTCTCCTGATTACTACTCAGGATGTGTTGTTGATCAAAATGTGACCTTAGAGAAGGGTGATACATACAGAAGAACTGTGTGATTTTTCATTCATTCATTCACTCATTCACTCATGCACTCATTCACTCATTCATTCATTCACTGGAGTCAGGGCCTTACCTTGCAGCCCAGGCTGGTATGGGCCTTGTGTCAATTCTTTTTCCCTTCTTTCAGCCTCCAGGCTACTAGGATTACAGGCCACCATGCCAGGTTAAATTTGTTAATGTGAACTGATAGAAATCTGAGAAACCTGAATGAATTTTAAGGGTGTGGGATCAAGGTAGAAGGGTATAAACATTGCATCGGATCTCATTGACTTGTTAGGCAGAGACTCCTGATTCAGTGTTATAGGTCAAGGGGATGCTGATGATTCTAAGTGTCCTTGGTTAATTAGTACATGAGCCACAGTTAAATCAACAAAATGAAACTGAAATATCAGCTCTTCCTTGATATACTGTAGAACAAAATACCTATAGTCTGGAAAGATTAAATGCTAAAATGAGATTTGTGTAGGATATGGGCCCTCCTTGAGAATGGTCAGTGTAACCAGAGGAACTTTCATCATGGTTGTGAATAGCATACTGCTCTGTGTTCATGTTGCTCAGTGGTGACTTTTCCTTTCTTACTAGACAGCATAGTGAACCCTGTAAGCACTGAGATTTGTGGAAGTCACAGTGATAGTGACACTAGACTACCAAAGGCAAGATAGACCTTGTTGTGGGCTGATTGAAGCTTCCTGGAGATTCATTCTTTTGAAACCTGAATTCACTTCAGTGTGATTGCATTGAGAGATGGAAATTTGGGGGGATAGCTAAAGGTAAATGAGGTCACAACATGAGGCTACAATCCAGTACAACCTGTGTCCTTATGAGACCAAGAAAAAGAAACATCAGGGATCTCCCTCCCTGTATACACAGAGGAAAGATCGCACAAGGAACTTCTGTTCAGAATTCTGAGACTATAAATTTTTCTAATGTGCCAGTGGCCATGTCAGAGGAGCAGCAGGTGGCCATTGACTTCAGCGCAAAGGCCCACCAGAATGCAAGGCAGGTAGGCAAGGCCCTGAGGGCTTTGGCTGCCGAATCTCTTGCTACTGCTGTGCCTTTACATATTTTCCACTGTCTACTGTTGGCCGTTTGTTATTTATGGGGTTTTGTTGTTTTCTGTTTGTTTATTTACGGCATTGGTGTTTCACCTGCATGTATGTCTGTGTATGTGAGGTGTCAGATCCCCTGGAAACTGGAGTTACAGACAGTTATGAACTGCCATGTGGGTGCTGGAAATTGAACCCCAGTCCTTTACAAGAACAGCCAGTGCTCTTAACAACTGAACCATTTCTCCAGTCCCTAATTATGTATTCTTGTATACTTATATATATATATATATATATATATATATATATATATATATATTTCAGACAAAGTTGTTACAATAAGGTTTCCTGGTCCCGGGAGGCCAGATGTCCAGACCCACAGACCTGCAGTGCCAGACCGCTTAGCCGCCCACTGCTGCTTAATCCCCCAAAAATGATTCAAATGCTTATATTAAGTTCATGCTGTTTGGCCTATGGCTCAGGCACATTGCTAGCTTGCTCTTACATCTTAACTCAACCCATTTCCATTAATCTGTCTGCCACATGGCCCGTGGCTCACCTGTGTTCCTTACATGCCGCTCCTTTGGGCAGATGTCTCTATCTGTCTCTGACTCCACCCTTCCTTTCTTACCTCTTCTGATTCCCCACCTTCTTTTCTATGGTGCCTGTCATGGGCCAAAACAGCTCCTTTATTTAAAGATGGATATTCACAGCATACAGAAAGACATTCCCACATCACAGAGTTTCTACAGAGCTAGTTTCTACAGAGTTCTGGCTGCCTTGGAACGAATTCTTTATGTAGCTCAGGCTTTCCTAAAACTCAGAAATCCACTTGCCTCAGCCTCCCAGTACTAGGATTAAAGGTGTGTGCCCCATACCCAGCTCCTGGAATAATATTTTGTAAAAATGTGTATATAATCTAACTTTAATGTGTCTTCCATGGTAGTACTCCATACACTTTGATCTTAAAGATATGTGTGTATATACGCACATGAGCCCCCCTCCCCGTTTCAGTCTCATTTTTCCCTCTTTGTTTGAAACAGGGGTCTCATGTAGTATATATTGGCCTCTAACTTACTACATAATGGAGGACTGCCATTCTAGGTGCTTCTCCTGCATCCACCTCTCAAGAACTAGAATTACAGGTGTGTAATTACAGCCAGCTCTTAAACATGCATAATACTTCACTATACTTTGGTTGTATGTGAGAGAGTGTTGCTATAAAGTACCTGCTTACATTATTCTGAATTGTTTAATATTAACAAGATAATTATTTTAAAAGATTCATATTGCTGATGTTTTCCCCAATTCTACACATTTAGATAATACAGAAGAGAGTGAGCTCCACCCCAGCAAAGGCTGTGGAGTATACAACATATGCACATTTTTAGAAATGCTTCCTCAGGAGGCACATGGATTTTGAATATGAATAGATCTTGCCAAACTGTCCCCCTAGGAAGCAGTGCTTCCCAAGTTGTGTGAGGAAAGCATGAATGAATAAGATTGTAATTGTATACACAACTAACTCACACTTTATTCTCTGTCACATCTATGGGGGGGGGGGGGGGAACTCGATAATTTGTGAAAACTGGGAGTTGGGAAAGAGAAGGCTAAAACCAGAGAGACTCTCCCTTCAAAACCTGTTATTTGGGACCTAAAACCCTGTAGGGATAGGGTTCAAACTGAGTAAGGCTGGGGAAGAGATCTGATTAAGGTTTGACCAAGTGTCTGCTTTCTGTGTATTGCTGAAATTGCCCAATAGACGGGAGTATGTGGCACTGATAGAAAGAATTATAGTGCTCAATGTCTTCAGAGTATGTATTTTGCCTTCGCACTGTACTTTAACTATTTGTTTAGTATATAAGTGAAATAACAAAGCACAGCTCCGGGATGAGCTGTGATGGCCGAGTGGTTAAGGCGTTGGACTCGAAATCCAATGGGTTCTTCCCGCGCAGGTTCAAATCCTGCTCACAGCGTACTTAGGGGCTTGTAGATGCTTTTCGTGTAATACTGTCAAGATAAGTACTGATTATAAAAAGTAAGGTATCTTTTAAACCGGCATTAAAAACTGCCTAAGCATGTAATCGAAGCACCAGCAAAAGGGTTTTATTTAATTCGATACCTGCAAATGCGAAAGCAAGTAAGTCTACACGGAGAGGCGGTTCGTTCTATATTCTAAGTTATTTTTATGTTTAAAAAGAAGAAACAACAAAAATCTAAAGACAAAAACAGAATTATGTAGCACATTTGATGTGCCAGGCACGTGGAAATGAGTCAAAGGGGTATGCACAAAGAGGCTTCTACGTTACATAGCAGCAATGCCCGGAATTCAGCATACAGGCTGACTCCTAGCTCACCAGGAAGCGTTTACTCTTTCTTACAAGTGCGCTTTTAAGAGTTTTAGCTCACATTGAACACTTACATAATATTCAGCCAAACTTTCTTTTGTATTTTTAAGATAACTCCCTAGGAAATCTGAAATGCTGGGATTTAAAGATTTGTGCCACCACGTCTGGCTCAGCTTCGTTTTCAATTGAACTCTGAGCTTCTAAATTTCTGAGCAAAATGAGATTATAAAATTTAAGATACTTAACTTTATGGTGTATGTCTGTGTAATGCCAGAATTCCAGGAGGATGAGGCAGGAGACTTGCTAGTTTGAGGCCAGAATGATACTGTTTCAAAACATCTAAAAGTAAAAGGAGGAGAGGAGAAAGGGGCGGGAAGAGTGGGTTTCGTTTCTCTTTTTTATTTAGTCAACCGGGCTAGAGAAGGGGTTGTAAATTGTCAACTGCCTAAGTTAATGGAAACCAAGAGGCACGCAAGAATGGAAAATGGACCTCTATAATGCCAAGTGGGGTCCAGTGCAAGAAATTCCTTTATAAATGTAAAATATTTTAAATGTTTAAATTATACAAATAAAACATTTGTTGAGTCTACATGACTTGAAACTGGGGCCATCATTAATTTAATGCTATAGCTAATATTAAATAGTGAAAGAGCCAATGACATGGTGGGCCAGTGGCGCAATGGATAACGCGTCTGACTACGGATCAGAAGATTCTAGGTTCGACTCCTGGCTGGCTCGACCTTAAATTTTTATCCTTCTTATTAAGGATTCCCCTGATCCGACTGTGGCTCTTACTAGGTTTCGTCTTGCCCTACACTACTCAAGAAGATATTTCTAGGAAGCAGAAAGGGCTGTAGTTCTGAAACATCACCAAATGGGTGAAACCAGAAAGCACCGTGTTGAGAGAAAGAAGCCAACACAAAAGTCATATACTGCATGTTGCTGTTGAAATAAAACGTCCAGGTCGCAAAATCTAGAGTTTAAGATATATCATTTGTTGCCAGGGACTGGAGAAAAAAAAAATTTTTTTTAAGTCAGGTATCAATGACTTTTAAATTCAGTAAACGAATAATCACTAAATTGAACACTTTAAAAGGTTGAGAAGTTGAGTTTTACTGCGCATGAATTACATCTTAATTTTTGAAAATCACAGTAGCAGGGGAAAAAAACTAAAAAAAAAAAAAAAAAAAAAAAAAAAAGATCAGCATTGTATTGGTTCTTCACACTATCCCCACCCGCCCTGGGCTGGACTCCGTCGCTGGCTAAGTCTCTTTGTTCCCTGAGCACCTCCGAGAGGAGAGAAGGAACAGGTACAGTACTGAATCAAGAAAGAGGTCTGAGAAACTGTTCATATTTGAAAGCGATCTCAAACAAAATCCAGATAAAATTAAGAGTCAGAGGATATAGAAAGACCCAGAAGCCCAGTTTTGGAACAGTGTCTCTGAGCAGGTGGATCTGCCTTCTAAAGTTTCCCTGGACTTGAGGCTTGAGCCGGTGAAACAAGGAGGAGGCGCTTGAAAATGACCTCAAGGCGAAACCCGGAAACAGCACAGGTTTAATTGAGGTGTGCAGCATATTCTTCTTCCAAAAGTTTATCCATAGTAATTTGAGTTTCAACCCGTGCTGGGATGAAAAGAATGAAGGCCCTGACTTTTACGTTCACTTGAGATGGACCACGTGAGATGAGAGAGTTAGGAGCAAGTCTGATTCTCGTGTTGGAGAACCACCGCTGACCAACAGATTCCACAGTACTTTGTACGGAAGGGAGAGTCGCTAACCTATAGCCACTCTGGTCTCCTTTAAGGTGGTGATTTTCTCATCACCTCCTCCTGCGTGTCCATTTTCTTCAGACTAAACTGCCTGTAAATCCAGCAAAAATATCACACCCACTGACCATGAAGCTGGTCACACAATTTTCCTATGCTTCATTATCCAATGCACGTACATGCAGAGCTGTGTTGAAATCTGGAAAGTGTCCTCCTGACTTAAAGAATGCAAATAACTGAAAGATGCATAATTTTCATTTCTTGAACCTATGAGTTAAGCTCTTCCAGTAACCAAACAGTCGGAAATCTAAAGAAAGGCATCCAGACAGAAATGGGACCTGAGCATACATGTATGTGGTTTCACCTACACTTATAAAATAAGATGAGCTCCCCAGGCAAGAGGGAGAAACAGCTTTCCAAGGAGATACAACTCTATTTTATAATGAATTGCTGAATCTAAGAGAAGTTTTCGCATGTCAAGAAATCTCTTTGACATGGGTTAGCATCAAAAAACATGATAAATTAATTAGGCCCTCTATGAAAGACAGGCAGGCATATTCTACAGTTAAAAGAGTAGCTTGCAAAGCACGTATCTGATCAATGAGATGTGTGGATAATATATAAAGAACTCTCAACGCTCAATAATTAGAATACCATGTGGGGGACATAATAAAATATTTGGAGATATCAGAAGAATCAACCCGCAGTTAGTCAGACTAGGAGGAGAGAGTGGTGATTCAAACCTTTAATCCCAGCACAGGAAGTATCCCGGGAGTGTGACCTACACCCTTAATCCCAACTGAGTTCAAGGTCATCTCTGTTTACAGAAGGAGTTCCAGGCTCCCAGGCAGGCAGTGGTAGGGCCATGCCTTAACTGAGTAAAAAAAGTATTTAAGGCACGCATAGAAGGACAGAAAAAGCCAGGAGGAGCGAGGCTGAGGAAGCTGGAAGACAGCTGGGTGAGATCTGACTGTGGTGTTCTCCTCTAATAACTCTGACTTTCCCAGAGATTTGGCCCTGAGTTTCCTTTATTCGTGCCCCATGCTGGGCACAGTTGTAGTAGCCTGTAATTCCAGCAAATGAGAGCTGAGACAAGAGAATCTGGAGTTCAAGACCATCCCAGTCCCTTTCTCAAAAAATAAAAATAAAAGTTAGCAAATATTTTATCACACACAAAAGTATACATAGAAATACTAAATAAGGACAAGAAAAAATGCTTAAATCTTTAGGAAGATACAAATTAAAGTCACTAAGATTCCTGGATACTTACAATATCGAAAAATAGCAACTCTAAGCAAGGATGTAGAGGAATGCAAACACTCACTGTCTGTGACTTTCAGAAACAACTAAGCAGCTTCTCCTTAAACTTGTAATACAAAGATAATAACAGGACATTAAGAACCCACACTGCTGTGGAGAAGGACAGGAACAGATAGCAATTGCTGCAGCCACCAGGCCCGAAGACAGTATCATAACACACAACGATGCTCCAATTACATCTTTCTCTTTTGAAACCATAACCAGCCCCCCCTTTTTTTTAAATTTCTTTGATAATTGAAGTAAATTGAAAACTCTATGTTGACTGGTGCTTTCATAAACATTCTGGGCTGAACCCTTCTGTGAAGACTGTCCTCCTGGTAGTTTGTTCTGGGGAGGATTCTCTGTCCCACAGGATCACTGAGAAGCCAAATCCTGATGGAGCTGCCTCCTCACTGAACATGGTTTCCACAATGTCCTCTCCTGAAGTCAGTTGTCTGCAGAATACAAGTTTCTTTAGCTTTTAGCTAAAACAGACTTAGAGTCTTCATCCCCCCCGTTGCCATATCTGCTCGATACTGCTTGTCTGAGAGGTGAGAGGAAACACTCAAAAATTGGAATTTTACATAAAGAACTCTTTCCTTCAGGAGGTTTTAGTAAGGTAGGGTTCAGACCCACACATATCTATTGGCTATTAAACCCAACACCTTAAACCCATAGATATCATTCTTCTCTGCACATCAGTCCCGATCAGCCCCTATCCCAACCCTCACAAGCCTGGATTTCATTCACTACACAGAGAGGTCAGAGTCTCTCAGGTCTTCACTTTGCTCATGGACACCTAGTACCTGGAGTTCATAGGCAGAACCTTGAGATGACTAGACCAATGAACTGAATGATACATTCATTATTCACTGGGGAAGACATATTTGTGAGCCTGGCAAGTTCTAGGAATTCCCCCGACAAAAGCTGAAGTTTTTGCTTTAATAATATTAAGTTAGGGAAAATTGTTCTTGCATCTTTTATTCTGTGTGGGGCAGCTGACATAACCATGAGAGACTCTGACCTCTCTGTGTAGTGAATGAAATCCAGGCTTGTCAGGGTCGGGATAGGAGCTGATCGGACTGATGTATAGAGAAGAATGATATCAATGAGTCCCACCTACAGAAGGGGTTTTTAATATATTCTCCTATTATGGTCTTGCACTATACACTGGAATAATTGTCAATTTTAATTTTTAAATGCTTATGTCAGGAGTTTAAATATATATGGGGCTTGAGAGACATAACTAAGTAACAGAATACTTGCTGCTCTTGCAAAAGACCCCATCTTGATTCCTCCCGCCCATAACTTCAGGTCCAGAGTGTCTAATACCCTCTTCTGGCCTCCCAGATACTGCACTCAGATATACATACACATATAACTAAAAATAGTTTTTTAGAATGTAAGTATCCATACACAGCAAAAAAAAAATAATAGAAATATACATGCATGCATTCAAACCATTTTAAAATTAGAAACTTAAATGCTTGAGTAATAACAGGCATGAAGATATAGCAGCTTTCATATCTGCTGGTGGGAGCTACATTGATGCAATCACTCAGGAAAGCACCCCCAAACTGTGTAATAAAGTTTAAAATACCCATACCTAGTGGCGATGCCCACCTGTAGTCTGAGCAATGAAACAGAAGGATCAAGAGCTCAAGGCCAGCCTTGGCTAGATGATACCCTGTATCAAAAAGAAAGTTCCATACTTTTATTATCTAGATAGTTATCTCCTAGTTTGGTATGACTTTCACACTCAATACTCAAAGATACACTGTCACATATAGGTAGACATTAACAGCAACATTAGTATTGATCTTTCAAAGTTGGATTCAGCCTTACTGCCATCACTGGATAGTAAACAGCTAAAGAGTGATAAGTAATATGCAGCCATGAAAAGTAACAGAGTACATGTAGCATCACATAAAAACCTTAGAAAGTTCAAAAACAATTTCACATAGTAAGATTTCCCCCTATTAACATTCTTTGGGCTTCAGATATTTTTACTGCTTTTAACGTCTCATGTTTTAGCTTTTTGTGTGTTTGCACTTCAACAATTCTGTGTTCTACATACTGCAGTGGGATGTGCTTACAAAGCAAAGGCTGTGCTTAATTTGCCAGCATTATAGTTAAGTTTAGCTCTCTCTTACTGTGGGATTGTTTATCATTGGGGAACAAATATGAGACAAAATGGTACTGTACATATTCATTCATTTATTTGAGCACAGATATTTGTCCATTGGTAATAGCTTATACTGAATAGTTTTTCTGTCCTGACTTGAAGCTACTCAGACACACTCAAGCCTCTTAATTTATATCCTCTTGCAAACAACAAACGATCCTGCAGAATGTGTCTCATTGAGCAGTTTCTGAAATTAGGATAAAAATTTAGCATGGCGTTTTAACCTAAAGATAAGAAGATAAGAGAGGCTCACTCAAGCCAACAAAGGAGCATACAAAACATAAGGAAATTCTTTTAACTAAAATTTCCCAGCCGTCGACCTGAAACTTCAGTCTGGAGCTCACGTTGAAGAAATTGCAGTTGTACAGGGCCCTTAACTTGTCTGGCGGTGAATCTTTGGGCTTTACCAGTATTGAATTTAAGAATGATAAGTATAAAAACAGTAGGGTCCTTTTTTGCTTGGGGTTTTGTTATTGCTTGTTGTTACTTGCATGCTTGCTTGATTTTTTTGGTGGTGGTGGTGATTTTTGTTGTTGTTGTTTGGACAGGGTTTCTCTGTATCCCTGGTTGTCCTGAAACTCACTTCTGTTGGCTGGCCTTCAACTCAGAGACCGTCTACCTCTGTCTACCAAGTGTGGAGGTTAAAAGTCTGCATCACCGCTCAGGTAGTAGGATCTATTTTTAACTAATTCAGAAAAGTAAGAGCCTGAGCAAGGGCGTTTCCGTAGTGTAGTGGTTATCACGTTCGCCTAACACGCGAAAGGTCCCCGGTTCGAAACCGGGCGGAAACAACTTTTCGCAAATACAAGTGAAGTGGCTTTTCTTTACTCTTCAATGTCATTTCTGTTTTGGCTCTTTTATATTTTTATTGATAGTGTTTTTGAGACAGTCTCTGTAGTAATATTGTTTCAATATCCCTAACTTTAAAAAGCTTTTTCTTTTAAAAAATAATTAGGGGTGGAGAGATGACTTAGCAGATAAGAGCATTTGTTGAGGGTTTAATTCTCAGGACGCAGGTCACATAGCTTCTGCACTCACATGCACATAGGCACACAGACACAGAGTTTAAAGAAAGTAAACCTTTAAAAATTTGAACAATTAACATAAAAATCACTTATTGTAATAAATGATTAGTGAGTACGTTTTTATTTGTGAGTTCATGCCTTTTCATTAGACTGGTTTGTTTTGTTACTGTTTTCTTTGCTGTTTTTTTTGGTTTATTTGTCTTGGAGTCTTGTTTTTTGGATTTTTTGTTTGCTTGCTTGTTTGTTCTATCTATGTGACAAAGTCTCGCTGTGAAGCCCTGACTGGCCTGAAACTCATGGGTATCCTTTCTGTCTTTGCCTCTCAAGTCAGGGAATTACAGACACAAGCCAGGATGCTCCACTGTAGGGAGTATTTTGTGCAGAGAAAAATCTGGAAACAAGATGTGTTAAATACCTTAAGTTGGGAATAACTAAACAGTGACGAACTATCCTTTGTCAAGTATGAGAAATACAAATTTTGTTTTATTCTGGCATTGTATATTTGTCATTTGTTGCTCTTGTTGGCAATCCTGTGTATTTTATGAAATGACATATTCTCAATA
Organism: Phyllotis vaccarum; assembly: GCA_033318265.1. Lineage (NCBI taxonomy): Eukaryota > Metazoa > Chordata > Mammalia > Rodentia > Cricetidae > Phyllotis > Phyllotis vaccarum. The sequence goes on along the minus strand of JARWLC010000011.1, from coordinate 27,164,339 downwards.
TTATGCAGTAAATGGTAACCTTTAAAGTTTTAGTTCCTTTACGTATGTGTTTTAATAGATATAACACACAAAAAAATTCTGACCTTTAAAAATGCACTCAAGGGGCTGGAGAGTTGATTTGGCAGTTAAGAGTAGTTCCAGAGGCGTACAGGTGGGTTCCCAGCACCTATGTGAAAGGCTGACAAATGGCTGTAGCTACCCTCTTCTGGTCTGGGAAGGTGCCGCAGGCCGCAGGCCGACACCGAGACCGAGGGAGAACACGGGTCAAAGGAGAGGAGAACCGGATTCAGCTAGTAAATGACAGACACACACACTCAGAGGGTTGAACTAATGCTGCTGCAACTTTACTGACCTTTTTAGGTGATTATATACAGAAAGCAAAAGGGAACTTGGCAAGGCATCTAACCATGACATTCATGAGAACAGAACAATATGGGACATGTGCCATACATTGAATCTATTGTGAGCACCCCTTGTGGGCAGCTGTAAACAAGCATTTGTGCTGGCTTGTGGTTAGGGGTAGGCGAGGCACGGTTAATGATTTTTAAGAAAATGATTACAACTACTTATTAATCTTACATGGGCATGGACCGTGTCCTTTTGAGAAGTTTTTTGTATGCCCTTTTTTAATCCATAGCCGAATGGACAGCGAGGACACGACCCCAAAAGGCTTTTGAGAAAAGGGGGCCAACTGGTTTGCCCATTTTTGAGTTAAGCAGACACCAGGGTTTCTGTATATGCTTTAATCTTTTAGAAAAGGAAAATGAGTAATAGTTTCTTTTTTGTCCTTTGTACACTATTCACCTGTTGCCATATTCATCATAAACTCTATTATACTGAGTTGCTCCTAAGAATGGTCTCATTGGTTCTGCCCTAGGTGCTGTCTACTATTTGCCATTAATCTCATACTGTACATATCCCCCTGGGAGAGCCTGGGGGATTTTTGCTAATGCTTGTTTATGAGAATTTCTTATCAGCTGTTCTATTTCCACTAAGTCACTGGTTTCTTAAGAACTTTTTTAATTGTCTGAAATAAAGGAGGAGGTACTTCCTCCTGTTTCTCATCATTGACTGTGCTAGTTTCATTCCTGGCATGATAAATGGGTACATTTAGCCTCTGGCATGATACAATTAGCAGGAACAAAGCAAATAAGGAAAAGATTAAGGAAAAATAGACCAGGTGCATTGTGGCCGAGAACGGGGTGACGAGGTCATCACACAGGCGCTGTATCAAGGAACCGGGGAACCATTCGCTCCGAGAAGCTCTGGCTCACCAACATCCCACCATGAGGGCCACCTGATAGGCATTTCGGCTTACACCGGAGGCACGGTGGATGCAGCAGTTCCTCCTTTTTTATTTTTTAAAATGAACCTCGAACACCTCTTGTTGCAGGGCGTTGATGGACCTAGATAGAATTTTAAAGATACATGGAAATAATAAAGCAACACAAAAGATCAAAACAGCCAGAATCACAATGTAAATAATATATTGTGTCCAATCTAAGGGATTTAGGGATTGAATATTACTCTTTAAGCTAGCTGCTAAATCATCTAGGGCTGTCAGCCAGAGATGAGCTTGACTCATTGCAGAAATATCTTTTTGTAATTGTTTTAGGTCATGAGTGGCATCATTATCCTGCCAAACCCCCTGTCAGTGTGCCTTCACTTTTTCCCAAGGAAGGGAAGTATTATAAGGTAAGGGAGTAACACAAATGGAGGAAAATCCATCATGACATCTGCTATTTAATGTGCTTTTTATATTGGCAATATCTTGTCCTAGGGCAAGCACCACTTCTTCTAGAATATTAATTTTTGCTTCTAGCTTATTATCTATCACTGCTTGCTCATAAAGAGCAGAGGAAATGTTTTTATTCATCTCATTTACAAAATGTGCAGTATGTATTTCTTGAACCAATGCTGTGGTGGCAACTGCAAAGGTAGTTAAAATGGAGATTAAAGTTATTATTCCTAAAATAACAGCAGCCACAAATCTCTTTGGTCTCATCAATTCATTTAAAGAAGATAAGACTCGTAAGGCCAAATTATCATACCATGCCTCATCACCCAATTCCACAGGGAGCATGACATAAGGGGGACGGCAAACAAGCACAATAGTAGTTAAATTCTTATTCTCACTAGAAGAAACACAATTAGTTAATTTACAAGCACTACATATCACCTTGTAGGAACTGCCATGTTTAGATATATTCATTAGACCATATTGTCCTAACAGAATCCCATATGGATATGCTACACAAGCTCTGACTCTCACAGGAGTAGGCTTTGTCTCATTAGGTTTCCTTTCTAACAGCATGTTGGCCGCTGCCGCAAGGCGGAACAAATCTCTATGAATCATGGATTTGCTTCCTTTTTTAGCATGCCATATGGGCTCTACAAATCCTGGAAAAAATCATCTCCTAACCTTTTCACCATACATATCTTGTAACTGAAATCCATGAAATTTATATTTGTTATTAAGGTATTTTTCATATTTTTCGTCTCCGGAAGAGGAGGAATAATCCCAAATTTCTAAGTCAGCTCCCCTTGGGGAGAACATGGTAGCAGCGTGTGGGAACCCACATGATAGCCATTTAGGATACTTAGTTAAGGAGGAATCTCAAAATTGATTTTTATCTCTAAACTTTTCAATACAAGAATCTAAAGGAATAGCATTGAGTTTTTGAGTTGTTTCATTAAAATTCATGAAGCCTAAAGTCTGCATCTGAAGTTCCCACACCCATCTCTTACCCTCGTCGGGAGCGTCTGTAAGCATAGTACGATAATTATCGTAGTACGATTAATTATCGTAACACAGCCAGACGGAGTCCTTCCTCTGAGTGAAAGGCAGATCGGCAATGAATCTGACTTCACTTCGTATGCTATATAAGAGGAAGTGCTCATCCTGTCATCAGAATCTTGGAATCCCCTAGTCTAATTGAATCATTGGTCAGAACTTTCACTGGTGACTGATCAAGCCATCCAACTGGCTGTACCAAAGCAGGATTGGAGACATAAACCTAATAAACTACGCCCTCCGCTGGAGCGGAAATGAGAGACAAAAAGGCTAAGAAATACATATAAGGATTTAAAGGTTGTTGTTGCTGTAAAATAAGTTGCTTAGCCTGCTTGACCATCATTCGGATCATGGTCCAAGTTATTTTGGTCCCCTGCTGTTCTCTTTTGATGTTTAGACGCTGGATCCCCTTTGTTATTGTGGTCACTTTTTCTCGCAGCCGTTTCCTCTTCCGATTTCGCCGCCGTCGCCTGTCGGATGAGGCGGTCAGGGATCCAGATCGGAGAGTCTGCATTCTGTGGAAACACACAAGCATATCCTCGTCCTGAGGTTATTAAGACATCCGGGCCCTTCCAGACACCGGACAGCAAGTCTTTCCACATGACTTGTGGCAGGGGGGAAGCAGTTGCACCGCCCCAGTGTTTCATGGCCGGGGTTTGTTGTTGATCATTAGTGTTAAGGTGACTGAGTACAAACAGTGCATGAGAAAGCAAATGATGAGGAGAGAAGTAAGGGTTAGAGGCCTGAAGCTGTTCAGTTTGAGTTTTTAGAGTTTGATGAGTTCTTTCTATAATAGCCTGTCCTTGAGGGTTGTAAGGTATCCCAGTGGAGTGAGCTATTTTCCACTGTGCACAAAAGGACTCAAAGGCTTTTGAGACATAAGCTGGGCCATTATCAGTCTTTATTTGTAAAGGCTTCCCCATAAATAAGAAGGCCTGAGACAGATGTTGAGCCACATCTTTAAAAGCTTCTCCACTTCCGGCCGAAGCACAAACAAAATGAGAGAATGTATCAACAGTTACATGGAGGTATCCCAGTTTCCCAAAAGATGGGACATGGGTCACATCCATCTGCCACAGGACATTTGGCCTCAGTCCTCGAGGGTTCACTCCCATTTTTGGCAGTGAGTGAGTATGAGGGCATGAGGAACATTCTTTTATAATTTGTCTTGCCTGCTCCCTAGTTATGTTAAACATCCTCTTTAAAGCTAAAGCATTTTGGTGATGGATGGCATGGCTTTCTTGAGCTTCTATAACTGAGGCAATTATGGGTTTTGTTAAGATATCTGCCATGGCATTTCCCTGGCCAGTGGACCTGGGAGGTTAGTGTGTCCCCTTATATGGCTAATATGAAATTTATTTTGTCTCTGATGAATCAGAGTTTGTAATTGCTTAAGCAAAGGAAGGATAGTGGACTTTCCTGACAAAAGGGCAGTTTCTAGGGCAGGAAATAAATTAAATACATACTTTGAATCTGTAAAAAGGTTAAAAGACTGCTGAAAATTCTTAAAAGCTAAAATTACAGCCCTAATTTCTGCTTGCTCTGCTGAAGTCTGTTCAACTTTCTCTATGAGAGGTTTCCGCCCTTTCACATAGACCGCAGCCTTTCTGGATGACGACCCATCTGTAAACATAGTTATTGCTTTTTCAAGGGGTTTTTCTGAATACCAGAGAGGGAAGATAAAACTTACTTTCTTTGTAAACTCTATCAAAGGATGTTTGGGATAATGACAAGCAATTTGTCCTGCATATCCTTGTAAGGCCAAAATCCAATCATCATTATTTTGTAATAAAAACTCTGTTTGTATTTTATTATAAGGAGACACTATTAAACCAACATCTTTTCCAAATAATTCTTTGGACCTCTGTCTTCCTTTCATAAGTAGCAAGGAGCACAGGTAAGGATAATCTGCAAGCATTTTTGGCTGGGAATGTGACAAATGCAACCATTCTAATACCCCTTCCTGCCATAGGCAGGCTGTAGGAGTATAGTCTGTTGCAAAAATTAACAAACTCCATGGTCTGTTTACATTTACTTGTTTTACCCTTGCATCGTTTAGGGCTGTCTCTACAAGTTGTAATGCTTTTAAAGCATCTTGTGTTAATATTCGGGGAGACTTAGGATCTGCATTTCCATGCAGTATTTGATATAATGGACTTAAGGTACCTGTTGGAATTTTTAAATATGACCTTATCCAATTAATTTCTCCTAATAATTGCTGAAAATCATTTAATGTTTTTAATTTATCTTTTCTAATGGCCAATTTTTGAGAGGAAATGTAATCATTATGTATCCATTGTCCTAAATAGCTCAACGGTCTATTTTTCTGTATTTTTTCAGGAGCTATGACGAGGCCATGTTGAGTAAGTTGCTGTATGGCCTTTTGTAGCATTTGTTCAGCCATTTCCTTAGAGGGATGGGCTAACATTATATCATCCATATAATGAATTATATATGCAGTAGGGAATTGCTGCCTTACTGAAATTAACACAGCATCCACAAATTTCTGACACAAAGTAGGACTATTTTTCATGCCTTGTGGTAAAACCTTCCATTGGTATCTTTTAAAGGGTCTCTGAAAATTAGAGGAGGGGACACTAAAGGCAAAATGAGGGCAATCTTGGGGTTGCAATTTAATGGTGAAAAAACAATCTTGTAGGTCGATTATTATTATAAACCAACCTTCAGGAACAGCCACAGGTGACGGTAACCCTGGCTGAAGGGCTCCCATGTCTTCCATAACAGCATTTACTGCCTTGAGGTCCTGCAAAAGCCTCCACTTTCCTGACTTCTTTTTTATTACAAAGACTGGTGTATTCCATGGGCTAGTGGTCTCTTCTATATGTCCTTTTTCCAGCTGTTCTTGGACTAGTGCTTCTAGAGCCTCTATCTTTTCTGCAGTGAGGGGCCACTGAATTACCCAAACAGGCTCTTGTTTTCTCCAAATGATTTTTTTCAGCATATAATTGTTCATCAGTGGCCCCTATGAAAAATGCTGGTCATTTAGATGATCAGCAGTTACTAATCTCACATCAAGGGATTCAAGCATGTCTCTCCCCCACAAGGAGAAGGGCAAAGAGGGCAAAATGTAAGGTTGCACAAGCCCTGTCTTTCCTTCTAAATCCCACTGTAGTTGTTGGCTACTTTGCATAACCCCTGTTGCTGAGCCAAGGCCTAATAATGAGGATCCTGTTTTATGAACTGGCCAGGAGGATGGCCAATCTTTTGCTGAGATACAGGTCCTGTCAGCTCCAGTGTTGAGAAGGCCCTTGAAGGGTTTCCCATTTAATTTTATGACCTTGAAAGGTCTAGCTGTCATGTCTTCCATCCAAGCCACCACATCTGATGAGCCAAATTGTCCTTCCCTTCGTTCTTGCATGAGAACAGGGTTGGGCAAGTCTATGTATGGCAATAGCAACAATTGAGCTATCCTTTGTCCTTTATGGATTTGAATTGTTTCATTTAGAGGTCTCACCATCACCTTGATTTCCCCATGGGAGTCTGAATCTATTACTCCTGGAAGAACCTCAAAGTTCTTCGTATAATTGGAACTTCTACCAATTATTAATCCCATCGTCTGGGGAAGTAATGTTCCTTGTACTGCAGTAGGGATCAGTGTGACCCCATCCCATCTGGATAAGACAATGTCTATGCTACTTGCTAGGTCAAGCCCAGCACTTCCTGGAGTTGCTCTTGGCAAATCATGAATGGTAAATTCTGGTGCCAAAGGATTCAGGATAGTTTCCATATCTACTTTGGTAATCTTGTCCTCTTTTGGAAGGGGGCAAGAGGACAGCTCCTCTTCTAGTTTTTTGATTCTGCCTTTTTTGTTTTTTTCCACTTCCTCAGTTAAGGGAGTGCCATCCTTATGGAATTTTGATTTACACTCATTTCTCCAGTGTTTTCCTTTTTTGCATCGAGGACACAGCCCCGGGGGACCCTTTGAGTTCCCTGATGATTTGCAGTCTTTTTGCATGTGTCCTGACTTTCCACACTTGAAGCAGGTCGTACTGGCGGGAGGATTTTTCCCTCCTCCTCCTCCATATGTCTTTTTAACATAAGCGCTGAATATTTCCCCTTTCATGGCTGCAGCATAGGCCATCCCCTGCACCACTGCTGGTGAGGCATCTAAGCAAGCTTTAATATAATCTTGAATTTTTCCTGTCTTTCTAATTGGTCTAATTAAATCTTGGCAGAGAGTGTTGGCATTTTCCCAGGCTAATTGTTTTAGCAGAATTTCTGTCCCCTCTGATGGAGGGAGCATGCGATTAACTGCTTCCTCTAATCTGGAGACAAAATCTTGGTAAGGTTCTTTTACTCCCTGCTTAATGCTTGCCAAAGCACTACCCGTGGTTCCAGAGGGAGGCAGTCTCCTCCAAGCTGTAACAACATTTTTTGTGATTTCTTCTAAAATTGACCTAGGTATAGTTACCTGGGATTTTGGAACAGAGAATTCTCTAGAACCCATGAGCATCCCCATGGTAGGCTTAGGGCCCCCACGTCGTTTCAGGGACTGTACTATTGATTCTTTACTAAGGTCTTCATATTCTGTTCTCCACAGAATATAGTCCCCTGCTGACAGGGTAGCTTTAGCTGTTTGCATCCAGTCATAAGGCGTGAGCCAGGAACTGGCTACCACGTCCAACACCTGTAAGGTATAAGGAGCTGTGGCGCCTGAGTTCTTTACTGCTGCTTGTAATTCTTTTAGAGTTTTTAGTGAAAGCGGTTCCCATTGTGGCTCATCGTCATCATCAAGAGTTTCCATTACAGGGAAGGCAAATGTTAGATCACCTGTACCCTGGGCCTCTACCATAGCTCCTCGAAAGCCCACGGGAGGCATGGCACCCACCCTCCGTGTCCTACGCTTTATGGGCTCATAGGTCATCCCTAAAGGCCCAACCTGATCATGACAATGATCGCGGTATTCATCATCATGATACCTAGCTGCCTCATCATTCAAATCCCAATCATTGTCCCATTCTGACCTCACCCGTGCAGCAAATGCTACTGGTGTAGGCAGCACGGGAGCGGTGGCAGGAGTCTGATTCACTGAACCATATTTTCGTGTTTCCACAGTAACTTTCTCTATTTCCTGTACTTCATCGTAAGTAGGATCAGAAATCTGAGAACCAGTTTCCTGCAAAAGTCCCTCAAACTCGGTGGTTTCTGTGAGAATTTCTCTAATTTGTAGCCAAAGAGCAAATGCATGAGCAGGTAGAGTGCTTTCCCCATTGGACTGCACATATCGCCTCATTTCCTTACCAATTTGTTTCCAATCTGACAAGGTCATGCTGCCTTCCTCTAGGAACCAAGGGCTGACTGTTTTTATAAAATTTACAAAGTCCCAAATTATTTTCTCAGAGACCTTGAACCCCCTTGTGGCAAGCATTTTCTTAATCATTGTGGTGAACATCCTATCATTCTTACTCATGTGTTGCCCCATGGTTACTGAGATTACTTACTCTTAACCGGTGATCCTTTACCGGCGGGACTGTTCTGAAATAGTAAGAGAAAGAAAAGAAAGATTACCTGTCCTTCATGTCCCTGTTCGGGTACCACCTGCCTCGGACCGGCCCTCGTGGGACACCGAGACCTGAGGGAGAACACGGGTCAAAGGAGAGGAGAACCGGATTCAGCTAGTAAATGACAGACACACATACTCAGAAGGTTGAGCTAATGCTGCTGCAACTTTACTGACCTTTTTAGGTGATTATATAAAGAAAGCAAAAGGGAACTTGGCAAGGCATCTAACCATGACATTCATGAGAACAGAACAATATGGGATATGTGCCATACATTGAATCTATTGTGAGCACCCCTTGTGGGCAGCTGTAAACAAGCATTTGTGCTGGCTTGTGGTTAGGGGTAGGCGAGGCATGGTTAATGATTTTTAAGAAAATGATTACAACTACTTATTAATCTTACATGGGCATGGACCGTGTCCTTTTGAGAAGTTTTTTGTATGCCCTTTTTTATCCATAGCCGAATGGACAGCGAGGACACGACCCCAAAAGGCTTTTGAGAAAAGGGGGCCAACTGGTTTGCCTATTTTTGAGTTAAGCAGACACCAGGGTTTTTGTATACACTTTAATCTTTTAGAAAAGGGAAATGAGTAATAGTTTCTTTTTTGTCCTTTGTACACTATTCACCTGTTGCCATATTCATCATAAACTCTATTATACTGAGTTGCTCCTAAGAATGGTCTCATTGGTTCTGCCCTAGGTGCTGTCTACTATTTGCCATTAATCTCATACTGTACATATCCCCCTGGGAGAGCCCTGGAGGGGATTTTTGCTAATGCTTGTTTATGAGAATTTCTTAGCTGTTCTATTTCCACTAAGTCACTGGTTTCTTAAGAACCTTTTTAATTGTCTGAAATAAAGGAGAAGGTACTTCCTCCTGTTTCTCATCATTGACTGTGCTAGTTTCATTCCTGGCATGATAAATGGGTACATTTAGCCTCTGGTATAATACAATTAGCAGGAGCAAAGCAAACAAGGAAAAGATTAAGGAAAAATAGACCAGTTGCGTCGTGGCCGAGAACGGGGTGACGAGGTCATCACACAGGCGCTGTATCAAGGAATGGGGGAACCGTTCGCTCCAAGAAGCTCTGGCTCACCAACATCCCACCATAAGGGCCACCTGATAGGCACTGCGGCTTACACCGGAGGCACGGCGGATGCAACAGGAAGGTACTTGGCAAGTAGTGCACAGATACACAGGCAAACAAAAGGTAAATACATTTCAAATAAAAACAAAAATGTTTATTTTAAAATGTAAACCCAAAGGGCGAGTGAAATTTCTCAACAGGTAAGACTTCTCCTGCTGCCGAGCCTGGAGACCCGAATTCAAACTCCAGGTCCCGCATGGCTGAAGGAGAGGGCTGATTCTGGACCCTTGTGTCCAAACAGTATTATTAGAAACACACCCAAGGTGAGTCCTTTCCCAAACATTTGCTGAAAGCCTTACTCTGGCTTCAGAACTGTTCAGAGTCCTGGAGATGAGGTGGGCATCTTTATGAACAGAAATTATGGTGGAAGTCAGTTGCCAATGGAAAAGGAAAAATATAGGAAAAAAAGAAGAGGAAGGAAAAAGGAGAAAGGTAAAGGGGAGGGAAGGGGAGGGAAGGGGAGGGAAGGGGGAGGGAAGGGGGAGGGAAGGGGAGGGAAGGGGAGGAAAGGAGAAGGAAAGGAGAAGGAAAGGGGAGGGAAGGGGAGGGAAGGGGAGGGAAGGGGAGGGAAAGGAGAAGGAAAGGGGAGGGAAGGGGAGGGAAGGGGAGGGAAGGGGAGAGAAGGAGAAGGAAAGGGGAGGGAAGGGGAGGGAAGGGGGAGGGAAGGGGAGGGAAGGGGAGGGAAGGGGAGGGAAGGGGAGGGAAGGGGGAGGGAAGGGGAGGGAAGGGGAGAAGGGGAGGGAAGGGGAGGGAAGGGGTCAATGACAAAATGAGTAGGTGTTCAGGCAAAGAACTGAAAAGACAACAGCATTCAATTACAGTTTTAGACCTTTATTTACAGTGTGTGCCTAGATGTGGAGCAACTGCCCTGAGATTTTTATAGGAGGATAAATAAAGGTAAGGAGACACTACTTCTGACCAGTGTGGGGATGCGGCTGCAACCTTGGCGTTCTTAGCACCCCATGCTAACCAACCATATGAGAACTCAACTTAAAAAAAAAAAAAAAATCTCTAGGAACAAACATTCATGTTCGTGTTTTTTTTAATATATATGTTCCCTTGCCAAAAGATTTTCGTTCAGATAACCTTGACTGCCACCAAGCAGCACTGCTTTTAAGAGTCTTCGTGAATATCCTCTCTCTGCAGAGCAAGGATCAGATTAGAGAGACAAAGGCGGTTCCAGCAAACTTGTTTCCATATCCTAGAGAAAATGCCTCTAAAATTCGCGTGTTCCAACATCCACCAAGGGAGCTTCCTCCTTCTAACCTCGAATCCGGAAACCTTGAGAGGGACCAGGCAAAAGTTGATTGCTAGCGCTTTAGAGACAAAGCGGGTGATGCCCTGCAGCTGGCGAACTCCTGGAAAGGGGATGCAGCGGGTCCTAGGCACCCGGGCGGTCACCCCGGCGTGAGTGTCTGATGCTCCCGTTTCGCAGTGATTTTATTTTATTTTATTATTTTATTTTGGGATCGGGTCTTATACGCTTTGCAGCCCACACTGGCCTTGACTCAGCTATTCTTCTGCCTCAGCCTCAAGAATGAATCCACCAGACAAGGCTTCACTTTGAGATTTTATTATACTTCTCTACCTGGCTCCTTTCTCTTTCATGAAAGGTAGCCAGTGCGGTCCTGAACATTTGTCTCTGGATTCCATAGAACCCACAGTCTCATGGTAAGTGACTCAGTCCTTGAATTTAATGAACAAAGGTAAAGCAAAAGGTGTGCAGCCTAATTTCTGCGAATTCTCTAGTCTCCTGGTCTTCCTGAACGAGACCGCGAATATCCTCTAGGTGTTTGACAAAATAGGATTTCTGATGTTTTCTTCTTTCCAGAAAATTATGAACAGGTAGCAGTTGGCTTTAGTGTGTAGTTTGTGGAGCGGGAGTATAGAGAGAGCAGGCGTCGGGTAACAGCTCTGAAACCTGCTTGCTCATATTTCCTAGGTAGCTTCCCCATCCAGCCTGCTTCCTGCCCCAGGGGGGACTCTTCCCCCGACTCCAGAAGAGCGGTTCTGTGGCGGTACAGACGCAGCTTTTGACTTCAGAACTGTCGGAGTCGGATCCCGAGCCCTCGAAGCTCACAGGCTGATGGGCTCCAAAGGACTCGCGCTGCAGAGGACTAGCTTAAGTCAGCAGCCCTGCGGAACGAGACAAGCTGCTCTGCTTTTAAGGCAGACGCCTGGAGGCGAGGGCCTTTCAAGGGTGGGTCTCGACTCTTTAAGGAACACCAGTGGCAAGTACACACTTTCCAGATTTTTCCGGTCTTTTTTAGGTTTGTTTCCATTCTCTAGGAAATGACCTCTGTTGTTGTCCATCTGCCTCAAAGCAGTCTGATCTTGAAACCATTAAGTAGTACTGGGCAGCCTTAAAGAAGCCAATCCTTCTGCCTCAACTTCCCAAAGTGCTAGAAACACAGGTGTAAATAACCACTCCCGTTTTGTTGTTGCTTTGTTTTTGTTGTTTTGTGTTGGTGGCTGTTATTTGCGAGGGAGCATGGCATACCCCGCCTGAACATTCAGGATGTCTTACTTTGCTTTGGTCCTGAAGGCTGTTTCCAAAAGAAAGAAAATTAAAGCAAAAGATACAAAACTGAGCTTAGTCATTTTATCCTTAACAGAATTGAGCACTGAACCTTCAAATTTCGTTCTCCCTAATTTTTTTTTTATTCTGATCTCGAACAATATATCCTTCAACAATAATTGGCTGATTTTTTAAGAGTGAAGAATGGTTCTGGCCCACCTGTGTGTGTGAGAGAGAGAGCAGGGCGGGGTGGGGTGGGGGGAATAAATAATAATGACACTAACCAAAACAGAGGGCTTTCAAGAGCAACCAAGGTTCCAGTCAGCGGCAATCAAACCTTTTATCAAAGCACTCTGGACCGACGATGTGAGAACCACAGGACACCTTTCATCATTTGCTCTTTATCCCCACGCCAGAGAGAAAGGCATCTTAGACCCTAGTCGGAAACAAAGAAATGCATCCAATAGCATACATTAAAAACAAAAACACGGGTGCCAAGACATCCTGGCCTCGAGCAGCAGCGGAGAGGGGGTGATTCTGATGACTCCAGTAGGGAATCTTGACAAGCTAGCACAGTCTACCAAACAGCAAGTCAGTGCACTGGAGAAGAGTGTCCGATTGCAGACCAACTGCCCCAGCAGTGTGCCTTCTGCCTTCTCCCGGGATTTTGTGGGGTCCTGGACAGGGAAAACTACTATTAGAGGGAGGGACAGAAAGTGGTAGGGAGGGAGACTTAGATGGGGTAAAGGTTTTGTACTGAGGGCCAGTGGTGAAACTTACATTCTGCTACTGAATATAATCTGAATCTGAGTGAGTTTCTACTATTTCTGATGTCGACATTACAGACATAAATTGATGATCAAATCTTCTTTATGTGAATATTTATTAAAAAAAAAAAAACCTATTTGGTTTGTATGTAAATACCACTAGGGATTTACCCAATGTTGACCTTACATGTGGTCCCTTCCCAGATCCACTTTCTTGGCTCTAGTTTTGTGATGCAGTAATGGTTCTGACTCCAGTCAATAGGGGAAAACTTTCCAGGGGAAAGTTTCCTGAGTTTAGTCCTCATTTTGCTGTCTTATCCAGACTCTGTTCCCAGCGTTTGTTGATTTATGGTGTATATAGCTTCAGTCTTAGTCCGTGATTCCATTCCATAGAAATAAAAATTATGTTTCATGTTCTCCTGTAAGATTGTCTTTGGAGTTAGGCGTGTGTGTGTGTGTGTGTGTGTGTGTGTGTGTGTGTGTGTGTGCACATGCACATGTGAGTTCAGGTGCCTGTGGAGGCCAAAGTCATCAGAGCAATGTGAATTTCCATTTAAACCCCTTTAATATACATGTGTTTTTGTGTATATGTATATAATCAAGAACACTCATACAAAGCTGAATGTTGTGGTGCATGCCTTAATCCCAGCACTTGTGAGGCAGAGGTAGGCAAATCTCTGTGAGTTTGAGGCTAGCTTGATCTACAAAACAAGTTTCAGAAAGGCCAGGGTGTTATACAAAGATATCTTGTCTCATAAAACCAAAAAATGAAGAGGGGGATTGCAGCATGACTTACACAATAGCAGATTTTATGTGCCATTCTCTAGGTCTTTAATGCTGGTTTTCCATACTCCTTCCTCTACCTTATCCCTAGCCTTCATTTCATTTAGTTCTTTCTGCTTTTTATTTCTATTACCCCCTTCATATGACTTGTGTTTAATCCACTTTTCCCTTGGGGCCCACCTCCAAAGTCCCCTTACTACTTTCATAGTTTCTGTGGGTATTCTAACTTAAACAAACATTTCAAGATCCAAGTCTAACATCCACATGAGACAAAACAAATTTGTCTTTCTGGGCCTGTGTTACCTCACCAGGAATGATTATTTCCAGCTTCAACCACTTACAAGTGAAGTTCATAACTGCATTTTTATTTACAGCTAAATAATATAGTATTGTAAAAATGTATCACTGATTTCTTGTCCATTCATCAGCTGATGGACATCTGGCTGTTTCTATTTCCTGGCTATTGTGATTAAAGTAACAATAAAGATAGATGGACAAGTATCTCTGCAGTAGAGGCTAGAGTCCTCTGAGCATATGCCTGAGAGTCATGTGTCTGAATCACATGACAGATCTATTTCTAGTCTTTGGAGGAAACTCTAAGCTGATTTCTATAGTGGTTGTACCACTTTATACTTCTTTCCCCACATTAACACCAGCGTTTGTTGACATTTTTTCTTTTTAGTCTTATTCATCCTGCGTAAAGTAAGATGACATGACAAAGTAGTTTTAATTTACATTTTTCCGGTGGCTAAGGATGTTGAACATTTTGACAGTTTTGTTTAGTCCCATGCGCCGATTAAGTTGTTTGTCTTCTTGGCATTTAGATTTGTTAGCTTTTTAATTATTTTGGGTGCTAATCCACTTCCAGATGTATAGCCAGTAAACATTTGCCCCATGCTGTAGGCTGCCTCTTTACATATAGAGAAGATCCATATGACTGTGGAAAGTGATTGTCTGAGGGAACTTGAGATGAGCACTTTTCACAAAGTGCTCCTAAAGGGGAGGTTAACCTAGGCTTATGATGCTATAGACTAAAACCCACTGTTGGTTCAGTACAAAGAATACAACTTTACTACCTATTATGTTCCCTATTTTTATGTTTATATTCAGGACCTTAGGCTCAATCTGCAAGATGAAAAAAAAAATGACAACAAAAAAGGAAAAGTATAGAAAGTGATAGAGTAAGACTTGCCAATGCTTGAGGATAGAGTGTCCTAATGAAATCTTGGACTCGGGGGAGTGCAGCTGACAAACTGTGACATACAAAGTGATTCAGTGTGGTTGGAATGAGCCCAAGAGTAAGGGGGTATGAAATAAAACTGTGAAAGTAACTGGGGTAGGTTATGTGGAGCTTCAAAGGCCACTTTACAAGCTCTAGATTTTACCTTGAGTAACGTAAGGAGTAAGAAGTATGTCCTAAACTATCAAGGGAATAGCTGGTCCCATATTTAATGAAATCTCCTGTCTGCTAAATGGAAACGACCATGTGGCAGAAGGAGGAGACCCTTTATGAGGCTTCTTTGACAAGTCCATGGTGGCTCAGAAGTGAGACCACAGAAGTATGAGAAGTCACTAAATCCTTGGTACAGTTTTAAAGAAGATTTAGCAAAATTAATGGATGAATTATGGCCACAAGTAATTACAATGTACACTTTGGTAGAACTTAGTGTTTAGCGAAGGAAGAGAGATAAATCCCAAGTTGACTAGATCTTACTCTCTAGTTAGAGGGACAGCAAACTATACATATGCATGTATAATACTTCTCTTAATATGTCCTTGGAGATAGCTCAGCAGTTTATAATACTTGTTGCTCTTGGAAAACACCCAACTTTGTTTCCTACATGGTAGCTAACAATCATCTGTAACTCTAGTATCAGGGAACCTCACACCCTCTTCTGACCTCCTTGGGTACTAGGCACATACACAGTACATATGCATACAAATAGGCAAAGCACTTAAACACATAATTTTTTTAAATCTAAATACTTCTCATAGTTCCTTGAAAATGAATAAAACATCAAGCTGCATAAAGGGATAAAGAGGGACCACACCATGGATTTATTAAAGAAATAGCAACTCACCGAGATGACAAGCAAAGGTAAGAATTCCGAGACAGCATAGTGTGTTCATACACTGAAAAAAAAAAAAAAATTAAAGTGGTGAGATTGTAGATTAGAGAGGTTAATGGAGGTAATATGGGAATCCTGGAAAGTAGAAGTAGACAAGGGAAAAATTTATGAGCAAAGATGTGCTTAGAGGTAGAGAGGAAAGGCTGGGAGAAGGGGGGATGAGAATGCAAGAGAGAGGGAAGAAACTGGAACACAGTAGGACTAGGGAATGGGGAATCAACAGGCAAAAGACTGACTGTGGCAAAGAGGAAAATGAAGCTCAAGAGGACAGGAAGAGGCCAGAGAAGAGAAAGCTAGATGCAGGAGTGCCATGTCAGCCAGCCTCCACAGACTCAGCGTCTGGCTATGCTTTAGTGGTTACTAAGGAAGCTTAACCTGCCAGAAGAAGCATCCCAGAAGAAACATGAGCTTCTGTGAAAACAAAGCCCAGCGCTGAGGACATATTATAAGTTCTCAGTGACAGATAAAGAGTAGAATACCCGGAATCCTTCCTTACACAGAATACTGGACAGAATGGCAGTCAAGGCTCCATGGTTGGGTTTCTTGCTTCTGGTTTCCCTTTGGGGCCTGTCAGCTCCAGGTAAGAGGGGGTTGAGGGTCAAGTAGGGAGCCCTACAGAGCCCAGCCTAACTTCCATGCCTTCCTGTTTCACAGCCTTGCTTCTCAGGCGCCTAAGAGAACACATTCAGAGATTTCAGGAGAGCTCTAACCTGAATGCCGGCTTTGGTCTAGGCCAGAGTCTTGTGGCTGTCCCCAAACAAGGGTGGTTAGAGCAGCCACTGGATCCCTTCAACACGTCTGACAGACGGACCTTCCTGCAGGTAAGAGTAATAATAAAGGAGGCCACTGTACTGTCTAGACAGCCAGCTTACTCTATACCTAGTCTGTGTCCCCTGACCCCCATCCCAACCTTGCCCTGGACACCTGTAATCACAAATTTTGGGAAGTGAGGACTGGAAGATCAGGAATTCAAGGCTTGCCTGGACTCCATAGTGAATTTAAGACCAGTATGGGTAACATAGACTATATAAAAACAAAAGAAAAGAAAATAAAAGAAAGCAAAACTGATTTTTAACGTGTAGCAGACATTCAAACTAGCCTTGAAACCAATAGTGGCAATATGTGTTCAAAAATCACAAGAAGGAATAAACAAATTTACTCCTTTTCATTGCCTCCCCTGTATATAATTTCCAAAGGCTGCCCCACTATTCCTAAATCTACTTACTCACTATTACTGATTCACAAAATAGTGGGTGCCTACCATGCAGCAGCCAATCCCCTGTCTTGAGGATGTGGTAATAAACATGCAAACAAAAACATCTCTCTCTCTCTTTTTTTTTTTTTAAAGAAAAAATATCTTACTGAGCACATTGCAAAAGCACAGCAAGCTAGAATTCTCACCTCTGCATCCCAGGGTTCAAAATATCTACTTTTATAGTGATGTGACCTAGACAAGCCAAATAAGACACCATTAAACAGAAGGTGAGATTCTTAGGGAAGGAGAAGAGAGTCAGGACGCTGTGTCATTTCTTCTCTCTCATCATCTACTCCTAGAGGTACTGGGTGAATGATCAACACAGAGCTGGCCAAGACGCACCGGTATTTCTGCACATAGGGGGTGAGGGCAGCCTTGGGCCTGGCTCAGTGATGGCAGGTAAGAAGCAAGGTTTGGGGAGCTGGAGGAGATTAGAATGGAAAAATACAATATTGCGAGGTGTGAGATGCTTCATAGTTCATAACTAACACCTCTCTACAATATGCTCTTCACAGGGCATCCTGTAGCACTGGCCCCTGCTTGGGGGGCCCTGGTGATAAGTCTGGAACACAGATTCTATGGTCTGAGTATGCCTGCTGGGGGCCTGGATATGGCCCAGCTTCGCTACCTGTCCAGCCGTCATGCGTGAGTAGGGATAAGGAAGATGTTTGAAATTATGGGATTAGAATGCTGTGTCTCCACAGCTGTATCTCTCTACTACTGTAAACTATCCCGAGTCTCCGTTTTCCCCTTTTCTTTCCTGTGTTCCACAGTCCCTTACTCTTTTGCCTGTCATCTCTAATTCTGTCTCTATTTCCATCTTTCTCTTCCCCTCCATTCTTGTCTTTCTGTCCAAAGAACACTAAGCTCTAGTGTAGGCTACTACTATTCCAGGCCATCAGAAGCTCTTTGCAATTTTATAGCCACATCCTGTTTCTGTCTTTGATCATGACTCTCAGTTCATTCCTCACATCTCTCCGGCTGCTTAGAAGTCTTTCTTAGAGCCTCAAGGTTCCCCGTTTAACTTTCATGCTCAGCTTCATTGCTATGCTTGCTACACAAGTGCCAGATACATTGTCTCAAGCTTCGGAACCTTTCCCTCTTCAAAGAAAGGCATTTCCCCAGATATTTGTATGTCTCGCCTGTGCACCTCACTTCTGTTACTAATCCCTCTCATTTCTTGCCCAAACCTCTCACTGGCTTTAATGTTCTCTACTAGGCTTATCTTGTCTTTCTGCCTTTATACCTCTCTTCTGTTTCCCTGACTGTCCCTGTCTTGTCTCCATCTCTCTGTCTCTCCATCTCAATCTTCTCTATAAACTCAACTGGCTTCGAATGTGCAGCCAGATGGCACAGACTGAGAATCAACTCAACAAACAAACAAAAAGGAGTAGAGAGATGACATTATACCACAGTATCTTTCTCTTTTCTCTTTGGCGTTCTCCCAGGCCCCAGTTCCTTGGGCCATCCAGAACTTTTCTTCTGGGGTGCCCTCCTTGACTGCCTCAACTTCTCTTTATTTTTGTAAAGTTTTTAATCTAACGTGCTAGGAAACTTTTCCCTTCTCGCCTAAAATGGATATTGAAAGAAGGTAGGCGGGCCTTCTCCCGTGACCTGGGCAGCATGAGTCATTGCAAAGTGCCTGGAGTCCAGCTTAGATTCTAGTCAAGGTCTGCACAGAGGCCTCCAGGTGTGGAAGGTCCAACTTTCGATTTTTGCAGGTTGGCTGACGTGGCCTCCGCTCGCCAGACGCTCTCCCGCCTGCTCAACGTATCCTCCTCCAGCCCCTGGATCTGCTTCGGCGGCTCCTACGCTGGCTCGCTGGCGACTTGGACCCGGTTGAAGGTCCCTGGAATTCCTCGGGTGGACAGGAGTGGATAAGTCTTTCTCTGGGCTCCGAACCAGGGATACGGGGGAGCATCCCACGCCCCTCCTATCTACGCGTGTCACTGGGTCCGGATAGGGTTTCTGGGCAGGGACACTCTCCTTGTCCCAGGCTGACCCTCCCTCCTTTCGTAGTTTCCCCACCTAGTCTTCGCCGCCGTAGCTTCCTCCGCACCGTTGAGCGCGGTGTTGGACTTCTCCGCCTACAACGAGGTAAGATGTCAAGCAGCGGGGGTGGGGGGTGGGGGAGTCGGAGGGATGCGAAGCAAAGCCAGGGCCCCCGCACCGGCTGAACATCCTTACTGCCCTCCGCAGGTGGTGGCCAGAAGCTTGACGCAAGTTGCGATTGGCGGATCGCTAGAGGTAGGCGGGGGCCCAAAGTGAGGAAGAAGAAGAGGGAATGGCAGGAGCTAGGGAAAGCCAGGCCACGACGGGGAGCAGCCTTGGGGCATACCTTAGCCCAGGAACGCGGGGCAGGTTTGGGAACTACTGGAACTGAAGACTGGACGAAGCATCCAGAGGTTGCTTCCAGAGAGGAGACGCCGTGAGGGGAAATGAGTACAAACTGGGGGGGGGGGGGGGTGGAGAGCAAGAGAGGGACCAGTAAAGGGCAGGGCCGAGGAGGGGCGTGGTAAATTGGAAGAGGTAAAGTAGAAACGTAGAAGATGCTAGAGACTAGGAGGGAAGATTTATAGAGGATGTGGACCCGGGTTGGGAACCACCCCCCAAGAAGATGCGGCTCCAAGGAAGGGAAAATACAAGCCTCCCCCCCTCACCCCTCACGCGCGAGCGTCGCTTCTTGGTTCCTGAAGTGCCTGGCAGCGACCTCCGCAGCCTTCGCCGAGGTGGAACGTCTGCTGCGCGCAGGCCCCGCAGCTCAAGCAGTCCTGAAGGAAGAGCTGGGTGCTTGCGGGTCCCTGAATCTTGCAGAAGACCAGGAGGAGTTGCTGGAGGCGTTGCAAGCACTGGTGGGAGGCACGGTGCAGTACGACAGGCAGGCGGGAGCACCGCTAAGCGTGCGCCAGCTCTGCGGACTCCTCCTCGGGAACTCCGGCAACCGAAGTCACTCCACGCCCTACCTCGGGCTTCGCCGGGCGGTGCAGGTAAACTACTCGGAAGCTCGCACAAGCCAGGAGTTAGTAGTCCAAGGTTGCTCTTCCATCTCGGTTGAGCTCAGACAACCGAAACCAGTAATCAGTAAAATAAGGTTTGCATTCTTCACCTTGGTAATAAAATTAGATTATTAAACAAACAGGCAGGTGCTGAATACATAGCAAACAAATGTTAGAGACCATGATTATTATCTCTTCTGTCTTATTTGGTCTTGGCCTCAACAGTGTCTGGCAAACAGCACGTACACGGCAGTATTTAAGACTGAAAGGGGGTGCTCCCATTCCCCCCTCTACAGTTACAGTTTCACCATCACTTTCCCTGCTCAAATACTGGACCAAGTTCTTTAAGAATTCCTCATACAACCTATAAATTCCTCGGGTGACAGCCACTATTACTACCCCACTTACAGAAGAGCAAACAGATAAGGTCTGGTAGATGATAAGACCTTGGACATTTAGTTACAGAGATCTCCCTTCCCACGGACTTCTGACACTTAGAAAAACTCAGGAACCCATCCTTTTGCACTTGACCTACAGTGGGCCTGTGGTGCCCTAGCTTGCTAAGAGAGGAGGACTGTCTATGTATACATGCATGTATGTATTGTTTCCTAGATAGTCTTGCGCAGCATGGGCCAGAGGTGTTTAAGCTTTTCCAGGGCAGAGACAGTGGCACAGCTGAAAACCACGGAACCTCAAGTGTCTGGTGTGGGGGACCGGCAGTGGTTGTACCAGACGTGCACTGAGTTCGGCTTCTGTGAGTTTACCTAACTCCCAAACCAAAGCATCTTAGAGATGGTCTGAACTGTCACAACTAACCAGACTCCCGAGGTGTTTGGCAGGAGAAGGTAAATAGCCACCTGCTGTGATGCTTTCTAACACTCAGCCTCCCTCCCTTGCTCCCCCACCCCCCCAGCTTCCTGTATTATGTCCCAGAACATCTCCAGCCTTGCTCAGTCACTGATGTCTTCCGTTGTCCAGAAGTCCTGTCAGCACTGAGTCTTGCCCACCCTGCAACTTGTCCCGCTCACTACTGCCTGGATCCCAGCCTCTTCTGGTCTCCAGCCTTACACTTCACCTGTGCAGTCTGACTTCTGCACCATAGCCAGAGAAATCTTCCTAAGTATAGGATTCAGTGGCCCAAGGTTGGAGTTGCCAGACAAAACACAAGATGACCAGATAAGTCTGAACTGAGCAAACATTGCAGATAAAAACTCAGACATCATTTACAAAAATAGTGAGGGTTTTGTGTATCTGAATTTACATATCCTGTTTCATTTGTCAAATCTGTCCATCCTGCCCCAGAATTAAGCCTTTGTTTTCTTTTGGGGGACAGGGTCTTGCTATGTAGCCCAGTATTCCCCCGGCTTCAGCCTCTGAGTGCTGCAGGCATAGGCTACCATCTCCGGCTCACAGTTCAGTTCTAAATTCTTTCTGCACTTTGAAGGCAAGTGAGGGGAGTGGCATGAAATAAAACGTTCAAATTCTGTTTTTTATCTGTGTGCTCTTGGGCAAGTGCCTAAATAGGATTAGCCAGTCTCCACAGCTATTAACTGAGAAAACCAGGAGTATTTTCTTACTACAGCTGTTACACAGCTTTGTGTATTTTAGGCTGCCCCATACAGCAGCCCCTACAGCTTAGGAATTCAGAACCTTCTGTTGCGTTTACTAGAATGATCCGTTCCGCACTTTGGTACAGTTAGCTCATCTTCCAGTCTCACCACAAGGCACCCTTCGCCATCCATCATTTCTCTAGATAAAAACATGTGTCCCACTTCTGTTATTCTGTGTTCTTTGGTGTATTCTAACGTGTTGTGTGTGTGTGTGTGTGTGTGTGTGTATGTGTGTGTGTGTGTGTGTTCCCACATATACCCTTCTAAGTGCTATAATAGCAGAGCATGGAATTATTTTGGTTGCCATTTTCTGCTCATTATTGCCCAACATATATCTAAGTGCATTTTAGGTAGTCAGTAAAAGGTGAAGGAAGGACTGAATTCATGAGACACTAAGGGAGTCAGATTTATTCAGAATAGTATAAACTGTGGATTACATGCAGGGGAGACATGATTCAACTTGAGAACCAGTCATTCCAATTTTTTCCTTCCCTCTAAACCTTTGAACTTTCTCTTTTCCCTGTTGGTCATCTCTTCTTATTGCTTGGCTCATCCATCCTAATTTCCCAAGTCCTTATTCTTGCAGGAAGCCCTCCCTGAGCCCATGGAGCTCTCTCTAAAAGCCCCACCTCCTGGCCTTCTCCATCACAGTCCTGTCACTCAGTGGTGTCATGATTTGGGATGTGTAGGCCTGTTTGGCAGAACTGTGAGCTCATGGAGGTCACTACTGGGAAATGTTCTATAAATTATTATTGAAAGAGAGCAAGGGGCTTGCTATGTGTATTCTTCATACTTAAAGATATTTACTCTCTACAGATGTCACCTGTGAAGGTCCTCGGTGTCCTTTTTCCCAGCTCCCAGCACTGCCCTTCCAGCTAGATCTGTGTGAACAAGTGTTTGGTCTCTCAGCTACATCTGTTGCTCAGGCTGTGGCCCAGACAAACTCCTATTATGGTGGCCAGACTCCTGGAGCCACCCAAGTACTGTATGTTAATGGTAAGTGTGCCACCACAGTCTAGCCCTACAACATCATTGTAGCCTCAACTCAACACATCGTCTCCCTTTTTTCCAGGGGACACTGATCCCTGGCATGTGCTGAGTGTAACACAGGACTTGGGACCCTCTGAGCCAGCCCTGGTAATTCCTGGTGCCTCCCACTGCATTGATATGGCACCTATGAGGCCTTCAGACTCTCCCAGCCTTCTCCTGGGGCGCCAGGTAAGGAAAAAGGCTCTGAGTATTTATATTCTCATTTCCATACTTATTTGCATGACCTTTCTTTTACCAGTGTTGAGTTCTGACTTCCAGAATGTTTCACACCTCTTCACAGAGAATCTTCCAGCAGTTACAGGCCTGGTTTAAAGATATAAAGAAGAGCCAGAATTGATGTGGGATCTAAACCCAGCTCTTCTTCACCAGTCCCGTCATGGCAACTGTATCCTGGCATTTTTCTTCACTGTATGGAGGAAAGCAGCTGGTTTGGAAGGAGAAAGTGCCTAGACTTGGGATTCAGTGCACGTTCTGCATGCTCGTTCTCCAGTCATCCTCGCTGCCAACTACAAGTTGTGCTTTGTCACAGAGCAGTGTAAATGTAGGCCAGCGAGTACTGTTCATGGAGACATTGACATTCTGTATGGTAAATGTCAGGGAAATATGGCTCTCCATGCTGGAGCCTTCTCAAAGATCAGAATCTGGCTTGAATTCTGCCCTCTTTTGGACTGGGCACCTACTGCATATGACTCTCTACTTCCTAACTCTGTCTCCTGAGTCTGAGTCTGTGGCGATTATTCACTTTCCACTTAACTAAATTTAGAATCACCATAGAAACAACTCTGGACTGTCTTTGGGGGCATTTACAGCAAAGTTATACTGAAAGGAAAATACACTCCTGAAGGGATGGTGACATCTCATCCCGAGGTCCCAAATGAATAAAAAGGGAAGCTGAACAGCAGCATTTGTCTCTCTGCTTTCTGACTGTGGCTATGACATGACCAGTTGTGTCATGCCCCTGCCACCATACCTTTGCCACTAGGACAGACTGTATCCTTTCCTGTGAGCCAAAGCAAACCCCGCCTTCCTTAAATGTTTGTTAGTTATCTGGTCACAGCTGCAGAAAAGGGAGCTGAATCGGATTGTTTCTGTCTTCTGTGTGTTTCTGTCTGGAGGAAATGGCTACAGAGCACTTCTCTGTCTGGCACTTTTTTGGTCTCCTATCAGTGATATTATAGATATCATCAAACACTTAAAAAAAATAAAATAAAAATCTCAAGCATATTCCCCTCTCCTGTCCTGACCTGCTCCTTACACTCTGCCACTTTCCAAGATTTGCAAGGATAAAAATTAAGTGAAACCACATCAACTAAAAAATGTTTTTGTAGCAAGAGAAACAACAAAATGAAAAGGTTGCCCAGGGCTTGGGAGAAAGTATATACTAATCATGAATCAAATAAGGGGCTACTATAAAAACATCAGGAACTCATATAGCTCAGTAACAAAAATAATAGTAAAATAGGCAAAGCTGGGTGTGATGATGCACGTCTGTAATCCCAGCACTCAGGAAGCTGGGGCAGAAGACAGTGTTTGGGCCCCTAGCCTGGGCTCTATAATGGTGGTCTCCCATTAATAGCTAGCTGGTTTAGAAGAATGGATTTTCTCCTTGTTATTCTCAAAAAAAAAAAAAAAAATGCTATTGTAGACAGAAACTTGACGACACATTTTCCAAAAGAAGCTTACAAGTGGCCAACAGGTATATATGAAGCCATTATCACTATCACTGATCACCAGAGAAATGCAAAGCAAAAACCAGAGGCAGGACATACCCCTGCTGAGGTAGCCATTGTTACCAAAAGTACAAGAGAAAGTGCATCTTGGTGAAGGTGTGGAGAAAAGGTGGTCTGACACATTGTTGTGGGGATTTTAAATTACTACAAATGTAACAGAAAACACCATGGGCAAGCAAACAAGCTTCAAACATTACACTATTCAGCAATCACTTTATTGTCTATATTTACAAAAGAAGTGAAATCCACCAGCGTTCTTCCTCCTACCTGGGCTGTGGGACTTAGCTCCTCTGTGTCTGGGACAAGATCCTCCCATCCTACCCACACCCATAAGGTCTTCTTCTAGTGAGAGGCTGTACTCTTAGGAAGGACACCAACTATTGACCTCTTCTATCTCTGTGGCGGAGAGAGTAAAACAGGAAGAATGTTATCACTTAGACTTTATGGATTTTCCTAGAAAATTTCAGAGGAATACATTTGTTCATGGTGTCCTCATATGTACTTTCTGTAGATTGAGAGACACGGGGTGGGAGTAGGGTAACTGAGCCTACAGTGGCAAAGCTGTGGATTCTAACAGATAACTGTATCTGTAAATGTTGTCAGCTTGCCTAGCCAAGAACAAAATGTAGATGCCCAAGCCATAGTTTAATCACCAAATGCTACTACTGAAGGGCTGCCATAAGGCTGAAGATGGAGCTCCTTGCCACAACATCAGTTTAGCCTTTAAGAGATCCTGGGGTCACATCGCTAGCACCACAAAAAAAGAACATGGTATAGTTCTCTATCTTCTCAGAGAGGGGTATGTTATGTAGACTGTAGGATGACTATTGCTGCTTAACAAAGTTCCAGTATTTCAAAATTCCAGACCACAATTCTCCAGCACCTTTACCTTTCTTTTTTTTTTTAATTTTTTTTTATGAGTCTCACTATGCATTTTGGAGTTTCATATGACTTTTACTTTGGGAACTCTTGTTCAGCTTTGAAAGATATAAATGTATAAAATGACAGCCTCTTTAAACAAAATATTTCTTTGGAAAAATATCCACCACCATGGAACCATATAGCAGGATGACTCTGCACACAGGAATCTCCCTTGTGCCTTCATAATTACACCAACAAAGGGAAAGTTAAGAGATTTACTAACTAGGCACACCTTACCCCAAGGATGAAAGTGTACAATCCAGATCCAGAGCCTTAGACCATTAAGGGCAAGAAGTCTGTTAATAAGTATAGATAAATTAGAATGGTACCAGGACATTCTCTTTGAGAGTATATAAAGGGAACAGGTATTGCAGTAATTATCACTTGCAATATACTCTATACAGGATTACTATTTATTAGGGGATATTTTAACACTCACCGATACAAATTAAACCTTAAGGCGATTCTTGAAGGTAGGATGATCCCTGCGATGGATGCTGATCCAATCTCCAAGAAGGCAGGAACAAAACAGAGGCTGCTCAAGATCCCGGCAGCCTTTTCAAGGAGGCTGGCCACACCCCGTTCAAGCTCCCAGAACTCCAGAGACAAGCTTCCCAGCCTTGTCAACTAACACCTGAATTTCACCACAAACAGGCCCACATAGAAGACTAAGACAAAGGAACCCAGTTAGGGAACAGCTCAGTGCAAGCACTGCACCATGCCCCTTGAGAAATAAAAAATGTTCTTAAATTGCAGCGGAATGTTTGGTTCCCAGAAGTCCTTTTTCCAAGGTCAGGCATTTAGATAAGGGCCTCCATTCCCTCTGGGCCTTGAGAAAAGTTCCTGCTTACTAAAAGCAGTCCTTCTTCTTATCTCTGGCAGGATGAACTTATGGCCCTTCCTGAGGGCTCCAGGTAGAATTGTCTGGGGCCGAGCCCGAGGTTCAAATGGAACAAATCCCAAATGGCAGTCAGATTGTCAGGCTTGGTGGCAAGTCCTGCTACTCACTGAAAATTCTTGCCAGACCAGAAAAAAATTTTACACACTTGTCATATTTATAGCTCCTGTCCTTTGTCCTCTGATCTCCACAAGCATTTTATGGTGTGCAGGACTCTGCCACACACAAACTAAATGTTTCAAATTTTTTAAAAGAAATAGTCCACAAATAGGTAACAATTTACATAGACCTGACTCCTCCACCCTCCAATATCTGATTCTTCTACTCTCCAAAAAAACCCCAATGTTCTTTTATATTTTCTAGACCACTTCTGGTTTATGCAGAAAAGGGAAATTCTAAAAGTTTGTGGAAGATTCTGTATACAGTTAACTTCTGCTTGCTCAAACTGAAAATATTTAAATGCATGAGTAAAGCCATTCACTAGCAGTGAAGTGATTGGTGCCTTTTTTCTAAAATTTGTCATAAGCTAACAATATGACATGTATTATATCTGCTGTAATTTCTCAAAGACAGTGTAACACATATAACTCAGACTAGTTTGGAACTCAAAATCCTCATGCTTAGCCTCATGAGTCTGCACAGTCTTCCATGTTTGGTTGTTAATATTTTTAATATAATGTTTTCTTTTCTCATAAAAAATTATTTTGGATGGGCAAGGTGGCTCAAAGCAAAGGATATTCTCTGCCCGGCCTGAAAACCTGAGCTTGATCTCTAGGACACATGTGGTAGAAGGAAAACCCACACTTGTGTTTGTGCACCATAGCATGCGTACATGTAGACAAATACAATAAATAAACAGACACATGTACTTCCAGACAGGACAACACCAATGTATCTGTGAACTCACTGAAGTATAGGTTATCTCCACACGGTCAAGTCAGTAAGGTGATCAGTCTTCATTCCAATTGGCACACACACACACACACACACACACACACACACACACACACACACACACACACGAGAAGCAGAAGAGGATTTAAAAGAGGAAATGATGGGGAAAGTGGGAGAGGGGAGGTAATGCAGCCAGGATTTGTTTACATGTGTGAAATTTTTAACAATAAATAAAACTATTTTATTAAAATAATTTAAGATTTTTCTTGTTATTTATAAAGGTTGTGAGTTGTTCTAGCATTGTCTTGATGGTGGGTTCTCCCACTTTTCATTCATCCATATATAATCTTGGATCTTTTCATTTTTACTGGTGACCCCTGACTTAGTTATACCTATAATACAGCCCATTAATCTCTCTCCTCTTTTTCTCTCTCTTTCCAGTTTACTTGTGTCTTATTTCTTATCAGAATAAAAATGTTGTTATTCTTTTATCTTTATGTTTCAGTCTCAGGTCAATTAATTAAATACATTAAATACATTAAATAAATTAAATACATTAATTGATGGAGACTCACATTTGGGTTGGATAGAGCCCATATTATTGTAAATGCTCTATTTGCACTAAATACATGAGATCAGCAGAGATAACATAAAAAGTCCAGGAAGAATACTGCATGGCATTGTTCTTTTAAGTCAGACACAAATGCATTGTTAATGTTTCTATTAATCACAAAAATCCATATCTGACTCCTGTTAAGAAAAACAATTAAAGTCTTTGCTGTGGGTTCATAGCTCTCATTTCCCCACAGTGACTAATGGCCTCCAGCTCCTCAGAGAAATCCACAACACAAAGGCTTACAGAGAAATGTCTTTTTTATAGGTCTATACAACTTGAGAAAGGAGGTTAGCTTCAGGACTGATTTGGAAAGATTTAAAATCAATAAGCTTTCCTAATCCCCTTCCCTGTGTTTTTCATTAGGCAGGGGTTCTCTGCCTTGCATAGCTATAACCAGCTCTTGTTCCAAGAGGAAGAATATTACCTGGGAGGACAATTAAACTTTGGGAACTCTAAAACACAGTTGGGTTTAGTGAGGAAAGGAAAAGAAAAAAACAAATCTGAAATTATAAATTATATGGTGCTGAATCTGATTCCTTAGCAATCACAAGAGGTGTTCAAGTTGGTCCACAGAGTGAGCTCATCCAGAACTTGGCACTGTGAGCAACAACTGAGTTAACCAATGAATGATTTTCATCTCTCTGTAAATGGTGTACAGATATACTTGCTGGCAAAACTTCCATAAATATTTTCTTAAAAAAACAAAACCTGTTACATCCAGCAGGGAAGTTAGAGGTTTTACACAATAAAAAAAAGAATGGTCTTATTATGTCCTCAGTACATCTCTGAAGAGTCTTACAAAAGGTTAGGATAGTCATATTTTAAGTGTTTCAGCATGTGGAATTGCACAAAACGTTATCCTATTCTGCTGCTTGAGTCTCAACCAGTTTTCTACACCCCTTCACTCTCGGGTTCAGAGATGGGGCAAAAGGTGAGGATGTGAAGGAAAGATGATTTGGTTAGTGCTCATCACCTAAGGCATTCACTAACTCCAATAAGTGGTCATGGGGCAAAAAACCTGGGTTTTCAATCGTTTGATTTTTTGATAGCCCATGCCATCCGTTTGCTTAGTCCTGACCAGAGGATTCCGAAGATAAAATACAAGGAAAGACAGAACTTGTGTTTAAAGGGGCACCAAGTTGGTGCCTAGTCTTTGGCTTGACGAAGCAGAATCTTCGGGGAGGTGCTGCTGGCGATTCAGCCTCTGAGGGCTGAGTTGGGAGACTGACAAGGTCTGACCCTCTGACCCGCGGAGTATAAAGTACACGTGCGGGTGGATGGGTATGTATGGTGTGTGTGTGTGCGTGTGTGTGTCCGTGTCCCTCCAACCACCTCGGCAACTCTCATCTTGCCACTTCCCAATAAGAATCACACAGACGATCTTCGCCCATAAAGAAAATTATTTTAGACACCTGCAGAACTACATTGTCTTCTCCCCCCACTCCTTTTTTTTCCTTCAAATTTTTTAAAACTAAAATCATCTATGGGTATAAAGGCCTCTCCCAAGATGTTTTAGATTGTTTCTGAAGTCTCATTCCAGTTAAGCAACAACCATATTTGTCAGGGCGGAGGTGGGAAAGGAGCTTACGTGGAAGGACCATTTCATGGTAACTGAAAGACCTCAGGATTCTCATCGGCATGCATTTTTTCTCTAAGGTTTTGGTGTTTCCACTTAACAGTTTCTACATAAACATTGTTGTATTGTTGCAGTTATTTCTAAACATTCTTATCAGCATGGCGATGTAATCAATTTTAGAAAGAAATATTTTTTCATGATTTGGAATTAATAAGACAATTTAAAAGGCAGAAAAAAAACCCAGGATCAAACTCAAATAAAAATGTTCTTGTGTCTATCTGGGTCAAAAACATAGCTGAGGCAGCCAGGAACTAACCTAGAACCTTCTGATCCATAGTCAGACACATTTCCATTGTGCTACTGACCCATGTCTATGGTCTCTTTACTGTGCTATTTTAAAATAGGACTTTAGAATGCTTCTTTTTAAACTGTTAGGCAACCATTCATTCTGACTTCCCAGTCAGCCTTGACCAATTAAACAAGAATGGCGAAAAGTAAAAACGGAGATTTATTCAGCTTGACCACATTTATAAAAGGTTCAGTACCGCCCCGCCCCCCCTCCAGGTCCATATGCTTGAGGTTCAGTGTAGTGAGATTATTACATTGTAAATAATTGTTCCGCCTACTAGTTTAATAAAAACGCTGATTGGCTGAGGCATACAAGCAGTGTGAGCTAAGCTACCAGACTTAAAAAAAAAAAAAAAACCAAAGATGCCACAGAAACACCAGAAGTGAGCAAATACAAAAAACAGCTATGCTACTCTGAGAAAAGGTGCCAAGCTGCATGACTAAACAAAATAGAATCATAAATTAGTTTAAAAATAAAAAATTAACATAAAATTAAAAAAAAAAACTAAAAAAATGGCTCAGCCGTAAAGGCTAGGCCAAAAAGTCAGAGCCAAAAACATACTACAACAACCCCCCAAAAACAACATACAAAAATACACAGGAGAGCCACGGCCACATAACAAGACAAATTAATAAAAATAAATTAAGTTAAAATTAAAAACTAGCTAGCAATATGCCTAAACCATAGGCCAAAGAGCATAAAATTAACATCAACATCTATAAAACTAATACAAACACGTTTCTTTAAAACTTTAAAATTGTTAGTCCAAATACGCAGCGGCAGACAGGTCCAAACTATAAAACAAGTCAAATTTTTTGTTACAGTTTATTTTCGTGTATTTATTTTAGTTTCATTCACTTATTTATTAGTGGTGTAGTTCTCCCCTTCCACCTTGTGGAGACCCAGGGTTTGAACTTTTATCTCTGAGCCAGAGATACAGCTTTAACTAAAACAACGGTGTTCTAATAATTGAGCAGCCCTGTCGTAGGCAAGTTTCTACCCATTGCCATCACTGTCTCAGACTCCAATCTCCTGCTCTGGATACATTATCAGAACCTTGTGAAATCTCTTTGTGGGAAGATAAGCTCCCTATCTGGCTGGCAGGCCTCCAATTAATAGTGTCATTCTTGTAGAGATTGCTGCTGATAGTTTCTGTTTCTGAAGTCCAGCCTCCCCACCATCTTTCTGGTTCCTATAAGATGGAGATCCCAGAATGTCCTAGGTCAGATAACCTGAACAGGAACAGATGGAGGAGATGTTTAATATCTCCTGGAAAGCAACCCCAAATTTCTGGACAGCTGTTGGGAAAGACATTTTCTCACAGATGTGTCCTCTCATGTCACACACACAGACGTCCCTGCTGCTGCTGATTTTAGTGCATGAAAAGGGCTTAAACATTTTGAGCATTTTCTAGTTTTGTTTTTTTTTAAAAAAAAAAAAAAAAAGTGCTGGAGAACCCCAGACAGACAGAAACTGTTCTCTTTGTGAACAAAGAAAAATCAGGTAGGGTGTGCTGTCTCTATGGTACTGCAGTTATCGTGACAATGATATCTTTCCCACAAATATGTTCCTTCTGGAAATGTTAATTTGAGCATAACAATGGTGTGCCCCATGAGCCCTGAGAGGAGGGAATAAAAACACTTCATTTCAAAGGGGATTTTCCTCTCTCTCCACAAGGTTAATGAGAACATGATGACTATAAACTTTTTTAAACAACTCTGAAATTTGGTTTTCCACAGCAAGGAGGCCAGCTGCCCACTTTCCAAGACCTTCTCAGGGACTCTCTAGAAGAAGGCCCGTGGTTGCTGAGAGCCCTCGTCCAATATGAAGTGGTTTAAAACTTTCATGCTTTTGTCTGTAGTTAAAATTAGTATAAATAGCTGGTTTTCTTGGTTTTCTTTTGTTTGTTTGTTCATTCATTCATTCATTCATTCATTCATTCATTCATTCATTCATTTATTTTGAGACTGGCTCTGTAGCTTTAAACTGACCCTGAAATCAGTGCTGGTATTACCGATGGGTACCATCACCATCATGCCTGGCTGGTATAGTAGTGAAATTTAAATTCAATTTTTATTTATCTCTTTGTGTGGGTGTGAGTGTATGCTGAGACCAAAATAAAACACTGTATCTCATGGAAATGCAGTTACAGGTGATCTGAGCCAACCTTAATTGCTGAGTCATCTCCCAATCCCAGCAAAGACATTTTAACAGGTTCTAAGATATTCGTTTCTCTGAGCTTACACTAGAAGGATTTATTTCCATCCGCATACCCTAAAATAGAGTGAGGGAAGCATTTCCTAAGCACAGTTTTCCTCCTCCTCTCAGAATCAGGCAGTCCAGGTGTGCCTGTGAGAGCCCATACAGTGACTCAGTTTCCTACACTGACTCGCAGATTGACTCAGCTGTTCTAGAGTTCATGAGTTCATCCTGCTCCTTGCTTTAGCCTTAATGACTGTGGGACTAGTCTGATTAGCCCCTGCTTAAAAAAAAAAAAATCTATTATTTTGCTGCTTGAGCTTTGTGATAAAGAAGCTGCCCTAATGAAGCTGCCCGTTGCCTGATTCAAGAATAGCTCTGGGTTTTCTGGGATTTTCTCAAGAAAGAGTTTGGATGAGTGCTTGTACTGTACTTTGTTTGAATTCTGCCTTGAAAATGTGTATAAGCGCTTTCAAAAATAAACTTGGGGTCTTCGTAGTTCCGAACCACGAGTCCCTGTCGATTTTCTTTCCTATCTCCTATTATATCTACATGCTTACCCCTAGCGATCCTAGTGACTCACCAGCTGGATCTGACAGGTGCCCCTCCTGTCATTTATTAGCGCTAGCAAATATTTCATCATCTGTAGTATCTGTACGATGAAGAGATGACATAGGATTTAGAATTCTCATTATTGTTCTCAGAAAGGAATCGGGGAGTGTTTGCATTTCGCTGGCGGCTTCTCACTGAAGAGAAAGAACCGAGTCCATTTGGAGAGCATTTTTGAACTCCGATGAACAACAAAATCTCTCAAGATTCATTATTAAAACTGTATTACAGTTTTTGCGATTAAAACGTTTAATGCTGACAGGAGCATACAAAGAGAAGGGGGCGGGACTCTCTGCAACCCATCAGAGAAACCTAGTGTATATGAATGCACGAGCATGTTCAGAGGATGGAGTCACAGGTGAGCCTTCGAGGATTCCCAAGGTTGAAGCAGGTCTCTGGGAGGGTGTGGGTTCTCCCCGGGTTCAGTTTCGTCGTGCCAGGCTGTGCTTGATCTCTTAACTTACAGGGCTACAGGGATCCTTCTGAAGTCTGGAAATCTCAGCACGTTTATTTCAGTGTTTGTAGACACCAACGTCTGGGTCCATACTTGAGAACTTGTCAAAATAAAACAAAACTTTTCCATAATGTGTTCGATAAAACCAAGAGCAGGCCACACAAACTGAGAAATGGATCTTAGGCTTCAGACTCACACATTTATCGTCTGTGATATAGACCCCGTGCTGTTTTCATTCAGTGGCTGTCTTAGGTGAGTCAACCGCTTGAAGAAATCACAAAACCCCACAGTCCAGGAAAGCTCTGTCTGGTTCAATAACTTCACCTCTCTTCCTGGCACTCTGATTCTTGAACTACTTGGTAGGAAGCCTTGGGCATGGGTGGCTGTAGGGGAGGGTTCCTGATCGTTGAGTTCGAGTTTCAGGTTAAAATAGGTGTTTGATGCAGGCCTGAGATGACAAGTCCATGCAGGCAGAGGTAGAAGGATTATCTCGAGTTTGAAGTTACCTTAGGATCCTGTATGAATAAAGAGCTAAAAGGAAAATAAATAAGTGTGTGAATGAATGAGAAAATTCTATTAAAATAGAACTCCTGCAAGAAATCGAAGGTTCCACTATCTTCCATGTGGTTCCATGGTGTAATGGTTAGCACTCTGGACTCTGAATCCAGCGATCCGAGTTCAAATCTCGGTGGGACCTGTTCTTTTGTTTAATTAGTTTTCTTATTTAAATTGATACTTCAAAATTAAATCCTGATAATCACACATTAATAGAGTTTTAAGTACCTTTACTCCCCAACTAAGTGGTTTTATTCTTGTTTACAGTTTGTTTTTTTAGAGGGAGAGAAAAAAAAAGAAGAAACCTCAGAAAGAAATTGCAAGAGGGAGCTTTCTAGTAGTAGCTACTTTGTTGTGTCTGGAGGTGGGGGTTGTTTTGCTTTGTTTTTGTTTTTTGAAACAAAGTCTCACTATATCACTGAGTCACCTCAAACTCGCAACAATCCTCCTTTTGGCTACTGAACTGAAAGCGGGGATTTCAACTTTTTCGTTTGCTTTGGGGTTTTTGGTATGTTTTACTTTTTCAATTTTTCAATTTTTCAATTTTTTTTTTTTTTTTTTTTGAGAGTCTCAGGAAACTGAGGATGGCCTGGAATTTCTAATCCTCTTGTCCCCACCTCTGGAGAAATTGCAGGTGCACTCTGGAGAACGCGGTTGGCTAGTCTCCAGTGAGTAGAGAGCAATCAAAACTTGACCAGTTTGCACAGCAAATGTCAGGAGAACAGAAAATGGGAAGGACCCCACGCCAATGGTGGCGATCTGAGAGCCGGGCGGGAGTGGGGTTGAGATGAGCGGCGGACTGGTGAATCTTCTCGAACCGTCAGCTCGGTGAAAGCGCTGGCGTGAGAAAGCGAGGCAAAGAAGGCAGGAGTCTAGCGTGGGAGCCGCAACCAGAGTTAGCGGTCTCCAAAATTACCGTCGCTTTTCCGGCAACATCTTCCTTTAAATTTTTTGGTTTTTCCAATTTCATACTTGTACACAGCGTGTTGTGACAGTATTCCTTTCCCATTATTCTCTTTTGTTCCCTTCTGCTCCTGCTGATCTCCCTCACGAATCCACCCGTGAGTGAGCTCATCAGCAGGTTTCATTCAGGAAGCCACACAAAGATGCTGTGTGTTCATGACTGAAAGGTCCGTTCACATTCAGTTTTACAGCGAACAGGCTACACTTCTAAGAAAAAATCACGGCTGGAAATGGCGCGTCTGCAGTCTCCAATGTCAGACTGTTTTCCGAGATTTCGCCGTGGAGGAAAGCGAAATAACATCCCGCATCTAACGACAGGGAGAGCACGTATCGTAGGAATTCAGAGTATCTTAGACGGGATTTAGCATCTTGATTTTTCACTTATATAGTCTTGTAAGAAGTTTGATTTTTGTTAAAAATATTGGTTATCCCTATTTTGTTTTATGTAACAGCAACTCTGCCTGACATCATTTACTAAATTTAAGGAACCTTCATCTCTTGTAAAATCTAGATTTACTCATAACCATATATTACCACACCATTTGCTATTGGTTTCCATTGAGTTTTCAATACATTTTTATATGTATACACATGAATTGGTGATGAAAAATTACCTTAATCCTTCTAGTAAAAGATGTGTTTTGAATGCAAGTTTCCTTGTCATACTTAATCAATTACTTATAAAAATTCTCTAGTTATGTCTTTTAGAGCCCATTCTCCTTAAAATATAAAGACAACTCAATCCAGAAGAAGCAGGCCTAAACAACGGACTTATATTTACTGGAAATAGCTTTAAAAATCAGATATCTTCTATTGCAATGGGTTATGGCAGGGTCTTTGAGTGTAAAAATACAAAGAGTTTGGCATAAAACTTTTCTTCGGCAGATGTGACTACGTCGTGCAAGAAAAAAAGCGTTCGTGAAAAACAAAGGTTTATCCTCAGGGAAAAGGAAAAGAAAAGGTAGGGAAGGGGGGGAGGGGAGGGGAGGGGAGGGGAGGGGAGGGGAGGGGAGGGGAGGGGAGGGGAGGGGAGGGGAGGGGAGGGGAGGGGAGGGGAGGGGAGGGGAGGGGAGGGGAGGGGAGGGGAGGGGAGGGGAGGGGAGGGGAGGGGAGGGGAGGGAGAATAGCTTTGAGGCCTAAGGAGATCCCGGTATTTAGTCAAGAACTAAGTAAGGCAGTAAGTAGAGTCATAGGGGAAGATTAGCACATAATATTGCGAACCCAGGAAAGAGAACGGAGTTTGAGGGCCACGGGACGATTTTTACTGTAGGGTGAAAAGCAAGCGTGGAACTGAGAAACGAAGACGACTGAGGATGGAGATGTGCAGGTATTACGAGAGGCCCACCAAAATGTGAAAGGGTTGCTTTCGGAGGTAGGAAATGATCGTATATGAAAATTCCTCAAGGAATCTTGCAGGTTGAAGGCTAGTACTACTATATAAAGATTACAATATCAATTTGTGACAGCCACAAAAATAAGATTTAAAGATAAAGGCATTGTGTACAACGCGGGACGAGGTGGCCGAGTGGTTAAGGCGATGGACTGCTAATCCATTGTGCTCTGCACGCGTGGGTTCGAATCCCATCCTCGTCGTTGGCTCTTGGATTAAACCTTCCTTTTCCAAATCTTGAACTGTCCAAAATACTCCTATGGTCGACGTCCGGCCTTCCAATAACTACACCTGTGAAACCTGCTCTCCACAGTGTGTCGTTTTGTGCTTCCTGACACTGCCTTTCCTCTCATTTTAGCTTTGAAATCACTTGTCCTTGTTTTCTTGACAATGCTAGATGATATTGGGTATTAACCACAGAAACGACACAGATCAAACATCACAACAGAAGCTTCAATGTTCTTTATTTTCAAAGTCCTATTAAAAGTTTCTTTTTAAACGTTATGCTTAAAAGTAATTTCAAATTAGTGGAAGATGTGTAAAAATAAGAATGTTAAGAAAGCCACACATACTTTTACTATAGAATTTACCTATACCCTCTTTCTACCGTTTCTCCATAGGCCCTTACTTTCTGGCATGCTTTGCCTCTCTCACTCTCTCCATCTCACTTGGAAACACCCCCACCACTGGAGCCAAGAATCAAGCAAACAGCAAAAACAGTTAAGAGGTAAATTAGGTATGTGATGGTCCTTAGCTCTTAAGAACATTCTTTCTTTCTTTTCTTTTCTTTTCTTTCTTTCTTTCTTTCTTTCTTTCTTTCTTTCTTTCTTTCTTTCTTTCTTTCTTCTTTCTTTCTTCCTTCCTTCCTTCCTTTCTTCTTTCTTTCTTTCTTTCTTCCTTCCTTCCTTCCTTCCTTTCTTCCTTCCTTCCTTTCTTTCTTTCTTTTCCCTTTCTTTTTTTCTTTCTTTCTCTTTTGTTTATTTGTTTTTGTTTTTTGATGGAGGTTTCCAGGGTTTCTCTGTATAATATCCTGGTTGTCCTGGAACTCACTTTGTAGATCATGTTGTCCAGGAACTCACAGAGATTTGATACCACTACCTTTGCCTCCTGAGTGTTGGGATTAAAGGTATGCCCCACTGCTGCCTGGTAAGGACATGTTTTCTAAAAGTAAAGACATCTTGTTTATAACCATGGTACAGTTAGCAGTTTGATGTATTTTCTTTTATATGATGGGGTTGTCTGTTTTCATCTTTCCCTTGGGTTCAAGTTTGTCAGTTGATTCTGTTGTGATATTTTTCTCTTCAGACCAGGATGCAGGTAAAATGCAGGATGTAAACTGCAGTATGTGGGGTGAGGATTTAGGCTTGAATAGAAGTTGTGTGTAGTGATTTAGCATCCTCCAAATTGTAACGTCTCCAAAGCATCCTTTTGTCTCATGAAATTCCTATTCTAAAGGTCAGAGTCATTGTTCACTTAAGAAAATGAAGGTGAAACATCCATACACAAAACAAAATGTGTTGGGATGTTTGAATCCACTAGGAGAGACCAGACTTAGACTCAATTCAAATTTATATTAAATAAATGTGTTCTTACTGCTAGCAGAAGGATAGCAGCCTTAGAGCCAAACAGCATGTCATATGGAAGAGGGTTAGTAAAGCTTTAAAGCAGACATCAGAAAGGTGCGTGTTACAGCTATCCATGGAATCCACAGCTGGGCAAGACAATTGTTTACTTCTCTCCATTGTTTCTTACTTTCCTGCTATTTAATAATAAAAAGATCATTTCATTTCCTTCCCATAGCTCTAAGCAGGTTTTACAGGAGCAAAAGGCAGCTGTTACTACTCACAGCCCATTCCCCTATTCTTATCTTACCTGCAGACCAGTAGGATCTCCCAGACACTCCAGAGCAAAGGCCCTTAAGGGATGCTTGGCTCCATCTTAAGATTCTTTAGTCACCACAGGGAAACTGTGTAAATTATGACTCAAGTCTGAGCACTCTTGTGACTAAGGTAGAGCAGTTCATTTCTGGGCAGGCAAAAACACAGTGCCACCAGGTCAGGGATAGCAGTCACACCCCCACAAATGAAACCAATTTAAAGGATAAGAAAATGGACTACTACTAACTGGGCTTTGTGTGATTTTTTTTTTCTTCCTTCAAAATTAGGTTCATATTCTGCAGTCTCTGAAGAACACCATGTAAAACATATATTCCTCTTTAGCAAAACTTTATTAATATCATAATCAACAATAGATATACTTATTTATCACAACCATTATGGAAACTTAGATTTATAAAGAATAGAAAGAAAATAATGCTGAAGCTCCATCCTTAGAAATACAGAATCTGAAGAGGCTCCATGTGTATCTCTCCTTGTAACCATGGCTGGTTCTGATCACCATAGTCCACTCAATCAATTCACAAGCAGAAGAGTTTATCCCTCTGCAACAAAGTAGCCCTGATGTGAGAATGCCTTTCTGTATGCTGTGAATATCAATCTTTAAATAAAGAAGCTGTTTTGGGCCATGACAGGCACCATAGAAGAAGTAGGAGGAGAAATCAGAGCATAGGTAGGAGAAGCAGGGCGGAGTCAGACAGATGGAGCAAGCTGCCCAAGGAGCAACATGTAAGGAACACAGGTTAGCCATGGGCCACATGGCAGACAGACTAATAGAAATGGGTTGAGTTAAGATGTAAGAGCTAGCTAGCAATGTGCCTGAGCCATAGGCGAAACAGCATAAAGTTAATATAAGCGTCTGAGTCATTTCTGGGGGTCTGAGTAGCAGCGGCGGGCGGCTAAGGGGTCTGGGGCTGAAGGTCTGTGGGTCTGGTGGGCAGGTTGGTAGGGTCTGGGCCTCTGGCCACCCAGGAACCAAGAAACCACACTACTACATAGTCCTAGAGAAAGAAACCTAGAGAAACACCAAAATGTTTCCCATGAACTTTCCATTTATATATGGCATCTACTTATAACTCCCCCTGAACTATATTTACTGTGATAGTTGACAAGTGGCAATTGCTTAATTCCAGCATTCTCCTATTAACCAGTTGGCACTTGGCATCCCATTAGAAGCAAGAAGCACCTTTCTTAATTTATTTAGTTGTGCATAATCAAAACAACCTTAGTAAATCTTATTTTTTCAGTGATTTGCAATTCATTATTTCCTTTAATGATTTTGGTACCTAGATGAACTTATCTGGGCAGTGAAAGCCTCTTCACACTGACATGTGAGTCCTTGTGATATTCTGTCATTATATAATTTTATGATGATCTGAATTTTTAGCATAACATAAGTTCTTCCAGGCTCCGTTGAATCTACCCTGTCTTGAAGTCACTTATTTCTCAGAGAAGACCCTTAGATGGCCCGTAATATTAAATCCAATACCTAATATCCAAGTAGGGTCATTGTTCCCGGGGTCTTTTTATTTATATGAACTTTTAATGACAAAACGCTATGAAACTGTATGTACATACACAATAATTATGCACAAGCATACACACATACATACACATGCATATTCACACATGTGCACACTGACATAATCATTAATTCACAGTATTTAATTCTAATCTGTTCCTATAACGTTGCTTTCATTACTTTTCTTTCCTTTAATTATTATATAAAATTCTTTTTTTGCAGACAATATATTTTGATAAAGGCACTTCCTCTTAGATTCACAGAGATGCACCTGCCTCTACTTCCTGAATGCCAGACTTGAATGGGTACAACACCACACTCAGCTTTTTCGGCAATTTTAGGTACAAAGTACATCACTTTTATGTGCATCCCACTTCTCCAGTGTAACTAGCTTTATACTTTGTGATCGTCTTCCTTTTTCTTACGTTGTACCAAACCAACCTTAGGTAACTGCCTATCTTCTTTCTATGAGATCCTCCATTGTAGTAATACTTTTTCATCCGGTTCACCAGCCCATAAATAATGACATGGAAACTTATTATGAAAGCTGACCTTAGCTTAGTCTTGTTCCTAACTAGTTCTTATCATTTAAATTAACCCAATTTTTTTAAACTATGTTCTTCCACGAGGCTCATTGCCTCATGTCATTGCTGCCCATGCTTTCTCCACATTTGGCTGGTGACTCTGCCTTTCTTCTTCCCAGACTCCTTTTGATTCTCGAAAGTTCTACCGAACTGCTTCCTGCCTAGCAACTGGCCATTCAGTTCGTTCTTCATTAAACCAAAAGAACCTTGGCAAAGACAGATCTTCACAGTGTAAACAAATATTCCGGAACACCCCATATCACGACACCTATTATAATGGTGATTAACATCGAAACATAGACACAGAACAGATTTATAAGACAGCCCTCAGGCAGGCACAGATACAGAGGAGGACAGAAGACAGAAAACGTGAAGTAGAGAATTCAAATCTAGACTCACTCTTAGTTAAGTGGCTCCAAAGAGAAGTGCTGTTTTTACTTTTTAAAGCGACACCAGAAATTGATGACTTGGAGTTAATCACTAATGATTTTAATCAATTCAGTGAGAAGTATAGTATACACAACATATAAAGGACATTATTCCTTAATAAGAACTGAGCCCATTGGTTGACACGGACTAGGTTTTATGACAATTGATTGGACTCAAAACACCTTGTAATCTGTATGCATAAATTTGTCCAAATGAGTCTACTGGGCTGGCAATTGAGAAACCGAGAACAAGGATTAATAATTAATAAGAGACAGGAAACACACAATTAGAGCTCTCTGTGAGGCAGAACACTTGGTTTTTGAAGGGTCACCCTCTGATATCTTAAACACTGTGAGTAACACTCAGCACCTGATTGAGAAGGATCAAGCTGACAGAAAGTACTTGCCTTTGCCAACGTCTAATGTGAGATCATTCCTAATTTGACTTGGGGTGCACAATCTCGTTGAAGCCTTAAAATTAATTTGGGTGTGCCTGTATATGAAATCAGAAGACTCGAAAAACTTAAGTACCCTCCTCATAACAAAATCACATTGTAGGGCAATATAATAATTATATGAGGCATGGAGATCTTGGCTCCTCTGTGTTTAAACCTCTAATATTCCCTCTAAGCATTTTTTTTTTTGGCCATTTTCCTCAAATGTATAATTTGTTAATCCATATTACATTTCTCAAACAAGAGAGAGGGCAAGCATAAACTATTCACTCAGGGTGAATTTCTCTTTTTAAACAAATATTTTTATGTGTATGGGTGCTTTGCCTACACATGACTGTGTAGCATGTGCATGCCTGGTGCCTATGTAGGCCAAAAGAATCAGGCCATCAAATGTGGAGAGCAAAGCTCTGCCTAACTCTGACCCAAGGTCACATCTCAGGATTCACTGGCAATTAACAGGATCAGCTCGCTAGCAGGTCTTGTTTACACCTTGTTACTGTTTACCACTTTTGCTGGAAATGGAATGTGTCCTAGCTCCTCCACCCTATCGCTCTCATAATCTTAATTGCCTTCCCCGTTCTCCAGCTAAAACTTTCTTTTCCTTTCAAGGTTAGCAGCAAGAGTAATAACCAACCCCTTCACCCTGTATATACTCAGTTCATTCCCTTAATAAACGGAGCTCGATCAGATCCTTTTGTCCTGCCCCCATTCTTTGTCCCCTCCCCCATCCTCACTCCCCTCCTCCAGGGTCTCCTTTGACTTTACCCCCTGGGCCGGGACAATCAACTGGGCACTGAGCATCAAATCTTGGTCCTCTGAAAGAGCAGCCAGTGCTCTTAAACTCTGAGCCGTCTCTCCGGCCCCAAATGTCCCTTTTTAAAGAGGGCTATCAGTCAGGCTGCCCTGAATTAGGAACGATACATTAAAACTTATCACATGCAGTCTTGGATTAAGTATCTGTAATCTAAAAAAGTACAGAACATAGAAAACTTAAAACTTAAATGAACCTGGAAAGGGATGGTGTCAGCCTGTTCTTTTCCTTTGCCTGTCTATATCACTGTAACCGGAAAGTAAAACAAAAGTAAGTCTTGGTGGCAGCAGAAACAGAAACAACAAACATGGAGCAAAGGAATATGGAGGAGAAAGAATACTCTGCCAGAGAAAAATAGACTTGGATAGGCAGGAAAAGCAGACATTGAGGGCCAGTATAGCCTGTACCTCCTCCTGCTTCCCACCCAAGCAGGCTGAATCCTCTTTGCCTCCATTGTTATAACCGCCTGCTGGCAGCAGGGTATGTAGCACCTGGCGACCTATCTGCTAGGTCCTATTTGGGATGTGTCTTCCCAAGCTTCCCCTGGGCTACTGCAAATTCACAGAACTTTCCAAGGAGCTAGCCAGGTATACTGAGACGTGATTTGACACAATCATGCATACTTCAACATTACATAAGCCACAAATATGTGCCACAAGCTATGTATAATGTCAAGTGGTGCAAGGACATATTAAAGAGTAAAAACAAACAGAAACTGATTTTTAATAATATTTATTAATCCAACATATCCAAAATATTAGCATTTCAACATTAACTAGTTATTTCCTGAGCTCAACAATCATTACAGTTAATGAATACACTGATGGGTAAGTCTAAAATGTTCTAGGGCTACTTCCTGATACTGCATCCATACACCCTAAAACAGTAAAGTTCATAATCTGCTCCCTTCACTGCACACCAGTTTCAGTCTCCAAAAAGTCTATGTGCAGCAATTGTGTTAGAAGTATTTTTCTAATATCCATTGTAAGAGAACAAAGTAATTTCTTTGAATGTTTCTCTTTACATTAAATGAGCCTTTCAATTGTTTGGTTGTTCTATTTTTGAGACAGGGTCTTTCTATGTAATCCTGGATGTCCTGGAACTCTCTATGAAGATCCAGGTTGGCCTTGAGCTCACATATTTACTTGTCTCTGCCTACAGAGTGCTAGGGATTTAAGGTGTGTAACACTATGCCCAGATCAAAAACATCAAATTTAATGAACAGTTAAATAAAATAACTATAGAGCACATGCTTATCATTTTTAAGTTTTGAGTTCAATACTTAGCAATATACATGAGAGAGATAGAGCAGTTGTTCAATGCCTGTTTGTTTCTTCATATTTGTGTAACTTGTATGTGGATATCAATTACCCTGAATATGTTAAAAGTTTTGACTACTGTCCCTACCCCAGAAATAGCCTGGCTCTTTTTATTCATCCAGGGACTCAAGGATGTTGTCTCTGCTCCACTCCTGAACTGTTAGTACCAGACTTGTCCACCTACTCAAGATAATAGGAAGTTGAATAGATAAAGAATAGAAAGACATGTATTCTTCTGGAGTCATTGAAGAGAATCACAGAAGAGACTTGGCCTCACTCAAGACATCTTTCTTGGTCTCTGAAGTCCAGTCCATCTTCCAAAAAGACACTTTTTCCTAAATATCAAATGGATTAATACCTCAGTTAAACAAGAACATTTCTTAGTTTTCTGGAGCTCAATTTAATTTCTGCTTTTAGAAATCACATATTCTTCAAGGGCAATGTTAGTGATCAAGAAACTGAACTTTACCTTTTAGGGCTGCAAGTAGTGCTTAATAAATCTCTGAAGACACTGCACTATTAAAATTTCTCAGAGGAGGGTTCAGATCCCTCACACCCTGTTTTCTGTCTTAGGGGTTTGCTGACTCCTTTGGGCCTATCCCCTTTTCTTTCTTTTTAAAAAATATTTAAAATATTTTATTATACTAATTTTGTATGTGCTAATGTAGGAATATGGAGAAAAATTATTGGGAGAAAGGTGTTGTTTTGAAACGGGGTCTCATTATATAGCTCTAAACATCCTGGAGCTCACTATGTAGATCAGGCTGGCCCCAAATTCGCAGAGATCAGCTCACCACTCTGTGTGCTGGGACTAAAGGCATGTCACACCATACTCACTTGTTTTTTCCTTTTAACATATGAGTCTTGGAGATGGACTTTAAGTCTTTGGGCTTGACAGCAAGTGCCTTTACTCACTGAGACATCTTGCCAGCCCCTGCTCCCTTTCCATTGCTTTCTTCCTCCAGAATAATTTTTCTAGTTTCCTGGATATGTCATTGTCTCCAAATTCTATGCCATTCTGAAACTCAACTGAAGCCTTTGGAAAATCAAATCCAGAAGATTTAGAGCCATTTTTTTTTCCTCTCCCCCCCCCCCCCCCCCCCGCCTTTTTTTTTTTTTTTTTGTTTTTACAAGACAGGGTTTCTCTGTTAGGACAGCTCTAGCTATCCTGGATAGAACTCACTTTGTATATCAGGCTGGCCTTGAATTCAGAGATCTTATCTCTGCCTCCCAAATTCTGAGATCAAATGCAAGCACGACTG
This sequence comes from Phyllotis vaccarum, assembly GCA_033318265.1. Taxonomy (NCBI): domain Eukaryota; kingdom Metazoa; phylum Chordata; class Mammalia; order Rodentia; family Cricetidae; genus Phyllotis; species Phyllotis vaccarum. The sequence goes on along the minus strand of JARWLC010000011.1, from coordinate 27,120,337 downwards.
TAGCTCAGCTGAGCCAATTCTTTTTATCTTATGTTTTTCTGAGGAAACCCATGATACCTCAGCTGAATGAAAGAAAGAAATAATTTATATATATAAACTTTAATAATTAGTCTAGTGGGTTGAACTCTGGAAAATGGGAATGCATTTGGAGTCTGGCAGCAGAGTGTTTCTAACTGCTGAAGGTTCATGCTTTGCAGTTCCCTGGGAACATCTAATAAACCCAAGAATCAGAAAGGAAACAATCAGCACTCTAAGGCAACAGCTGGAGAAATCCCAATTAGAGCCTTTCCCAAAATTATACTGACATATCACCCAGCAATATTTTTAAAACCGTCTTAGAATATAACTAAGTTGTTGAGCACTAGCCTAGCATTTGTGAAGTCCTGAATTCAAGTAAATAAACTCTCTCATTGTGGTCTCCCCCTTGAGACAGGGTTTCAAGTATCCCAGGCCTTGAACTTCTGATCCTCCTGGCTCCACCTCTGAAGTGCTGTATACTACTGCACATAGTTTGGCAGTGCTGGAGATAAATCTGGTGCTTTATACATACTAGGAAAGCATTCTACTGACTGTTACATCCCCAGTCCTCCGTCTCACATTTTTAATGTGTTTTTGTTACCCAAAAAGTCTCTTACATAACCCCAGGTCTCCAGTCTTTTCCCATTTTATTCTCTTTTCACATGACAGTCAGGGTAATCTAAAAAGCCAAGTATAGACTTGATTCTATGCTGCTCATTCTATTCACAGCTACCCAGTATATGCAAGATGCTGTCCACATTGTGTAGCATGGTTTGTAGTCAAGTCCACTACATACTTATGCTCATCATAGCTATACCTAACTTTTCGAAAATGACTTCAGTACATCATGATGACCCTTTCTTTCCTGCCTGAACACATGGTTTGAGGTTGGCCTGCAATACGGTTATTCATTTGGTGACAGCAATGCACTATCAGACAGAATCCAAATGTTGAAACAGCCCTGGTCAAAGTACTCCTCTGTCCACTTCCATTTGTAGGCTCTTGTCCCTTGTGTTAGTATCATTAGTTGGTTAACAATTCCACACTAAATGATAATTCTCCTAAATAGGGATTGTTTTTGACCACTGAATGACCAGCTCAAAGGACTGTGAAAGGCATACAACTATCCCTAGACAGGAGGTAGTGTCTAATGCTTTCCTTCTGCCATCGTTCAATGTGATAGCAATGTCTTTAAAAATTGAAACTGGGGCATTGAGAGCCTGGTTATGGAAGCTCAGTTCCTAAAACCTGGAACCCACCAAAGTTATCCACTTAACCTTGAAACATGTGCCATGGCACACATCATGCAGTAATAATATTTTTAAAAATCTTCTGAGGATATAACTAAGTGGTAGAGCACTAGCATTTGTGAAGTTCTGGATTTAAGTAAATAATCAAAAAAATGTCAACAAGCACAGATATTAGTCAGGCTCTTCTAACTTGGGTGATTGGGGGGGTGAGAAATAAACACTCTACAGTCACAAGGACTTAAATCTTGTCATTGCTGAGGGACTTCAGGAAAATTTGTTGACATTTTTCTGCAGATATATATATGAGCTTGACAGTAATTCCTGTATCGTAGACTGTTTTTTTCAACAATGTATTTTTATTTTATCATTCAGTTTAAGATTACTTTTCCAGTTAGACTTTCTTCAAGGTATCTGTAAGATAAGAAATATGTAATAAATGTACCCAAAGAATCATGCACATCTTAGTGTGCAAGGTTGCTAAAACACACTAAGGAAGATATCCAGCTTAGGCATGTACTTGTTACTGATCTGACAGCTGGAGTCAGTTTGGGTACCAGCTGTTCTTCCTTTCTTATGCTTTGTTGTTTGGCCTAAGGGCTTCTTTCTCTGATGACCCTCTCTGAGAAAGATGTGAATAGAGAAAGAGTTAATTTAACGGGACACACACACACACACACACACACAAAATACAAATTAAATGTCAGCTTTGGTTCCCTGCTTGGGCATTTGCGGTTCCTATCCTGGAAAGAAGACTTCAGCATCCTGGCCGACTCCTCAGCCTTGCATCTTCCTGAGAAACCATCCTTCCAGGTCACACTGCTGTCGTGCTGTTAGGGTGAGTCTGCCCTTGCAGCCCTGAAGCAGCACTCTTTGACTGGTCCCATCCAGCCAAGCTACAGATAGATTTATCCAATTGAAATGTGGCTTTTCCAATTTCCCACCACTCCTACAGATCATTCTTCTCCAAACCCAACTGAAAGCATATACGGCAGAAATCAACAGAAGAGCAAGTCTCCATCCATATACACCGAGTGGAGAGAAACAAGTGGAGAAGCTGGTAGATAGGAAAGAAGGATGGCCTACTTTGATCCTGAAGGGAACTGGTCAAGAACCTCCCTTTCCCAAACTGATCTGAAAGGTCTGAAGGGCTGAAATCTTCCCTAGCTGGTCTTGTACATTATGTTGACCAAAAGGATGGGGCTAAGCCATTGCCAATCTGGGAAAAGACTGGGCAACTTTAAAGAGAAGTGGTGTAAAGAACAACACACAAGGGAATCTTTAGAGATGACCTTGATCACCAATAGACTGAGCACAGATCAGATCACAGAAAAACACTCCCAAGAAACCAGAGGAATTAGCAGTAAGAACTGAGAACTTGGTATATATATGGAATTAGACAGCCACGCTTTTCTTAGAAATAAAGGAAAGCTAAGGTAAGGTGTAGGATGCTTCTTACGGCAGTGTGGTTTCCCCTAATTGGAGGCAGTGCCCTTGTGGAGCTCACAGTTGTGCAAAGAGAAGTAGGTGGGAAAGGGTTTCTGCTCTGCTCCAGAGGCTTTAGTCCCATCCAGCCACATTCCCTATCAGCACTAGATGACACATTGGTGGCCTACCTTCTTGGAAGACTTAGGACATAAGAGGGAACAACTTTCACTTTTGATCTGGGATATGTTGGTTTAGAGAATCGGAAGAGTTTGACATTCTTCATTGCAATGTGACAGGGAGTATGGGCTATTTCTTGCAAGTGTGATGTCTTCAGGAGCACCCTAGCTCTCCATTCCTTGGAGTTTTTGATTTTGTACCAATACAGAATGAAGGTCCCCATGATCTGAGAGGATCTCTTCCCACAGAACCCTGCACAGTTGAAGAGGACATACCAAAGCCAAGACTCCTACTTGCCCTAATTGCTCCAGGTACAGGGGTGCTCTGAGCAAAGGGGACCACTGAGGGGGCTCCAGAAATGGTCTTTCTTGAAGTGATATTGGCCAAAGGTGTTATCTGGCTAGGAAGGCCCTGCATGCTCTGGTTCCAGCATTCTACAAAGGGAGTTAAGGTGCTTGGGATCTCACTCTGTCTTGTGCCAGACATGCTTCTTTGTGGGGCAGCTACAATGACCTCAGGCTCTCCACAGTCCATAGGGGTCACTAATCCTCCAAAATCAAATGGTCTTGGAGCTGTGCTGCCAAATACTGAGCTGTAGGCCCCATTCTGGTGGTTCTGTTTGACAACCCCAAGGGTAGCTGAGCTAGCTTCACTGAACGAAAAACCAGTTAGAGTGCTGCCAAAATCTGTCTGCATGCTGGCAGGAGTGTGGATAATAGAAGCTGAAGATGCCAACCCCCCAGAAGCTGCCAGTGTAGTCTTGACCATTTGAGCAGGAGGCAACATCTGGGTTGGGGACACAACTGACTTCTCTGAAAGGTCAGAGGTACTGAAGCTTGGGACAGGAGCTAGGTGAAGAGAATATTGCTTCTGCTCGTCTATGGCCCCAGGTGAAGACTGGGTAGTACTTATTTGGAATGGTGACTTTGAGCTTGACCCCAAAGATGTTGTGAGTGCTGAAGTCACATTGGAGATACTTGTAGGCTGGTTTGTGGATGATAATCCTAAAGATGGCAGGGGTCTGCTCACCTCCTTCAGTTTATCAGTACCTCTAAGGGGAGATATCTGGATGGAACTAGTAAGAACCTGGCTAAAGATAGTGACTGTGTGTACAGTGGGAACTGTTGGGTGTTGGTATGGGAAAATTAAATCGGTGGCAGTGGAAAAGCCCTGGGAAGCCCCGAACAGGAAAGCGTGGCAAGAAGGGACAGAATAAGAGTTGTCCGTGGTGCTAGTCACTATGTTCAAATCCACTTCAGGGTCTTTGGATGTGCTGGCTGGAATGGCAGATGTAACTATAGAGGAGGCTGTGGCTAGGCCATGGAAGAGATAGGTAGAAGCAGTAGTCAGTAAAGGAGAGGCCTGCTCGGTAGACACAGGAGCTGTCACAGGCATTGTTTTAAGTGATTCTATACTGCCAAAGATAGGCTTGAAGGTAGGTCTTAAGATGCTTGGAGCTATGGAAAGAGAAGAGCTTGATGATGCCTCAGCCATGATAGAAATTCTGGAATATGAAGAGTCTCTAACCTCTCTACTATGCACAGGCTCCTGAACAGGTCTTAATGCTGAGTGAGCAGAAGTTTCCACAGGAAGTACAGATGCAGAAATATGGAGAATTGGGCTACTCACCACCCCAAGTAGAGTGTTTTGTGTGGTGGGTGCTGTGGGGATAATGACAGATGAGTGTGAGGGCACTGCAGATCTCTGAGTCTGAGGGATTGAAGATGGCCAGTTGGAATCAGTGACTGGTGATGTGAGAGAGCTTGGAAACACCTGGATGGAAGCAGCTGAGGGTTTTGAGTCTGAAGAGATGCCTTGAAGATGCTCTAACTGTGAGCACCCATGTGGGACAGGCTTGTTCTTTGAGCTTCCCAGCTGAGGGCTCAGTTGAGTACTGAGTACTGACTCGGAAGAAGGCCAGCTGAGAGAGAAGGGAGGCTGAATTCCAGCTCTGGTCTCAGGAATGGCGTCTGTGACAGTCCCTACTGCAGCTTCTGTGGTTTGGTTGCTTGGCCCAGCTTGCAGGTCCTCTTCAGTGACAGCACAGCCTTTCTGGCAAGGCATGGTCAACAGGTCCCTAGGAGCAGATTGCAATGGAGGAATCTTCCAGTTTGACTGCCCAGAGCTGCTGGTTGTAACGAAGGGCTGAGAATTACAACTTTTCCCTCTCCTTTTCAGTGGCCATTCTGGAGTCTGGACTGATGTCCTGGAAAAATGTCTCTTCCAAGACTCTGAGAGATATCTGGAAGAACTGTAAGAGCTGGTAATAGCATTTCTTTTAGTGCTGGGAGGGCCGCGTGTGCATATGCTGGCCAAGAGGGTCACCGAGGAGCAATTGGACTTCTTACGTTTATGATTTGAAGTCTGGGCATGGAGGCTCCTTTTCAGAGACCCAGGCCTGGCCACAAATGAAACCGTGGCCCCACTTGTTAACAGGGGCTTAAAGGCGGACCAAGGGGCGGCAGAATTCCTTTTACTGTCTGAGCCGTCAGGGAACAGTGACTCTTCCCACCTGGTTCTCCCCTTCTTGCACTCGAGGAGAGCCTTCAGTACCCCGTCTTTTCCACACCCCTCTGGTTGCTCCTTTGAGGGTCCCGCAGAGTTTACCGATTTTGAGGCCGAGAACGAGGGTCGTGGTCTCCGTTCAGGAGGCGAGATCTTGACTGTCACCGGACTCCATGTGGCCCTAGGGTGACGGAGGGACCAAATATTTCGCTTGAGGTAACTTTCCCACCAGTCTGAAGGAAGAGAGCCCATGATGGGGTTCTGCGACCTCTTCATGGGAAAGCGCCTCCAGGCCTCACTGACGAAGGCGGCGGAATTGGCGGGATCCCAGTTTGGAGGTCTCCGGGCCGGCCTGTGCCGCCGGGCAGGCTGGGCGCGGTGGACATGCTGCACCCGGTGGACCTGGTAGAGGGGCCTAGCGGGTCGGCGGGTCGCAGGTTTCTCCCGGGTGTCTACGCGCCCCTGGGTTGGGGACCGCGGCGACGAACCCGCTTTGCCCAGGTAGCTGCCCATCGGGGAGACGCGGGCGGGCGAACACTTTCAGCCCGGCTTCAGCTGCTGGTATTTCGGACGTTGGCGGAGGTGATCGAATCCAGGCACCCGCTATTCGAGTGACGGTTGGGCCACGCGTGCAAAAAAAGCGGGAGGGTGCCAGGGAGCTGGCGACACGCGGGCCTCGGCAACCGTGTCAGGCCTCCCTGGGATCTGCGATCTGAGCGCAGCACTGGTCTCCAGTGCGACGTGGGCAGAGCTCACCAGACCTCCGTGTCCAGCATCCCGCCAAGACCCAGTCTTGGACCTGGAAGTGCATTCGCTCATGTGCCAGTTCTCCAAACTCTGGGCTGGGAGCAACTCTGGGCGATATTTGAATCCTACAGAGTATTTGGGGAGGGCAGGAGTGGATGGGCTCAAGTATGCACGAGACACAGTGGCATGGATGGAACTGTGCAGGCAGACCACAGGGCATTGTGAGCTGTCCATCGGAAAGGCAGCCGCCGACCTTGCTGACAGAGGTGACATCTCTGGGTTCCATCGGTGTCTCCTGGCGTCCAAACCCAGATCCCTTCTTAAAGTGGATGAACTGAACCTTGGCCAGAAAGGGACAGTTTAGAAGACGCATAGTTGCTCCTTTTAGATATCAAACCTTTATTCACTTCAGAATTAGTGTGTTGGGAAAGATAAGGTTTCACTCTACACTCCTATACTGGCCAATAGCATGGACTTGGCATTAAGAACTCTGCCAGGTCAGGTATGAGATGGAATCTTACATTTCACAAAAAACAAAACAGGTAAACAAGCAAAACCAAAACAAAACAGCTAACAAGTCAAACCCCCACAAACAGTATAACAAGGAAGATGACCTAGCCTGAGGATCCACTTGGTAGAAGAAACAAGATGACTACTAAAAGTTGTCCTCTGACCTCTAAATATGAAATATAGCATAGACCCCCAAACAAAAGGTAATTAAAAAATATAATTGCAATTTTTTGTTTGCTTTGGTTTTCAACATGGTTTCTCTGTGTAACAGCTCTGACTGTTTTGTAGACCAGGCTGGTCTGGAACTCAGAGATCTTCCAGCCTCTGCCTCTCAAATCCTGGGATTAAAGGTGTGCACCACCACTCGGGAATGTAATTGTAGTTTTTAAAATTTTAAGTGGAGAGGTTCTACATATACACACATAAGTGCACACACAAACCTACAGTGCACTACACACACAAATACAGTTACTAGAAAATATTCAGAAAATACAGAAATTATAAACATCTATGTACTTAATAATAGAGTATCTACAAATATTAAACAGTTCTAGAAGATCACACTTAGATACCACTAGACATGTAAGCAGGGTGAGAATAAAGAGGGATGTGCTCAACTATGAAGTGTCTCCAAGAAGTAGCTACATAGAGGAACAGGAGAAGGTGAACTGGAATTTGGGTGAAGGTGACTGAGACATAGGTTGTATTTACAATGGATTCTGACGACATACAATTGTAGGAGTTCACTACAACTACAATTATGTAATTTTATTTATATGAAACAGGGTGTGAAAATCCATGGGAACCATTGCTGGTTGCTCAAGGCTGGGGCAGAAGAATGGATTAATGAGATGTAACAGCTTAATGGGGTGGGTGTACGTGGTATTATTGTTGGGTTTGTTTTTTAAGTACTAAAATTTGACTGATGAAATTTTTGTGTTTGTTTTGAAACATGATAATGCTATGTAGTTGAGACTGTCCTGGAACTTATGATGATCTTGCCTCAGCCTCACAAGTGGTGGAATACTAAGTGTGCACCATCACACTCAACTGCCTGAAACTTCTTTAACACCTTATAACAGGGGTTAGGATCACATTATCTTGAAAATGTAGGAACTTTAGAGCATTCATTTTTTTTAAGCCAATTACTAATTTCATTCTGGTTAAAAATCAGTAACTAAGAGAATGTGCAGCAAGAATAAAAAATACTTTAAAAAAAATCGACCCGTGTAATCAAGCTGAATGCCCAGAAACAGAATCAAATATTTGTGGGAAAAGACAGCACGAAAAAGTAGTGGGAACCCAAGCAATCTTTCCAATAAATACTATTGTATCCTTTCCTAGGGGAACATTTCCCAGGGGAAAAATAAATCAAGTTCTTTATTATACATAAACAAAAATCAATGTGTAAAAAATGAAACAATAAAACTTGCAGAAAATTAACATGAAAAAATATCTTCCTGTTACAGAATAGTGAACAGTTTCTTAAACAGGATACTGAATATGTTAGCCAAAAATGAAAATACTGATACTTTGAAAATATTTTTATATTAGGTTATATTTAAAATTAATTCTGTTTCATGAGATATTAAAGAATGTTGAAAGTCAAACTACAGAGTGGGATGAGTTTTGGCTGATACAAGTTTCTTATTAATGACCTATGAATATCACTTATCTTCAATGGCACTCAATAAAGAGAAGACCGCAGAGGAAAAGCACAGCAATTTGGGAGAAAACTGTTCAGACTGTCAGTAAATAAGAAAAGGTCCTCAGCTTCATTGTTAATTAAAGATATTCACATTAAAACACAGTGCACCACCACCATCTACCTTGAAAAATGCAAAATTAAGTGTAAGTTAAACTAGGCTTAGTGGCACATGCCTGTAGTCTTAGAACAGGCAGAAAGGTCAGAATTTAAGGTCATCCTTCTGGGACCTAAAGAGTTAGCTCAGAGATAACGAGCTTTGGCTTCTCTTCCAGAAGACATATGTTAACAACAGCTTAGAAGACCAGCTTTTATGGGCTCTAATATCCTCTCCTGAGTTCTGCAGGCTCATTTGAGGTGGTACACAGACACAGAAACAAAATCATCCAGGCAAGACGCCCATTCACAGAAACATAACTTTTTAAAGATAGATCATTCTTGATGCACTAACTGGGGCTATATAAGACCTGTCTTAAAAGAACCGAAAGTAAAATAACAATGACAACAAAACAGTCAAAGTCATGAGATAAACGACAGAAGTCTGTATAGTGTCTCTTAATGCCGGGCCTATTTCTAACAGTGGCAAGGGACAGAGACACCAAGTCAACAGTTCCCTCTCAGAGACCTCCATTTGGGGGAGCTGGATCTTTGGCTTCACCATAGAAAAGAATTTCAGGATAGGCCAGTATGAAGCAGAGTTAGAGCTGAGAGGTCTTGGGTGTAGGGCTCAAGGGGACACTGAGGCAGATTGTTGGAGCTAAGAAATTTAACGGAAGAGCTGTTAATTTTATGAACAGTATAGCATAGCATAGCAGGGTCTCTGGGGAGTAGCAATCCCATTGGGCAGAGTTGACATCCTTTCTTGTAAACAAAAAGGCTAGAAATGTTAAGACTGCTGCTGGAACGGCAAAGTATGAGCTCTCCTCTCACCGATACCAACAGGCGATCCATCCATAAGTGGATTTCTGTGAGTTCTAGGCCAGCCTGGTCAACACAATGAGTTCCAGGCCATTCATTTGTTAGATGTTGCCTCTCAACCTCTAGCTAATAGACTTCCAGGTGCCTGGAAAAGGATGTCAGTTGCAGCACATTCTTGATCCCCTTCTCCTTTCCTGCCTCCTGCTGGGGGAATCAGAGAACCCGGCTGCAGGCTCCCTGGAGAGCTTTAAGATCCAACCTTAGTTAAGGTCTTCCAGGAGAGTCTGATTCTTTTCAGAGCCTTGCTATGCTGTCTCTCTGTGATGCTCCGGCCTGAACTCTCCCAGAGTCCCTATGTGGTCTGTCCATGGTGTTAACTCCTGAATTTCTTACCCAATGATCCAGCTCTGTGTCTCTTTGACATTTGAGACTAGTCAGGAGTTCATTGAAAAACATTTTTAGCATAAATTTTTAGACAAGGGGATTGGATAAGGGGAGATGCTGAGGGTGTGGTGGGGAGCTAGCAAGACAGCTGAGAACTATGAGCTCAGAGAGCTGAACCTCTTTGTCCTTATCAACTGCTATATATACGATTCAGGTTATATGAGTTTATTATCTTTAACCATTTATGTAAATGGTTGCTAAGGGATTTAAATGAAGACACAGACAGTTCTTGGAAATTAGGTCATCACCTCTGTGGACTTAGTAGTTTTATTTGTAAAATTCCCAGAAAATGTCTGGAAGAGGGAGGAGCCCCTACCCAAGTCACATATATTTAAGTCTTAAATCTGGTTTATTGTTATTTAAATTTTTGGTCTTGTCTGTTTGTTTCTTGTTTTTTGTTTTGTTTGTGTGTGGAACTTGCCGTGGAAACCAGCCTTCTGTCTCTCAATAGCTAGGATAAATGGCATATGCCAGACCACATGCTTGACATTTTTATTTAAAAATATTTTTGTATAAAAGTAATTGTGCGTGGTGGCATACACCTTTAACCCCAGAACTAAGAAGCAGAAGAAGGTGAATCTCTGAGTTCGAGACCAGCCTATCTACAGGGTGAGTTTCAAAACAGCCAGGGCTACACAGAAAAATCCTGTCTCAGAAAAACAACAAGAGAAAGAAAGAAAGAAAGTAAAGAGAAAAAAGAAAGAAAGGAAGGAAGAAAGAAAGGAAGAAAAATAATTGTGTCTCTGTGTTGGCAACCTTCACGGCAAATGTTAATTGTGTTGGAAAGCATGATTCTCAACTGGCAGAGACTTCAGGCAGACTCCAGAGAGAGACTCCTTTGCTGCCCTTTCCTCTTAATTTTCTCTTAAGTTATTAGAAAGATCAGCTTCCCCAAATGTCTTTTTCACACACATAACACACCATTTCCAGGAGGCCTCAAGGTTTCAGAATCAACCTTTTAAATTGCATTCAAGTGTTCATGAGACACTTAATATATATTCCCTAAATATTCATTGTCAGGCTCAGAGACATAGAAACTTATTATATAAGGAAGGAATCCAGTACATCTGGGTGTGAGTTTGAACCTCCGAATCTCAAAGTCAGTTTGGAACACTACCAAGGAAACCACATGCTTACTATATAAGAGACCCAGAAATATGTGCAGCAAGTAGTGTGATGGCTGTGTAATACTGCAAATGCATTCTTGGATTCAGGAAAGATAACTAAGGAGGTGCCTGAAAAAGATTCGGCATCCATTTTGTGGTCATTATTCTGTTTACCAGAAGTCCAAAAAACCATGTTCACAAGAACTTAAATGCTGTTCAAAATGTGTTTTATTTACCTACAGTTTTGTAAGTGGAAATGTTCACAAAAAAGAGCCAAGTGATTGTCTTCAGTAAATACTTATTCAATATGTGCCTGTCCACTGCGCACCTGAAAAGGATATTTTTGATGACAACAACAACAACAAAAAAACAAACTAACTAAAAACAGGGATGAGAAATGGAAAGCAACTAACTAGTTGAGAACAAAGCTGTTTTTAATTGTTTTCAGATACAAATTTAAGAAAAAGCACGCCGTTCATAAGAGTGATATAACAAAAATACATGGAACATGCTATCTCCTTCAAAGTGAAAATTGGGGTAGTGAATGCTTGGGATTCACTGAACACTACTAGAAAGTAAACTACGAGCGTTGCTGTTGCTAAGTAAGGTTGTTAGGGACGACAGTTTAATCTTTATGAAAAGGAAAAGGAACCTAGCAGAGGATGGTTTCGATCCATCGACCTCTGGGTTATGGGCCCAGCACGCTTCCGCTGCGCCACTCTGCTGGCGATGAAAGTGGTGCCTACTTTTACTCTCTAATGGTTACCAAAGCTTTTTCTCACGTTCTGCTTTCTTTGGGTTTGCAGATTTCTTTCGACTTTCTTTCACACAGATCCGAAATCCACCGTTACTAACCCGGCCTCAGGCCTTCCTCCCGGTCTGCGCGCCCGGTACAGAGCCGCGATCTTCCCACTGGTTTTTGCTCAAGTCTTGTAGACAGTCATTGTGATTAAAAAGGAAAAAAAAAAGTTTACATTTGGTTTCACCGGCATAGGGTTTCCAAAAATCAAAACAAAACAAACAACGGATTCTCGATTCAAATGGGTACGTGGCTAGGAAAATCGTATCCGCGTGAAATAATTTCGACAAAGAATAAACTAAGCTAGACCCTTCTGCTGGGGTCCAGGGCTTTCAGGAAGGCATAACAGTTCTTCCGAGAATCCAGGCGCGGGTTTCTAAAACCGAGCAAACCTTGATCTCCAGCGGTGGGAGGCAGCCTGTTGCCACTAACCTGTTTTATCGTGTGTTATTTTTATATTTTGATTTTTGAGCTCCTGGATCGAGTCTCTTTTTGACTCCGTTCTCCTTCCCCTTCTATGCTTTTGATTTTCCCGCCTATTTTTAAGATGCTTGCCATAGGCTGAAACAGTCTTTTTATTGTCTAGTATTTACAGCATATAGAAAGACATCTCAAATCACACAAATATTTATAAGTACATGTATATTTATGAGACAGTGATGCCATATGTATATTTATGAGACAGTGCTGCTCTGCATATGTGTATGTGCATCATATTTGTGTCTGGCTCCGGTGAGAGGACAAAGAGGGCTTTTGATCTCCTGGAACTGGAGTTATAGGCAGTTGTAGGCCACCATGTGGGTGCTGAAAACCAAAACCTGTTGTGGCCAATGAGCCATCTCTCCAGTCTTCCTCAAAATAATATTTTATGAATGGTGTTTACTCTCTTTCCTATTATTATACTAATCTGTTTCATTCCTTTCATTATTAACATACCAGTCACGAAGGAGGAAGAGATGTGAGAGCCTAGAACATAGAAAAGTTAAGGTTGCTCTTACAGGAGACCCTGGTTGGGTTTCCGGCACTAACATCCACACAGATTCACAACTATTTTGCAGTTCCATACTTTAGACTCCAAGGTCACCCACATATGTGTCGACACAAACACATACACAAAACCTTAAATTATTTTTCAAAAAATTGAGATAGGATCTCATCGTGTAATTTCAGGCAGTTTAGAACTCACTATGTACACTAACGCGGTCTGCAATTCACAGAGACTTACATGGCTCTGCTTCCTCGGTGCTGGGATTAAAGGTGCGTACATCACTGCCCCACAAAGAAAAAAAAAAAAGGTTTTTTTTTTTTAATACCAGTTATGACCATATCAATATTGGTTTTACGCCATTCTCTTTGGAGTTACAAGCTGGTTTGAAAGATACTGTCACATATAGAGTGGTATTTGAGGCAGATGGCCCTCCTAGAGTTAGATAATTTGAGGAACATGATAACCTTCCCAAAATGAAAGAGTCAATCACTAGGGATAGGGATGTGTTCATTCCACCAGGCTTTGACAAAATATTGTTATTACTTTCTATTGTGTGTGTATGCATGTTTTACCTGTGAATCATGAGCAAGCCTGGTGCCCTCAGAGCTCAGAAGATGGCATCAGATCTTCTAAGACTAGCATTTCCTATGTTATAAGTCATGATGTATAGGTAACTCCAGTTTCAAAGGAATTGACATCCTTTTATGGCCTCTATGGCACTGGGCACACATGTGCTATACAGGAAAACACTTATGCAAACAATTTTAAAATAAATACCTTTTTTTTTTTTTTTTTTTTAAAAAAAAAAAAAAAAAAGAACCTATCAAACATTTTCCAAAATGTCTATACCACTTTATGTTTTTATTTGTAACATGAGAGATCTCAGTCTGTGCATTTTTTGCCTGATGTGTAAAGACAAAACTTCTCAATCTTGTGGACATTTCCCAAATGATTAATGTTGGGCTCTTCTGATTTGCCCTTGTCTTCCCCTTGCCCATTTTCTAACTGGATTATGGTGATTTCAACAGTGAGAGATCCTTGTGTGCCCTCACAGGATGAGTCCATTGTCACATATGCAGCGGGCCTGTCTTTTGATCTCTAACAGAATCTTTCTAGGACAAGTTTTTAATTTTGATGAACTAAAATTAATCATTTTTCATTTATGGGTTGCGCTTTGATGTCAAGCCTAAGAATTCTTACAATTACATTATAGAACCACTCTTTCTGTGTTTTTGTTTTTTTTTAACTAAAATTTGTATACTCTGTATTTTGCTTTAAACCCATGATCCATTTGAGCTTTTTTTTTAAAAACAACAGTTTAAAATCGAGGTAAGTATTCACTTTCTTACCTATACTGATTTAATTTTTTCAGCATCATTTTTTATTTGATTTTCTTTTAAATCATCACACAAAAGTAGTGGGTTTCATTTTGACATTTTCTCCTGTGTTTGTGTGTGTGTGTGCCTTGCTATCCACTGTGAAGAGACACCATGATTAAGGCAATTCAGAAAGAAATCATTTAATTGGGGGTTTGCTTACAGTTTCAGAGGGAGAGTCCATGACCATCATTGCAGAGAGCAAGGCAGCAGGCAAGCAGGCATGACACTGGAGCACTGACCAATTACATCCTGATCCTCAAGTTGGAAGCAGAGAGAGACAGTGCTAGGTATAGGGTTTCTGAAACCTCAAAACTCACCGCTAGTGACACACTTCACCCAAACAAGGGGCATATTTTCCTTTTTTTTTTTTTTTTTGGTCATAACTTTTTTTTTTATTAAAAAAATTAGCATACCCACTCCTGCTCCCCCTCCTCCCCAGGTAACATTTTCTAATCTTTCCCAAAATAGCTACACCAACTAGGGACCAAACATTCAAATAAATGAAGCAACAGGGGCCATAATTATTCAAACTACTATAATTGGTGTCATTCTATTTTTTTCTAACTCACCTCTCACCCCATTCCTACACATCACCTTTGAATTGTCCCTGAACTTCTCTTCATTCATTCATTCATTCAAACAAACAAACAAACAAACAAACAAACAAACAAACAAGGGGCTGGAGAAGTGGCTGAGTGGTTAAGAGCACTTACTTGCAGCTCTTCCAGTGGACCCAAACTGGATTTCCCTGTACCCATATGGTGACCCTCGTAACCATTCATAACTCCAGAGGATCCAACATCCTCTTCCAACTTAAGTGTAGAAGAAGATTCATAAGCATAAGCTACATTTTAAAATTATAAAAAACAAAAACAAAATTTGTCATTAATCCATGATTTGGCTGAACATATTCATCCTAGGAGGTTGTTTATTTGCTGCTTAGAATTGTTCAGAGACTTACTTTCTTCAAATTATAATCCTCTGGTAGGTAGAGAAAATATCTTTTTAAAACAAAAACAAACAAAAAGCCCACAATCTACTCTTCTATCAGTCACACTGTTGCCACTCAGTTGGCCTAAACTACAAAGGGGAATAGTAAAGGCGCACACTATTTCTAGTAGTATTTTTGTTACACCACATTCTTGCTAATAACCTCCTGATGTGGTCATACAATACATGACCACAAATGGGCTGAGAGATCCCCATCTACCAAGGATCTCAGCTGTAAGACAGAAGCATAGAAAATCCAAGTCTTTTGTTTTAGCATAGCAAATATGAAAATGTTCTTTAAAAAGTCTAGAAGTAAAGCACTTGTATGTAGTCAATACTTTTTCTCCTCTTAAAGGGTACTTACATGCCTATTTTCTTGGAAGAGAACAAAATACTGCTTTGTGGGCCTCCCGACTGATTAATGTAAGAGAAGAAACCATAAGTGCCTGAACAGGGACTTGAACCCTGAACCCTCAGATTAAAAGTCTGATGCTCTACCGATTGAGCTATCCAGGCTCTTGCACAATAACCTTATCCACATGTAGAAATAGAATCAATAACTGCCACATCCTCTGGTACTGGAAAAGTGATATATTCCCTATAACTGTGAAGGGTGGTCTGCTCAGCATTTGTTCATAAATTCTGTCATGAAGTACGTTTTCTTGGGAATTGTTCCTAGATAGGGTATTTATTTTATGTAGTGTATGTATCAAGGTAAAGATTAGACTAAAAACACTGGATTCAGGACCTTCCTTTACAAAGAAAATCATCCTTCAGTGTCAGTAACTTTTCTAATCTCTGCTTTCTCAAAAGATTCCTTCTTTGCCAGATATTTAATCTGCCACATTAATTGGTCTTTGCATTTACATGTTCCTTCATATTCTCTCTGAGACTTTCCATTGATGGTCGTGAAAATTCCAGTTCTCAGGAAACAGCCCCACTGTGTGGTCATATGTTGTATATTTAATAAAACCATTCTGAAATATCAGGGAGGAGATCTACCCACGGTCAATCCAGTAGGATCAGAGAGTGGGAACTCACACCTTTAATCCCAGGAGTGGTGACCAACTTGGTTTACAGAGGGAGTTCCAGGTTCCCAGGCAGGCAGTGGTAGTGCCATGCTTTAATCTCATAACTCCATTGACAGAGGAGATCTTGCTGTGTTTCTGTGAGTTCAAGACTAACTACCAAATAGTAGTAAGTAGCCACGCCTTTAATCTTAACCTGGATGTGAAACAACCCGGTGAAGAGGGTATTTAAGGCAGGCATAGAAAGACAGATGAGGCAGAAGAAGCCACGAGGAGTGAGGCTGAGGAAGCTGGAAGACAGCTGGGTGAGCTGTGACTGTGGTGTTTCCTCTCTTTGGCATTCAGCTTTTCCCTAATATCTGGCTCTGAGTTTCCTTTATTACAACCAGAATTTGTGCTACACTTCACAGACGGGAAGTGTAGGGTGGGGCTACCAGACTAAGAAAACTCTGGGAACAGGAAGAACAGAGCAGAAATGCCACAGAGAAGCCATGGAGACACCACGATAAGATGCCAGTAGATACAGAGGAAAGAAGTTGAAATGCTGTTCTGAGAAAAGGTACCAAGCCTCATGGCTAAACAAGATAAGAGTCATAGGTTAGTTTAAAAATAAGAGCTAGCAAGTTACAGTGTACAATGAATACAGGCGTCTATGTGTTTCAGTAGGACTAAAGGACTGTGAGTCTGAAAGTCTGGGCCACTAGACTAGGCCAGAAAGTTCACACCAGGAGGCTAGGCAGGAGTGTTCAGGCCAGAAACCTCATACAACAAACAGATCCCACTCACCCCCCCCCCCAAAAAAAGCCACTTGCTGGCCAGAGCAACACTTGACCAGAGGAGTAAATACTAGCCAGTTAGGCTTTCTGTTCTGAGTTAATCTCCAGTCTTCCACAGACCAGCCACACGAGTTTCTGTTTCACTTTTATCTGGGTAAGTTTGTTGCAATAGTGTTTCTTGGTCCCAGGTGGCCAGAGGCCCAGACCCACAGACCTGTAGCCACAGACCACTTAGCAACCCACAGCTTCTCAGGCCCCAAAAAGGATTCAAATGCTTATATTAATTTCATGCTGTTTGGTCTATGGCCGAGGCACATTGCTAGCTAGTTCTTTCTCTTAACTCAAGCCATTTCCATTAATCTGTCCTGCCACGTAGCCCGTGGCTCACCTGTGTTCCTTACATGTTTCTTCTTTGGGTGGCTGGCTGGGTCTGTCTGACTCCGCTCTTCCTTTCCTACCTATTCTGAGTCCCCTGCCTACTTTTTCTATGGTGCCTGTCATAAGCCAAAACAGCTCCTTTATTTAACGATTGATATCCACAGCACACAGAAAGACATTCCCACATCATAAGGTTTTCAGATAGTGGCTTCTTTCTCCTGGTGGGTTTTGGGTTGTTACTTTTTTCTCTTTTTGTACCCCTCCTTGGGCTGCTATCACACTAGGTAGCTGCCCCACTTCATAGTCATTTGAATTGTCACTGACAACGAAATTGGTGAGTAAATTGGATTTTTTTTTAAAGGGGGAATTTGTTTAAGGCAACGGAGTATGTTTGGTCTTTCTGTAACCTTTCTCTAGACAACTTGATATTGGAAATAGTAAAGGAAAAGATAAATAAAGAAGATGGGATTATCATCATAATGTTTATTACGAATATTTTTGTTTGATTTCTGTTTTATAATTTAAAAAGCCAACTAATGTAAATACAAAGGCAAAAGTCTCTATAAAGTCTTTTAAGAAAGAACACAAAGATATTCAAACCCAAACAGAGGATTATAAAGAAGCAATTTCAGCAAAGTCATCTAAGATTACAAAAAACAGCCAACATTAATATATCCAGTAACCTTTAAAAATTGCAAAATGATAAAAAATAATACAGAAGCTAGTTGGACTCTGGTATCAATGTAGAATTAAGGAGAGTAAAGGAAGCAATTGAGACACATGGCATGTACTCACCATTTGTAAAACAAATGTTAAACAGTTGTTCATCATGTAACCGGACCACCCCTAAAGATTGGTTAGGTATGGTTACTGCTGTTTTAGAGGATGGGCCACTTTTACAGTAGAAAACATATGGAAGGAAGAGGCTAAAACAATAAAATGAAGAAGTAGAGCCAGAGGCATAGAAGTCTCTCAAAACCAACTTCTTGGGGAAGAGGATTATGCTGATATTGAGAGGCAGTTCTTATACAATGAACATACTCTGGATTCATGCCACATGGCAGCATTAAAAGCCTGGGATCGGATTGAAGAAATGGAAAGAAATAGGAAAGAAAACTGAATTCTTCACAAAAGTAACTCAAAGCCTCAAAGAAACTTTTACAGACTTTTTGCAGAGATTAATGTCAGTGGTAAACAGAATAGTACTAGACTCAGAAGCTAGGCGAATAATAATTGAATCACTGGCTTTTGAGAATGCTAATGCACAATGTAGAAAAATACTTAGACCATAAAAAGCACCCTTGGAGAATTGGATTCGTGAGACAATTAATCTAGAGTCTTATGATGATAATGATAACTGGGTAGGAGAGCTTATTTCTAGAGGTATAAGAAAAAGTTAAAATGTTAAATGTTAAATTGTAGAAGGCAAGGTCACATAAAAAGAGACTGCAAACAAGGCATTCCCAGAAACAGTACTTTTGTTAGGAATAATCCCAAGAGAACACCCCTCCCTTCTGGAATATACAGAAGGTATGGAAAAGAGAGACATTGGATGAATGATAACATTCTGCCTTTAGGAATCTCCTCAAGGGGGCTTTCAAAAGCCCCTATATCAAATCCAGTTCAATCTTACCCTGCCATCATGGAGAAAACATGTGTGTCCCAGAACAATTAAAGAAATTAAAACCTATTTTAAAAAGGCATACTACACTGAATGATAGAAAATCTATAGAAAAAAAAAAAAACCTCAGGAAAACTTATAAAGCAAAACTTTGACAAGCTTCTATTAATGAACAAAGGCAAAATTTAAAAGTACAAATAAATGATGTTATTACTGAAGATTTATTGGACACAGAGGCAGACGTATCAATAATTTCACCAGAGTCATGACATCCACGTTGGCCCCTTAAGGAGATAAATGTTCAGATTTGGGTAATTGAGTCATTATCCAGGTAAAACAGAGTGCAAAATGACTTGAGTGTATAGGACCAGGACAGAGAGGAATATTAAAGTATGTGGCTAACATTGCTATAAATTTAGGGGGACGAGATTTACTACAACAATGGAATGCACAGATTAATATTCCTCCAAACACAGAAATAAACCATAAATTAACACGTTTCCAGAAAAAAAAACATTATAAAGTATTATGAGAAACAGTCACAGACCATTCAGGTAATACAGAAACAAGGCACAACAGCTGCTGATCTTTCAAAGACACCCAAAGCACTACCTCTAAAATGGCTAACAGAGAAGCCTATATGGGTTCATCAATGGCCTCTAACAAAAGAGAAATTGCAGGCCCTAGAGCAGCTGGTTCAGGAGCAGTTAAATGCTCAGTTTATAGAAGAATCAACCAGCCCTTGGAATTCTCCAGTTCCCCTTCCTCTGAAACCTATAAGGAACTCCCAGTCTGCCATCTATCCATTTTAAATTCTTATTTCAAAATTTCTCCCCTCTGTAGTGGGATTATGTTGTTACATTGTAAATAATTGTCCTGCCTACTGATCTAATAAAATGCAGACAGAAAGTATGGGCAGGGCTACCAGAGTAATACAACTTTGGGAACAGAAAGAACAGAAAAAAAAATGCTACAGAGAAGCCAGAAGATGTAGAGGACACCTATGCTGCTCTGAGAAAAGGTACTGAGCTGCATGGCTGAACAGGATAAGAATCATGGGTTAGTTTAAGGGTGAAGAGTTAGCAAGTCATATGCTGGGCCCCAGGTCAATCAGTGTACAATTAATATAGGCATCTGTGTGTCTCTGTGGGACTGCGGGTCTGTGAGTCTGCAGGTCTGTGGATCCAAACCTTGAGGCTAGGCCTGTAAGTCCGGGCACCAACCTCATACAACACCCCTCCTATTCCTGTGAAAGGTGCTATCATTTGCTCTCCGTCTATAAACTTCTGTTCTTCACACATTTACACCCATGACTAATACCTACACTTGCAGAGATGCCCTATTTTTCTCTCCTCTGCTTGATTCTGGTCTTGTGTTTCTTTGGGTTTTTTTGTTGTTGTTGGGTTTGTTTGTTTGTTTTAGACGGGGTTTCTATGTAGTCCTCACTCTATACACTAGTATGGACTCTAACACAGAGATCTGCCTGCCTCTGCCTCTCCAGTGCTGGGGGAATTAAAGGCATATACTACCATGCCCAGCTTCCTTGAGATTTTTAGTTTTCTAGTGATTCATTTTATTACTTAAAAGAGCAGATAATTACTCAGTATGAAGGGGAAACAAACAAAATTACATAATCTCAGGAGTGGAAGAGATGACTCTGAGTGCAAGAACATTTATTGACTCTACAGAAGACCTGAGATCAGTCCCTAGCACCCACATGGAGGCTCACAATACTCCAGTTTCATGGGATCCAACCCCTTCTTCAAACTTCTGTGTATATCAAGCAGGCACAGGGTGCACATACACATATGCAGACAAAATACACATACACAGAAAATGAATTTTTGAGCTGGGTCTAGTGGTATACATATTTAATCCTAGCACTCAAGAGGCAGAGGGAAGCATGGATCCCTGAGTTCAAGGCCAGCCTGGTCTACAGGGCAAATTCCAGGACAGCCAGAGCTATACAGAGAGAAATCTGTCTTGAATTTTTTTTTTTCTTGAGACAGGGTCATATTTTGTAGCCTTGACTGGCCTTTGAACTCCCAGAAATCCTCCTGCATCTGCCTCTTGAGCTCTGGGACTAATGGAATTTGGCAACTTGCCCTTCTAAAATCTTAAGCAAGAACAGTAACAACTCCATTAAATGCACATACTACCTTTGTCCCCAGGCTAGTTTCCTCTTACATGGCCATACTTTGATCCCTTTAGACTATTTTCTCTATTCTTTGTGATGCCATCTTTACTCTAAGCCCCTTAAACTTAACCTGTCTCCCTAAAACTCAACTGTGTCGTTGTTCCCAGCTGGTGGTACTATTTGGAAAGTTTCCGAGGTTTGGCCTTGTGGGAGGAAGTATGTCACTAGGGGTGGGCTCTGAGGTTTCAAAATCCATCTGCTGTTCCTAGATCACCCTCTTTGCTTCCTGTTGAGATTGAGGATGTGAGCTCTCAGCTGCTGCTCCAGTGACTAGGCCTGCCACTTCCCTGCCACTCTTATGCTCTGGAACCATAAGCCCAAATAACTCTTCCTTTTGCCTTGGGCATGGTGTTTTATGGCTTTTATAAAGTAAGTAATACAAATGGGGGGGGGGGGGATCCAACCCTGACAGCATAGGAGTCACCAAAAGTACATTTAAAGTATAGTGAAAAATTTGTCAGTCCCATCCATGTGTTCCATCTATCTAGAGGCCTCCAGTAACAACCATTTTTGATATTTTCCCAGAGTTTCATTGTAGATTAAAAATAAACACTTTATATATATGCATAGAGACTTTTACACCTTTGATTTTTCTTAAACAGGGTCTTGCTATGTAGCCCATGCTGCCTAGTAGCAGTCTTGCTATCTCAGCCAAGGCCCCATTTTAAGTGCTACTATTGCAGGAGTGGGCCACCATAGCTGGTTATTATAGGAAATCCAGTTGGTATATAATTAAAAACCCAGAGCCAGACATTGGGGAAAAGTTAGAATGTCAGAGAGAGGAAACAGACCACAGTCAATTCTCACCCAGGCAACCTCTCAGGCCGAACAGGGTAAGTGCTATCTTCCTCCTCTTCCTCACCCCCCAACTCTCTCTCCTCCCTCTTTCTCTCTGGCTATACTAAGAACTTTTTCACTCCAGTAGATTCTGGGCCCTTTCCCCTTATCAGTCTTAATTCTTCTTGATAATTATATATTATGGATCTCCAGGGGGAAATACACTTTTGTGACTTTCAAGCATGTGATTATTTAATGTTTAAAAACTTAATGTTCTGAGAACTTATTGTGGAACAATCTTTATGCAATATTTTCAATATATATTGCTCTTGTTAAAAAGCTGACTGGCCAGTGGCTATGCAGGGTTTTGGGGCCAGAGAGACTGCTGGGAAAGAAGGGTGGAGTCAGAGGAGTCTCTGATTGAAAGGAAGCAGAACATGCAGAACCCTGCTGTTTGAAAAGATGCCCACAGAAAAAAGAGTGACGGAAAAAGCAAAGACTTACAAGGCATTGCTGTTCTTTTCCCGCTTTCCTTCTCGGATCATGTGCACATTATGAATGTACGCACACGGATACAAGGACCAGCAGCAGTGACAATGTTAGAACGTATCTTGAGAATCATACGGTAGAGGCTAAGGATGGGAGAGCATTTCCTGGTACATGAGAGACTACAAGCTCCTTGCCAGCTAGAGGCAGAAGGATCAGCAAAAGGTCATGTTTGGCTATGTGAGCTTGAACCTGGGCTCCATGAGACTATCTCAAAAACCAGTTGTTTAAAAAAGTATCACAGTAGGAAGAGGACACAATGTGCATGGAGGTCAGACGACAACTTGCCAGAGTTGTTTCTCTCCTTTCTCCATGTAGACACCAGAGAATCAAATTCAGGTGGTCAGGCTTGGTAATAAGTGCCTTTAGCCTATGAGCCAGCTCTCCCCCTCCCCAATTTTTTCTTTTATACATAGGAGATTAAATTATTTGCTTCTTAATTAATCTTCATCTTAATATTAATTTGTATCTACTTTGTTACATTCAGCACACAGAAGTCACTGGAGAGCCTGCCTGTGCAAGGTGGAGATTTCTCAGTTTAGGTGCAAACTCTCAGCAGTGTTAATTTCTGTTCTCTTGATGCTAATATCTTTCTTGCAATACTTATCCTTTCCAGGAAGTGCTGTAAATTCTGTATAGGCCAAAATCACATGGTTTAGTAGCTCTCTGTGCCTAACACTCCAACCCTGAGGGCTTAATAGACATTAAAAAAAAAGTGACAAGGCATGTGTGGTGGTATACACCTTCAATCCCAGCACCCATAAGTCAGAAGCAGGTAGACCTGTTAATTTGAGGCCTTACTGTTTTACAGAGCAAGGTCTAGTCAGAGCTAACCCTGTCTTGAGTGACAACTGGTCAAAGTGCAGAGAGTAACTGATTGTGGGGTACCAAATCCCAACTGATACATCTTTAACACAACCCATACACCAAATGCTCAGGAACGCCTCAGAAGGGGGAAAACTGGAAGAGCAAGATGATGAACAGGGAGCCTGCTTTGAAACTGTCTCCTAGAAATGACAGGAAAGCTACATCCATTGAACTTAACAGTATACCGCCTAACAATACCTAAACAATGACAACACCAATGGATACAGTGACATGGTAGAAATAAGTATCATAAGGCCCTATACCAAGAAAGAACTGTAGAAAGTAGTTTAGTCTTCCCCAAGGATACCCTAATTGGTTATCCAATATCAAATGCTCAGCCCTGAAGCCATGTACATGCAACACTAAATGAATTCAGCAGGTTGTATTTATGTGCTTAGGAGTGCACACACGTGTGCATGCACACACACACGCACACACACAAACACAACGAAGAAGAAAAATAATGACTCATAACCATCACCTAAATGGCTCTCACAATGCAGGGCTTTGCTCCTACCCTGCACAGTTGCCTTCTACTACCCAGTGAGCCACATTAAACATCTGTATAGATTCTGTAAAGGATGTAGTTTTTACCTCTGTCTCTGTGGACATTATTCTGGCTGGACTAAGAACTGTCATGAGAGAGATCAAAAATAAAAAGGTTTGTGCAATACAGGAATCCTTTGTAACATGGGGAGGGAGCCTAACCTAGTAAATGACGACTTGAAGAAACCTAGCTGACCACTTACATACACGGTGGAGACCGTTAAACAGTGAGGGTGTGATCAAGTAGGAGTGCTTCCTAAAGACAGCAATTTCAAAGAGACACTTTCAGTGAGGGAAAGTTGTGCTGGAGTGATCTTTAACTCAAAACTGTCACCCAGTCAGAGCAGCCTGCTTAAGAGATGGCATCAAAGGGCAAGGAGACAAGTGATGGCAGTTGTATTCCCTGAGAGGTTTAGTTACACTAATTCCTGAAACTTGTGAAAGTTAGCTTCTATGCTGTAAGAACTTTGCAGGTGTGACCAAGGATCCTGAAAGGAAGATATGAAACAAATAATCCAGGTGGGACTTATATGAACTGTCTTTATTAAAGTGAGCCCAAGAGAAGGGTACCAATGCCTCAGAAGAGTCAATGACTGCAGATTGGAAGGGCACCGCCACAAGCCAAATAACGCAACCAATACTGGAGCAGGAAAGGAATAGTCTGTCTTCCAGAGCTTACAACACTCTGACTGGCCCAAGTAAATAGATTTCAGACTTCTAAATTCCAGAACCATGAGAATAAATCTCTTTTGTTTAAACCTGCCATGTATGTGGGTTAAACTCTCTCGCTTTTACAGGCTAAAGCATAGTGATAGTTTTCTTAAATTGCTACATCATTGCTTCATATCCATTGGACATATTTTCTTCAGCTAAACTGCTTAGGTTTTTAATCAGTCCTTTGCTGGGGTTCTGCCTAGAAAAGTGTGAATGAGACACATAATACAAAGACCCCTGAAAACATCTTCCTTCACTAACATCAACTGATCCGTGGGTGCCTGATTCTCTTGGATCTAGAATTCCATTGGCATAGATTCTGTTTTCAGAGTTACAGAAGCTGGAGTAAAGGTGGATCCTGTTTAGGAGACCCAATGGCCCAGGCATCTGGAAGCCCATCTGAGACAGAGGATGTGTCCAAGAGAGGATCCATAAACAAGTTGACACTACTACATCAAATTCCTATAGAAGATAAATTTAGCCACAATCAGCTTGTTTTGTTATTTTATATGTGCTTTGCCTGCATGTGTGTCTAGAGAGCACTAGGTTCCTAGAACTTGAATTATAGATGGATGTAAGCCTTGTAGATGCTCGGAACCAAACCTGGGTGCTCTGGAGGAGCAAGAACTATTAACCACTGAGCCATCTCTTCTGTCCCTAATTACAGTTTAAAGGGGGAAAACTGATGGACCTTTCCCTCAACATTAACTTGTTCTACTATATTTCTTAAATATTTATTGACTGCCAACATCTTCCATCACTAACAGACTAGTAAATAGAACAGGAATTATGTGATTTAATCATGTGTCTTAATCTATTCCAGCAGGCATCCATGTTCATTTATAGTAGGCTTTATAGCAAAGCCAGAATTTCCATAAGAAAACAATCTGTAGACCACACTGGACTCAAACTCATTTATCTACCTGCCTCTGCCTCCAAAGTACTGGGATTAAAGATGTGTAATCATCACTGCCCAGCTAACAATCTTGATTTCTAATACCTATGTACGATGATTTCCAGTTGAAAACCTGAGCTGAGCTCATGAAAGAACTCAAAGACTGATTGGTGGATGGTCACAATAGAGGATGTCCTCACTCAATCATCTAAAGTATGGTCCAGGACTGGAGAAATGGCTCAGTGGTTAAGAGCGCTCATTGCTCCTAAACCCACTGTGGGCAGCTCACAGCTGCTTGTTCCAAGCCCATTTCTAACCTTCTAAGACACCCACACACATATGCCATTCACTTACACAGATAACACACATATACATATAAGTAAAAATAAATCTTAAAAAAACTTTTCACTTTGGTGACAAATAGACTAAATTTGGAACGATATAGAGAAAATTGTCATGGCCCCATGTACATCTTTTGCTTGCTGTGTACTTAGTAAATTCACTCATTCAAAACTGAAAGCACGGCTACTGTAGACCATTCTCTAGGACATATAAAAGACTGTTATCTGATTCTGATACAAGGAAACCAAGTATAAGTGAAATAACTTTTATACTGTGGCTCAGTTTTCTGCACTTTGCTGAAGAAGCAAACCAATATGCCTCCTGGAGATTAAGAAAATCTATACAAAAACAGGATGACACGCCAAAACTACATCATGTGGACTAAATATCTGTGAACAGCCAAAGGGAAGAAGAACTGAAGGAGTGGGGACTGGAGTCTAGGTCAATTGTTCTTTTTAGGGAACAACTTCGAAGCTAAATAGGTAGGCATGGTGGCTCATGCTGTTAATCCCAGCACTCAAAAAAAGCAAAGACAGGCAGATATCTGTGAGTTCAAATCCAGCCTGGTCTACATGAGAACTAGGACAGCCAGGGCTCTCTAATATTATTTCTCAAAAAGTGAGGACTATGGCTGGCAGACTTTTCTGAAGCCTGGCTCCCATACCCTGGGCCACCTGAAGTCAGTCTTAAGTACAGCCTGGTCCCAAGTCTTGTTCTCAGTGACTAGGACAGTATCATCTCCAAATTCTAAAGCTGAAAACTTACTCCCCAATTTGGTGCTATTAAGATGAATGTCCGGAACGTGCAATCATAGAACACTCAAGAACAGGATTTTATAAAAATCTTTGTCTCTGTTTTCTCCATAAGAATATAACTGACTACAACCAGACAATGGGCCCACTCCAGACTCTAACCTCTAGAACTGTGAGAAATAAAATCCTATTGTTTAAACCATACCTGTCCATTTGTTATTGCAACATAAACCAAGACACCATGTACAACCAGGTGTACTACATATTGTAGCAAGCCTCTTTGTAACTCACAAGCTAGAAGAGGAATTACTGGCTTTTGAGATAAGAATTCACTGTACTGTCTAGTCTTCTCTAGGCTCCAGGGCTTGTGTCCCTCCCACTTCAGCCTGAGAAGCTGGAAATACAGGTACACATCAATGAACCTGCTGCCAAATTTTAATAGTTAAACCAAGTGAGTTTGATTGTATTATATAATTATCTTTATTTAAGGAAGAGTTACCTGATTATCATGAGTGCATTAGAACAGGAGCAAAATGAATTCCTAGTTACTGAAGCACAAATATCTTTTCCCAGAAAAACATGCAAAAACTTACACACATTGTAGATTTAAGACAAAATGTATAGTGCAACTATTTAAGAATATAGTTTAAATATACAAAATTGAGTATAAAACTTCAAGCTGCCTTTCAAATCATCACACAATCTTTCGTTTCACCTCATCCACAAAAGAAACTTAAGGTCAAGAATGTTGTTTAATAACATACTTGGATTAGTTCAGCCCAATGGACTATCTCATCATGAGACAGGGAAAATTGAAAATACTTTAAGGAGTTTCTCACCCTGCTCTGATTCACTATAAAACCAAAGTGAATACAGTAGCTACATGTATGATGTTCCTAAAGCAGCTATGCCAGGGTGCAGCCTTTGGTGTTTGGTGAGAGCAGAGCGATACCTGAAGGCTTTTCCACAGTCACCACACCCAAAAAGCCTCTCTCCTGAATGAGTCTTCTGATGCTGAATAAGATATGTGCTCTGACTGAAAGTCTTTGGACATTCATTGCAGGAGTAAGGTTTCTCTCCAGAGTGAGTACTCTGATGTTCAGTTAGGTTCGTGCTCCGGGTAAAGGATCTGTCACATTCACTGCACTTATATGGCCTCTCACCCATATGAATTTGCTGATGCTGAGTCTGATGGGAGTTCTGGCTAAAGTTTTTTTCACATTTGTTACACTGGTAGGGTTTTTCTTCTGTGTGAGTTTTTTGATGTTGTGCAAGAGATGAACAGTGTCTAAAGGTCTTACCACACTTGGGACATGCATACGGCTTTGCACCTGAATGAATTCTCTTGTGTTGTGTAAGGTGTATTTTCTGACTAAAGGCTCTCCCACATTCATTACACTTGTAAGGTCTTTCACCAGTATGAATTTTCTTATGCTGAATAAGTGATGAGCCATAGCTGAACGTTTTCCCACATTCATGACATTGATAAGGTTTCTCTCCAGTATGAATTCTTTCATGCTTAGCAAGAGATGAACTCCGAATAAAGGCTTTCCCACATTCTTTACATTCATAGGCTTTCTCCTGGGTGTGAGTTTTCTGATGCTGATTAAGGTTTGACAGGTAACTGAAAGCCTTTCCACAGTCACTGCACTCAAAGGGTTTTTCTCTAGTGTGAATTCTCCGATGCTGAGTAAGGGATGAACAGTAAATGAAGGCCTTTCCACAATCACCACATTTGTAGGGCTTTTCTCCTGTATGAATTTTCAGATGTTGAGCAAGAGATGACCAGTAACTAAAGGATTTTCCACATTCTGCACAATCATAGGGTTTTTCACCAGTGTGTGTTTTTTGATGTTGAGTCAGGTTTGAGTGCTGACTGAAGGCTTTTCCACATTCATTACATTCATAAGGCTTTTCTCCTGTATGAATCATATGGTGGCGGATAAACGTTGAAGGCCCATTGAAGGCCTTCCCACACTCATTACATTTATAGGTTTTCTCTCCAGTATGAATTTTTTGATGCTGAGTAAGGTGTGTACTCCTGGTGAAAGTTTTCTCACATTCCTCACATTTGAAAGGTTTTTCTCCCGTATGAATTTTCTGGTGTTCCATAAAGTGACCTCTCTGGCTGAAGGATTTTCCACACTCATTACAAGTATATGGTTTCTCACCAGTGTGAATTCTCTGATGCTGAACAAGATGGGTCCTCTGACTAAAGGCTTTCCCACATTCATCACATTTGTACGGCTTTTCTCCAGTGTGAATTCTTTGATGTTGAATGAGAGATGGACCCTCAATGAAACCCTTTCCACACTGGTCACATTTATATGGTTTATCTCCTGTATGAATTCTCTGATGATTTATAAGGTTTTCACTTCGGCTGAAAGCTTTGTTACATTCATTACATTTATACGGTTTTTCTCCAGTATGTGTTCTTTGATGGCGTATGAGAGCAGAACAGTAAGTAAAGGCCTTACCACATTCATTGCACTTACACAGCTTCTCTTTTTTGACAGGATGTGAATTCTGCTTGCTTCTTGTTTTGGTAGAAGTTTGTTCTAGAACTACTTCTGTTTGCATTTCAAGGCTTGACCTCACACCAAAAGTGGGTGTTATTTTATGACTTATTTCCCTTGGCAGAGTCTGCTGGTTTGCCGGAAGGTTCTCTAAACTCCCACCAGATTTCCACATTTCTAAGACACCAGAGCTGTAAGAATCACCTCTTTTGCCGTTGTTTGCCACTGCCTCTGACAACAGATGTTCTTCAGAAGTGTCAAATTCTACTGGTGACACACGACTTTCAGGTCTTATCCTCCAGTCTGAAAGAAAATAAAATGCCAGTTTTTCTGGACAGAGCAAAAGAAAACTACCTTTGTTGGAGATTATCTCATCCATATAGTCTTATTATTTGGGGAGAAAGTAAAAGGAGCTAAGGAGAATAAACAAAGTGGAAGGAGAATGCTTATTTCAATTTCATAAACAAGTCTAAGGACAAATAAAAATGACCTTTAAAGTGAGAGTTAAATTTAAGGGTGAGTGAGGTGAGGCATTATGTATCTTTAATCTCAGCACATGGCAGACTGATGCAGTACTATCAGAACACTTCCTTACTGTAAGTGACACATGCTTCACTGGCCTAAGTGTCAGTGACCACTGCTACAAGGTTAGCTGCAGTCACCGAAGGCCCTGGAGACCTTCATGCATGACAAGCTCCATGTAAATGTGAGTGGCACTGGCCACATGGAATTCCAGGTAGGACTATCCTGACCACAACCATCATGAAAATTCTAGCCAAAGGAGGTGGGGCTAAGTTCAAGAAGTATGAGGACACAGACAATGTCTCAGAGGAGAGTTGGGGGTATCACTATCAGTGCAGCCCATGTGAATACAAGCACTCCTGCCTGTCATACCCTCCCTAAATATGCCAGATCACTTAAAGCATATGATTATGGCACTGCCCCTCTGGATGGCTGCACCCTGGTGGTGGCAGCTGATGAAGGCTCCATACTCCAGATGCAAAAACAGAAGGGCTAAAAAGATTGGGTCCAAGCTGGCTACAGTGTATGTGAACAAGGTAGGTAGGTAGATAGGTAGGTGCTATGCAGGACTCAGAAATGGTGGGAGCTAGCTTAGCTGGAGATCCAGAGGCTGCTCACCTAATTTGGCTATACAGGAGAGGGGGTGTCAGTCATTACAGGCTCTGTGCTCTCTGTTCATTTGGGCAATGTAATTCTGAGAAGCTTCTGGGTGCTGTGGATGCTTCTTATATCCTGGTGCTCACCTGGGACCTAGAGAAACCCTTTCTGCTACCTGTAGTCAGTTTACTCTATTCCTGGCTGGGACACGGTGGTGACAGGTATATTAGAGCATGGCATTTTGAGAAAAGGAAATGTGTGTGAATTGTTGGGATATAACAAGAACTGTCATACTGCGGTGACAGGCATTGTGATGTTCCACAAGAGCTTCGAGAGGACTAAGACACGGGATAACTTGGGTGCTCTGGCCAAGAGGAGAATCTGAGCATAGTTTGGTCATAGTTAAGCCAGGCACTCTCCAAAGTCACCAAAGGGTGGAGGCCCATGCTTACATCCTCAAACCTTTGTGTCTCATGTTATACCTATCATGTTCTCCCTGACTCGGGGCATGGCCTATAATGTTATCTTGCCTCCAAAGAAGGAACCTGCCATGCCTGGAGAGAACCCAAAGCTTGGCCTAGACTGTGGCAGTCCATGTCCTTAGAGAAAGGTCAACACTTCA
The DNA here is from genome assembly GCA_033318265.1 of Phyllotis vaccarum. NCBI lineage: Eukaryota > Metazoa > Chordata > Mammalia > Rodentia > Cricetidae > Phyllotis > Phyllotis vaccarum. Next base: position 27,089,680 of record JARWLC010000011.1, on the reverse strand, counting down.
CCTTGCAGGGTCTCAACAAAGCCACTGGTACTGTGTTCATCACTGACACACTTGCTATGACAGAGAACAGACTCTCAAATGGAGATGAGATGAACTTCTGCTTAGGTTCTTCAGCTTAGGGCTTCCCTGCTCATGTTCCTACCTGTAGACACATGCTGCATCCAAGCAGAGTACAATGGATATATCTACTCACAAGAAGTGGCCTGCCAGGTGAGGTAGGCAAATAAACTGTTCCATAAACTTAGGGAAAAAAAGAAGGAAAAAAAAAGTAGGCAGAGACTACTGAGGGTACAGAGAAAAGGACTGACTCCAAAAGATGCAAGATGAATTGAAATTCCTTGTTAATGAGCAAGATGTAAATTCCAGACAAATAGAAGACACTTAACTAAGGCTTATGATTGTTAGCTTGGAAACCAGAAGTAAGAACTCCATCTCTGTTAGGAGTTGTAAATAGGAGAGGTGTAGGGAATTGTGCTGTTTCATGGTAAATAATTGTGCCACCCACTGGTTTAATAAAAAAAGCTGATTGGCCAAAGGCAGGCAGGACATATGGGCGGGACTACCAGACTAGGAAAGTCTGAGAGCAGAACGCCAGACAGAGCTCTAGAGAGAAGCTTCAGGATGCAGAGGACAACTATGCTGCTCTAAAGAAAGGTACCAAGCCGCATGGCTGAACAAGAGACATGGGATAGCTTAAGGGTAGAGAGTTAGCAAGCTATATATGCCTGGGCCTAAGGCTGATCAGCCTAAAACTATTGGAAGCATCTGTGTGTCTCTGTGGGACTGCGGGACTGCGGGTCTGTGGGCCTAGACCTTGAGGTTAGGCCCGAAAGTCTGGGCCAGAAACCTCATACTACAGAGAGGAAATAATTTATAGTAGGAAAGATAACAAATTTAAGTTTACCATTTTAAATTTAGAAAAAAGAATTGGAGGACTATATGGGTATAGGAGCGAAAGATGCCAAAAGCAGCATTATAATAGGATGTTTATGTGTAAGATACCGAAGTCCAGCTTAAGAGTAAAGAAAATAGTTGAGGCCACACATGACAATAGGACAAAGGTGAAGAAGACCCTCACTGGTGATAAAATAAAACATTCCTCCAGTTCCACTGGTAACAGGAAGACAAGAAAAGACACTGTATTGTAAATTCAGTCACAACCACTACAAGCGTGAACAGAATGGCAGACCCCATGCTGCCCCCTATCTCCTCCCCATATCTCTACAGATAATGGGTTAGCGTGCATCAGTGTGGGCAGCCTCACAGTGGCAGAGTTCAGGAAAAAACATGAGGACTGTAGAAAAGCTTTAGCAATGTGTTTCAGACTTGTGTTTGATAACCAATCACAAGTATGAAATGTATGAAGGCAAAGTGATATTGACCACAGACATTGTCCACTCAGTGTCATATTCTGTATTCAGTGATCAAGAGAATTATCTAGGAAAAGAATGAAAGATTAGAGAAAATTCTAGAAGAAAATGCTGATTACTACCACCCTCCTACAAAAGCAATCTATACTTTACTATATGCAAAAATTTATGGGCACTGATTAATGGGAATCCCTAGTATGTGAAGAAGTAATTGAGGGTGTTGATAACCAGGCTGCAAAACAACAAGCAGACCAGTGAGACAAAACACACATCAGGGAGGCTGAAGAGTTCAATTCCCAGCAACCACATGGTGGCTCACAACCATTTAGAATGAGATCTGGTGCCTTCTTCTGGCCTGTAGGCAGAACACTATATACATAATAAATAAATCTTAACACACACACACACACACCCCAGGATATAGGTCTCCAAGATATCCTCAAAAAGTAAACAATTAGGGGCTAGAGAGGTATCTTATTAAAACCACTAATTATTCTTGCAGTGGGTCTGGACTTGGTTCCAGCACCCACACAGTGGCTCACAATTGCCTGAAACTCCAGTTCCGGGTATCTAGACCCTCTTCTGATCTCTGTGGGCACCAGGTCTAGAAACATACATATAGGCAAAACAGTTTCTCTCTCTCTTTTTCTCTGTCTCATATACACACACAAATGAATAAACAATATTTCTAATAATTAATAGGTAATCCCAAGCAGAGTAATAAATTTCAGAGATGAAGGTCAAGGTTGAGACAATAATACATTCAGACATAAATAAAAAGGAAAGTTAATGAGCATAAACAAATCTGCTTAGAACTCTGGGGTAAGTTCCATACACAAAAATCTAAGAATCTGGAGAAGGAACTGAGATAAAGTCTAAAGGCACAATTTAATAAAATTAAAGCATAAAATTACCCAAGTCTACAGGGGGAAAAAAAGGACATCAATACCCAACAAGCATATAGAACTACAAATACATATGAACAACATGAGACAGTCTAGATGCCAAAACTTTTATATATATATATATATACATATATATATACATACACACATATACATATATATGTATATATACACACATATACACACATATATACATATATATGTATATATACACACACATATATATAAACTGTACGTGGGAAAAATAACCCACAGACATCGGAGAAACATCAAAATCACATCGGATCTCTCATCTACAACCCAAATAAACAGATACATGAGTTGATATTTCAAATCCTGGAGGTAAATTTAACATTAAGATTGTTACCCTGGGGCTGGAGAAGTGAATGAGTAGTTTAAAAAACTTGTTGCTCTTGCTAAGGACCCAGGTTCAGTTCCTAACAGCCACATGGTGGCTTACAACTCTTGGTAACTGCAGTTCCAAGGTTCTAACACCCTCTTCTAAGCTCTGCAGGCTCTGTGTGTAAGGATTCCTGGCACATAGCAGCCACATGGTAAAACCAACAAGGGCAGAGTGAGATAAAAATTCCTGGCATGTAGTGGTAAACCCAACATGACACTGGCAGAACACACCTGAGTATGGAGGGCACGCCCCTAGGTGTGGCTATGTAAATCTGTGCCCATCACTCTCTTAAAAGAAGCTGCCCAGTGAAAGTCTGTCTCTTCCCCTTATGCTTCTCTCCCTCTTTCCTGCTCAGCAACTCTCTTGAATAAACTCTCATGTGGTATCTGGTAGTGTGTGTCTGATCTCACGTGCAAAACCAACACTGTGGGCACTAGACACATAAGTGATGCACATACACAGGTACAGGCAAAACAAACACTCATATACGTAAAATAAAATAAATCTAAAAAAAAAAAAATCATTGTTGAGGCTGGAGATAACTTAGTAGTTACAAACACTGACTGCTCTTCTGGAGTGCTGGGTTTGATCCTTAGAACCCACATAGAGACTCACAACTGTCTAACTCCAGTCCCAAGCATCCAACTCTTTCATCTGAACTTCAGGGGCAGTGCATGAATGTGGTGACAGATACACATGCAGTCAAAACACCCATACACACCAAATAATAAAATTAAAAATGTTATCTTCAGAAAAGTTATCTTTTCAAACATTTCAAGACAAGATGTAGTAGTGTGAATGTAATCATACCCCATAAGCTCACAGATAGTAGCACTATTAGAAAGTGTGACTTTGCTGAAGTAGGTACAGCCTGTTGGAGCAAGTGTGTCATAGTGGGAGTGGGCTTTGAGGTCTCCTATGCTCAACCTACACCTACTTCAGTTCACTTCCTGTTGCCTGCTGATCAAAATGCAGGTGCTCAGCTCCTTCTCCAGCACCATGTCTGCCTGCATATTATGTCCTGCCATGGTGATAACAGACTAATCCTCTGAAATGGTTAAGTCACCACCTCAATTAAATAGTATCCTTTATAAGAATTGCAATGGTCATGGTGTCTCTTTACAGCAATAGAAAAACCTAACTAAGAGAAAATACACCCTAAGGCAATTATGATACTGCAAAACACACTAAAGGGATACAACAGTAGGAAAGGGAAACAAGACAAGAGAATATATGAGAGAATTATTCTTTTCATGACAAGAATAGATGCACAAATGAGAACCAGGAACAAACCTAGCATACCGACCATAGTAAACCAGAAAACTCATGCTGGTAAGGAACAAAGGGAAGAACTATAGCAACAATCCAGTCAATCAGAACAACTAGCGAAACCATAGGACACTGCAAACTTTTCAATAATAGCTTCAAGTGAAAATGACCTCAACTCACCAATATATAAACACAACTGACTGATTACAAAGCAAGATCCAACTATTTGTAGTCTATTTGAAACACACGTTCCCTTCAAAGGTACTCATAAACAGATTCCAAAGGATTGAAATCAACCTCCCAAGCAAATGCAAAGTTTGAACTTGTTCTGTCGATCAATTTGGCCTCAAACTCAAAGATCAATGCTGGGTGCTCTACCACCACCACCACTGGCTAAGCAAATGCAAACTTACATTAAGCTAGCATAGCTATCCTGATATTAAATACAGTAGACCCCAAACTGAAACTAGTTAGAATAAAGAAGGCCACTGCATATTGATAATGGGGACGATTTCTTAAGAAGATATAATAAATGTTTGGATTCCCAATTTAATGTAACAAATAATGAAAGGCATGTAAAGGCCAGACAGGTCTTCATATAAAAAGACTGAAACACTTCAATAATCCATACTCACCTTTAGATTCCTTCCAAATTAAAAATCACCAGAGCTAAATTATACCATATATCAGTTTGATTTAAATATCTGTACAACATTCTATCCATCAGATACAGAAAGTACAGTCTTCTCAGCAGCCCTTGAAATCATCTTAGAGACCACAAGCAAGCCTTAATAAATACAAAAGGATCAAAATTAATTGTATCTCATCAGGTCATAATGGAATAAAATTGGAAACCATCAATATAAGAAGCCACAGAAACAATATAAATCTTTGGAGACTGAACAAGATACTTGTGAATGAACAGTGGAGCCACTGAAGCAACCAGGGAGGAAATAAGAAACTTCCTAGAATCAAGAGAAAATGATAGCACAACTTACTAGAACCTCTTGAATAGAGCAAAGGCAATTCTAAGTTTATAGCTGTACATTAACCATGGCTGCTTAAAAACAAAAAACCCCAGAGGAGTGGGTATCACACAGGCATACCTACATGCTGATGTTCACACCTCCGCATAATTAAAAGAGAAGAAAAAAAGAAAAATAGCAAAGAAATAATCTAATGACATACCTCAGTGTTACACACACATATACACATGCATTAATTTTAAAAATTATGTGTGAGGACATACATACATAGGATGCCTGTGCCCAAAGAGGCCAGAGGTATCAGATTTCTTGGATCTGGAGTTTAAGGTGAATGTAAATAAGCTAGCCTGCAAAGCTACTAGGAAATGAACTTGGGTAGTATGAAAGGGCAGCAAGTGCTCTTAACCCCTAACAATCTCTCCTGCTCTTACCTTCAAGGTTCTAGAAAAAAAAAATAATAAAATTAAACAGCAAAGAAACCAAAAGCCAACAAGCTGTGGTAGATTTTGTCAACTTGACATAAACTAGAATAACCTGAGAAGTGGAACTCAGCTGAGAAACTGCCTGAATCAGACTGGCCTGTAGATACGTCTGTGGGGCATTTTCTTGGCTAACATTAGCTAGGAGGGCTAAGCCCACTGTGGGCGGTGCCACTCTTGGGCAGGTAGTCCTGAGCTGTAGTAAAAAGCAAGCTGAGTGGGCTATGGAGAGCAAGGCAGTAAACAGCGCTCCTCGATGGTCTCTGCGTCAGTTCCTGCCTCCAGGTTCCCATATTATTTTGAGTTCTTGCCCTGGATGGACTGTGACCAGGAAGTTTAAGCCCAAAACTCTTTTCCCATCTCAAGTTGGTTTTGGTCATGATATTTATCATAGCAACAGAAAGCAATGAGGACACAAGCCAAACTCAAAAGCACAAGACTAGAAATAATAATGAAATTAATGAAACAGGGATTTAATAGGGCAATGCATAAAGAATTAGTTCCTTGAAGAGGTAAATAGACTGACAATTCTCAAGCCAAACTAACTAAAGGAACAGAAGATGCATCTTTGCAAAAATTAGAGATTCAAAAGAAACTATTACAAAAGATACCAGTGAAATCCAGAGGATCATTAGGGAGTACATTGAAAATATATTCATAAAAGCTAAAAATTCTTGAAGAAAGGAGATTCCTAAATACATGTGAGTTAGCAAAATTAAATCAAGATGTAAGCAATGTTTTCAGACTCATAAAAGTAACAATATTAAAACAGCAATTAAATGTCTCTCCTGGACAAAGAAGTCCAAAGTCAAATGAGTTTATTGCTGAATTATACCAAACTTTGAAGGAAGAGCTAATGTCTATACTTCTCAAACTGTTCCACAAAGCAGAAGAGGAGGGAAGTACCACTAAACTCATTCTACAAAGCTAGTATTACTCTGATAACAAACCAGATTTTTAAAAAAGTATAGACTAATTTCCCTGATAAATATAGATACAAAATCTTGCAAAAAAATTCCCACTAGCCAAATTCAAGAACACATTAAGATCATATATAACAACTACACTGTTTTTTTCTTTTACCCAAAGATGCAAGGCTGATTCAATACATACAAATCTGTGAATAAAATAAGACACAAATAGACATCTCAATAAATGCAGAAAAGGTATTTGACAAAGTTCAACCTCCCTTTACTATGAGAATCCTGAAGAAACTTAGAATACAAGGAACATAATGGAGCTGCGGATGTTGCTTCCAATTCTTCCTTCCTTCCCACCCCCCCCCCCCCCTTTCTTTTTCTCTTTGGTTGTTTGAGACGGGGCTTCTCTGTGTAAAGCCTTGGCTGTCCTGGAACTCACTCTGTAAACCAGGCTAACCTTGAACTCCTAGAGATCTGTGTGCCTCTGCCTCCAGAATGCTGGGATTAAAGGCATCTGTCACTGCTTCCTGGCTATGATTTCATTTTCTCTATGGCTGAATAAAATTCCATTGTGCAGATGTATCACATTTTTCTTTGTCTATTCCTGTGTTCACTGGCATCTAGGCTATTGTAAACAGTACAGCAATAAACAGAGTGACTAGGTTATTTCTGAGTCAGGACCTTGAAGAAATTCCTGTGCTGTTTGGAAATTGATGACTTAGAAGAAAATTATTCAGAATCTCTAGGAAGAATGATAAAGTGACAGAATATGAAACTATGTATGAGACTAAGAAGGGAGTAAGTGCTTTTAAAAAAACCAAAACAAAGCAAAACTGCAAGTGTGAAACTCACTTTTATTTTAGATTGGTTGAAAACAAAGAAAAGAGACTGAAAGATAGCCAGTGTTGAGAGAAAGCATCTAGGAATAGCATGTGACCTCATTATAACAAGCGTGTGTTTCTGTTTGATGCTAACAGAGATAGAACCCTAGAACAGAGAGTGAGAGTACAATCCTGGATCAAATGAAAATGGAAAGAGGGAATGCAGAGTACAGGTTGAGAGGTCTGCTTTAGAACAAACAAGAAGGATGCCTCCTTTAAAGAGAATGTAAAATAGAATCTCATCTCTCCATAGGTGATGCTCTGAGTGCACATCTACACACAGTCACTTCTCACAGGCTGGCCGCTGCAGAGAGCAGTCCTCTGTTGTCACACACTACTTACCTTCCAGGGAGCCAACAGGAACAAATGACTCCTCAGTCCATGGCTCTGTCCCTTGTTCTAGCTGGAAAATCATATCAGGTTTGGAAATCTGGAGTCCTGTTCAGAGAAGGAAACAAAGGAATCTGTCTGCAATAAGGAAAAAGCACCATATCAGAATGCAATCTCACCACTCTGTTTCTAAGCTATTCCCATGGGGAAAATCTGGTGGGATGAATAGCATGTTAACTGTCATGAAGAATGGGGCAGCTGAGAAGCTGATCTAAAGAGAGATGAATCGGCTGCTCCACTTAATAACGAGGATGAATTTCCAAAATTTAAAGTTGTTGGTTCCTAAACTTAGATGTCAATCAAATCTAAGCAAAAGAGACAATGTGTTTCCCACAACTCATCTAAATTTGGGGCCACCCTCTTCTACAGAGAGTAGGTGTGTACCCTCCTCCCCATACTCCATCAAAACTTGGGGTTATCCTTACCCACAGAGACAAGGTGTGCATTTGCCTCCTGTACCATATAAACTTAGGGTTACCCTTACCTAGAAAGACCAAGTATGCACCTTCTCCCCACATCCTGATCTTAACTTGGGGGGCATCAGCCTCACCTATAGAGACCAGGTGTGTGTAATTTTCCAATGTCACATCTCTGAACAAATCTCTCTGTGTAGGATCCAGGTGTTTCCATTCTTCTTGGGTGAAGTTCACGACCACATCCTTAAAAGTCACTGATTCCTAAAACATCAAGTATTCTATTGCTTAACTTTAGGAAACAGGTAAAATTAATAATATCCATAGAAGCAAGACAGGTAATTAAATAAAAGTGACACTAGTATGTCACTAGAATGTTCACTTTTGGAAAAATTTAAAATAATACTGTTGTGAGATATTTGCATACTGTGAAAATGCATTGCTGTGACTGGTATAACAAAAAGCTGAATAGCCAATAGCTGGTCAGGAGGCATAGGTAGAACTTCCTGGCAGAGAGAACTCTGGGAAGAAAAAGGCGGAATCACCAACCAGACAGAGGAAGCAGCCTGGGTAGTATGGAGAAATGAGGTAACTAGCAACATGACAGAATGTAGATTAAAATAAAAGGGTTAACTTAACTTATAAGAGCTAATGGGAGACAAACCTAAGCTAAGGCCAAGCTTTCATAATTAATAAGTCTCTGTGTCATTATTTGTGAGCTGGTGGCCTAAAGAAAAATCTGTCTACACAGTATATTACCCATAGTATTGGTTTTAATAATAAAATAAATGTTGCATGTGGAGGGTAGTAAAGCTCATTGGCAGAGCATGGGCAAGGCTCTAGGTTCAATCCTCAACACCAAAAACCAAAAGCCTAATCATCTTTCCCCGTGAAGTGCATAAGTTAGATATCTAAGTAAAGTGCTCAGTCATTAACTGGTCAATCTTGTCTTTGTTCTTCCTCCTTACCTTTGAGGTCTAAGACAGAGCAAATATCAACTACTATCATCAATAACATTTTCACTATCCAATAACATGCAGGAATATTCGACAACTTTATGACAGAATGGGATAAATGAGGAGACTTTGCCTATTACATTTTTGTTGTTGTTGGGGGTGTTGAAAGATTTCTCTGTGTGACAACCCTGTCTGTCTTGGAACACATTTTGTAGGGCAAGCTAACCTCAAACTTAGAAATCAGCCTGTCTCTGCCTCTCAGTGCTAGGACCAAATGCATATGACACCACACTCAGCTGCCCTAATACATTTGAAAAGACATCAAAGTATAAAGGAACTGAAACAGCGTCATGCTATAGAATAAAATTCAGTAAGAACACAATAGTTCAAAATAAACTCATGTATTTAAGAGTTGTGTAGGATTAAGCATTTTTCAAATTAATTAAGATAACAGGTGATTAATCACTAAATCATAACATTACAATTAACTTGGCAAAAAAATTTTAAAGTGAGATCTTTATATCTTTACAACATACCAAAATATTTCTGTTGGCTTAAAGATTATGTTGTGGGGTTGTTGGTTTGAGAGATAGTCCTGTTATATAATCTTGGCTGGCCTCTGTCTCCCAAGTGAGATTAAAAAGTTATCCACTACTCCCAGATTCATTTTGTATTTTTTACCTCTACGGTTTTATGCAACCAAGCTTCTATAATTAATTAAAGTAACAACAGAAAACTAACATATGTATTGAACACTCCACCCAATACGAGCAAATTTACCTTCCTTTACAGTACTCTCTGATAATTCAAAAGATGGCCCAAATTCTAAGCAAAAGAAAAGTCAAAATGATTCTTAGTAAATTTAAAAAGATTCAAGTCACATGAAGTGTGTTCTTTGACTATAGATATGTTTGCTCTCTACTTGGTACACAATCATGGTTTTTATCAACTTCCATGTATGTTAAAACTTATCCAATTACAGTTGGCCTGTGGATTTAACTAACTGTAAATTAAATACATCCAAAGAACAAGCACAGATATTGTTCCTGCCACTATTCCCTAAACAATACAGTAGAACAACTACATAATATTTATACTTCACTTACACAGTATTTACAGTTTATTAGATAAGTAAGTATCTAGGATGACTAAAGTACACAGGAGGATGTGACCAGGTCATGAGCAAATATACTGTGCCATGTAAGTAAGGCTCTTGATGATCCATATGATTTTCCAATCTGTTAGGGGTCCTAGAACCAATTCCTCCAGGATGCAGAAGAATACTGATATACTTGAAATGCATGAAGTTTATTGTCACAATAAAGAATAAAGTGATGCTAAAAGTACTTAAGTTGAAACTGGGAAGAACTAGGGTGAGTGGGCTGACTACGAAGAGAAAACCTGATAAAGGGAGGCTCTGAGGTTGATTAAGGTCTATGGAAAAATTCTTTCTCTTCCTTCTTTCCTTTTCTTTTGTCTAAGTTTTCAAGAAGATACATTTTCCCAACAGCTTTATTAGATCATGTTTTATACATTAAAATCTATTATAGCTCACAGATGGCCTAGAGAATAAAGCCTTCATACTTTTCATTAGATATTTAAGATCTTTCATATTCTAACCAAATTCAATTTCCCAAAATAAGCTACCTCCTTCAGATCTTTCTGAATCTATGAGTGTTAGCAGTGTTACCTGCACAGCTCTGCTCATAACCCGCTTTATACCTAGACTTGGTTTCTCACTCCAGTGTTAAAATTGTCCTTCAGAGAGTACAACACCACATCGTTTAAGCAACTCTCTGTTCCTAGCAAACTACACATACCTCTGCTTTTCCTAAGATCTACAGCACTCATTTCACCTTCCACAAATCAGCCTATTTTTATTTTTATTGGCCACTTTACTCTGGTCAAGTAAAGAATTAAGTGTTGTGCTTCTTTTCCCCACCACTCCAGGAGTGCTACAAGACACTAGGTAAGAGGTGAATGGTGCATGCATCCTTGAAATTGGAGAGCAAAGCAGGATCCAGGTGAGATCACAGGACAAATGAGAGTCCAGAAAGACTTGCCAACAGCCAGTGATGATTTCAGGGTAAACACACCTCACAATAAAAAACACATTATTCTGAGAAGTGACATGGCACTTAAGAAAATCTCAACTTACCTGAAAATTAGTTGATGAGAGTAGAGGATGTCCCTCCTGGAGACTGGCAGAGTCTGCAAAGGTCACTCCTAAGGAGGAAGAGGCCATGGTGAATCTGACTAGTCTGTTCCCAGCAATCCAGAAAAAACTCACTTTTCTTCCTGGAAATAACAACCACATCTCTCCTTCCTTTATATTTGAATCCCCTCAACCCTCAAAAAGATTCAATTGAGGCCTCTGTACTGTCCTGAGTAGGCTCAAGAGGGAAAAAAGCCACTTCCTTGGGGGCTACAGAGATGCCTCAGAGGTTAAGAGCACTATAGCTATCTGTTCTTCCAGAGGTTCTGAGTTCAATTCCCAGCAACTACTCTAGTGTATAAGTGTACATGCAGATACAGCACTTCTATACAATAAATAAAAGTATTTAAAAAACAAAAAAACTGCCTTAAGATTCAGTTTTCTCTCTTGACACTTAACTACTACTATGACTCACAAACAGCAAAGAGTCAGCATGCATGCCTTTAATCTTAGCACTAAGAAAGCAAAACCATGTGGATCTCTGTGAGTTCTTGAAGCTGAGAGAGAAAACCTATACTGGAGCAGGACCCACCGAAGGTTTTCATTACACACCCTTGCAAACACACATACCTAATGAAAGAAAAGACATGTAGGCAAGCACTCATACACATAAAATAAAAATAAATCTAAAAATTTTTAATAAAAAATTGAGGGAAAAATAGAAACACATTATACTCTCAGATATTTTTTAAAAAAGAATTATATTTATTTTTTAGTACTACAATGTTATGCCAACTAGGAAGACTTCTCAGAAGTCTAGATATCTTACATGGACCTATCAAAAGAAATGAGGCCAGACTACTTGAAAGAGAACTTGAGAAGAGTTCTAACAGCTAAATTCACAGGTAAGGGTAGCATTGTGAAAGAATGGACAGTTCCTAGTGCTTTTAAGATCACAAGAATAAGCACTTTTGGTAAAAGGAACTAAGAACCAAATGTTTTCACCAAAATGGCGAGTTTAAGGCCACTTGCACCGGCATAGGCTTGAAAAATTGCTATCTGCAAGATATTTCAAAACTTATCTTTGCATTGAAGAGATAGAACAGGTTTTTTTTTTCCTCACTACAATTTATTATTCTAAAATATAATAAAGAAAAATATCAAGCGGGTCAGATATTCTGAACTGTTGTTCCTTTTCAAATTCTCATGTTTAGGAGACAGAATTAATTCTTCCAGTCTCTTGCAATGATGTAATTAGGTTTCTTTATCCCTAACCAGATTGCTTCCTCCTCCCACCGCTCGGTTCGGGCCCTCACCAGCGGGTTAAGCCCTGGTAGTCCCCATTACCTGCCATTTCAGCTCTACGTGTTCTGCTAGAACTTGGACACGTGGATACCCAGGCAGCTTCAGCTTGGGGCTAGAATGTCCCGGTCCCCCTCCAGGGTGGGTGGGTGCCTTATGCCCTCCGAGGTTGGCCAACAAAGCACAGGATGCCGTCTGCAGCACACGTCTTACAATCGCACCTCAGACTCATACAGAATAGCCAGGAGGTCCTACCCAAGAGAGGAGAGCACAGGGGAGGATTGGATTACTACAGAGAAATACACAGTGGAAAGGGTGGGAACAGCTCTGCCTTGTAGCAGAGACTCTAAAGTCTGGCTAGGCGCCCTCCACCGGGTCCCTGGGCGGCGGCCAGACACACCTGTTGCAGGGCACACTAGAACGCGGGCTGCCCCGCACCTCAGCTTGCCCAGCCTAGAACAAAGGAACAAAGCCTTGGGGAAACGGGCGGACCCCGGCATCGCCAAGGGGAGGCGCGCCCCCTTCCCTGACTCCCCAGCTTCCTCCCGCGCAGGCCACAGTACTTGGTCCTGCAAAGTGACGTCACACTCCCAGGTCGCTGGCTGTTGCCATGGTGATACCTGGACTCTAGTCTAGTGACGCGCTCCTTAGGATCCAGGATCCAGAAGCGTGTGCTGGTCACCAAACCTCAGGATATGAGCCTACCGCGCGGAACTAGCCAAATACCCACCTCTTTCCACGCCCACAGTCGGCTTAGCGGTCATTTCCGGTCGGGCAGACCCTTCCCACTTTCCCGGTCCCTCAAACAAATACGTGAGCCTCACCCGG